>OY728137.1:2003611923-2004861923 GCA_963277665.1 Viscum album
AAACCTAGGTAATTCTACTACTCTTCTGGATAAGTATTATGTTTGATTCCATTGTGTAATGGATTGAACACCCTATAGAACATGGTCATTTGACCCCAGGGGGATATGGTAATACCTTGGTTGCCTGATTGACACACCACATGATATTTTCCACTAAGTTCACTTATTAGACTAATGATTTTTCCCATAGGCCAAAACATTTTCTTTTAGTAGTGTAATTTTTTCCTCACTCACACACACCAATGGAAACATCACATGAGATCACCCATCCTAAAACTACTCCTAGAAAATAATTATTAATTGTGGAGTTTTAATTAGGTAGGATTCTAAAAACTAAAGGTTAACCTTGATGTCATGGGTATTATAAATTAAGGTTTTATGTTTTATGTTTCTAGGACTGTTAGACTCTCTTTATAGCATCCTAACCCTAGTTCACTCTAAACGGTAATAGGATTGGGTCTTCGAGTGACCTCAGGCATGCCTCCCAATATGCTAAAGGTTTTAGACTAACTATTGGGGTCTAGGGTAACACTATGGGGAGACTATACGCCCATATTAGACTATTCAATATCAGTGGAAAATACATCAAACATCATCCATCATAATTATACAGAGTGTAAAGATGAAATAAAACATAACACGTGTTTTATCAAACGTAAATATGTAAGAAAACATTTATATGAAATCATAGTCTTTAAAGTATAAAACAATTAATCTCCCATAAATCTGATCACATATATAAGATAATTGAAAATGAAAAATAAATTTACATAAGGATCTAATGCTATCTCCAATCCTTACCTAAATCCTTATCTCTAAAAACCTATCGAGACACTCTAGCTCGATCATGAAAAAAACAACACTATGCCTATTCTTGATTGATTTTATATTAATTTCTTAACCAAAAAACATACATAAAGTCTTCACACACACCAAAGTTCCCACGTTGAGAGTGATAAATAAATTCTCAGTATGAAACCCCCAATAGTGTGCCTATCATTTATTATAGTAAAAAATGTATTTTTATGTGATATGATCAACTTTTTTGGGTAATAACTAACATAAAATAAATAAAAATATATCAACCCTTGGGTCCTAACATGATACCTAGGATCGACCCAAACCTGTATCAGGAAATGCTTAAGTGTTATAGTCATTTCATGGAACTAGTCCAGCCCAAAATTATACCCCTAGTTGATTCATGGGAGTAATTTATAAAAAATTAAAACTAACCATGATCTAAATCCAAGGAGTGTGTCTAAGTAATTTAAACTCAAATACCTAAGAGTTAAATCCATGGAATGTTTTTAAGGAAATATAAATCTAATAACCATGATTAAAATCCAAGGAGAATATACAAGGCATTCTAACTAAAATATCCATGATCTAAATCCAAGGAGTGTGTTCAAGGAATTCCATCTCATACAACCACAATCCAAATCCAAGGAGAATGTCCAAGGAATTCAAACTAAAATACTCTTGAGATGAATCCAAGGTGCATGCCTAAGTAATTACAACCCAAATAATCAGCTAAATCCATTGAGAATGTCTAAGGAATTACAAATTCATTTAGAAACTCAAAGGGTTTTTCCTTTTATGGATACAAGTCAAATAAAATTAATAATGAATTTTATATCTATGGAAAACATCAAAGAAATTCCATGTATCTCAATACATTTTGAGAATTTGTGCTCCCAAACCCAATCATCTCATAGAATTCATGTAGATGGGTCAGAAAACTTCCTAAAAATATTCCAAAAATCTGAGTTTATCCCCTCAAGTGTGCAACATATCACCAGCAAAACCATAGAAAGCTCAAAATTTTGATTCGGGTACTAAGGTGGCACCCACAATCATCACTACCAATTTCATGAATTCAACCTATCTAGGGTCAACATATCACAACTACACCCACATGTGTCCCATAGGTGGAAAAACCACTTGGTATCCCCTATCCCATACTCATATCTTTCTCAACACCCATTACCCAGAGGGTATAATGTCCCCCAACGTTATCCTAGATCGGTCCACTCAAGAAACCTATCCGTCCCCTTGAGTCATAAATCAGTCCAAATAACCAAGTAAACTCATAAGATATCTCAAAAAAAGGACCAAAACACTCATATTCTAATTCCTTCAATCTTCCTAGAATCCATCATCTAGGCCTCATCTCATGTCCCCCACAGGAGACCTTTGTATCCATCATCAGAGGAAGAACCACTCTATCGTATCTCACCCTCTCAAAATCATTTATTCATAGTAATAAATACACAAAAATGGTTCCAAAATCTCATTATACATGGAAAAATAATCATAATAGACTCTAATTGAGTTTATTCTAGCTTTAGGGCATAAAACATTGAAAATAAACTTATAAAAAATTGTACAGGGTGTGTACCCCTGAACTCATGCAGTGTACCCCCAACACCCCACTTTGGGCAAGTAACTCGTCCATAACTAGTGTGTAACCATCAAATACTTGGAATTTATTGACCTCACACACCATGTAACCCATAATGGGTACTTGGATATATTCCTCACAAAGTCTCTAGCCAAATACTACACATGGAATGTAATGTACTAGGTTTTTGAACAGGTGGTTTTACAAGTGAATTTGAACTTTTTGAGATTGGTGAGCAAGTAAATTTACTTTTTGGGTTTTGAAACCTAATTCTGAATTTTTTATTGAACTAAGGAATTTTTAGAATGTTTTTAAGTCTTTTAAAGTTCCTATGAGTTTCGGGTGAGTTTATGGTGTGGCAGATCCTGAAAACCTAGATTTAGGAAAGTACAGACATAGGATCACTGTTTAGACAAACTGTAAAGCCTCCTAGGAGAAACTATGATACCCAACAATAGAAGTAGACATGGTTTTTCAAACTTTTTAAGTGGAGGCACACAAATTTTCAATCACCTTTATAGTCTTTTATAGATTGAATTCACATGGATAGTGAACGGTTTGGAAAATGGTTTTCCTAGCCCGTATTTGTGTGGTTCTTAGGTAGAGAGCACTCCATAGTTAGTGCATGGTTATCCAAACATTGAAGATCATTAATATGGGTGATTTTACCAAAATTATCCTCTTCCTTTTATATTTTTCTTTCTATTTATTCTCCCATTCACCTGCATGCACAATAGGGGTTTCCTCCTTGATTTCAATTCTTCCTAGGTATTAATTTAACTTCACCATCCAAGCTCTGATCTTTTATCCATTGGTGGATATGAATTAATCTTGGTGAGACCTTCAATATTCTAGATTATATATTCAATTTATCTCACCATATATAATACTAAATCTTTCTGAGCTCGTTTACCCAATTTTAAGGGAATTCATTTAAAAAGTATTTTTCTTCTTATTCGGATAGAGTTAGAGGCCAATATCAGACAATAAAGTTTCTTCTAGTATGAGGTAGGTAGTGCCTAGATTCTTGTTTTATTTTGAAAGTGTTTCTAGGGGTATGTTCATATACTCCAAGTGGGTTTTCTAAGGGAGACCCTAATTAATTAAATTTATTTTCTTTAAATTATTACATTAATGATATGAGATACATATGGGCATGCTCTATCTTCCACTAAAAATCATAATGTTGGGTAAATGGATTGGATCAAGAAAGGAATTTTAGGCTGGGTGTGTTTATTAAATTAAAATAAATTGATTATATTGAATTTATTGGTTCCATGTGAATTTTAAGGGCATGGCCCAAGGATTGAGGTGATATTAATCACCTGGACTGAGGTGACACAATCATCAGGTTGGACATGGCCTGGGATACTCGGGTGATGTTGATCATAGTTTTAGGTGACATGGCCATCAGATTGGGGTGATGAGGTCATCAGTTTGAGGGAATGGTTCTCATGGTTTTAGATAGTGATGACCATCAAGATGTAGTGACATGGACATAGGGTCGTAATGTGTCGGATGATGTTTCTTAGGATGTTTGGTTATTACTTCTCACTTTTTGTTGTCCAATGCTCTATTGAAGTTGTGTTCACATATATAAGACTTGTATTAAGGTGTTTTTGACCAATCGTGTGGGTGGAGGCCCCCATAGTCTATACGGCTTAGGTAATGATGTTGACTATTATACATGTTTGGGGTGCTCTCTGTAGAATGACACATAGATAGTGATAGACCATCAGTTGATGGTGATGAGACTATCAGTTGGGGGTGAGGATCACCTAGATACTTGAGGCCATTAGGATATAATATTGAGGGGATGAATATCTTCATTCCTTGAGATATCAACTATTAATCTAATATTGATTATTATTTAAAGGACATATGTCATTGTGCCTCAGGAAGTCGGGCTACTGATTTGACAGGGACTCTTTGTGCGGAGGTCCTTAGGACCTTGATCTTATTGATTGGGTGTTTTGTATGGATGTAGGGTATTTTATTAATGGAATGTGGTCCCGATGACATGATTATAGGTGGAGCCCAAGGGTTCACTCAGGTTACAATTCATTAGGGTATTCCTTGGGATTATTCCATGGATCCTCTCCACTGCAATTATATATATAAAGAAATTTTTTGTATTTCATATATATAATGGGGGCACATGTTTAAACATATAAAAACAATGGACGAGCAGGTAGAACACTCACATGTGGCTATTGAGAACAAGTGGAGATGGTTGTTATTATATGTGTGTGCTTTACTTCTTTATTTATTATTATCCTACACCTATGTTATCATGGATATAAGACATTCACACATTGGTGGTGGTCTACTGAGATTTATTCTCACACCCTACATAGGCCCCTCAGGGCATGTGTAGACTTTATATCTCTGAGATTAGGTAAGGGATTGATCTTGGTATCTAGACCTTAGTGATCATGTTTTTTTTTCTTAGCATGGGATGGTTGCAAAGGGACCCTGATGGTCCCTTCATTAGAAAGAATTTCCTTTTTGTTCATCATAATTTTTATATATGTATTTATTGATGGTTGGATAATGGAGACCCTATTTGTTTATTTATGTCTGAACTATTATGGCATGTTTTTTCTATACATGGTATTCCTTTGGAAATGTCTATTATTATGTTATATTTCCCATTATTATGATTTTACTGGTTTTATTTTTCTTCCACTGAGTATGATTATTATTCTGATTCTATATTTATATATATACCATTATTATTATCAACACCATAGGGTATAGTATTCCCACTATCACCTTTCAGACCGTCACTTCTAGTCTGAAGCCTTTGGTGTATGGGGATGTACACTTAAGTCCTAGTGGCCAACACACCCATAGAACCATTAAATGTTTCATCCAGGTTGGTTTGCTACAAATGGTATTAGAGTGGGTTCTTTTTTTTTTGTTTTATGGAAGCATCACAATACTTCTCTAATAAATGGTAAATTTTTTAGACTGGTTAAAAATGATATCTTATTATTTCTTTTCTGTCTGTATTACTATTTGGTAAATGGTAGACCGGATACTAGGATGTTTTCAGAACTAGGTAAAGAGATCGTGTTTGGGTGCCTCCAGCCCCATGCATAGGGGAAATACCATGTTTCTTGGGGTGGTAAATTGATTTTATGATTTTTGATTTTACAGTTGATTAATTTACACCTTGAGTGGTTCACTTGGGTGTGATGGTTATATATTATGTGGGTTTTGACCCTTGGACTAGTATAGAAAGCATGGTTTGATTACGGATTGTGATAGGCACTTACTCTCATATGATGTATGCTTGATTTTTATTTTCATTGGGAACATATATTTTTCTAAGAGGGGTTAGTCTATTTAAAGTGTCAAAAAAGATGCTAAATAGTATTTTCCTACTTATCCTTTTTTGGTGGAACTCTATTTAGCCATCCTAGGCATACGGTTCTAATAAGATCTGTATGTGATTCTATATGCATGTGATATATATGATCATGGATCTGATATTAGTAGGTAGGGACAATGATAGGGGTGATCTATTTAAAGTTTAAAAAAAATCTAAATATTATTTTCCTATATATACTCTTTGGTGTCATTCTACTCAACTACCTTGGATTTATATATTCAATGTGTAATCAAACCCTATTACAGGAAGGCAAGGGGCCATGAGTTTGGGTTATATTTGATTCCTAAATCCGATGTGGGTAGGCCGGGTCCATAAGGTCGGATGATGCTTGACACCTGACTCTGATATGGGTAGATAGGGGCCATGAGGCTTGATGTCATGTGAAATGTTGTGGTTGGGGAGTATAAATAAGGGTGGTGAGATGCACTGTCCATTACAGATTTCTCTATCATTGATATATGTATATTGTTATGGTTGTTTGACCATCATGATTGGTATTCTGCAAGATTCCACCTAGATAGCTTCCAATGAAACATTTGGAGGGAATTTATATGTTGCCTCATGAATGTGCATAGGATGAGGCCCTAGAGGGTCGGGATGAATATGATTTGTAGGTACGGGATTTGGTATAGGTAGAATAGATATAGATGGCATACTTTGGGCCATGGATGGATGAGAATCTCAGGGAAAGCCTAGTTCGGGTTATACAAGGCATCAATAGGGGAGATCAAGGAGCTAATCTATCTATATAACACCTTATTTTTGAGTTTCAGTCCCAACACCCACCATTGTTTGAGGGTGTGGGTACACTATAGGAATAAGAGAACTAGATAAAATCGATGCAGACCATATTCGACCATCTCGAGACACCCCCAGGTCAGAGGGTGAATCTGGAGATGTACATTCTCATAGGATCAGTAAAACACTGGTGGTATGTACAGGTACAAGAATAAATACATAAGGGACTATCTTGGAAATAATTTGAGGCCAGGTTCATTGGGAACTTCTTTCTAGAGATGTTGAGGGAGGATAGGGCCCATGAGTTCGTGAATCTCTAATAGTGGGATACTTTTGTCATGGATTATATGGAAAATCTCACAAACTTGTCGTGATTTTTACCTATTATGTTGGGAGATGACATCACTCGAGTGAGGTGATTTGAGGATCGATCACATCATGCCATCATGGTATAGGTTAATATCCTCAATCTGAAATCCCTTTATTCAGTGATGAATTAGGCATTTATAACCGATGGAAACTTATTTGATTGGTCATATTCAAGTTGGGTGATGGAATCAAGTGATTTTAGTGGTGATTCTTTAGGTAGTAGGAAGAGGGACCATCACAAATATCAATAAGGAAGTTTTTCTAGAGATTTAGGAAGACCACCAAGGAGTGGTTCTTCAGCAGTATGCTTCTAGTGTGGGCATCTAGGATATGTTCAGACCTAGTTTTATTAGGTTCCAAAGGATTTTTGGGCATGCATCCATATGGGCCATCTGGAGAGGTTTTGTAATAATCCTTCTTGGATGATTGAAATCTAGGGATCGAGGAAGACTTAGTGATATGAGGTAAAACTAGTGTTGGAGCTAGAATCTGGTGGCTAGGATTCAGTTGCACGTAGATTTTATAGTATAGAAAGTGGGACCCAGTAGTCAGTTCCGTGGTCGGTAACCGGTGTAGCTCTATAGGGAGGCTAGGCCTCGATCATTCGGGCTTCAGGCTAGCTAAACACAATGTATATTCCAAGTGCAGAGTGATTTGGGGAGGTGACTATAGTTAGAGGTATTCCATGATTATGGGCATGACCTTGTTCTTTTTTGTTTTGGTATTTGGCTAGTTTTGGTGCACGAGGTGAACATGTATTATTTTTTGACAAACCAAGTACTTGTTAGTAGTTTGTAATCAGATATGTTTTGGGATATATATATTTTTGTGTGAGAGAGAGAGAGAGAGATGTGTATGAATGTAGGAATTTATGGGGTGTGGGTTTTATATGAGTTGTGTGGCACCAGGACTTGTTGTGGGAATTGATGTGATTCGGGTTCTATAAGAGGTTCCTAATCATTGGTATTTCGATGGGAATGCATATGAATATATGATTTGGGAATATTTTAAGCATCTATAGAGTTGTATGATCATCACCATATGATGAGTTTCATGTTATTGGGGGTGTCATGTATGGCATTGGTACTTTTGGGAATCTGATGAGATGTAGGGCTTAGATGGGTTTCAGATATAAAATGATACTGAATTGAGAACCTAATGAGGTGAAATAATTATGATGCATTATGTTATGATATTTGAGACTAAGGATGGTTGATGAAACCATCGTATTTTCATTTTGTTTTGTGAAGTGATCGAGTAGGTAACTCCTATGATGGGGAGTACCTTTCGGTTAGTTGACATGTGACTTAAAAATTAGGGTACATCAGGGTTTTATAAATGATATGGGTATGTTCAGTACCATATCCAATTAAGTATTGATAGTTTAGGGATAATATATTTTAAGGTAGGGAGATTGTAATGTCCTAGGTTTTTGAACAGCCCATTTCATAGGTACATTTGAACTTTTTGAGTTTGGTAAGCATGCCAATTTACTTTTATCATTTTGGAAACTAATTCTAAGATTTTTATTAACCAAAGGGAATTTTTTTAGATGGTTTTTAATGATTGGTATGTTCCTTGGGGTTTGTAGTGAGTTTTGGGTGTGGAAGATCCTGAAAACCTAGTTCTGGGAAAGAGTAGAATGAGGCACACGAATTGGAAACACTGTACAACCTCCTCGGAGAAACCGTGTGACCCACGTACAGTACAGGAAACAGTTTTTCAAACAATGTGGGTAGGGGTGCATGGTTGTGTGATCACCTCTATAGTTTTTAATAGATATAATTCTCATTATTTTTGCATGTTTTTGAAAACTATGTGCCTATCTTGTGTGTGTGTAGTAGTGGTTAGGTAGAGAGCACCATACAGTTTGCATACAGTTATCCAAACCATACATCCAAACCATGAAGATCATTGAAAGAATTTTTTTTTTATTCCAATACAACCACTTTCACCATTACATAAAATCATCATAAACCAATGAAAATGTCCAATAAACCACGAACCAGAGCACAAGAACATTAGAAATGTTGTACAAACCTCAGAAAGGGTTACCTTGAACCTCCCCCAGCACGACCATCGACACCGGCCCAAATCCTCCCATCAGCAACCTCCAGCGGAACTCTCCCAGCCTTAAATAAAAATTAAATGGACCTCCAAGAAGAATCCATCCACAAAGGACTTCAAAGAAACCAAAATGAAGATGAACAGATCCAGAGGCCGTTAGCACCCTGATCCACAGACAACTCAGAAGTTCCACCTGGCCCTTAAACTACAATTCCTCCTTCACCATCATCGCATAACCATCCCTCACATCCCAACCATCCAAAATTCGAAACCAATACATAAAATTCATCAAACCCTTGTATAGAAAATGTAAGAAGTGCAACTGAACACCGGTGCAGAAATCGCCATACCAGAAATCATCCAAAAAAGTGAACTTTTCCAAAACAAGTAGCCAGAAAAGAACAACACCAGATCTCTGGGAGAAATCCTAACCTCAATCCCGAATGATTTCCCATCGCCGCCATCCCAAAGATCCACAAATACCACTATCAACCACAAAACACCCAGATCTGTGGATGAAGACTCATTCTCAAACCGCCGATGCTGAAACTTGAACTCCACACCTTGCCGCTCATCCGAGTCAGAGACAGGCCAGAGCAACGAGGTGACAAGATCTACCACAATAGAGAACAACTAAGTCAAACATTGAGCTAACTCCGTCATCTGAGCATTGATCTTTGATTAGTTTGTACCTATAGATTCATTTTGGTAAAGATTTTTAATCTTCTAGCTTCTCCTTTCTATTTATCACTCTATACATAATTTTAAATCCATGCAAGATAATTTACCTTATTTATAGGATGTTCATCTAAAATGTTGTTTTCTTCCTATTTAGCTCGAGTTATAGGTTGATATTATATGAGCGAGTTCCTACTAGTATGATTTAGGTGGTTCCTATATTTCTCCTTTATTTATCAAGTGTTTTGAAGAGTGTGTTTGTATACACCAAGTGGGTTCTCTAAGGGAGACCCTAATTAGTTAAATTTTATGTCTTTAAATTATTAAATTAATGATATGAGATTATTATGGAAATTATTTGGATTCCATGAAAAATGGTCAAGCCAGGTAATTTGACCAACCTAGGAATTTTAGGTTGGGTGTGTTTATTAAATTAAAACAAATTGTTTATATTTAATTTATTGGTTCCATGGTAACTTGATGGTCATGTCTCAAGATCACCTAGATTGAGGTGACATGGTCTTTAGTTTGGGAATGGACAAGGATACATGGGAGATGTCAATCACTAATTGAGGCAACATGGTTATCGGATTGATGTAATGAGGTCATCAGGTTGAGATAATGGCTCTTCTGATTTGAGATGGTGATGAACATCAATATATAGAGACATGGTCATAGGTTAATGAGGTTTAGAATGATGTGTCATAGTATTTTTGGTGATTTCCAGTCATCTTTTGTTGGTTGAAGCACCATTGGAGTTGTGTGCACATAGATGAGACTCATATCGAGGTGTTGTTGACCACTCATGTGTGTGGAGGCCCCCATAGACTATGTGGCTTAGGTGATAGTGCTGACCATTGAAATGTTTTGGGGGTGATCACTGTATAAATCCACGTGAATGGTGATGGACCATCGATTGACAGTGATGAGATCGTCGGTTGTGGGATGAGGCTTGTTGAGATACCTGGGGCCATTAGGATTTGATATTGAGTGGATGGATATAGTCATGGATCAGGACATCGAATATTGATCTGACATTGATTATTATTTGGAGGAAAAATATTGTTGTGCCTTGGGATGTCAGGCTACTGAGATGATGGGGACTCTTTGAGCAGAGGTTTGAGATCCTGGATCTTGTTGATTGAGTGTGACATATGGAAACTAGGTATTTTTTTTATGGCACATGGTTCCAGTGACATCATTATAGGTGGAACCCAATGGTTGAATTGGATTTCCATTCATCAAGGGATTCCTTGGGATTATGACATGGATCTTCTCCCATATAATTATATATATGCAAACAATTGTTGTATTCCAGATGTATAATTGGGGAACGTGTTAAGAATTATACTGGTGATGACTGAAGATGATAGAAAGCTCACTTCTGGAAGTTGAGAATAGGTGGATCAGGTTTTTATTATATGTGTGTGGTTTAATGATTTATTTATTATTTTTATACACCTGAATTACCTTAGTGATCATGTTGTGTTACTTAGCATGGGATGGTTGGAAAGGTACCATGGTGGTTCCTGCAAAAGGTAGAGTTTCCTTTTTTTTCAGCATGTTTTTTATATATTTATGTATTTATGGCCGACTTCAGGTGACCCTATTATTTTATTTCTATGTATGACCTATTATGGAATCTCTTTTCTATAAATGGTGTGCATTTGGTCATGTTTATTATAATCCTCCACTGATATTTTATTATGAATCTTCTAGTTTTATTTTGATTCCGCTGGGAATAATTCTTATTTCACTACTATATTTATATATGGACCATTACTATTATCAACACCAGAGGGTATATTCTCCTTACTATCACCTCTCATACCCTCACTACTAGTCGGAAGCCTTCAGCATATGGGGATGTACACCTAAGGCTCAGTGTCCAACCGGTCCAGAGAACTGTTTAAACTTGAATGTGAGTTGGGGTGATACATGGACTCTAGTAGTGTACTATACATGAGGTCTAGTTATATACCCTACATGACCATGTACCCTCACATGAGGTGTATGACTGAGTACTTGACCAAAACTCAAGCCACCCTACGTGGCCTGTCTAATAGGACTACACACCATGTGGTTTCTTCTTCCATATATTTCCCAAATTACTAACACATGGAAAGATTTCATGAAAACCACATGTTGAGTAGTCTGATTTCCCAAATGAAAACCCACTATGATCACCATGTAATCCCTATTTCACCCCAAATCATCCCTTAATAGCTCTCAAAGGGCTCCAAACAACACATATAAGTCTTTAAAAAATAAAAACTATAAATTAAAAGTGGATAATGGAAAAAAATAAAATATTCCCTATATCATGGAGAAACACCAAAGCTTTAGGCCCAAATATGTTCCCTATAGTCACTACACCCTAATTTGGTCTCAATCGCCACCATATGAAAATTATGGTATCACCACTCCCCCTTATCCTCTTTGTACACCCATATTGTCGAAAGGGATAACCTCATACCCTATTTCCTTCATAGGAAGAAAATTGGGGTGAGTATAATAAAAAATAAATTAAATTATTTTTAATCAATTTTATTTTATTTATATATCCATTTAATGTATATCCACAGTCCCAGAACCTGAAGTGAATTTCCACCTCACCTAGGAAAATCCATCATTTTTTACTTGACTGTGGAGTTGAAATTCAAATGTGAGACTCCATTAAAAAAATATCAAATTTTCCACCTGTTGAATAATTATTATTTAATTTAATAATTATTAAAATACTCTAAAAAATACACCATATCAAGATATCACCAAATTCCAAACATAGAGTAAAGACCCCGTTTTAATGTTAATGTAATAGTCTAAAAATATTTTTGAGATCACCTACTAATGGAAAATGACCATTTTACCACTCATAAGCTTTTGAGATCAAAAATTAAAATTCCCACTGAATACCAGAACCCAAAAATGTATGGGTATTTATAGTTTAAAATGATAATTTGAAAATGGGATGAAAATATAGGCAAATAATATTACACAAATCAAAAAAAGGAATCAAATAAATCACTAGATAAAGGTAATCATAGTGGTAAGTGTTTTAATCAATCTATTGAAACTAATTCCTCTGATGATTCGAGTTTATGTTGTTATTAAGATATTTTTAAATAATCACTCAGTGAATTTTATTCTAATTGCATGGATTTTTTGAATATATCTTTAATTAAGGTTGTCACACACATATTTTCACTTATCAAGGGACTACATGATGAAAATTCATAGCTGGGGTTGTAAGTTGATGAAATAGAATATGTATAGGTTAAAAAGGTGAGTATATGTAACACTCTAAAAAAATTATTAAGGATAATGAATAATATGTTTTATTTTTAAATGAAATATTTCCTCTAATTGATGAATAACTATGAAGAGTTGTTTTTATGAAGGTTATGAGTGAAAAAAAATTGATGTTTTCGATGCAGTGGAAAAACTATATAAAGTCTCTATAAATTTCAGAAAAGATCAACTAGAAATTCAATAAAATCCAATAAAAGATATAAATAATTATTTACTGGGGAAAATTAAGATACATGAGGATTATATGAATATTTTTAATAGATAATTTGAATAAATGGGGAAGTCAATTGAATTCCAAAAGTATATTCTTAATTTGAAATGTACTGAGTTGGATATAAAGCTAAGATCAAGAAAATATCTAAGAAGAATCTTCACAAGTTATTGCAATAATAAATA
Source organism: Viscum album (assembly GCA_963277665.1). Classification (NCBI taxonomy): domain Eukaryota; kingdom Viridiplantae; phylum Streptophyta; class Magnoliopsida; order Santalales; family Viscaceae; genus Viscum; species Viscum album. The sequence continues at coordinate 2,003,625,282 of OY728137.1, forward strand.
CCACCAAAAATGATGCTAATAATAGACTTGAATCTAAAGAGACTATCTTTAGTGAAAATAAGATCATGATATCTTCTAGTGTTTCATGCACTATAATATCATAGAGAAAGGTATCCTTTAACTCGGTTAAATATTTGTTTACTCATGATTTTTCATCTACTAGTACAAGATTAAAGTCAAAAATCTAGAGATATGTTGGTGGATAATAAGGCATTTAAATTGTCCAATGTTTCAAGGGTGGATGAGAGAATGTATAGGAAAATTATCTCCCTAAATGTTTCTCAAAAATATGGTAAATCTATCAAAAAACATCAAAGATATAAACATGTCCATAATATTTCTGCAAGAAAAATAAGAATATTTATTAGATACTACTGGTGATATTAGAGGTTTGGGAATAGGTACAGTAAATGATGGAATAATATGTTGAATCATAAATGTTACAAAAGGCTTATATTCAAGAGTATCATAGCTAAATCTAATAGAAAACATACTAGTATGAAGTAGATTTCACAAAAGGAATACAATTTTTCCACCAAGAAAATATTTGAATTTCTTAATAACTTATGTGATTATTGAAATAAAGGTGTTAATAGTTATAATGACTGGTGTTGCTTACCAAAAAAACATGATTCAGATGATAATGTAAAATGGAGAGCACAAAAAAATGTAGAATTATGTTATAAAAGATGACAAGTATACCTTAGGATATAAGATAGTGAATAATTGTGTTAAATAAAATAAGAATACTGAGAAAACTACTCGCAAGATTTCAATGATGAAAGATAAATAGGATATATAATCAAAAAGGAATATATTCTACCGTTTTAAAATAAATGGACGCATCATGGACTATTTTAAGTTTTCCATGAATATTAAACTAAAGGAAGTAAGATGGAATCTAAAAGGATATCCATCTAAGAGATGGTTAATATGAGTGGTTTAGTGGTAGACATCCAAGATAATGAATTAGAATTGTATGAGATATTTCCTAATAAATATGACCTGAATGATATTTTAGATCTTCCTAGAAGTTGAAAAACTATCAAGACATTTAACTAACAATAACATGACATAGCTTCCCATACAGGAGAAATTTTTTAACAACAAAGTGAAAGAACATGTGAATTGTAGTTATAAAAGTGATATATGGAAAATGATTATACACACAAAAAGAAAGATGATTGTGTATAAAGATAATGTTTAAAAATTTATGCATCCTAGTTGTAATTAGACAATAATATAGAGAAAGTTGAAAATAGTGAATGTTCATTGCATGTTAAAGTGAATAAGCTCATTACATCTAAGAATAAAGCTGAAGAAATAAAGAATACATGCCTCCCAAAGATGTGTTGATTGGTAAATTCAAGGGGGAAGTGAGCATGAAGTGTTTTTAACATTTTATAAATGTAAATAAATTATTTTATGGGTTATTATCCAAGTATAATTAATGTTTATATAATTTAGAATTTTATGGAAACATATATTATTCCCATACCTGTCTATTTGTGTTACTTTTTTCATGGAATTAAAGGTAAATTAAAAAAAGAGATAATCGATTACAATTTGTGATCATCGTAGAGTTAGGTGATTCATCCATCATATAATATTAAAAATAGTATTAATATATATCCTTTAAATATATCATTTACAAAAAATCAATTGGTATCAAGCCTCAACTGGTATCATATATTCTTGGAGATTAACTTGAAGAAAACCATCCAAGATGAAGATTGTTAAATAGTATCCATTAGAAGGTGTCATAAAATGGGTGAAGATGCTAGAGTTATATTGTATCATGTTTAAATCTATAATTCTATATATAATTTAAAAAACATAAGTTTAAGGTATTATTATCACTTTCCCATTAATTTTTTTATGTTAAATTTAGTTTCTAAGGGGGTGATTGTAAAAAAAGGTGGAGAAAATCAATTTTCCCTTGAATTTTTTTTGATATGTTTGCTAAAGTTGGGTGTAGGTTCATAAATTTCATGGAAATAAATTTTTATATCCCTTAATAAGTGAATTCATATTTGGTATCACTTTATTGATTATATATAGAGAGTTGTGTGGTCAAGATTATTCCCCCTTTTTCTACACTAAGTATTTCTCACATATATATACGGTTGATTATTTGATGGAACATTACTAAGATAAATGTGATTCCACCCTTCACTCTTGTAAAATTGAAATATTCTCTCAATATGGGGGAATAAAGAAATAAGGGTATCAAAGGGGAGAATATGATTTTTTAAATCAAGGAAGTTGAAGGGATGAGTATAATTTTCCCCGTACATTTTTCATTACATCGATTATTAATAAGGGGTGAAGAAAAAATGCTTAGAGAAAAAAAGGAATATATTAAAATTAATATTTTGTGAAGTTGATAATGGAATTGGAAATAAATTTAAATGGGGGTATTAAATAACTAAAATCATTATGTTTGTTATACATTTTTTTAATTATGATGTCAATTTTCCTTGGTGTTTTTATAGAAGGAGGAAGAATCAAACCACTTTCAAATATGAAGAGGTTTCCAATACTTTTATGGGTAAAAAAATATGTAGTTGAAATCTTGTAATAATTTTATAGATATATTCTAAGTATCATCTTTAGAAATATGATGATTAGTTTCTACTATTTTTTTTATAGCAACAAAAACATTTTATTTTATTCTAATGAAATGTAAAAATAGAAAAAATTAACAAAAGAGAGAAATAGCTTGAAGATGGAGAAGTCCAAAAACTACTGGAGTTTATAATAGTGGAATTTGAGGGAATACCCTCTGACAATTAAGCGCCTATCTAGGGGAATGTAACCTAGGTTAGAAAAAATGGTCATAGCTTCCAAGAAAATAATTACTAGTGTTTCAAAAGGATAAATTACTATAAAAATAGTCTATTTTGAAGAGGACATGTTATCTACTTTATATCTTATGAATCTATCATTAAAATAAATAAATATTTTTAAGTGTGAATAAACCATCGAAGGATTTATTAAGAAATATGGTTGGTGTTTTCAATGTTAGATATATCTTAGATGAATTTTGAATAAGATTATTTTTAGCTAAAATTAAATGAGGGGTGATTGTACTTGAAATATTCTAAAATTGAGTATTTAATATACTATAAGAATTTAGAGAATAGAATGAAATGTTTTTGGAGTATTATAATAATTTAAAATTTTATTTGAAGTATTTTGAGAGATTGAGAAATCCTGGAGATGAATTAAAGTGACTATAAGACTATTTGAAGAATTATATAACTTTTGAGTTTCAGATGGAAAATGGATAACCCTTGAAGCTTCAATAAAAGTAATCCAAGATTTATTTAAGGTTTGTCTAGATCTTCAAAATGGAAAAAAATGAAAAAGGCATGCATATTCTATAAGATTCATTAACTTTGTAAGAGTCATTTTTAAATTCTATAAGGATCAATTGATTTTAGTAAGGATCAATTGAATTTCAAAAGGATCAAGTGAATTTAATAAATATCAATTAAATTTTTTAAGGATTAAGTGAATTTTTTTAAGGATTTTCTGAGTTATATAAGGCTCGTTTCCTAACTAGTAAGGATAGTTGCTATCTTTTTATGAGTTATCCAGTATAACTCATATTAAAAATATAAAAAAGGAATGAATTCATAAGAGTCATTCATAACTTTCTAGGATTCATTGTGACTTTATAAGGGTTAGTTCCAAATTCATAAGAGTTATACTATACATCAGAAGAGTCATTCTAGAGGAATTTTTATGATATATTTAATCTTATGAAATACCATGTTGAAGTGAAAAAAATGAAAATGTGTGGAAATACTATGAACTTTATAAGATTCATTTATTCTTATGAATTGCATGTTTTTTTCTAAAAAATTGACAAAGGCGTGTACTCACTTAGAATATTTTAATGATGATTTATATACTTTATAAGAGTAATACTGAGACCAATAGTTAGAAAATTTATAAGTAATGAAATATTTGATAATTTCCTAAATAAATATTCCAAAGAAAAATTATAATAGATAATGTTAAAGATATTTTTCAAGATTAAAATATCAAGATCATTTTTTAATACATGATTAAAACCTTTATCTAAAGGGGAATAAATTAAAATATAATGAGGAGATAACTACTCTATTAATCAAGTATTTTCAAATATATAAATTTTAATATCAATATTAATGATCAAAGATGAAGGAATTCAGGGAACTAAAATTTGATAATTCTTGAAATATTCTCAAGTGTCTTAAATATCTCAAATGGTTTTTTTATTAAAGATAAATGATTAAATAGGATGATCTTTGTGATTATGAAAAAGAAGATCAATTTAAGATTCTATATGAGAATAAAATATTCAAGATGAATTTTGTATTAATATTTCTAATTCACTTGCACTATGAATAAATGAACCACACTGTAATATATAATTGTTGTATTATTTTCATACAGTTATATAGAATAATTTATTTTATATTTTTTGGGATATTGTAGAATAATATTATCAATATTTTGGGATGAATTAAAATGAATAATTACTTGACTAGAATAAAATTAAAATGAAAATAGAAAAGTGTATTCCTGGAATTTTAGTGGAGATATGAAACTAAGGAAAAAGTAATATCCATGATCATGGGAGACCACCCACATAATGGTTTTGAGTTAAACATTTAGATACCATGGTTTAAATATTGAATGGATTTCTATATTTAAAATATAGAAATTTTATTTTCATGATCTTGAGTGAATATATAAAAGGATAAAAAGAGAGAGAAATTATAACTATCAAAGAAGATAACCTCATATCATTCCATTAGAAGAAAATAAAGAACCCAATATTACTTTGAAAATAATAAATCTCATAGTATTTAAGATTAATAATAATAATAATAATAATAATAATAATTTGGCATAATTTTATTGATCAAATACATTCTGTCTATGTAGGAGGAGGATGAGAATACATGTGATAATATGAATTACAGAAGTCATAAATATTGAGAAGTTGAGAAAGTTCAATGTTCATGAAGTTATACTGATTACTTATTGGTAGTTTAGATCCTTTAAGACTGATTTTAAAGAATCTAGTGATCTAGTTCTTTAAATAATACATTATCTTGACTGTTTATAGAAACTAAGTTTCATACACTCTAGACGATAATAAAAAGTTATTAAAACACTCATGTGAGGAAAAAATCACATATATTGATGTAGTAAAATCCTGAAGCACAAAATATATATACTTCAAAAGTTTGGATAAAGTTTTATAATACCAAATGAGAAATTGAAGATTATGGGATGCATTATAAATCTAATGGGATGCTAGGAAACCTTATGTGTTGTTGTGTATTTATAAAATTAAATATGGTTTTAAATAATATATTCCCTGTTATAGCACTTTCATTATATAGTGGATAATATGTTACACAGGGTGAATAACTAATCACGACAAGAAGTATCATTCCCACTATAGGGTCGAATCTTGTAAAAACAATGTGTGAAACTCTTTACCTTATATTTTTCATTTCATGTGGCTAATGTGTGATGGGTAAGTGATAAATTGATTCATTTATATCCTAACATTTAATTGACATTAAAATACCAAATTGGGTAATAGTTTATATTGGAATTTGGAAAATTTTGGTCACCCTTGATTCACCCTCCCCCCCACCCCACCACTCAGGTGACTGCATGATCCTTTAGGGAATATCAAACACCATATTCACCATAATGGGGACCACTTCACCCCATATCCAGTGATGAATGTCATGAATGGTCAAATATCTTATACTCAACATATTACAAAGGAAACAAATCTATCACTACAACTCAAAGAACGACATCACCAACCAGTGTCAACATTCCCATCAAGCCATAAAGTCACAAGACCACATAATTCATTCCTTTCTTGGCCTAAACCCATCATTTATTACATTAGACTACCCCCAGGTATCTCTATAAACAATGGAACCCTTATTGGCTCTATTTTTGGTTGATCATGTGACCCTTCCCATGACTAAATATAAAATGATTTATAAACACTTTTATAGACAATGAAATATCTAGGAACCACCTTCCTATATCTGGAGGGATTTCACTCATTGAGAACCTTCAACAGATAAAGATCTGATCTAAAAAAGTCATATAATCTGAAAAAATCCTTCATTTAGGTCAAAATTGAAAAAAAATGTAATGGTGAGAGAAACTAGAGAAAATTACTCTATAGAATCTATCCTTACCTGTAGACACTCCCAAAAAAAGTCAAAGTTAACTATAATGATTACATTAAGAAATATAAAGGAGGGAAGAATGAGATAGAGGTGAGAACTAGGGACTACCCATTGTATTCTATATAAAATGGCCTAAATCTCCCTTTTATACTTATTTAAATAAATTAGTTTCCATTAAAAATAATGAAACATATTCATCATACTCGATTTTTTGGAAAACAAATTGACCCTTATATATGGGACCCTTATGTATCTCCCCCTAGATACCCTTACGTATCACCTTTAGACATAGGAAAAACCCTTATGTATCAATAGAAATACACTTACGTGTCATCCCTTTACCTTTTCTAAGCCTTAAATATCATAGGTCAATCCCATACTTTTCCAATTTTTTGACATTTATATATTAGATAGACATTGTATATCAAAATGGTTTTCCTTACATATCACATGAAAACCATCACTTATCCATTTCTTCAAAAATTCATAGGGTGACTCTTACCTATAAGGGTACTCATGTGTAGTCATAATAGCCTTATTAATTTTGAAACTTACAAATATGACGTAGCCAATTCTCAAACTAAACTGGGTACCTTTATGCAAGATATAGGCTAACCCTTACATACCAAAAAAATACCTTTTTTATAGGTGTTTCCAATTTTTTTTGAAATTTGATATGACTCCAAAATATGTTCAAATCCATCCCAAAACATCTAAAAACTTACTATTATCATAATTTCATTACCAAAATCATATACATCCTTCATATTATATGATTTCCTATACAAAAATGAAAAACATAACCCTTCAAGCTTGGGCCTAGTCTCGAGACTCGATCCTAGGCCTATACAGAAACCCTCTACGCCTAGATAGGATGCAAGTTTACATGTTCAATCTAAGATCTTACCCAAATTACCACTATTGACTATCCAGGAAATTATAGTTCTCTTTTTCTAAATTTTATCACTTCTAAGTGTTCAAGAAAATCATTCACATTTTTTACTTTATAAAGAGTCATTAAAAAAAATTTATAATCCTATGTGATTCAAAGATCATTGTATTAATAGAAGTATATTTAAATTTCTATAATGGTTTCCATATAGTTATATTAGACCTTCATTTTTCTTTAAATTATCCATGTATTGTGTCTCCCCCTTTCTTATTACACTCAGCAAAAGATAAAAACTTATAAGAACACACAATATCTGAGTAAATAATTAATTATTAAGGTAATAGGATTTTTTAAACCTCCTTAATTTGAGTAAATTGATTGAACTTTGAGTTTTAACTAATTATTTTCAAATATATTTTCTACTAGTGGTTTTATAAATATATCTACCACTAGACAATTAGTTTTAAAAAACTATAATTTTAATTTGTTTTCTTCACCTTCTTCTTTATGAAGTGGTAATGAATCTTGGTATGTTTTTTGGGAGAGTGTTGTACTGGTTCTTTATTAGCTGGATGTCACTCTTGTTGTCACTTTGAATCAACATTATTTACCTTAACTCTTTACAAAGATATTTGGATTGATTCTTTATCCACATCAGCTATGTAAAATACTTTGTAACTGAAATATATTCATTCTCTCTAGTGCTCAACGATACACGATAATTCTTCTTACTTATCAATTCAACAATATTTCTTCTAATGAATAATTTTACACCCCTTGTCTATTTTTGATCCGAAAAATCTCCATCCCAAAGAACATATAAATAAGCCATAAGATATCAATATTTTCTAGTAAAAAATACTAAACCATAGTTTAGTGTTCCATGTATATACTACATTATCCACTTTACAGTTGATAGATGCTCTTCTTTTTGAAAACTCTAAAATCTTTCTTCCAAACATATAGGAGAAAAGATATCAGAACCTATTATTGTGAGATATATTAGACTACAAACAATTATTCTCTAAAATGTTGATTCCACTCCCTTATTATCCTTAAGATTTCTAATTTTTATCCCAACTAGAATTATATTATAAATGTGTTTGTAATATTCTATTCTAAATTTCTTTAACAAATCCCTTGAATATTTCACCTATTAGATTAATGTGTTTTCTTTACTTTGATATAATTGAAGCCCAAAAAATTATTTCATCTCCTCGATCACTAATATATCAAATTATTAACAAATAAATTGTGAAAACTTGTCCATAGAATTCATCTTGATGCCACCAAAGATCATATTATCCAAATATAACATCACCATTAACGACTCTTCACTAAAGATTTTCACATAACAGTTTTGATCAACCCATCCTTTCAGAAACTATAAATTTTTTAAATATTTGTAAATCCCTATATACTAAAATAGAGGTTCCTACATTAGTCTATATATTACCTTTTTCAGTCTATAAACCTTTAAATCATCATATATAAAAAGAAATCATACCTGTTGTTCAATATAGACTTATACCATCAAAACTCTATTAGGATATATCACCTTCACATATATTTGATACACATTGAACTTTATTTGAATAACCAATACTAGAAATAGTATGATTGATTATATTTTTTCAAATGATTCAAACGCTTCCACAAGGTTAAATCCTTCAATCTAAGCATAGCCTTTTCATGATGGTCTCACCTTGTTTTCTACCACTCTTCTAGGTTCATCATATTTTTTAATAACCACTTGATACCAATTATATTTTTATGTATAGGTATGTCTACAAAACCCCATGTTTTATTCTTATGGAATTGATCCAGGTCTTCATTCATAGCTTTCAACCATTATTCATCATTTTATGCTTCTTTTAATGAAGTTGGTTCCACCTATGATAATAGAAAATATACTATATTATTATCATTATTCAGTTATATGTTGGATCATATTTTTATCTAATAATTTTTCTTAGATCAATATAAATTCTTTTTCTTCTTATTTAATTTATAGGTTGGCTTCCTTCAATTCCATGTTCATCCTCTGATTCAACTTCAGAATCATCTCTAATTATAGGATTTTTTATTCTCCAGAATCCAAATTTATTTGTTCTTTTTCTTTGATCACCTTTTCAGGGATATAATTTTTAGAATTTTATTTATATTCATATTTAGTATCTTTAACATCACTGATTCAAACTATTTTATTGTGCCTTTTTTAAAACATTTAAAGGCTTTACTCTTTGATGAGTAGCCTAAAAATGATCCTTTCTCCACTAAATCACCATAATTTCCCTGAATTACCTTTATTTTTGATTAAATATTTACTTTTTAATACTCGTAGATGTTTCAATGAGGGATTCCTTCCATGACACATTTCATATTTTTGGGTTTTGTAGAAATTTATTCAATTTCACCTGATATAATTTTTTGAACATAAGTCATTAGATGGATATGATAAAATGAATATCATAGGATGAAGATGATAGAATGAAGATAATTTTATAGAGATCACTGAAGGTATCTTTCCTATTATTTGGTTTCATATTGGATAGGTAGAATGGCTTTACCAAACAGAATTCCATTGGATGGAGTTCATTGTATAAAGTTATCACAGATGGTTTTCATCAGGGTGGTGCTTCAATGCATGGAATGATTTTAAGGGTACCAGTTGTTGGAAGTTTTATTGGATGGTTTTAAAGTGTATTAGAGTTTGGATAGGTCAATAGGAGTTTTCTATTATTTCTTAGAGTTTGGTGAAGATTTTTCACCATTTGGAGACCTCTATAAAGATAGGTGGAATCCCAGATCTAATGTATGTGATTCTAATGATAAATAAATGATAGTTTATGACTTAATTATCTAAGACTTTGTAAAGTGGATTTAATGTAATAAATGAGTGTTGTATTATTTATTATTTCTAGCAATGAAAATGTTTACAGTGTTCTCTCATGTTTTTAGTACATTTTTCTAAACCACGTAAATCTTTTTTTTCTGTTTGTTTTGTAGTTTTAATGATGTTTCTTCATGGATTTATTTATAGTGATTAGTTTGGTTCTCATTATAGTTCCAATGAAAAAAAACATAAAGGATATGTTTATAAATCAAGCCTCTATTTGGTAAAATTATGGATCTTTCCACTATGTAGGTTGAGGTGATTGGATGAACTTCCATCTGATGTATGTTCTTCTTTCCATGTCCAACTAGTGGAATGGATACAATGATTCTCCTAAAGTGCTCTTGAGTTCCCTAAAAGTTTTATCAAAGGAATTGGTTGTAATTCACTCACAGATTTTAGTTATTCACCTCTCTATGGATTTCAAGTTATTTGATTTTAGTTGTCTTTAATGTTTTTGAGAATAATGACTTTAGAAGAAGGGGGTTTTTTATCGATAATTTTAATGGGATGGACTTTGCCTTTTGGAGAATTAAACTAGAGGATATTTTGATGCAAAAATATTATAATACTTCTATACCTAGTAAATATCCCGAATTGAAGGATAATATAGAGTATGACTAGTTATATAGGAAGGATTTAGACTTAATCAAGATGTCACTTTCTCAAAATGTTTCATTCAACATTAGAAATAATAACACTACTAAAAAGGTTATAAAATATTTTTTTGACATGTATGAGAATCCATTAGATCCTAAAAAGGTTTTTATGATGTGAAGATTGATCATATTAAGGTTATCAGATAGATGACCTACATTATATCACATTAGTGAATTCAATGTGATCTAAGGGTAGATGGAATTGGAAAATTTATCTTTTACAAATGATTCTTTGGATTTGCTTATTCTTTCCTCACTTCAAAAAAACTTGGATTCCATGGTTACAGTAATGAGAAACTCTTATAGGAAGATAAATTTTGTGTTTGATGATATTCAAAACATGATCTTGAATGATGTATTGAGGAAAAAATAATTTCAAACTTCATCTGGAAGTGAACTTAATGCTATCAAATTGATATTTTCTCCTAAATGTAAGGACAATTAGAATAATATATCTATAAATGATAAGTCTCAGAGAATAATTTGAGGTAAACCAACTATTCCAGGTCCTATATGATAACTTTATGGGAAGAAGGAGAAAATCAAGAAATATTTCAGGAACTGGATTGTGGAATCCACTACTAGATAGAAAAAATATGTTATTAAAAACAACATAGTCTCTAATTTGATATTATCTGTAATCATTATAGGGGATTCGTGGGTTATTAACTTGGGTAAATATTTTCATTCAAATGAAGATCATGGGTGTATGGTTTATTATGTTTCATTTATCTTGGGTATAGTACATCTTATAGACAATAAATCTCTATATATAGTTGGTAAAGGTGGTGTTAATATTCTAATAAAAAATGAAAGTTTCTTGAGACTGAAAGATGTTAGCCACATTCCTAGTTTTCAGAAAACCCTCATATTAATAGGAAATCATAATGATTTTGGTTTCAAAAAGAAATTAATGGATTCTAGATGATCAATAGAGGGTCCATGGTGATTACTCATAGAGTAAAGAATGGAATATTGTACTGGACCGAATGTAAGGATGAATCTATAGTTATTGGAATCACTTCATTGGATGGTCTAGAAATGTGGTGATATAGGTTTATTCTCCTTAAAGAAAGGAATATGAAAGTTCTAGTGGCTAATGGCATACTTAAACTTGATCACATAGACCTTTGAAGATGTGATAATTATGTTCTAGTAAAATATAATAGAGTTTCCTTCAACTTGGATGGTAAAAATACATGGAATTAAAAACTAGAGCTTGTTCATTTTTATGTTTGGAGACCATCTCATGTTCACTCCAATGGATGATCACTTTACTTTGTGACTCTCATTGATTATTACAATCAAAAGGTATAGGTTTAATTTTTAAAGAATAAATCTTATGTGTTTTAGGAATTTATTTAGTGAAATTTTTTTTCTAAAAATAGTTTTAATGAACATTGAAATATCTCCAGACAAACAAAGGTGGGGAGTATACTGGATAAAACTTTTTTAATTTTTGTCAGAGGAAGGGCATCAGGTATGAAAAGAATGTTCTAGGAACTCAACACAAAAATTGATTATATGAAAGGATGAATCAAACTCTATAAGAGAAATATATGTGTATGAGGTTTCACTTTTGAATTCCTAAGTTGATTTGGGAAAAAGAAATAAATACTTTAGTATATTTGGTTAATAAAATTCTAGCTTTAAATGGGGGATAATATCTACTAGAAGAACTTTGGCTTGGTAAGATTCTATAGGTGAACCAACTCAATGTATTTGTAAGTATCTTGTATTCTTATATTGATGTTAAATATAGAAATATGTTGGAGGAAAAATCTAAATTTTTCATTATGTTTAGATATAGTGATGAGAACATTGGATATCACTTATGGTATGATAAATAGAAACAAGTCATCAGTAGTAGAAATGTTATCTTCAATGAAGATATTTTATGGAAATATTATAACTTATATGATAATGAAGTTGAGGTATGATCATCTATGGAAGTTAAAGGTGGTAATACATAGGTTAATAGACATACTCCTAGTCTGGAAACATTAAGGGAATAGAGGATGACTGGACAGACCAATAATAAATGGATAATTATCAGATAGATACTACTGGACTAAGAAATATCATAAGAATAACTATGTGATAGAGAGGTTCCAATGGATCAACCTAAGGTTGTACTGATGATATCACCTCATATAATAAAAACTAGTTCAAAGGTTTAGGGATGATATTAACATTATACTCTTAATGGGAATAAGAGAACAAAATGTATGGAAGATGTAGCTACTCTAAGAGAAAAAAATAATGAGATTCATCCATGGAAGAGGAAATGAATTCCTTAAATTTCCATAATACTTGGGTGTTGGATATACTACCAGATGAGAAAAGTGATTTTGATAACAAATGGGTTTTTCATTTGAAATAGGAATATTATAGAACTAATAGGTACAAAGTAAGTTTGATGGTAAATGGTTTACAACAAAAGTAAAGGATTAAATTTTCTAAAATTTTCTCACATGTGGTTAAGAACACAACCATTTTTATAGTGCTTAGAATTGTTACATCCGATGATATACTCTTGGAGAAAGTCAATATAAAGACAAATTTTCCTCATGGGGATTTAGAAGAAGAAATTTATATGTTCTGGCCTAAGGGTTATGAAGTTCATTGAATGGAGGATATGGTTTATAAGTTTAAATAAAGTATTTATAGATTGAACCAATATACATGATAGTGGAATAGAAATTTTTACACTTTCATGATTGAGGAAAGATTTATTTTATGTGATTATGATCATTGTTGTTACAGGAATCAGTGGAATGATGGAACATATATCATATTGTTGTGGTATGTGGATGATATGTTTATTTCTTGTCACAAGTGGAAAAAACGTTTAACACATCGGCATTTTTCACATCGGTTCTATATAACTGATGTGAAAATCTTTAATGATTGATATATCACATCGGTTATTTTATAAACAACGTTATATATTGATTAGGATCCATATTTTACGTTTTTTATTTTATAACCAATGTAAAATATACAGAGATTGGCTTTTTTACGTCGATTATTGTATAACCGACGTGGAAATAAAATCTGTCACACTTTATAATGTCGTTTATAAAACAACCGATGTAAAAAATCAAAGCTCGACACTTTAGCATGTCAGTTGTTTTATAACTGAAAAGATAAAGGAAAGCTCGGTGCTTTATCACGTCAATTATAAAAAAAACTGACGTGATAAAACCAATCTCAGCAATTTATCACGTCGGTATAAAGCAACACATATCACGTCAGTTATTTTATAAATGACGTGATAAATTGTTTTCTACGTCGGTTATTAAATAACCAATGTTATCAACATTAAAAAAATAGTTTACCACGTAGGTTATTAAATAACCAACATGATAAATCTTTTAAATGATTTATCGCACTCCGTATTGAGTCATTCTGTTTTCTTCGATCGGGCGACCTGCGACTTGTCTCTCTCACGCGGAAAACCTAGAAACTATTCGTCAAAGTCATTCCCTATAGCCGCATTTTTTCAACATCATTCTTCATATTTATTATTATCAGATCTATCAGGTCAACTCACAACACTCAAGTAATCCTCACACGACTCCTTTTCAGTTTTTATTTTCCATGATGCCCTAAACTAATTTTTTGAGATATTATTTTTCTTTTTTCTTTCTATCATGGTAAGTTTCATAGTTTTCATCTATACCATGGTAAATTATTTTCTGGTAAAATAAACCTATGGAAGTGATATCATGCAAGTTTACAATTTTTGTGTGTTCTATCATGTGTGTATTCATGTACAGGGGGTTTCCAAGGGGGTGGGGGTTGTGTAAGTGGGTGGGGTGTCCAGGGGGATTGGGTGGGCTATCCAGTGGGGTGGGGGTGTCCAGGGGGTTTCAAAAGAGGTGAGGGTGGTGTCCAGGGGGTGTGTGGGTTGTCCAAGGGAGTTGGGGGTGTCCAAGGGGGTGCGGGGGATGTCAAAGGGGGGTGGGGGTGGTGTCCAGGGGTGTGGGGGCTGTCTAAGGGGGGTGGGGGATATCTAGAGGGTTCGGGGGCTATCCAGAGGGTTGGGGGTGTCCATGGAGGTGGGAGGGGGGTCCAGGGGTGTGTGGGGGGTCCAAGGGGGTGGGGGTGTCGAAGGGGGTGGGGGCTTTCCAAGGGGTGGGTGGGGGGCTGTCCAAGGGGGTGGGGGCCTGTCTAGAGGGTTTGGAGGGTTGTTTGGGGGGGCTATTCAAAGGGTTAGGGGGTGTCCATGGGGGTTTCCAAGGGGGTAGGGGTGGGGGTGGTGTCCATGAGGGGTGGGGTGTCCAAGGGGGTGGGGGGGTTTCTAGAGGGGTGGGGGTTGTCCAGGGGGTGGGGGATGTCCAGAGGGGTGGGGGCTATCCAATGGGTGGTGGTGTCTAGGGGGTTTCTAAGGGGGTGGGAGTGGTGTCTAGAGGGTTCGGGGGGGTGTTCAGGGTGTCCATGGAGGTGGGGGCAATCTAGGGGTGTGGGGGGTTCAAGGGGTTGGGTGGGTGTTGAAGGGGGTGGGGGTTGTCCAAGGGGGTGGGTGGGGGGGCTGTCCAAGGGGGTGGGGCCTGTCCAGAGGGTTTGGGGGTTGTTCGGGGGGGCTATCCAAATGGTTGGGGGTGTCTAGGGGGGTGTCCAAGGGGGTAGGAGGTGGGGGTGGTGTCCAGGAGGGGTGGGGGTGTCCAAGGGGGTGGGGGCTGTCTAGAGGGGTGGGGGGTGTCCAGGGGTTGGGGGATGTCTAGAGGGGTGGGGGCTATCCAAGGGGGTGGTGGTGTCCAGGGGGTGTCCAAGGGGGTGGGGTATAAGTGTCAGTTGGGATTGACTATTGCATCGTGTTTTGTGAGATTATAAATTGATGATTGTATAGTTTCATGGATAATAGGCTATAATTTATTAGTGTTGTTTAAGGGGGTGGGGGTGGTGTCCAAGGGGGTTGGTACAGTCTATGTTTGAGGTTTTCACAATGAGTTTTAGGGATTCAAGCATTATGAAAAGATGAGGGGTGTTGCAATATGATTATATTTGGTTATATATATTTTGACCAGTCATTGACTATGAGAAAATTATGGGTTATGGGGGAGACCATGTCTTGGTTTTCAAAGATGTGCAGTTATCCTGACCCCATTGTGTCGTGATGATAGGCTTTACAATGTGATTTTCTCCATCTGAGTTTTTATTTTAAATTTGATTTTATTCTCAGGTTTACTCCATTTTCTCCAATTTTCTATCAACCATTGGAGGCCCCATGGTTTTCTTGGATTCCATGTAATTTCCTTAAATAAGATACTTATTCCATGTTCTTCTTCCTTTTTCTTTGTTTCTTTTCTTCTTCTTCATCCACTTCTTCTTCTCCTTCATTCCTTCTATTTTTAGGGATTTTTTTTCATTTTTAAATTGATGGTTTAATAGTAATCGATGTGTTCTAGGGTTATTAGGAGGGGTGGGGGTGTCCAAGGGTGTCTATGGAGGTGGGGGTTGTCTATAGGGGTGGGGGCTGTCCAGGGGGTGGGGGTTGTCCAGAGGGGTGGGGGGGCTATCCAAGGGGTTGGTGGTGTCTAGGGGGTGTCCAAGGGGGTTGGGGGTGTTGTCCAAGGGGGTGGGGTGTCCAGGGGGTTGGGGTGTCCAAGGGGATGTCCAAGGGGGTAGGGGTGGGGGTGGTGTCCAGGAGGGGTGGGGGGTGTCCAGGGGGGGCTGTCTAGAGGAGTGGGGGCTGTCTAGGGGGTGGGGGTTGTCTAGAGGGTTGGGGGGCTATCAAAGGGGGTGGTGGTGTCGAGGGGGTTTCAAAGGGGGTGGGGGTGGTGTCCAGGGGGTGGGGGGTTGTCCAAGGGGGTGGTGGTGTCCAGGGGGTGTCCAAGGGGGTGGGGGTGGTGTCCAATGGGGGTGTTTTCCAAGGGGTTAAGGGTGTCCAGGGGGTGGGGGTGGTGTCCAAGGGGGTGGGGGTGATGTCCAAGGGGTGGGGTGGTGTCCAAGGGGTGGGGGCTGTCCAGAGGGGTGAGGGGCTGTCCAGAGGTTTCAAATCGTTAGGATCTGTGTAATTTTCAGTAGTGAATGTATACATATTTTAATATTTATACTTCATATTTATTTTTTATGGAAGGGTGAATTTGGTATCCAATTGCACCGGAATGTGTTATTTGTGAACCTTAAGAAGAAAGGATCCAAGATGAATTTAAAATTGTTATATCTAACTATATTTTATTTTTAAAATCATATTGAAGCATATTTTTTTTAAATACGCATTGATTTGTTTTATATTTAAAAATTGTTTTAAATTCAAATAATGATTTTTTTCATATAAACATATATTTGTATTATCTTAAAAATATGTATAATTTTGATATTTGTTATAGGTAATAATGATTCAAAGTTTTATTACAGCACATCGAATGAGAAATGAATATGAGGAAGGTGTTGATGCCTTTTTGGAATTTGCTAAATGAAATGTTCCAAGTAGTGACATTTTTTTCTATCCAAGCCTGAAATTTTTGAATATGAATAATTTGAAAAGTAGAGAGATAAAATAGAATCTGATTTTTCATGGTTTTAATCCAAGTTACAGCCATTGGATTTGGCATGGTGAAATTGGATGGAATTTCACTGATGATGATGATTCGCAAGATGGTAACTTCGATGGAATTGAAGAAATGATTCAAGATATTGTAGTAGAAAAAATTGAGATAGAACCAACAGTTTCACGTCTATATGGTGATGCTAAAAAATCATTGTATCCTGGTTGTACAGATTTTATAGTTTTTTCAGCAGTATTAAGATTGATTAACCTGAAGGAGAAACATGGATGGAGTGACAAAAGTTTTATAGAGCTGTTACAATTGATGAAAGACATTCTTCCAAAAGATAACGATCTTCTAGATTCACATTATAAGTCCAAGAAAATAGTATGCTTGATGGGATCTGGATACAAGAAAATACATGCATGTCTGAATGATTGTATGATATATAGGAAGGAATATGAATTTCTATTAGAGTTTCCTAAATGTGGGACATCACAGTATAAGGTGAAATAAAAATCACAGGTTGATGTAGAGATTACAAAGATACCTTCAAAGGTATTTTGGAATCTTCCTATAATTCATCATTTCAAACATTTATTTGCTAATTCACATGATGCAAAAAGGTTAATATGGCATTCTGATGAGCGGTTATGTGATGGAAAAATACATCATCCAACTGATTGTCCATAATGGAAGAAAATTGATGAGCAGTATCCTATATTTGGAAATGAAATTAGAAATCTAAAACTAGGGTTGTGCAAAGATGAAATGAATTCATACCAAACCCTCAGTAGCACACATAGTTCATGGCATGTTTTATTGGTGATTTACAACCTCTCTCCTGAAGTTTGTATAAAGTGAAAATATGTCATGTTGAGTATAATGATCGCTAGTCTGAAGCAACCCAGCAATGATATTTATTTTTTATCCCCATTGATTGATGATTTGAAACTTTTATGGGAGGATGGTATTAGGGTGTATGATTCTTATAAAATGGAATATTTTCAACTACATAAAGTGCTTATGTTCACTATAAATGACTTCCTAGCATATGGAAATTTTTCTGGATACAGTGTTAAAGGGAATAAATCATGTCCAATTTGAGAACAATAGACTTCATATTGTCAATTGCATCATGGGAGGAAAATAGTGTACATGGGTCATCGAAAGTTTCTGCCTATAGATCACTCTTATAGAAGACTAGAAAAGGTATTCAATGGCTCACAAGAATTTGATATTGCTCCAAAACCTTTATCCCCTGATCTGAATTTTTAGAGGGTGGAAAACCTTGATGTGACATTAGGAAAGAAACAGAAATCTGGTAATGATATACATATTTGGAATAAAAGGTCAATATTTTTTGAGCTACCATATTAGAGATATCATGAAGTTAAACATAATATTGATGTCATGCATGTGGAGAAGAATATCTATGATAGTTTTATTGGAACATTGTTAGGTATTAAAGGAAAGAAAAAAGATGGGTTGAATGAAAGATTAGACTTACTATCAATGGGAATATGTTTGGAGCTAGCTCCCACTTCTAATGGAAGACAAACATTTCTTCCCCCGGTTTGTCATAAATTATCCAAGAGGGAGAAAATTAGCTTTTTTCAGTGTCTTCATGATATTAAAGTGCCTCAAGTTTATTCTTCAAATGTAAAAAATTTTCTCTCATTGAAGGACTTGAAGTTGATAGGTATGAAATCTCATGATTTTCATGTAATGATGCAACAACTTCTACCAGTTGCATTGTGTGGAATATTTCCTATCCATGTCAGAAAGACTATAATGAAGTTGTGTTATTTTTTCAATTCAATTTTTAATAAGGTGATTGATGTGATGCATTGAACATTTTTTAAAAGGATGCAATTTTTATACTTTTTCAATTGAAAATATATTTTCCTCCAACTTTTTTTGAAATAATGGTGCATTTAATAAATAATCTGGTTTGAGAAATAAAGATTTGTGGACCTGTATATCTTCATTGGATATATAATTTTGAAAGGTATATGAAAATATTGAAGGGGTGTGTTAAGAATCCATATCGACCTGAATCCTCCATTATTGAAAATTATATTTATGAGGAGGTTTTAGAATTTTTTACGTGCTACTTGGATGCAACGCAGCACATAGGTTTGCCTCCATCTCACCATGAACGAGTTAATAATGAGGGAAAGGGGATTCCTGGATTGAAAGTCAAATCATTGTCATCTAAACATATGAAGAAGTTAGAATCATATATCTTGAATAACATAGCTAATGCTCAACTGTATATCACATTTCATATTAATGAGTTGAAACAATGTCATCCAAATAAGGAAGAAATGTGGATTTTGAATGATCACAACAAAAAAAAATTTCATGGTTTAAAAAGACCTTTCTTGGTAGATCAGATGTATCAGAGACATTAAAATGGGTAGTGGGTGTTCCATGTTTAAATGTGATAACATGGTCCAGTTATGACATTAATGGCTCTACATTTCATATGAAAGCTCAGGACAACAAAAGTGCAGTTCAAAATAGTGGTGTATTGTTGTTTACAGAAGCAATGCATTTTTTGAGTGCTAAAGACAAAAACCCAATTTCTGCATCAAGTGCATATTATGGAGTGATTGAACACATATGGGAGGTTGATTACTTTAAAATTAAAGTTCCTATTTTTAACTGTAAATGGTTTATCGGTAACAACAGTTTCAGACACGATGAATTTGGGATGACAATTGTTAATCTGAATAGATTGGAAGACACGGCTGATTCTTTTATAATGGCAACACATGCAAAACAAATTTTCTATGTAGTAGATCAATCAGATATGCAGTGGGATGTTGTTTTACAAGGGAAAAAACAATATGTTGGTGGGGATAAACTTGATGAAGATGATAATTTATGTGAGATCCCTACTTCCATGGAAATATTAACAGAACATAATTATGATCATGTTGAAGACATGGTTTGTGCCATAAGGAATGATCACGATGAAGGAATTTGGGAAAACAATCCATTTGTACATTCCTAAAATTACAGGTAACATTTTTTTATTTCTTTTTTACATTTATTATTTTAATAAAATGTTAGATATTATAAGTTTTTTCTTTATGAAAACATATATTAAAAAAAATAAGTATAAGTTTTTGTTTGTTTTAATTTTGTTTAGTTTACTTTATCATGTTTAATATTACATAAATTATATATCTATTATTTTTGTTCGGTGACAATTACATTACCATGTTTACCAAGTTTACCATGTTTACCATGTTTTCCATGTTTTCCATGTTTAGCATGTTTACCAAGTTTACCATGTTTACCATGTTTACCATTTTTACCATCTTTACCATTGTTTAACATGCTTACCATATTAACCATGTTTACTATTACGTAACTTAGTACAATTTTCTATTTTATGTTTACATTAGTATTGTAATATTTGAATTTGTATATTTGTGAACTAATGTTTGTTTTTTTGATTTGAAGGATAATGACAGATCAATCAGTTGATCAACCACATGATTCTAGAGATGAGAATATTGGTCATACCTCTAGGAAGGAACATTCACATGCTTCTCTTGATGTTCCCCAATCTTCCTCATGTGCTCCTATTACGACAAATAGTTCAAGAGTTGGTAAATGTGGGTGCACACATTTACCAAAATTATCACTTTCCCATACGCAATATTAGAGGATACTCATTGAGTTTGATTAGGATGATATTCCTAAAGGTCAAAATGAAAAATATTTTAAGAGTTTTGTATCAACTCAGGGTAAGAGAAAAGTAAGAATTTTGTACGATGACTGGAGAAGTGTGGACTCTCAGTTGTGGGAGACAATTTTGGTAAGATCTTTTGCTATTTTTTCCTATTCTTTAAATGTTTCTAGTATATATAATATGTCTAACATCTTCTTTATCATATGAAATTTGATATTCCTGACACTGGAGGAGTCAGGAAGAAATTCTTATCGATGGATGCCAGGAGATGGAGGGATTTCAAATCAACCCTCTCATCTGATTTCATTTTTGGTCATAGGAGTCATGAAAATTCATATCGTATATATCCTTTCATAGATGAAGACACATGGAGACAGTTTGTTGAAAGTAGAAGAAAAGATTCATTTTTGGTAAGGGAAATGTAAACTTTTATAAAATTTCTTATATAAATGATCTTATTAATGTTTTTTTAATGATTTCTTATTATTAATTTACAGAAAACAAGGAAATATCATTAGGAGATCCAATATAAAAATGTATACCTTTATAGTTTATCTCGGGGAGGGTATACACTATTGGAAGAACAAATGATGGGGGAAAAATTAAAAAAAACTAAGAGCTATGTATTCAAGCTCTAGAGAGGTGGCCCCTCTTACAAAAATGGAAGAGTGCTCGGATGGGGAAAAAAGGGCAATATCTTTCAGAAGATTCGAGAATCGTAGCTGAGAGGATTGTAAGATATCTATTTTATTTATTTATGTTAACTGTTTTCTTCATATAATTTCAATCATTACAGAAATTTTCAATTAATTAATACAGGATTATCTTGAGGAGCAGAGCTCACACGGGGTATTTACAGCTGCTGGGAGGCAGGGTATTTTATCTACAGCATTGGGAAATCCGGAACATCCTGGTCGTGTACGAGGATATCTGGCAGGTGTATCGGTAAAAAAAGTGTTTTCACATTCTTCAACTACTTACGTTGAGGGTGTTTATAAAACTAATAGAATCCTTAGAGGCTGAAGTTCATAATATTAATGCGACGATGGAGGAAAAGATTATAGCATCAGTATAGTCTATGTTTGTAGACATGCAAATACAATTTCAGACTGCATCTCCCACTCCTCCACCTCCCCCTGCAGACCCCATTATTTATCCTCCACCTCTCCCAGTAGCTCCCACTCCCCCTCCTTATCCTGCGAACCCCAATTTTTATCATACTCCTCCACCTCAACTTCCTACTTATTGCGAGTTGTATGTTGATGATCCTCAACATCATATAGTTTCATATGGGTTGGTATATTGTTTAAGAGATACAGTTCATCATCAACAATTAGAGGTAGAGAATCGGAGGGTCACTGTACAGGATATTATAAATAGATCAGCTCGAGTACCATTACCTACAGATGAGGTGATGACAGTTGGACATAGTGTTAGCCATTTTTTCATTTGGCCATCCAGAATTCTTCAACTCATTACCATAGAGGTATGTATGTTATATCTTCTATTTTATTTTTTAAAAAAATTTGTTTTATCATTTGAAAACTAATATATTTTTCCATTTATTTTTATAGGAATACTTAAAAGGTAAATAAATACTGTATAGAAAACAACAAAGACCAATGTCTATGACATCAGATACAGATTCTAGTAGTCTTGATAGATTTTCAAGATATTCAAATTTGTTGGCGGATCATTATGAGTTTCCAATGGAAGCTCATGTTTGTGGGCATGCAATAACTGTGGGGATTATGAAAAATGATATCATGGAGCTTGTTACTGGAGATAAGTTGGGCATCAACGTGATGAAATTTTTTTCAATGTAAATCTTAACAACTTTTACCTACATTATATTTATTAAAAATATATACTTATATCTATTTTGTATTAGGTATATTTATAAAATTTGTGAGAAGAATGAGCGATAGATGTATATGGTTTCATGGACCCGCATTTGATTTCCCCTGAAGCATGTGCAGTTCATGAGGAACAAAGAATGCTTTATATTGCTGAAAGAATTGAGCAGAATATAGTCACACCATGTTGGATGATGCCTTTTTGTTAGAGGTATGAAACACATATCTCTCAAATAGTTCATTATATTTTAACATCAAAAACCACTAACCTTAAATTTTCTTTTATCAATGATCATTGGATGTTAGGATTTTTTACCCAAGGGAGAAAACACTTTATTGGATATGCTCTATCCATGGTGATGTGCGGGAAAGTTTTAAGAAAATTTTGGAAAAGTAAGTTTCAATTTCTCAATAGTTTTATATATTATAATGAATTTTAAATTTCTCCCATTAGTATTATTTTCTAACAGGGGATGGGTCTACTTTCGAAAAAACACAAAGAAAAGGAGTGTGAAGATCAAATATGTAAATGTAAAGGTAAATATACATTTATAATTTGTAATTTTTTATTTATTACATAAAAATAATATATTGAATTTACACTCATTCAAACATAATTTTCATGTACAACAAGGCGTCATCGAATGAGGATATTATATGTTAATGTATGAAATAATAACAACTGGAACAGTTGTGAACTTTGACCTGGTAAGATTTCCTTTTAAACTTTTCCATAATATTTCATTTGATTTATTCATTATACAAGTTAACTACTATCCTTTTAAGTTGTAGCTATTTGATGACCCTCAACCCTATAGTGCTCAAGACGTCAAACACTTACAAGTGGAATGGTCAAATTATTTTACAAGTTTGATTGAATTTTAGTTGTTTGTAGTGTAAAATTTAATTTTGAATATTGTCATTGTAATTGTGTATTTGGTAGTCGTTTAGGTTGGATTTAGTTTTTTTTTAAGTTGAAATTGTATGTTTTTAATGTTATATATGTGAATGTTTAATTTTCCTCTACTTCTTGTTTTGGTCTACTTATGATGGTTTTTCTGGTATGGATTCTGGTATGGGGGGGAGGGGTTCCAAGGGTGTGGGGGGTGTCCAGTAAGGTGGGGGTATCCAGGGGTGTGGGAGGGATTTCCGGTGGGGTGGGGGGTTGTCCTGGGTGTCCATGAGAGTGGGGCGGCAGTCCAGGGGGTGGGATCATTTCCAGGAGGGTGGGAGGTATATCCAGGGGAGTAGGGGCTGTCCAAGGGGTGTCCAGGGGTGTGGGGGTGTCCTGTGGGGTGAGGGGGGTTTCCAGGGGTGTGGTAGGGTTGTCCAGTGGGGTGGGGGTGTCTAGGGTGTCCATGGGGATGGGGGGCACTCCAGGGGGAGGGATAGGAGGCGCCACCATCCCTCGGGGGGATTAACACCACTGGAAGGTACTCATCACTCTCACATGCGAAGCTTGATCTCTCAAAATGTTTCAACAATTCTTTATTCCCCTATAAACATCATTCATTCTATCACTTTGATGACAGTATAACCAGGGGGAAACGCCGTCATGTTTGATGGTGTTTTACCCCTGGTTATACTGGCATCAAAGTGATAGAATGAATGATGTTTACAGGGGAAGAAAGCATTGGTGAAATATTTTGAGAGCTCAAGATTCGCATGTGGGAGTAATGAGTACCTTCCAGCGGCATTCAGCCCCCTGAGGGATGGCGGAACCTCCTCTCCCAAACACCAGCTGTCCAGGGGCTTTCCAGGGGGTGGGGGAAGTCTAGGGGTGTGGGGGGTTGTCCCGGGGGTGGGGGGTAGTCCAGGGGTGTGGGGGTGTCTAGAAGCGTGAGGGTTGTCCAGGGTTGTGGGGGGTTGTCTAAGGTGTGGTGGGCAGTTCGGGGGTGTAGGGGGGTGTCCAGGGGTGTGGTGGGGACTGTCCAGGGGGTTTTGGTCTATTTTGGTATGTTTTTGGTAACTTTTTGGTCTGTTTCAGGGGTGTGGGAGGGTTTTCCAAGGGTATGGGAGTGTTGTCCTGGGGGTGGAGTATACAGGAGGGTGGGGGTTGTCCAGGGGTGTGGGGGTTGTCCAGGGGGTGGGGGCAGTCCAGGGGTGTGGGGGTGTCCAGGAGGGTGGGGGTTGTCCAGGGGTGTGGGGGGTGTCCAGGGGTGGGGCAGTCCAAGGGTGTGGGGGATGTCAAGGAGGGTGGGGGTTGTCCAGGGGTGGGGGGTAAGTCCAAGGGTGTGGGGGTGTCCAGGGATGTGGTGGGGGTTGTCTAGTGGGGGGGTTATGGTCTTATTTGGTCTGTTTTTTGTAACTTTTTGGTCTGTTTCTGGGGTGTGGGAGAGTTTTCCAGGGGTGTGGGAGTGTTTTCTAGGGGTTGGGGGTATACAAGATGGTGTGGGGTATGTCCATGGGTGTGGGGGGCTATCCAGGGGTGGTGGGGCAGTCCAGGGGTGTGGGGGAGTCCAGGAGGGTGGGGGTTTTCCAGGGGTGTAGGGGGGTTGTCCAGGGGTGGGGGCAGTCCAGGGGTGTGGGGGTGTCCAGGGGTGTGGTGGGGGATATCTAGTGGGGTGGGGGGTTCTGGTCTGTTCTGGTCTGTTTCAGGTATTTTGGCTGGGCATAGCAGTGGTTCAGTTTTATTTAAAAAAATGTTTTTTACATCGACTATTTCATAACTGACATAAAAAATGCATTGGGATTAGTTTTAACATCGGTTATTATGAAACTGACATTAGTTATTTTATAACTGACGTTGTAGGTATGTTTTCACGTCAGTTATTATATAACCAACGTTGGAAACTGCTTGGCAGACAGGTTTATCATGTCGGTTATAAAAAAAACTGACGTGATAAACTCTTCAGAGGAGTGATTTATGATATCAGTTATATAATAACCGATGTGAAAGGGTATATACCACATCGGTTATTAAATAACTGACGTAATAAACCATGACTCCAAAGCATTTTCTGCATCGGGTTTTTATCAACCGACATGAAAAATGCTTTGGATTTGTGTTTTTTATGTCGGTTGTAAAATAACCGACATAAAAAATATATTTATAACATCTCCTGTAATAACGTCATCCAAAAACCGACGTTAAAAATAAAAAATAACCACCGTAAAAAACGTTTTCTGCACTGGTATGTCAAAATTTTCATCAAATTAAGGAACTTAAGAGGAATTTGTATATAAGGTTTGAGATGAATAAAGTTTGAAAATATAAGAAGATCTTGGGGATGAGGATTGTGATGGATAGAAAAACCATCACTTTAGTTTTATCTCATAAGGAATATATAAGTGAGGTCATCAAAATATTCAGAATTGAAAATTTTAAAACTATATAAACCCCCCACACTAGACACTTCAAACTATCTAAATCACATTCACCATTAATGTATGGAGAAGTTCATGTCATGGTTAAGTAACATTTTTTCTAAGTTATTATAATTTTAATGTATGCAATGGATTCTACTTGACCAAGCATTTATTTTATAGAGGGAGTTATTATGTATTTCATGTCAAATCCTAGAAGGACGCATTGGGAATCTATGAAATTGATCATTAAATAAATAAATGAGTCATAGTATTTAGCTTTTTGTTTTTGTGATAAGGATCAGTTGAATGTTTTATAGATACATATTTTTCTGGAGACATGGATTCAAAAAAATAACTAAATGATTTGTATTTACTTTTGGTAGGATAATATTCAACTAGATGCCTCAGTTTCAACCAGTTGTTACTTACCTACAATATAAGAAGTGTATTTTTTTATTATTGAAGTGGGAAAAGAGTTTATATGGTTTATATGATTACTAAAGGAACTTGGAAAATTGATCAGATATATGAAAGTTATTCTTTGATAGTTAGAGTGCCATCCATCTTGGTTGAAATGCAATGTCTCATGTAAGAATGAAACGCATTGACCTAAAATATCACTTTATAAAAATATTTATAGAAGACAAAGATTGGATCTATAGAAGATTAATGTAATGAATAATATTACTGATATTTTTACAAAGTTGATCATCTATGAATGCTTGAGGAAACATTATTCCTCTATTAGACTAGGATAATCGAATAGAATTGAGAATACTAAATACATCGGACAAAGGATTATCTCAAGTGGATGGTTTATGAAGGCTAAAAACCTAAAGCAATTCCCAAGTGGTATATTATTGGGTTTTATGTAAATTTATTTATTTTCTTTGGATAGATTTTTTTTATAATGACTTCATCATATGTAGATGATTAGATGAATATCATCAGATAGAGATCTTCGAAAATATGTTTCTTATTGTTCAGTTTTAGAGTGGTTGGGAAAAATGGATTCACCAAAAATTATTCAACTGGATGGAATCCATTTTATAGTATTCTCATAAATAATGATCATCAAGGTGATGTTTAATTTATGGTATTCTTTCAAGGGGGCCATCTTTTGGTGGTTTCATCAGATGGTTCAATAGTGTATCAAAGGTTTCCAAGGTAAATAAGAGGTTGGATATATTTCTTAGAATTCAGTGCAACCTGTTCACCAGATGGATACCTCTATAAAGAGATGTGGTGGACTAGCTCTAATGTATGTTATTCCCATTATGAATATCTAAGAATTTCTAATATGTCTTTTTGAGACTTTGTAAAGTGGAGTGGGTGTAAGAGATGAGTGTTTTATTCACTTGTATTTCTAGAAATGATAATATTTGGATTTTTATCCCACGGATGTAGTAAATTTTCCCAAAACACATAAATCTATTGTGTTTATTTGTTTTTAGATTGTATGAAGTGTTTTCATAGAGTTTTATGTGGTGATTAGGTTGGTCCTATCCTAGTTCCAGTTCACAAACTTTGAGGAGTTATTTATTATACAAACCACTATCTAATATATTTGTAGAGATCTATGATATGTATTCTAATGAAATTGAATTAATATACATATATTTTATATTAGGATTACCATTTCAATCTGGTGGAATATATGGATTATTTGTCCTAAAAGACTCTTGAGTTCCGTACACATATAACATCTTCTCTTCTACATTGCTGGGCAATTCTTAATTTTGAGTGTAAACACCCACTTACATAGCTTCCATCAAACAGTGGTGAGAGATAACAATTTCAATCAACAAATAATTGAATATATTATTTATCATGTGATTAATATTTTACACAACTCCATTCTATTTGGGAGTTCTTACTACTAAAAATTTATTTTGTATTCTATGTTTCTATAGATGATTTTCAACTTCAATTAAAGATTATTTTGGTTCCATTATTTGACTGGAGAATATTTATTGTTCTTCCATGATAAATATATTCTCTTTTTTGAAATATATTAATATATTCTAACACTTCTCTAATAAACCTCATAAATATAGAATATCCCATCCTGTTGTAGTCATCAACAAATAAGATAAAATATTTTTCACCTCAAGTTTCATCTTGATTGATTAGACCACATATATCATTGTGGGGAAACTTCATCAGATTTTATGCTCACTTATTCTTTATATAGCAATGATTTATCACCATATTTTCCCTAATAATTTAGAAAAAATCCATTCCTCTTTGGTGAAGTAATATCAATAGAATCTTTCAACAATGAGAAATTATCCATACTCTGGTGATGAATATAACCAAGCCTCTAATTCCTCAAGTTGTTCTATTCTTATATAGTAATGAGGAATGTATTCTTATTGATATCCACATAATATAAGTTTCCATTTATTATATATCCCTTAATTTGAGTATTTTTATACATTACCTTTATATAGTATCCTCTTTTGTTGAATTTTACTTCCAATCTCAAGTCGCATAACTGACACACACTCAATAAATTGTGTTGGGGTCCATTAACATAAAGAACATAATTATTCTATAATTCATCTCTAACTAAATGTGTTTTACCACTTCTTTTAATCTTTATAGATCCACCCTTTCAAAACCCAACCATTCTATTAACTTTTCCTTTAAATTTTTTTGGAAGATTCGTGTTACCTATTATATGAGATGATCACTTGCTATTAAGAATACACTTACTATTATTCTTCATAGATTTAAAATCTATCCTAATAAGAATTTATTTCTCCTTAATCTTCATCCTCTTATATTTTTCATTAAATACAATGATGTTTTGGAACATATGATTCTATCTTGTATTCTTTAACACATGGAATCAATTCATATTCTTATTCTCCTAATGGGTAAAATATGTTTCATAAATAAACTGAATTTTGTTGAGTTTTAACTATTCTTTTCTGTCTTCTATATAAAAAACCTCTTTTTCATATAATAAATATATTTATGATTAAATTTGGATCAATTTAAACAATATCCATAAAATGAATTTTTGTTTTTAGATGAAGGGTATGTTTTAATTCTCCATTTATAACATATAATTTCATTTCATTTCAAATAACTCATAGCCTTGTTACAATAAGACATCATGTGTCCAAAGTAGATAAAAACTGATAATTCATCAAAGGAAATATCTTATTGTTTTTGCCTCTCCATATATCCCCAAATTTTTTATAACTCTTTGATTTTTGATAATTTTTCAATGATTGATAATATTAAACAATTTTTTACTTTTCTTTACTCTTCACATATATTGTATTGGTTTTTTATATTTCAACAAAAAAATCCATGATCACTTTTACCCGTATAATTGGTTATTTGATCATGAAATACTTCCTCAAAAGTTATTGTTCCCCCTTCAAATCTATCTTTAGTACCGTATTCAATAAATTTCCAAACCATATATTCTTACTTTATCCATATAAATTTATTTCAAACTCAAGAATCTATCACAATTATATAACTTCTTCTTCAATTGTTTTGCTCTTATGAGTTTTATCCTTGATTAAGATATTAATATCATCAATGGATTTATAATTTTCAATAATTTTTACCTTCATTTCATTGCTTCTTCAAATTTCACTTGATCATTTGAATTTTATTCCACAAATTTCTATATAAAATCATTCTATGTTACAACATCATTGAAAAAAATTGAGAATTATTTAAACTATCCTCCAATATTCATGTTCATATTTATTTGTAGGTTAATATCCTTTGGATCCCCTTCTGATTATATTTTTAGATCAACAACTCCCTTTGGTTGATTATCCTCTTCCACATAAAATTTTGAGTCATCCATTTTATCCATCATAACATATTTTGTTACATAGATTAACATAATTTCAACACCTCATAAATTATATTTCTTTTCATATACTTCCTCTTTTCTCATCAACAAATTTCTTTGAAATTATCTTCAAAATGAATTTCCAAAAAAATATTTTCTTCTAGGGGGGAATTTATTCCTTGGATTTTGAGTGAATTAAATCTCTCCATCCTATCCATAAAAAAATTTAATACACCTAGCAGTTATGTGACCAACTTTTCCACAAAAAAATTAAGATATACATAATTTTGTCACAAATATTCCTTTTCATCTCTCAAACTTCCTTTCTATAAGAGATCAAAAACCATCCCTAAAATCTTCTTCAATTTTTATCGCTTGAATCTCATTCATTTATAAATATTTTAATTCCATTTATTTGGGAGAAATTTCTAAATAACTTTATGGATTTACTTGTATGTCATATGAAACCATTTTTCTATGTAGATTAGAGAGAGAAAATTTCCATATATTAAATTCTTCATTTTCTAACATATTCGGATTGTAAATTTTTAGTAACATTTATATGGTATTTTTTTCTATGTTAGTATCTTTCATCTCATGACCAAGTCAATGAAGTGTTCCAAAAAACATAAATAATATAATTTAAGAAACTATCACCATTTTCACTTGACCTTATCATCAAATTATCAAATTTATTATGAATAAATTATAGATTTTCCTCCCACTTTTATATGACCTTCATAAATATTTTCAAGTTTGTCCCAAATTACATTGGTTGTATTGAAACTCTTTACTTTCATGTATATCTAGTTATAAAATGCACCAAACAAGGAATTTTATAAAACAATTTCATGTCTACTTGTATCTTGGACAATTCTTAAGTTTCACTGACATTTTTTCCATGAACTAATGATTAGAAAACATCAATCCCAATACATCATAAATGTGATCTCATTTTTTTATTACACAACTAATAATTATAACCATCGAATAAGGGTACTCTATTTTCATTTATAACATTTTCCATCACTATAAATTTCCCTAACATATTAAAAATAAATAAAATAAGGATTTGATACAACTTTTTCTATCATGAGGTCTTAAAATACACACTCTGGGAGGGGGTCAGTAAATTAGTGTGTGCGAAAAAAATTCTAGACTGAAACTCAAATAGAACTTTTCACCATATTTTAAAATAAACATTGAATATATCATAATGATCAAATAAGACATAACCAAATATAAAAAAATAAAGGGCATGGACAGTGAGATTTTAATTTATTTTACCCACATAGGGCTATATCCAAGGAGCACATATCACTAATGTGTTGATATGAATAAAAATTACTACTTTATTAGTTTATGATTACAAACATTAGGATAATCCCACTACTCATCCAAGGTCCACAACTTTTTCCTCTCTTCTTCTCACTTTTTTCTAAGAGGGTTATAAGAAATTATCATATCGACATGTTGGTCAACACTATCATTTCAAGAAATATAAGATATGACACCAAATAAAAATGGTTGTTCTCCATTATTATCATATTTATACTTCCTAATATTTATAGATATGTGAAGTAACTCTTAAATTACAACCCTAAACTTCAAGGGAATTAAATTCATCCCAAAATCACATACCAAGTCTTTATATTCAATTATATACACAAAATTCTCTTTTTTATTTTTCTTCTTCCCTATTCTATAATCAGGATTTTATTTTTTTTTTATTTTACAAAGAAGACCATTTTGATTTCAAGACCCATCCCCATTCAAATTCAAATTTATCTACCACCTAGTACTTCTTATTCCATAAATATATCCATTAAATTGTTTCCATGTAAATATACACCATAAAAATCATATGGGTAGTTAATGGTTGTCTCTAAAACCAAACAACCTTCTATAAGGTTCCATGAAAATAATCGTTGGGCTCATAACTATCTTATTATAATCCCATTTAATATACCCACCAGAAATTAAAGGTTGTAATAATGTATTGGTATGATATTGTGCTACTATTTTTAGAGTATATATGACAAATGTATCTATATCATTACATGGAAATTCATAAATATTTCAAACTGATAGAAATAATAATTTTAAAAGACAATTATATTAGGAAAATAAATCAAAAACAATGACACAGTTTACATAGTTCAGGTGTGAATCCTACTCAATCGGAGGATGCTACTTTACTTTTATTCAAGAAATTAGAAGGTGATTACAATAGCATGCAGTAACACATAATAAGTGATTCACCCTACTAAATATAGTATAGTCCAACCAGTGAAAATGATCACCTTATCTTTTGTTCTCTATAGGGAGTGATTTCATGTAGCTTTTATCTTCATGGATATATCTACATTTAGTCAAAGGATCCAACCACCCCAACTCTTTCACATGGTATACTGTGTGAATTCCGATTCTCTTGTGAATTAAAACTAATGCTTTCTCATAGTATAAACTTATGCATTCCCTTTTCCAAAATCCACCAAGTGGAAAAACTTATGTACACCTCGATCTTTAAAAAAATAATTCCTTTTCATTTTCCAAACTACTTTTTTCGGACTCAATTGAATAGTGAAATATGATTTCCATCTTCTTATTTCGCCTTATGGTATATGTAATATCTAGTATTCTAGACCTATTGTTTATGATTCCACCATCTCAATCCAATATGTTAAAGTCCTTCATTTGTAACTTCTCATTTTAGAAATTCTTACTCCAAGTATGTAAAATGGTTTTCACATATGAGCCTCACTTGGGAATCATTTTCTTGGATTCAGTACTAATTCCTCCATCAGCAACTACAAAACTTTTTTCCTCAAAATTCATTCTCATCCACATGGTTCCCCCACCATGCATCCAATCATCATAGCCCGAAGAAGGTGCATCATATCTTCAACACATCTCATACTAAAAAAATTAGCATATCATTTGGATTCGGAATCCCTTATATATTTTTTAAATCTATCAATCTATCCTCAAACAACTTACTAATAAAGTAATACTTCAGCTGAATATAGATCCTCCAATAATGAAATGTTGAATTTTTGGCCAAGTGAATCACACTATGTCAGTCACAAAATAGAATCACATCAACATGCCTATTTTTGAGATCTTACAATATTCCCTTAATCCCAGTTAGTACCTTCCTAACTACTATTAATAAAATATACTCTACTTACTCCATTAAGAGTGTAACTAGTAGTTAAATCTTTGGCATCCAGCTTATTATTTTCCATCTGAAATTGAACACATATCCAATGGTTCACTTATAAGTGTCTAAATCTCTCCCAAATTCATGTTCACCAAACCCCTGAAACCACTCATCTATTTTGGAGTAAAGTGGAAATATTTAGGAACAATTTAAGTACCAATGAATCCACTTCATATCCTCCTAATGTTATATTCCGATATTTCACATGTATCTACTAACAACACCCACTACATACAAAATTTTCAATATAGTACAAACCATGACATACATTTGGATTCCAAGCACCAATGTTTATGGAATATTTTCCATGTACTCTACCTCATCTTCCATTCATGTTTTCATATCCTTGTGAAATTTGAAATATCTATCTAGGAACTTTATCACCTATTTCGCCTCACTCATGCTGAATCACTCCACCACCTTTTAGATATAATTATAATGAGTCAGGTGTGAAGTATAGAAACATAAGTCCCTCACAATATACATCCCTAAGATCCATTTATACAAAATAAGGTCCTTCATCTTGAATATTCTAGGCCATTCAATATTTAGTTGATTAAACCTTTCATTTAATAGACCAACAATAATCATATCACAAAAATAGATAAGTAATATGATTAATTTCACATCATAAAACACATTCTAGTTTCAAAAAATGAATATAATTTATCTATATTAACTTTCAATAAATCATGAAGTAATTAAACTTTATATTACACAGACTTGGTGCCTTTAAAAACCATAAAATCTCCACTTCATCTTGAACAGAAGGTCCAAGTTCTGATGCTCCATGAAACTAGCTAGATGCTCCATGTTGATTTCATCATCTAAGTCCCCATGGATGAATAATTTCTTTATGTCCAGCTATTCTTGATTAAATACTTACATTGCAACCATAATTAGTACCATTTGAATTTCATATGTCTAAGTAATATTTAAAATATCTCATAGAAATATATATTATTAATTTTTTACCCTATCATGGCCAGTCACCCATTGTACCTCTGTTTACTATATGCTTCATATCTCATCTGATACACTCATTTTTTCTGAAGGAAATTCTTCCCAATAGTACTTTCTATGATCTCCCATGTTTAGGACACATGTAAGGAATCAATATCATCCATCAAGGATAACTCTAATGATTTGAATATTTTCAATTTATTTCCTCTTCCAAGAATTAGGTCTCTCTATTCTCCATATGAAGTAAGTAATATAGATCAATCACATATCTATGAACATAGAATCAAACTCTGTTAAATCTTCAAAACTCCCTCTATGGATCAACTCTTTCTGGTTTTGTAACTTATGGAGATCTTTATTCTAAAACTCTATCAAAAAAATTCATAGTAATAGATATGTTTCATGCATCCAGCATTGAAAACACAATTGGAATTTGATTCTTGTCCATTGTGACCTTTGGATAGTCTGGTGTTTCCAATATTAATGTACTTCTTGAATTATCCTTAATATTCATAACATCCATTCATCTATTCGATTGAACTTCATCCCACGATGATACTTTTCCATCATCAACATCCTCAACTATGTTGTAATCCTTCCACAGGATCTCTTTATTGTAGACAATATTTCAAATTTGGAAAATCTTTCAAAAAAAATTAACCCAGAGTAAAAAACGAAATTATTCAT
Organism: Viscum album; assembly: GCA_963277665.1. NCBI lineage: Eukaryota > Viridiplantae > Streptophyta > Magnoliopsida > Santalales > Viscaceae > Viscum > Viscum album. The sequence goes on from OY728137.1 coordinate 2,003,660,023, forward strand.
CACAATATACTACACAGTAACATGATTTGGACTTTACTTCAAGATTATACCTCTCCTTGGAATCAACATGTATATAGGTGACTGGTCTGAAGACTTTCAGATGGATGAAATCATCATTCTTTCTAAACCGGCATACTTTTAGTAGTTTCTTCCCTAGTGTATAAGAGGTAATCATGTTGCTCATGTATGTCTCATAATTCACCACTTATTCCTAGAACACCATAGGGAATCCCATGTGAATTCTCGTATTTCTTTACTTTTCAATGAATGTTTGATTCATATTATATTTGAATTTGTCATGTTATAAAGTACCCGTTTCGGTCTTCTCAAACCATATACCCTTTTGTCAGCATAACCAATATAGTTCCTTCCTTCTGTACTCCCCTCCATTATCATACCATAAGCACTTAAGCCTAAAACAAATCTCCTTTTTACCGTAATGCTCTATCATATAAAGGTTCTATACAACTCAAACTTATTATTAATAAAGAACATCCATAATTTGTGTGTTTTATCATCGATGAAGGTTTCATATAATAATGACCCTATATAATAATGGACTAGACCTATCACCCATACATATGTATGATCCAAATTTAACTTCCAGTTCTTTTGTGCTTTACCGTTCATTTAGAAGGTAATATTTTGATGTTTTCTAAAATAAAATACATGCATATCCCATAATCCATGTTAAAAATATTCAAAATACCTTTAGTAGCAAGGATATTCATCCATTTATTACTCAAGTTACCTAGATGTTCATGCCATAACTTTCCAAAGTTACTTTTACAGCATGCATTTCCCCTTTTGATAGTCCTATGAGGTAAAAAATCTCATCCTTTGCTATATTTTACACAAACAGGGAGCCAAATGAAATTTTCCATGCACCATCTGTGATTTTTTTATAAAAATCTACATCATATAATGGTATGATATAAATTTATTTTTTCCGTAATACTGGTATGTGTTGCATGCCCTTCAAGTTTAGCATACTTCCATTCTTTTTATGGATGGATATTTCACCCTTTCCCACAATCTTGAGATTCTGGCTATCTGCAAATTGAACCTCACCATATCCTATAGATGTATAATTATTTACACTTTCACACTTAAATATTGATTAAAAATGAATCTCTACAGTCTATAATCTAAGAATCAAGTGAACTAGCATCACTCAAGAACAAAATGCTCTTATATTATAATAAATGTTTTATATTTTCACATTCAAAATCATATCTTCTATATTTACCTCTTCACTAATTATAATCTTTATTCAGGTGACCATTATTCCCAAAATTCCAACACATGAGACCACATTCCTATGATCTTATCCTACTCTATATTCTCTTTAATTTCAATTTTCTTTGGCCTTTCATTGATGTGGAACACCCCCTTGCTTCCATGTTGTAGTAATTTCAAGAAAATGCTTGGATATCCTTCCAATGATGTTTGTAATTTAATATCATGCCTCTAATGTCCAAAAACTTCATTTTGTGTTTTCTTCTTGAATTTCTCATTGTGTTAATAATCTCATCCCAATAGTCAGGGAGTGATGAAAGAAACAAAATATCCCACTGCATATCTTCAAAGTTTACCTTCATTGACTCCAAATAAATTTGTATAATGTTAAAGATGTTGATATGATCTACCGATAGTTTACCTTCTAAAATCCTCTGGTCAAAAAACCTATGCAAAAGTAATTACTTATTCATTGTGTTCATCTTGTCATATATGTTAGTGAGGGTCTCTATAATTTCCAATGCCATTTTTACTTCCCAGATATTCTAAGACACATTCCAAGAGATTGATATCTGAATCAAACCAATTTATTTATAATCCATACTATCCCCTCCTTCTTTCATAATTTCTTCCAACATTATACCCATTAATGGAAGACCATGGTCCTTATAGAGTAGAAAATCCTCTATCTACATTCTCTAGAACCCAAAATTTATATCTTTGAGCATCTCCACATATACTATACCCTCATCCAAATCTATATGAAGAAATTAATGAACTCTTACTAAATTATAGAACATGTAAGAGGTATTTAAAAATACTTACTAAAAAATCCTATAAGGTAAAGGGTTAAATTATATTATTGAAACGAGTTGTAAATCACCTTCACCATTTTCTAACCATCCAAAACTCCGATGAAATCTCTAGTATAACTTGTTGGTCTCACAACTATCTTCTGGTAATACCATGGAAGATATCTATCAAAACATACAGTGTAGTACCCCTGTTTTCTAGTATTTAACCCTTAATTTGTGATTTTTATCTTTATAAAGTTTAAGGGTGAGGTATGGGATAGTTGGGTGAACTTTAAATAAGTTTTTGTAGGAAAGGGGGATGTGCACAGGTTGTGCATGGTTTTTCTAAACCGTGCAGAAATTCTAGGACAAACTGTGTGCAGTAGTAGTTTTGAGGCAGTATCTTCGGAACAATGGGAGAATAGTTAGGGATACCATTTTGTAAGGTCATGAAAGGGTTTCCTTAATGTAGTATCTAATGCATTGTTAGCGCACGGTTTATCTAACCTTGCGGTCTAACCATGCATAGAGTCAAATCTAGATCCTAAAAAATAGGATCTCACTTTTTTTCCTCTAACTTCCTCATTTTTTATCCTTGGCATCCCTAACTCATAATTCCTCTTAATTTATGGTAGTATAACCTCTCCCAAGTGATATTGAAACAATATAGAGCCCTCCATTGGTATTTTCAAGCCTGAATCCTATGGTATGTATCGTTCTTCACTGTTCTTGTCATGTTTTCTTAGATCTACTTAGATCTACTTATCCTCTCCTATAATTTTCTCGTATATACACCTATTAAGGGTATATATTAGTTTTTTGATTCTAAATGTGATTATATTTTTTCTTTTTGTAGGTAAGATAATATATGTAAGGTGGTTTCGTGGAGAATCAACCATGTTTTCTTAAGAGTTCTTCATCTGTTTTTTGTTTTTATCAAAACCATCGAGGTAGGTGGATTCACTCTTGAATCCTCTTAGTAGAACTGAATGTAATGGTTAAAATTTGATTTATTTTTGTGTATTTTATCATGAATTGGCTTATTTATGATTTCAATAAACCCTCTTTGAATATGGTTATGGAAAATCTAGAAAATTGGTGTTTTGATCAAAGTGTTTGATTCTTGGTTTTAAAATGTGGATTTTTAAATGGAATTTATCTGGAATAATGGTGAATGAATTTGATAAAGAGGTTTTCAATAAAAGGAATTATTTAATTGAAATGGAATGGGTTATTGGAATTGGTTTTTTTAAATGGGTTTAAATAAAAGAACGGTTTTATTGAAATGGTTTGATATGGTTATTTGAAATGGTTTTGGCATATCAGTGGTGTGTGTGTGGATCAAATTTACAAGGATTGGTTGAAATATGACCTTGTGATCAGTGATAAAGGTTTAATGGCACATGGGGTGTAATTATCATGTGACTACATGGTCGATCTATGAGAGACCACTCATGATTATGGAACTGTCATAATGAAGCATGCATGGTTGGATGCATGAATAAGTGGAATGGAATGATTATTCCAAAATGATGTCGAGAAATGGTTTTAAAGATTTGTTTTTTTTGTTAGTAATATGACTTGCTAGAAAAATGCGTTAAGATTTCACTTGTTTAAATTTGGTTATAAATTCATTTGTAACTTGTTTATATTTAGTTATAAATAGTTTTGGGAAATTGTTTTATATAAACTATTTTATATAAATGTTGCTAAATTTTCTATCCTAGTTCCATGAGAAGGGAAGTCATTGGGGAAAGACGGTTGAGTTTTATACTCACCCATGCTTTTTCACTTTAGTGCTTTTGAGGATGCTATCTTCTAGGACATGGTAAAAGGTAAAGTTTCACGCATATTTAGCACCACCTCATGATATTTGGGCTGTTTGGTGATGTTGGAGAATTGAGATTTTGGATCATGGAGTCTTGTAGTTTTCTTGGATTTTATTGTTGTATCATCTTCTGTTTACTTTGATAGTTTCTTTGTCTTTTATTTTATCATACTTTGGTGTGGTTTCATTATAAATACAATGGTTGAGTTGTATTTTCTTATCATGCATCATGTAATGGTTGTTTGGTTAGTGGTTTATTTCTAAAAGGGTAAATTGTCCCCCACTTGAATTTGAAACCCTTCAACATTTATTGCTAGCCTTTGGCATCTTGGGGAAGTCTCTTAAGGCCTAGTAATGATTCATTGTATTCTCAAGATAGTGAGAATAAGTGGGTAATTACAAATGGTATCAGTTTGTTCGATCCAAAATTTTCTTTGGGATAAATGGTATCAGCTTGTTTCTTCCCTTATGGAACAAGTAGTCATCAGTTTTCTTGGTCTTGGAGTTGAAATTTGTTCTTTTCTATTCCTTAGGTTATGGTCTTAGAAAGGAGTAGGATTTTTGGGACATGAAATGTAGAGAATAAAAATATGTAGCTAAACTTTTTATGTTGAACTTCATGTTATCAGAGAGTTGAGTACATAAGTGTTTTGGAGATACTTATAGGATCTTGGAATCTCATTATCAAGAGTTTATCCAATGAGACGATCATGACATGAATTGTAGAGGAATGACTTCCCACTAGGATTTAAAATTTAATTTTGAGTAATGATTTATTATTTTGTGCAAAGGTGTAATCTTTTCAAAAATGTTGTAATTGTTTTCAAATGAATGATTTTGAAAAGATAATGGCTGATGCATTTTAAAAATAGTTTAATTTAAAAAAAAGAATAGAATTTTTCAAAAATAGTTAAACATAAAAGAGGTTTTTTTGGAGAGAAATGTTGTGATAGTTGATGTGATAGAATTTAAAATACTAAGCCATCAGTTTCTAGAGAGTGATACTTATAGATTTTGTTTTCTGGTTAGAAAATGGCACATGGTAGATATAATAGAAACAAACTAGAAGAAGCTACGGAGAATGTGGTTACACCTAAACCACAGGCGAACCAAGAGCTAGTTCAGAGTATTTTATAATAATTTTAAGTTCTGGACACCAGGAACTGGAGGAATGACCCAAGGTATGTGGATAATTCCATCTAGTTCATGAAGCAGAATCCAACCATCTTCTAAGGTGATTCTGAACTCAAAAAGGTGGAGGTTTGGATAAATAGGATGAATCATATCTTCAATTTCATCAGCACACCATTAGAGATGAAAGTCCAGATGGAAACTTATATGCTCAAAGATCTCACATTCTAGTGGTGGGATTTGGTGATGTAGGATAAACATAATCATGGTCTTAGTTGGGACGATTTTGAGTAATTTTTTAACAAAAAATTGTATCCTCACACATTCAGAATCCAGAGAATGATAGACTTCTTCAGCCTAATGTAGGAAAATATCTCTATCATAGAATATATAGGTAAATTCATTCATTTAGTGTTCTCTACACTAGAGGTTATTTATAGTTCATCCTTGAAGGAAAGCATCTTTGAATCAAGGCTAAATCTGTATATTCACTCGAAGATTGAGATGATCTATATTACAGATTATATAGAGATAGTGAACAGAGAAACAGTGGATAAACATGATATTTCATGAACTGTGGGAGGAGTAAGTATGTTGATACCTACAGGAAATGGTGGTAACTCTAATCCTAGGAGAAAGAGGAAGAGGGAAACCTATTTCAAAGGTGGGAGTGGGATGCAGAATCAGAAAGTTGGATTAGTGAACCTTCCTACATGAACAAATATCCAAGAGGGATGTTTCCAATGTGGTTCTTTTGACCACATGAAATGATAGTTTACAGCACCACCAAGAGAATTCCATAATTGCAATAATATGGGACATCTTAAGCACTATTATCGCAGTGCTCCGAGGTTAGGGACTTGAGACACTTTATAGGAGTCACTGAAATCATATGCTTCGACCAGATGAGGACAACAGAATTAGTCTTGTCAATATAGAAGAGATATCCATGGTGATGCTAGGAATACCATGAATCCTCATCAATGCCAATCTCAGCAACACAACAAGGATAAATGTGTAGTGATGAAGTAATTGTATGGAGTTGAACAGATGATTGTAGATGATCGAGTTGTACCATCTACAGTTAGAGGTATGTATATATTGAATTATATCCTTATGCAAGTTTTGTTTGATACTGGTGAATCTCATTCCTTTATAACTTCTCATGCTACTAATTTACTATGTTTAAAACATGAGATGGTTCCCTCTATGATAAAACTTCAAACTTCACTCAGGGAAAGAGAATGTAGAGCCTTATTGTGCAGAGAATGTTCTATAACTATTGATGGAGTTGAGCTAAAATGTGACTTCTTGGTGTTATATATGTATATATTTGATGTAATCCTAGGTATGGATTGTTTAACAATGTTTAAGGCTCACATCGAATATTATAGCAAAACAGTTAATTTCACAACTGATGATGGCATCGAGCATATCTTCAAAGGACAAAGGTTTGTAAATAAAGGTGAAACGGGTTTGTTGGCATCAATAGTAGGAATGATCTCATATCATTTGGTGGTATTGACTTTGGAATCTATGGAAGATGTCGAGGATATCAGTTTTCCATTAGTTGTGGATCAATTTCCATATGTCTTTCCCAAGAACTTCTCAAGGTTACCACCTATAATGGGAAGTGAAGTTTATGATTTATATCCTTCTGGGGACCAGTCCTATTTCCCTTCCATCTTATAGGATGGCACCAAAAGACTTAAGGGAATGGAAAGTGAAATTTAAGGAGATGGAAAGGAAATATTTCATTCGGACAAGTACGTCTTTGTGGGCATCACTAATCTTGTTCATGAAGAAAGAAGATGGAACTCTGAGACTTTGTGTTGATTATCATAAGCTTAACCAAGTTATGATAAAGAATAGATATCTACTTCCGCGCATTGATGACCAATTTGATCAATTGAGGGGAGATCAATGGTTCTCAAAAATTGATTTGTGGTCAGGATATCACCAATTGTGAGTTCAGAAAGAAGATATTACGAAGAAATATTTCATAAGAAGATATGGACACTAAAAATATGTTATCATGCCTTTAGGTCTAAAAAATGCACTAGCAGTCTATGGAATTAATTAATCAGATGTTTTAGAGATATATAGATTTATTTGTAGTGGTGTTTGTGAATGAAATATTGGAGTATTCAAGGAAACATTTTGAGCATAAGAAACACTTGGCGACTGTGATGGGAATCTTAAGAGACTGTTATTTGTATTCCAAACCATCAAAGTGTGATTTTTGGATAAAAGAGGTAAAATTTTTCCGCCATGTAATTTCTAAAAAATGTGTTTCAGTGGATCCTGAAAAGATATAATTTGTTATCTATTAGAAACCCCCAAATAATGTATTTGAGATACAAATTTTTCTTGGTCTAGATGGTTATTATTAATGCTTTGTGTGTGACTTCTCATTACTATCTTCACTAATTATAGCTTTGAAAAATAAGAATGTTCCATTTTTATGGAATGAGTAATTCCAAAAGTCATTCCAAGAGCTAAAAGTTTGTATTACATTAGCACCTATATTGATTTATCCAGAATCAGGATAGGGGTTTGTGGTGTACTATGATGCTTCAGGATCTGGGTTGGGATTTTCTCTCATGCAAGGAAACCATGTGGTCTCTTATGGTTCAAGGCAGTTTAGAGTGAATGAGAAGAATTACCCAACACATGATTTGGAGTTAGTTGTGGTTGTCTATGACTTTAATACTTGGCATCATTATCTATTTGGTGAGAAATTTTCTATGTTCATGGACCCCAAAATCATGAAACATATTTTCTCACAATAGGATTTGAATCTAAGGAAAATGAGATGGATAGATTATCTCTATATGTTTGAATTTTACTTAATATATACACTAAGAAAATTTAATTTGGTGGTTGATGAATTAAGTAGAAATTTATATGTGTAGATAGCGAAGGAAGCTTCATATGAGTGGCAGTTAATGTCGGTCCTAGCCGACATGCATGTGAAATTTCAAGACTATAGTGGTATTGTGGTTTTCTTTTCAATAATTGTGGTTCCTAATTTGGAAAAGATGGTCAAAGAGGCACAAACATCCTATGAAGAATTCCTGGTTATGAGTTCAAAACTCAATAGTGGGGAGAACATTGAGGGATGAAAACTTGATGGGAGTTCGGTTTTATGGTTCATAGATCAGATGGTTGTACCTATGAATTTTCAGGAAAAAATTCTTCATTATTTGTACCATTTGAGATGGGTTGTACATCCTAGAATATATAATATATATAAGGCATTGAAGGTGCAGTTTTGGTGGAGCATCATGAAAAGGAAAGTGGATGAGTTCATTTCAAGGTTCTTGACTTTTTATCAAGTTAAGGTAGAGCATCAAGTACCAGTAGGTATATTTCATTATTTTCTTATTCTAGTATGGAAATGAGAGAATATAGCCATTGATTTTGTTGCAGGCCTCCCAAGAGTAGTTCAGAAACATGATTCCATATGGGTGATATTGGATAGTTCAAAAAGTCGGATCATTTCATCCCTATTCGTGAAACTCATATGGTGGAGGATTTATCCAAAATCTATATCCACAAATTAGTTAAGATACATGGAATACCAGTTTCAATCATGTCAGATAGAGATTTTAGGTTCACATCTTGCTTCTGTAAATCCTTACAGAAATCCCTTGGGACTCAGTTGACTATGAGTACGACGTATCGCCATTAGACGGATGTCCAATCCGAGAGGATGATACAGATTTTGGAAGATATGTTGTGGGCTTGTGTAATGGATTTTATGGGCTCATGGGATGGTCATATACCATTATTAGAGTTATTTTATAATAATAACTATCAGGCCTCGATACATATGGCTCTGTTTGAAGTGTTGTATGGGCATCTTTGTCGTTCTCTATAGTGTTGGGTGGAAATAGGTGAGACATCACTAGTTGGGCCAAGAATTGTCCAAGAAATGATAGATAATATTCAGTTGATCAGATAGAGGATAGAGACTGATCAAAGTCATCTTAAATTTTATGTGAATCATCACCGAAGATTTTTGGTGAGTGATCATGTGTTCTTGAAGATCTCACTAAGGATTGGACATCATTATTTTGGGAAGAAGGACAAGTTATCCCCTAGATATATTGTCCATTTTGAGATACTGTAATGGGTTTAAGAGGTGGTATATCGGTTTTCATTTCCACCATGGTTCAGTTTAGTGAATAGTGTGTTTCACGTATCTCAGTTTAAAAAGATTTCACCTTATCCTGATCATGTGATCAGATGGGATCGTGTTGACCTAGAGATGGATTCTTCGTTGGTACATATACTAGTGCAGATTGTGGATTGGAAAGAGAAAGTCTTTCATTGAAAAAACAACAGTCTAGTTTGGGTTTTATGGTAACATGGTCAGATTTAGGAAGAGACTTGGGAGTGCGAGAAGGAAATGAAAGAGTAATAGACGGAACTCTTTTAGGGCAGTGATGGTTTTATACTTCCCAAGGAAGGAACGGTCAGTGATGGGGAGAATTTAGTACCCCCGGTTTCTATTATATAACCCTTATATTGTGAATTTTATGTTTCTAAAGTGTAAGTGTGAAGGATTGGAGAGTTGGGTGAACTTTTTATATGTTTTGGGGGGAAAGGAGATGTGCACGGGCTATGCACGGTTTGTCTAAACCGTGCAGAAATCCTAGGAGAAACCATGTGCAGTAGTAATTTTTAGGTAGTATCTTCAGCATGGTGGGTTCATGGTTAGGTATACCATGCAAGGATTCCATTAAAGGGTTTTATTAAGGCATATATAATGCACATTTAATGCACGGTTTGTCTAACTGTGTGGTCTAACTGTTCCCAGAGTCAAATCTATATCATAAAAAATAGTATCACACTTGTTTGGCCTTTAACTCTCTCATTTTTTTCTCCATGGAATCCATAACTCTGTATTCCTCTCCATTTAAGGTATTATAACCTCTCCCAAGTGATTTGGAATCAATCTAGAGCCCACCCTTGGTGTTTTAAAGCCCGATTCTTGCAGTAAGTGTCATTCTTCACAGTTCATGTCACGTTTTCTTAGATCTACTTAGATCTACATATACTATCCTTTAATTTTATCTTATATAAACTTTTTTAGGGTATATATAAGTTTTTGTATACCAAATATGATGATATTTGGTATTGTTGTTGGTAGGAGAAGAGATCTAATGTGGTTTCGCAGAGAATCAACCAGGTTTTCTTAAGCATTCTTCGTCTGTTTTCGGTTTTCATAAAAACCTTTGAAATAGGTGGCTTCACTCTCAAATCCTATTTGTAGAAATGAATGGAATGGTTTAAAATTGATTTATTTGTGTGTATTTGATTGTGAATTGGCTGCTTTATGATTTCTAGAAACATACTTTGGTGATGGTTGTGGAAAATCTGGAAAATGGGTGTTTTGATAAAAGTGGTTGATTCTTGATTTTAAAATGTGGATTTTAAAATGGGATTTATATGGAATAATGGTGAATGGATTTGATAAAAAGGTTTCAATAAAAGGAATGATTTTATTAAAATGTAATAGTTGATTGGAATTGTTTTTTTAATGGGTTTCAATAAAAAATGGTTTTATTAAAATGGTTTGATATAGTTATTTGAAATGGTTTTGGCATATTAGTGGTGTGTGTGGATAAAATTTATGAGGATTGGATGAAATATGACCTCGTACTTGGTGTCAAAGGTTTAATGGTACATGGGGTGTAATTATCATGTGACTACATGGTAGATCAACGAGAGACTTCTCATGAGTATGGAACTTTCATAAAGAAGCATGCAAGGTTGGATGCGTGAATAATTAGAATTTAATGATTATGAAAAAATGATGTCAAGATATAGTTTTAAAGATTTTTTTGGTTGTTTTTCTGGGAATATGACTTGATGTACAAATGGGTTAACATAGAACTTGTTTAAATATTATTATAAAGGGTTTTGGAACTTGTTTATATTTAGTTATAAACAGTTTTGGGAAATTGTTTTGTATAAAATGTTTTATATAAATGTTGTTAACTTTTATATCCTAGTGGAGTGAGTATGGAAGTCATTGGGGAAATCCTAATGAGTTTTATACTCACCCATGCTTTGGCACTTTGGTTCTTTTGCATATGTTATCTTCTAGGACATGGGAAAAGGTAAAGTATCACATGTATTTAGCACCACCTCGTGGTACATAAGCTGTTTAGTGATGTTGGAGCATAGAACTTGTGAAGCATGGATTCTTGTGTTTGTGTTAGAGTTTCTTGTAGTATCATCCACTATTTAGTTTGATAGTTTATTTGTATTCCATTTTAGCATAATTTGGTGTGGTTTTTTTATAATGATAATGGTTGATTTGTCTTGTTTTGTTTATTATGCATCATTTAATGGTTGTTTGGTTAGTGGTTTATTTATTAAAGGATAAATCATCCCCCACTTTCATTTGAAACCCTTCAGCATTTATTGACAGCCTTTTCCATCTTGGGGTTCTCTCTTAAGTCCTAGTAATGATTCATTTTATTCTCAAGCTAATGAGAATAAGTGGGTCATTACATATAGGGTGGAACAAAGTAATAGTGTTACCCCTCACTATGGTGTCCAAAACATAGAAGACAAACACATATAAATCATTGCACTGAGATGTACAAACACTTCAAACCTACATAGACAAAAAAAAATTATAAAGAAAATTATTGAAGGAAAATATAACAATTACAATGTCTAAAATTATGTGGTTATGATATTATTTATACACTATGGGGGGAATCCTACTTTTACTACTACAGATTGGGCTTTTATTACAACTAGAAATGGATTTTATTAGTGATAAAAATCACTTATATTTTAAATGGATTTAAAATCCAATCATTTTTACTAGTACTAAAGAAAGCATTGATAAATTCTCCCTTTATTAGTGATAAAAAATGAATGATAAAGGGTTTCTTTGTCAACACTTTTTTAGCACTATTAAAGGGTCTTGTTATTAACTCTAGTTTTATCAACACTTTTTTATCACGGATAAACTCACCCTTCATCATAACTAAAAAAACTTTGATGAAGGGTGTGTTAAAAAATATATTTTCAATGCTCCCACCCACCACCATCTCTTTATCAATGATCACCCCTACTCATGCCCCCCACCCCCATCAAAACTCACCTCTACTCATGCATGCATGTGATTATGCCTATAAGGATTCAAAATTTGGACTATCGTGTACAATTCGAATTCCATTACCACTACCCCATCCATACTTATAAAATATTTTATTATATATATATATATTTATTTATTTATATATTTACATAATGGTTTTTTATATAGTTATATATTTACATAATTATTTTTTATTTTTATATTTATTTATATAATTACATATATATATATATATAATTTTTTAGTTACATTTATAAAATATATTTGTATGTGTTTTTTTATGTGTGTGTGTGTCTATATATATAAATATAATTATTTATTTATTTATTTACACATATTATATACAAATATTTATTTATATATATTTTAATATATGCATGAATATATATTTGTTTATTAATGCACACACACACATATTTTTATATATTGACATTATACATTTGTATATATAGGTATAAATATATTAATAAGTTTTTATAAGGTAAGTAAAATGGATAAATTTTTCTTTTAAATAAAATAGTTGTTAAATTTTAATTTCCATATGGTTTATATTTTTAAAAAATCAAGGAGAAATGTTCAAATATTTATTTACACAATTAAATTCTTATATGTAAATATATGAAAATATGTGTATATATTTATATTTTAATTTTTAAATAACACTAAAATATCAAAAACATTAAAATTTGAAAACCATAATTTCAATATGAATGTAAGATTAGGGAATAAGTTCAGTCTATAGCAAAAAAAAGACAAGAAGAACCTCTTAAATGAATTTGAAATTCCACTGAATGTTCAAAAATTAGGGTATCTCAACTGAAAAATCAATTTTAGAAGCCTTTTGCGCCTTTTATATTGATAAAAAATAGGAACTAGGCCCCTCTAGGTTTAAATTTCATAGATCGCATATCATGCATTGATTTAACATCTTACGAAACCCAAACGGACTCCCAAATCAAAAGTGATGGGCTTTTGAAGTTGAAACCATTTTTTCTTCTTATCATAAGATCTTATATAATTTATTAATTTTTTTATCATGAAATTATTGTTAAATGTATATTACTGGAAACAAATTAGAAAATTATTAATAAATATTTATTATTTATTATTTAATTAGCCATTTTTTACTAAATATATTATATATTAAGTGTAAATACATATTTAGTATTATATAAAACATATTTAATACAATATTATATATATTCCTATATTAAAATATGGTTTTTAATAATATATAATATTTTTATGAATATCATAATTATTAGCACTAAAAAATAGAAGAAAAATGTGGCTTTTTTCATCACTAAAAAACGTTGATAAAGTGTAGTCTTTATCATCTCTAAAAAAGCATTGATAAAGGTGGTATTTTTTCATCGCTGATAAAGATAGTCTTTTAATAGTGCTCATAAAGGTTCTACCTTTATCGGCACTTTTTTTTAGCACTCACAAAGGGTAGCACTAAATAAGAATAATTTTTTAGCAGTATTTACTTTTATTCAAGGAATTATAAGATGATTACAATAGCATGTAGTAACACATCACAAGTGATTTACCCAATTAAATATAGTAATGTTTAACTAGTTTAAATAGTCATCATATATTCGGATCTCCATAGGGAGTGGTTTCATGTAGCTTTTATGTTCACTGTATCTCAATGTTTAGTTAACGGATCCCATCACCTGAACTCCTTCACATGGTACACATTGTACATTTCAAAACTATTGCAAGTAAAACCTTATATTTTATACCTGAAGGAAGTCACATATTTAGTTTTATAAAATCCAATGGGAGAAAAAACCTATTGTACTATTTGATCAAGAAAAACCTATGCAATCTCTTTGTGTTTTCTACACGTCTTCATCAGACAGAGTCAAGGGCTAACATCTAATTACCATCCTCCCTCTACACCTTCTATTCTGCATAACTTATGGTATTTTGGACATATCGATGCGGCTTTAACCATCTCTATAAAATATTTAGAAGTTATTCTTATAAAACTACTCCCTCCTAAAGTTTTAACTCATAGTCCAGAAAATGGTTTTTACAACCAATCCTAACACCAATTCTATTTGAATTCTCTAGATTTAAAAAATAATGATGTTACCACTATCAGAAAAACTGTTATTTAGCCGTGTTTTTTAGTCATTTTTTTAAAACATGGATAAATTTTAATTTAGTAGCATTATTTTAGCCATGTTTTAGAAAAATGTGGATAAATTTGATTTCAGATAATTTCTTTAAATTTTAAAATATAACTAATTTTTAATTATCCATGTTTTTTTTTAAATATTGCTAACATTAATTTTAATTGTGTTTTAAATTTAAAAATAAATAATAATTTAAACGTTATTATATGTTTATATATATATAATTGTATTACATAACACTAAAAACCTATTCATATAAAAAAATATATATTTATATATATGTTGAGAGGAAATAATAATTAGATTGATCAGGAACCATCCAGAACTAGAGATCCAACATGGAAAATTAGAAAAATAAGACTATGAGAAGCCCGACAAACCACGAGAATTCTGAAAATGGGCCTCACTATTCCCTTTCTTATGAGTGAAAAATTGAAAATGGATAAATATTTCAACAAAGATCAGATTCCCTTCCCCCTGAGTGCATTTTTTTGGTGTGCACTGATGCTTTATGCCTACACTATTTCAGGTCACCTTGAACTTTTTGGGCTTCAGCCCCCCTTATCCCTCCTAATAAAATTTCCTCAATGTTGGATGGATAGATCACTAATGGATAGTCATATTAATGAATATAAAAACTTCATCCCTACTCAATAGAAAACTAAAAGACAAATATAATATCATAATCCTTATTATAACACCCCAAGATTTCATAGTACGTTAGTTCTTCAAAGTAATTCAATAACTTGCACTACGCGCAACACCGAGTTCAAGCGCACCACGACTTACCAAACTAGTCCTTCAAAAGCAGTTATGAATAGTATTAACTGAATTTTTAAATTTATATAATCCTTATAATTTTATAATCCATATTATGAGTTTCTTAGACATAATGTAAGAACAAATTCATTTTTTCAGATAAAAGAAGTATTTTTCAAAAAATGAAATTTTACCACCTTTTAATGGAGAACCCTTTTTAAATCCAATATTTGAAACTTTAATATATTTAATTTAACAAAATAAACTTCTTCTTTATAACCGAGGCATAATAATTTAGTTTCAATAAATTTTTGGTGTTTTTATGATAACTTTCATATTTGGGTGAATAATGAAAAATACTATATTTTAACTGAAAAAAAAAATTTAATCAAAATAATTTATAGTGTTAAACTATACATATGAATGGTTTGGAATCATAATTAGATTATATTTTTACCATTTAATCCAATTATGGTAATTGGAAGTAATTTCCCTTTGAAATTGGACATAAACAAGTGTCAATCTTTTGGTAGTTATTATTTCGTAAAAATACGTTTTTTGGTTTTGACAACGGAAATTAATTTTAAACTAATAAATTCAATTTCTATGTTTTTAATTTGGTAAAATATACTTCACTTTTGAATTTGGGATATCAAAATTATCTTAGGGTGAATTTTTGGTATGTTTCTAAAAACTTTCAATTTTTGATGAATAGTGAAAAACACTACGTTATTGGTTAAAACTGACTTTTCCTTTAAATAATTATTTATTTTATTTAAATTTATTTTAGGTCAAAATAGATACATAATACATATATATTTTCAATGTAATTCATTGGAGTCATTTTGAAATAATATTAGATATATAAAATTTTATTGAACTTTTCACCGTCTTTTACCCACCTCCTAGGAGAATTTACAAATTCGCATAAAGCATAATTTTACCGCTTCTGTGAGTGGAATTTCAAAAATCTGAGAGACACAGTTGATATCAGTAAGAAAAATGTGGTTCAATAGGTGAAAATAATTTTTGGTGAATAGTATCTTTTTACTTTTATTTACCACAGTTAAAAGTAAATCGGGTAATTAAGGGTAAAAATGATATTATTCTTACCCTAACACATGTCCTAATTCTATTGTATAAGTGTAATTAGACCAAAAACAACCTTAGGAATAAAATATGACCTTTAGTTCTACTTTTATTAGATTAGGACATTTATTATTATTTTATTTAATGAAGAGTTAAAAGAGTTAAAATCAATGTTTAATAACTAAACCATTTTTAATATAGGGTTACAAACAATATAAATTAGACTCTAAATATTAATTATAAAGATAAAAATATTTATTACATCATGGTATTTTATTTATAATTTTTAGACATTAAATAATTAAATTTATTTATGACACAATGATGAGTCAGTAATTAACTTATTAATGAAATAATCAAATAAATGGTATTATAAATATTAAAATAAATATAATTTCAAAGTTTTTATGACATCCACGAATTTTATAGGTTAATATCACATTTTATGGTTGATTAAATGTATCTCTTTTGAATCAATCAAGTTTTTATGACTTTCACAAAAACCAAATACCAAATAGTGTCAAAATTAACATAAATTAATTCTTAAAACAAATACTATATTATTGGTTGATATAATATTCCTAAAAATTTAAGGTTAGGAAAAAGGGATTAAATAATAATATATATGTCATTAATTAACCGCTTGAGGTTCTCTTGTAAGTTTAGAGTAAGTTTATTAACCATATAGTGTAGGAATACAAGAAGACGCTGTAAAAGTTAAACTATTTAACTAAGAGTTAAATCTAAAAGATAAGGTTAAAATGGTAACCTAAACTTGTATAAAACCTATTTTTTGAGATTATTTTGACCCATATCCACCTTATCCTAGAAATAAATCATTTTGGATCCATTATAAACTGAAAATTATTTTACTATAAAATAATATTTCAAGATTTTCCAAAAGTGACTCTTACCTCTCTTATAAAAGGGCACTTCCCCTTCTCTAAAATTCACACCTCCAAAGCCATTTGGATCATCCAACCCCTGCCCAAATATCCTCCCAACTATACTAACTTCATCCTAGAGGTATTCCTTTGGTCATAAATCCAACCTAAGGAGCCCTTTTGATCAAATTGAAAGGAAGAACCCGAAGAAGAGGTAATGATTTCACCACCCTCTTTCAAGTTCTTTTCTTCTTCCACTTACTCTTTTTTTTATTACCATACCAAAATAATAAATCCAGTAACTTATATATACTGTGATGTTATTATAAATATGTCACAATAATATTCATTATTCTATCCATCCTATTAATGATAATGTCACCATGCGTGCGTACGTACGGCTTACCGTCTCCACACCGTAGTGTAATTTGTTATTCAACACTATGTTATTTGGATGGATATAATTATAAGTAATATGTATATAAATAATGTAAATAACATGATTATGTCTCTGTAAAATTAATATACCATCAAATTCTACACCTTTAAGGAAATGATATTGTCACTCGTGCGTACGTACGGATTACCGTCTCCAAGACGCAATGAGATTCATTTCCACGTTCACCATTCATCGACGATTATAAAAATATATATTACTAATAGGTATGTAATATATGAAATAATAATGCTATTGGAGATATATATATATATATATATATATATATATATTTATGTATTTATGTACTTACATATATCTTATTCACTTACTTCCATTCAATATGATATGAAAACAGAAATAACGTTTATGCGTACGTACGGCCTACCGTCTCCATAAACAGTGTTTTTCATTTCATATATATATCTATTATAATTATTTGTATTCTAAATATTTATGATATATAAATCAAGTTTTATATTCTATATGTATTTAAATCATGATCTAAATAATACGATCAATAATAACAAGTTAAAATCCGTACGATAAAAAAAGTGATTATTACCCGAAATGTTAATTTAACATGAAAATCATTATTAAATGGGTAGTATAAATTCATAAATGAATCATGTATGGTATAATAAATATGAATATGGTTCTGGTATAGTCTAATAACATACATTGGTCATTATAAAAGAGGTTAAACGTACCCTCAACCAAAGGAAAGTGCAAGGTAAGGGATTTTCATCTCACTCCTTATTCCTGTGAGATTCATGTTATATTGCCACTATTTCCTTTTGTGTGGTGTATGTACTACACATAATTGTATTATTTTTATAATAGACATTAATTAATGTTTATTTACATCTTTATTGTTTAATAATTCTTTCATGGGGTGTATGTTTCGTAAGTTACCAAATTGGTAAGGGATAATTCCTCAATCTCATTATTATTCGAGATTATTTATGTGTAAGTTTTTACTGGGACATATTTATTATCCATTTCCATGTTTCATAAAAGAATTTTCAAAGGGATTATTTTTAAGGGAATCTTTTAATAAAACATCATTTTAAATGTTTTAAATATTTATTCTTCTAAACCTTTCTCATTAATGTCCATATTTTTAAAATGGTTTTAAGGATTTATTTATATGGACATGAATGTTTTAAAATCATAATTCCTTTCAAAAGTTTCCAAGTGGTATGGGACACTTTGATCCAAAAATATCTTTTAAATGAATTCCTTTATAAATTATGTGACTTTTAAATTATTTCATGAAAAAGGGATATTTCTCTCAAAGATTTTTACTGATCATTTTCAACTATGTCAACATCCTTTACGGGATATTATTCTTGATCGAGGTTGATTTATTATGATACAAATCTTACATATTGTATTTAAGGTTTTGTGATATGTTTAACTATGGATGATTTATTTTTATGTGATTCATGGTTTATAGGTATTGACATTTTGTATTCTAGTTTTAATACGAATGTTCATGTTATATTTCAACATATTATTAAGATGAATGTGTTAGACTAGTATGTTCCGGGTTGGGGACCGGTAAAAGTAAGCCCTCCGGGTTAGGGTCCGGTTACAACAGACCCTCCGGGTTGGGGTCTGGTTACAGCAGACCCTCCTGGTTGGACTCCAGTTATAGAGGCTCTCCGGGTTGGAGTCCAGTTATAGAGGCTCTCCGAGTTGGGGTCTGGTTACAGAGGCTCTCCAGGTTGGAGCCCGGTTACATAGGCTCTCCAGGTTGGGGTCTGGTTACAGTTATCACCTCGGTCCTGGCAAGAGGCCTTGACACAAAAATTAAAGTCTTGTATTATACATTCCCTTATTATGAAATTTGTTATTACATGTGATTATTCAACTAGTATAATATTCATGTGCATGTTTATATGTTAATGTTTGATTTATTTTTGTCATATTATGTTCAAGTTTATATTTGAAAGTTTGTTGTTTTTATTACACATCTTACCTTAAAATTTTATTGCTTCTGATAAATTATTTACCCTTACTGAGCATCTGAGATCACCTCTTTATTATGTTTTATTTTCCCAGGATCCCAAGAAGTGTTTTATGTTTGAGATGCAGGGTTAAGCTATGTGAACAATGGCATTCTCAAAGGATTTATTTTTGTGTTGTATGTTAGAAATTGTAATATAACGTTCATTTATGTAATCTATTTTCAAAGACATGTAAACTGATCAGTCCTTCGGGAATTAATTCCTTGTAATTATGCCAATGTATTAAAATAATGCATCGACTCTAGGTAATTGGGGTCGGGGCATTATAGTTGGTATTAGAGGATGTTTAGAAATAACCTTGGAAACTATATTTAGATAAAATCTGATTAGAGCACATTACCCTAAGATATACTTTGAGGATTAGTATAGAATAACTTCCTATAATTTTGATAATGTATAGATTTTGTGAGTTTTCCAAGAAAATACATCCCTGTCTAGATACGAGCAGGTAGAGGTGGCTCTGGCACAGATGTACCTAGGGGTAAAACCCAAAAACACCGCTTTGAGCTAGACTAGAATGGGAACCGGTGCACGAAAATGGGCATTGCTTCACTCTTGGTTATGACACTCCTGGGGGATATGCTTAGGATAATTCTCATTTTCCTTATAAATCATTATGAAGGATTTATGAGTATATACCTCCTCAAAGAAAATATTTTTTATGATTAAGGATTATATCCATAAATTTTTTGATTTATGTTAGGTATTTTAAAATTTTGGATTTATTCATTGCGATTCATAAATTGACCTAGTGTATTCCATTGTATAGAAATGGAACCTAGTAGAAGGAATGAGAACTCCATCAATACGTATGATCCAAAGAGTAAGAAGGATCATATAATTCATGGTATTAAGCCAACATTTATAAGGGAAATATTCTCCCATGTATTCTCAACATATAAAGAAATAATATCATGTGTTAATAAGATAAGTAAAGAATTCTCTGAGACATATGGCTTTGAAGGGAAGTAAGAGAAGAAAAGGATGGTAGAGATAAAGATGGATAAAGGGAAGTGGGGAAAGAAGGATTTTCTCATATGTGATAAATGTGGAAAGAATCACCTTGGTAAATTCTTGAAGGTAATGGGAGTTTTTTATAAGTGTGGAGAAAAAGGACACCAAGTACGTGATTTCAAGGGTAAGAAAAAGGTTCCGAATGTAAAATTCTTCATCTGCAAGGTGTTGGGACACTACGCGAATCAATGACCTAGTCATCAGAGTATACCACAAATTATGCTACTGGATAACAATCATGTTATGATACTACCTCACATGAAGAGGAATGACTAGTGTTCTTATGTTGTTATTATAGAATTAGTTCATTTGAGTGTTGTATCAATAATATACTGGTTATATGAATTATAGAGATAAATAAGGATTGTACTGCAGTACTTTTTTATTGAGGATTTAAGATTATACGATTCTAAGAAAAGTTACTTAATAGAAAGCTACACTTTTTGGAAATTACATGGTTGAAGGAAAGGTAATCCTTAATATGGTCCTGATAATGAGATAGTGATTTTGGAATATGATATGGTTTATTTGGATAAATTATAGTGGATATTCTTGACTTCCTTGGAACTGATTAATAGTTTGTTTATTTTATCATTGTTGGAATATTCAAAAAATTTGGATAAAAGGAATATATCTAGTATTCTATAAATAATAAGGGAACATGAATGTAATCAATAAGGTTTTATGGTAATTTAGGGTGTTAGAATGTTTTAAAAGAATACATGATGAAGGTGTTCACATGTTATTACATGGTAAAAAGGATCTTCATTGTGTTTAAATTCCTTATAAATTTTGGACTGTGAGTTTGGATAGAAGTATTTTGGATAAGTATAAAGGTTGGAATGGATTAAGTTTAAAATTGGATACTAATGTTAAGTTTATTTTTTGGATTGTTATAAAAAGGAAAACCCAGAGGTTGGGTGACAACCAATCACGTCCGGAAAGGCCATGAGACTTGAACCCGCAACCAAAGGGAGATAAGGGTGCATCACCTACCACTTTCCTACGTGATGTCCTGGATTGTATAATGTAGTTTTTTTTAAAAGGTCTGATAGGTGAATTATAAATTCATTATTTTTGGAACCCTATACGATTAGGATAAATATAATACTTTTTTCAAAATCTTTTGGAGTGAAAGATGATTTTGTGGTAGGAATTAGTTGAAGGATGAAACTCTACTTGTCAAGTATATATATATATATATATATAATTTTTTTCTCCTATTCTATGGATAAATTAATTCTTAAAATTTATGGAAGGGATCTTAAAACCAAAACTGTGTTATCCTAATACCTTATGTTTTTATGAATCGATGGTATTTTAAATCATCATAGATTGAAGGATTTGAGGCCCTTAATTTTACACTTGTTTGTGATTGATGACCTCAATCACTCCCTATAAATATTTACATTTTTTCTCTAATAATTTGTATCTAATTTCCACCAATGTTCTCCTAATTGAAATCATAATTTGGTGGTAACCCTTTCATTTCCCTTTTCCTCTTATTAAGACTAAATTTTATTAACCCAATTTTTGATGTGGGTTTTCCCACAAAGTAATTTTCTATTTTCAACCATTTAGTTTAGAAGAAAAATTTCAAATTGTGAGGATGCAATTTATTTAATTAGGGAATAATGTAACACCCCAATATTTCATAGTATGTTATTTCTTTAAATTAATTCAATAACTTTCACTACACACAACACCGAGTTCAAGCGCACCACAACTTACCAAACTAGCCGTTCAAAAGTGGTTATGAATAGTATTAACTGAATTTTGAACTTTATATAATCCTTATAATTTTAGAATCCATGTTATGAGTTTCTTAGGCATAATGTAACAACAAATTCATTTTTTTAGATAAAAGAAGTATTTTTCAAAAAATGCAATTTTACCACCTTTTAACGGTGAACCCTTTTTAAATCCAATATTTGAAACTTTTATATATTAAATTTGACAAAATAAAATTCTTCTTTAGAATCGGGACATAATAATTTAGTTTCAATAAATTTTTGGTGTTTTTCTGATAACATTCATATTTGAGTGAATAGAGAAAAATATTATATTTTAACTGAAAACAATTTTTTTAATCAAAATAATTTATAGTGTTAAACTATAAATATTAATGGTTTGGAAGTATAATTAGATTATATTTTTACCATTTAATCCAATTATGGTCATTGGAAGTAATTTCACTTTGAAATTAGACATAAACAAGTGTCAATCTTTTGGTAGTTATTATTTCTTAAAAATACGTTTTTTGGTTTTGACAACGAGAATTAATTTTAAATTAATAAATTCAATTTCTATGTTTTTAATTTGGTAAAATATACTTCATTTTTTAATTCTTAATATCAAAATTACCTTAGGGTGAATTTTTGGTATGTTTCTGAAAACTTTCAATTTTTGATGAATAGTGAATAACACTGTGTTATTAGTTAAAACCAACTTTTCATTTAAATAATTATTTATTTTATTTAAATTTATTTTTGGTCAAAATAGATACATAATACTTATATATGTTCAATTTAATTCATTGGAGTCATTTTGAAATGATATTAGATATATAAATTTTTATTGAACTTTTCACCGTCTTTTACCACCTCCTAGGAGAATTTTTAAATTCGCATAAAACATAATTTTACCACTTCTGTGAGTGAATTTTAAAAATCCAAGAGACACGGTTGATATCAGTAAGAAAAATTTGTTTCAATAAGATGAAAATAATTTTTGGTGAATAGTAACTTTTGACTTTTATTTACCATGGTTAAAAGTAAATAGGATAATTAAGAGTAAAAATGATATTATTCTTACCCTAACACGTGTCCTAATTCTATTATATAAGTGTAATTCGACCAAAAACAACTTTAGGAATAAAATATTATCTTTTAGTTCCACTTGGATTATATTAGGACATTTATTATTATTATATTTAAAGAAGAGTTAAAAGAGTTAAAATCAATGTTTAATAACTAAACCATTTTTAATATAGGGTTACACACAATATAAATTCGACTGTAAATATTCATTAGAAATATAACAAGATTTCCTACATTATTTTATTTTATTTATAATTTTTAGGCATTAAATAATTAAATTTATTTATGACACAATGATCATTCAGTAATTACCTTATTAATGAAAGAATCAAATAAATGGTATTATAAATGTTAAAATAAATATAATTTCAAAGTTTTTATGATATACATTAATTTTATAGGTGAATATGACATGTTATGGTTGATTCAATGTATTTTTTTCGAAGAAATAAATTTTTTATGACTTTCACAATAACCAAATACCAAATAGTGTCAAAATTGACATAAATTAATTTCTAAAACAAATACTATATTGTTGGTTGAAATAATATTCCTAAAAATATAAGGTTCAGAAAAAGGGTATGAATAATATTATATATGTCATTAATGAATCACTTTATGTTCTCTTGTAATTTTAGAGTAATTTTATTAACTATATAGTGTAAGAATACAAGAATACATGGTAAAATTTAAACTATTTAACTAAGAATTAAATCTAAAAGATAAGGTTAAAATGGTAACCTAAACTTGTCTAAAACCTATTGGTTGAGATTATATAGACCCATAACCACCTTATACTTGAAATAAATCATTTTGGATCCATTATAAACTGAAAATTATTTTATTATAAAATAATATTTCAAACTTTTCCTAAAGTGACCCTCACCTCTCTTTTAAAAGGGCACTTCCCCTTCTCTCAAATTCACACCTCCAAAGCCATTTGGGATCAGAAAAACCCTACCCAAATATCCTCCCAACTATCCTAACTTCATCTTATATGCCTTCCTTTGGTCATAAATCCAACCTAAGGAGCCCTTTTGATCAAATCAAAAAGGAAGAACCCGAAGAAGAGGTAATGATTTCACCACCCTCTTTCAAGTTCTTTTATTCTTCCACTTACTCTTTCTTTATTATTACCATACCAAAATAATAAATACAGTAACATATATATACATTTATGTTATTATAAATATGGCACAACCATAATCATTATTCTATCCATCCTATGAATGATAATGTCACCATGTGTGCATACGTACGGCTTACCGTCTCTACACAATGGGGTAATTTGTTATTCAACACTATGTTATTTGGATGGATATAATGATGAGTAATATGTATATAAATAATGAAAATAACATTCTAATGTCTCTGTAAAATTAATATACCATCCAATTCCACACCTTTAAGGAAATGATATTGTCGTTCGTGCATACGTATGAATTACTGTCTCCACGACGCGATGAGATTCATTTCCACGTTCACCATTCATCGACAATTATAAAAATATATATTACTAATAGGTATGTAATATATGAAATAAAAATTATACTAGAGATATATATATATATATTTATATATATATATATATGTATTTATGTACTTACATATATCTTATTCACTTACTTCCATTCAATACGATATGAAAACAGAAAAAGCGTTTATGCGTACGTACGACCTACCCTCTCCATAAATGGTGTTTTCCATTTCATATATCTATATATTATAAATATTTATATTCTAAATATGTATTATATATAAATAAAGGTTTATATTCTGGAATTATTTAAATAATGATCTAAATTATGCGATCAATAATAACAATTTAAAATGTGTACGATAAAGCAAGCGATTATTACCCGAAATGTTAATTTAACATGAAAATCGTTATTAAATGGGTAGTATAAAGTCATAAATGAATAATGTATGATATAATAAATATTAATATGGTTCTAGTATAATCTAATAACATAAAATGGTCATTATACAAGAGGTTAAACGTACCCTTGACCAAAGGAAAGTGCAAGGTAAGGTATTTTTATCTCACTCCTTATTCTCGTGAGATTCATGATATATTTCCACTATTTCCTTTTTTTGTGGTGTATGTACTTCCCATAATTGTATTCTTTGTGTAATAAACTTTAATTAATGTGTATTTACATCTTCATTGTATGATACTTCTTTCACGGGGTGTATGTTTCGTAAGTTACCAAATTGGTAAGGGTTAATTCTTCAATCTCATTATTATTTGAGATTGTTTATGTGTAAGTTTTTAATGGGAAATATTTATTATCCATGTCCATGTTTCATAAAATAATTTCAAAGGGATTATTTTTAATGGAATATTTTACTAAAAAATCATTTTAAATGTTTTAAATATTTATTCTTATAAACCTTTCTCATTAATGTACTTGTTTTTAAAATCATTTTAAGGATTTATTTATATGGACATAAATGTTTTAAAATGTTAATTCCTTTAAAACGTTTCAATGTGGTATGGGAAAATTTGATTCAAAACTATCTTTTAAATGACTTCCTTTATAAATTATGTGACTTTTAAATTATTTCATGAAAAGGGGATATTTCTCTCAAAGATTTTTACTGATCATTTTCAACTATGTCAACATCCTTTACGGGATATTATTCTTGATCAAGGTTGATTTATTATGATAAAAATATTCCATATTGTATTTAAGGTTTTGTGATATGTTTGATTGTGGATGAGTTATTTTTATGATATTCATGGTTTATGGTTAAAGTATTGAAATTTCATATGCTAGTTTTAATATGAATGTTTATGTTATATTTAAACCTATTCTTAAGATGAATGTGTTGGACTAGTATGTTCTGGGTTAGGTACCGGTAAATGTAAGCCCTCCAGGTTGGGTTCCAGTTACAGCAGACCCTCTAGGTTGGGGTCCGGTTACATTAGACCCTCCGAGTTGGATTCCAGTTACAAAGGCTCTCCGGGTTGGAGTCTGGTTACAGAGGCTCTCTGGGTTGGGGTCCGGTTATAGAGGCTCTCTAGGTTGGAGTTTGGTTACAGAGGATCTCTGGTTTGGGGTCCGATTACAGTTATCCCCTAGGTCCTGGCATGAGCCCTTGGCACAGAAATTAATATCAGGTACTATAAATTTCTTCATTATGAAATTAGTTATTACATGTGATTATTCAACTAGTATAATATCCATGTGCATGTTTATATGGTAATGTTTGATTTATTTTTTCCATATTATGTTCAAGTTTATGTTTGAAAGGATGTTGTTTTTATTACACATATTTCCTTAAGAGTTTATAGCTTCTGCTAAATTATTTACCCTTACTGAGCATCTGAGATCACCCCTTTCTTATGTTTTATTTTCCCAAGATCTCAAAAATTGTTTTATGTTTGAGATGAAGGGTTAAGCTAAGGAAATAATGTCATTATCAAAGGATTTTTTTGTATATTATAAATTTTAATGTAACGTTCATGTATGTAATCTATTTTCCAAGACTGCTAAACCGATCGGTCTTTTAGGCCTTGATTCCTTGTAATAATGCCAATGTATTAAAATAATGCACCAAATCTAGGTAACTGGGGTCTGGTCGTTACACTTATCCACTGTAGGATTCCAAATGTCTAATTAATATATCTAGAATGCAACAAGGAAATATTTGTTGGAGTTTCTAATGATCATACCAAGGCTTATCCTGCATGATCTACCACTAGATGTGTCCATATTAATCTTAAGGAGTTACATAGGGGGGAATCCATTTAAGAATGTTGGAGTTGTAGAATACACTATAATGAAACCCAACCTTATGATTTCATGTTTATAGCCAAAACTCAGCATTGTCAGCCCTGGAACTGTAACATCTCATGTTTTAGACCGGTTGGAAATCTCTAGTGGAATTTGAAATTTTCATTTGGTGGACATGTATAATTTTAAAACAATATTTATGATGTAAATATAAGAATTGAATCACTTAAACATGCTGTTTTCAGATGTGGTTTAAGGACTAAGAGGTGACTTCTGTGTTTAGTGGAATTTTGAGAGCACCGAGCTTTGAAAACCCACTTTTTGGAAGGGATAAAAAGGGGAACATAGTTTGTGAAAACCATGCACCCAAACTGTGTGGTCCTATAGGGGTGTCACATGGTTTTTCAAACCATGCACTTGAGGTTTCATGTATATGAAATATGTTATACACAGGTTACAATGGAGAAACACATGAGCAGCACATGGTTTTCTAAACTATGGGCTGGCCGTGTCCAGGGGTGTCACCTTAGGTAGAGCTGGCACATGGTTTGTCCAATTGTGCAGCCAAACTGTGTGCCTCATTAAAAAGGGATGAAATTACCCTTTTTACCTTGATTTCCTTTAACCTTATTCCTCTATTTTCTTATCCTCACTCAGTTATAGAAGCTCCCCATGCATGGAGTTATCCTCTCTTCCTCCTAGGCATGGATTTCTCTTCCTCATCTAGACTCGGGATCAAGCATCATCAGTCACATTTGATCACCCTATGTTAGTCTATGATTCCTCCTTCATCCTTTCTTGGTTTATATTTACATATTGATTTCTATTTCAATGCAAGATAATATTCCCTATTTTTATGGAATTTGTATATTCTTATATTTTCTATCAATAGAACTCAAATAAAAGCACAATATTGGACAAGTGAAGACTCTTAATGATGAGGTATGTGGTCTATGGATTTTTCCCTTAAGGTTTCATCATGTTATAAAATACATCATTTTACCATATGTAAGGTTATCTATGTGTGTCCCTTAAAATGTAAAATTAATTATGTTGAACCTAATTCATTTAATTAAATAGCCATTTTGTATTTAATTTACCCGCTAGAGGTTCTTAACCTCAACTTGAACCACCCCTTCGGGTTCATTTCTTATATACCTAATACTTATTCTTCTTCAAGTAATTTAAATCACCCTTTCTATTCATTTTCTTAAATTACTTTATTAAAATGCTTTGTATATGCTTAAATCACATTTCAGGTGTGTTGGATTATCTCTAATGTAAAATACATTTAAATTTAATTAAATGAGTTTGTATAAAAATCATGCCTCGTTTTGTAATAAAACAGCCTATGAGATGTGATGTATTGTAATATCCTTATTTTTTAATGACAATAAAAACCCAATTTGTTAATAATTTTTTAGTATTTTTATATGAAAATGTAATTTTTCAATAAAATTCAATTGATAAGTGATTTAAAGGATTTGTGTAAGGGTAAAAGCTCAGTTAGTACCTTAAAATATTCTATGGGATATTTTTAAAGTTAGGCTCTAAGACAGCATCAGATTCTGGGGGCAGTAGAGCCTTGACACTGATAGATTAAAAATAGTAAATATATTATATCACATTAATGCTATTTTTCCCAAAATAATGGAATATCTCCAAAAAAGTGACTCATATAGAAAATTTTATACCACAATTAAGTTTGGAATACGAGTTTTACCCCAAGGGACAACATAAGATATGTGTGCATCAGGTGTTTAGATACATTGAACGCAAGGGTAATAATAATTATATTATTTTTATTATTATTTGTGTTGAATAAATTAAAATGAAAATTACATATGTAATTAAATAATTTAGAATCCACATAAATGATGAGATATGTTTCTCCATGTGTGTGTATTTATTAGTGAATAATGTAATAGCAGTGAAATTATTACTTCTTATAAATAAATGCAATTGTGTGGTTAATAAAAGTATTTATTAACTATTCAGTTTTTAAAAGAAGTTCTATTTAATATATTAATGGTGGAAATTATGTGAGTTTTTTAATAATAATAATAATTAATGTTTTTGTTGTTTTTATAATTATATTTGTGTGTGGAAAATAAAAAATGGGTGTGGGGTGGATAAATATAGATTTATATATATACATGTGTGGATGTATATACGGATGTGTGTGTGTGTATAATGTATATATATAGGTTATATATATATGTGGGGGGGTGAATGTATGTATATACGGATGTGTGTGTGTGTGTGTGTGTAATGTGTATATATATATGGGTTAAATATGTGTGTGTCTGTGTGTGCAAGTATATATTTGTATATACATGTGTGTGTATACATATATATATAATGCATATATATATATATATGACATTTAATATACATATTTAATAAGGGTGGATTAAATATGTTTTAAAAAGGGGAATTTAAATAAACATAAAGGGATTTATGGGGTGGTGCATGGATTTAAGTTGAAAGAGAAAAGAAAATTATTAAATGTAATAATTAAAAACAATGGAAGTGGTGTTTTCATGAAGGGGCGCATGAATTCATGGGTTTAATATGGGAGAGAATATATAATAAATGGTATAAAATAAAAATGATAAAAATATATTATAAATTGGAATTGGGGTGCGCATGGGAGTAGAATTACTCCCCATCACGACACTCTACTCCCCCTCACATCACATTCTTCCCTATCTCTTCTATTATTTCTTTATTTTATTTTATAATTTTTTCCAAACTTCTTTCTTCGATATCTTTTTCGATATTGATCAGATTGACATTTCGTCAGAACCGTTGGATTCATCTCGACGAGTAGAAGTTAAATCCTATTTTTTAAGGTATAAAGGTATTTTAAATTTTATTTTTCTCATTTTAAATGTATCATTTAAAATAAATTATCAAAATAAAATTAGAAAAATATAATTTTTAAGAAATTATCAGAAGATAATTATTCTTGATAGGAAAATTTCTAACACATGTGTTGGCCTACAATGATAATTTATAAATTATCCAGGATATAGAAAATGTTATCACATGTAATATTTTATTTCTTCAGGAAATAAAATATCTGGTTTTGGTTTTAGGAATCTTTGGTGTGTGGTCATATTTTTTATTGTTGTGCGAACATGGTTCTGGTGATGGTACCTTCAAAAAATATTCCATTGACGTTGAAGACTTTAAGTTTGGAGTTTCCTTACTATTATGGGTCATGTGTATACAATGTTATCCTAATGTGATTTTTATATTGGAATAACCCATTCTTGTTCTGAGATGCATGTGGGTGTTTGAATAGTCATGGGATTTCTTTTTTATGAAATATTATTATGTGTGACTCATGATATTGATCTTTGAGTAACCTATTATTTATTTCTATGACATGTATTGTTTGTTTGTTTCATAGCCTATGGAATTATACTTTATGGATTGAGATATTTAGGTGGATCCTTGAGGTTGGGAGTTATACAGTTCTAACTTCCTTAAAGGTGGGTGTGACTACCACTATAGAGGAGAAAGCATTAATAGAATGTCACCCAACCTAACGCAGTCTTAAAATCCTTAAAGGTGGGTGTGACAAACACTATATATATGAAATCATAGTGTCTAGCTATTAGATACCATTCATGGATTCCTATGGAATTGGGGCATGGGTATTAAAAGGATAAGTGGGTCAACGATTGACTTGAAGGAACATACAGCATTCTGATGACAACCACTAACTGGGTAGGGTGAGCTATGATAGCTTAATGGAGGTATGTGACTTCTTTAACATATTTTATAGAAATGAGCCAAAGAAAGTCGGTTTAGGGTTCATTGTAGCTTGGTAAATTCATGATGACTCGGCATATGATGAGTTTTTATTTATAATTTACTTATCTCATGATATACAATATTATATATATTGTGAACTTATGGTAAGGACCCATTGAGCATTTTGGTGCGCTTGTAGTTTTCATGTCTAAAGATTCGGAAAAGGGAAAGGGCCCTATAGTGGATGGTTGATTAGTGGAGCATGAAGGTATAGAAAATTGGGGTAGACACCAGTGGACCCCATATATGTTTGTTTTTTTAATTTTCATTTTATTATCTATTGATTATACTCTATATAGGATTACCACTTTGGGAGCTATTATATGTGTGTCATTTATTTAGTTTTTGTATTTACACTGATTTTTTATTATTTTTTATTGATTATTATCAATCCTATAACATGATAAATAGGGTATAGTCTCCTCGCGGATGGACTTAGACCCTCACGGCTAGTCAGCTCCTCTTGCATATGGAAAGGTGTGCAGGAGGACATGTAACACCCGACTCAGATCTGGTAGTTCAGGTTGAGATGTTACAAAATGGTATCACTAGACCAAGACTCATTAACTTGTTTCTTCTCTTTACCTTGATTTGGTACAAGGTAGATAAGATTTAGGATAGTTGGGACTCAGGCATAGGAACTATCACTGTGTCTAGGTAGCACTGTATAGTGGACCACCGAGTTTCCATAAAATGGGAATCTATGTTTTGATGTTAGAGTTTATTAAAATCACATTAGGTGAGGCACGTGATGTTGATATTTGATTTATGATATATCATTTAGGTTTATTCACCATGAGTAGGGACATAGGTTCACATGCCATATGTATACTTTTTGTTGTGTTTCATAGTAGTTCTTTAATTTAATGTCTTGATTTGTGCTATCTATTTGGCATAGTTTCTCTTTGTCTGATATATCTTTGTTAACATGTTTTTGTGATATATCTTTATTGACATTAATTAGTTAAACTGAACATGTTTTTTGTGTAAGTATATATATGATGGTTGTGAATAATGTGTAGGTACGGAGACAATAGTTTGTACTAGGAGGGTTATACATAGGGTTAAGTGTGGACTCCTAGGGAAGCCTTTGTGTGATCCCATAGATTCGTTAAAACTTATTATGTTCCTAATTTTCCAACTATTATATAGATATGAGAATGGGATTCTGATTTTCAAACTCAATGGCATGAGTTATTCAAATAAGACTACTAGAGATATATGGAAACCCTGCTTTTATTACAAGCTTAAACATGATTTATTACATAAAATATTCACTTGATACAACAAGGATGATCGAGAGGTATAGTGTCTTTAGGGCTTAGTATCATTACATAACAACTTAAAACATGAAATACAACATCTTTATTGAAAACATCCTTTACATAACCATTACATTCCCTCATACTTAGCATTTCATGGGATAACCTGAGGACATGCATAAGAAAAGGGGTGAGATATAAAGCCCAGTAATAGAATAAACATGAAATTCATGAAGATTAAAATACATGTTAGACAATAGGAATATCAATAGATCACAAGAGAAACATAAACATAAATCCATGATAAATCATGATAATCATAACATGGAAATGTGGAAACAACACTTAACACGGAATTAGCATGAGCCAAGGCTCATTGCACATAGAGCATGAGTAAATCCTCATTGCACATGAAGCAAGAGTAAAACCTCATTTCACTTGAATTATAATGATTCATAACTCATTGTACATGACTTATCATGATACTATACTTTACCCAATGCATTGGAGTGCTATAAGGGCGCACCCTTCTTAAACATTTCATTTCATGCATAAGTGTGTCACATGGATCATAAAACATGGATTCATAAAACATAATCATTTATTCCACGATGAAGAAATGTGGAATTAACAAATTAACTTTATAATCAATAAGTAAATGTGCATAAAGGTGAATACCCTTGATGGAGAAATGGGCATGGTATTCACTACACAATGGCATTGGCTTAGAAAATCGGTGTGATTTCGGCAGCGTAACGGTGTGACATAAGAATTCATAAAAATGGTTGATGAGACAGAAAGGGGTTCCTCGTAATATTTACATGTAATTTACAGTAAGGAGGTCATTTAGATACATGTCCCAACAATTTTAATGGAATTTATATTCATGATACAAAATTATTGCTTGAATGTAAATGAGGAGAGAGAAGTTCCTTTCGGAATTTCGGCATAGTAACGGGTGTACATGGGAGGCATTTAATGAGAGGGAGAGGGGTATACCATCATTCAAACATAAAGAGGGCAGTATGATGGAGGTTCAAAACCATACCACAACATTAATAATTGAAATTAAAAGGGCAAAACAACTTAAAGAAAATTGGACAAAAATGAGAAAGGAAGGGAAAAAACCATTACTTGGAAGTGTGCTTCCAAAGGCTTGAGAGAGGATTCTTGGGAGCTTGGGGAACCTTGGGAGGATTCTAGAGCAAGTAGGTTAGAGTTTGGATGAACTAAAAAGTCTTTTAGTGAGGAGGAAGTGGGATCTTGGGTGATTTTATATAGGAAAGGTGAGAGAATTCTTTATTATTTAGGTTTGGGACCCCTTATATTAAATTAATCCAAACCACAAACCATCCCATGGTTTTTGCCCATGGTTTTTGGCTAAGGGAAGAGGAAAAAAATATTTTATAAGGCCAGAGTCCGAAATTCTTAAAATAATGGGGTTTCTTATGTGGAGGTGAGCCACACTCCCATGGAAAATAATTTAAAACGACAAGATGTTTAATAAGTCTTGACGGGTCCATTAATTCTTTGAAAAGTAAGTCAAACAAACCCAAAATCACATTATTTTAATGGTAAAACATATATTGGACGAACATAAAGCTTAGAGTATTTTATTACATCACTATTGGGTTATTATGATGTCATTAAACACATTATATATTTAAACGGTGTATAATTTTTACCCAAAAATTTGACTGTGTCATAAAATTATGAAAAATTCACCGTTGGATAATTTCGACATCCTGATTCCAGAAATATAATTTATTTTATCTAAATAATTTTCTAAATATGTTAATTTTCACTTTTAAAATAAAAACCGACATTTATCGAAAATTCACGGGTTTTGACAGAAATGGATTTCAAACCTTAATAAAAATTATAATTGCATTAATAAAATTATATGATAATTTATATATAATAAAATTAATTTAATAATAATAATAATATTTTATTAAAATATTTTTTAATTCAAAAATCCCTTAATTTAATAAAATAGATTTCTTAATTAAATAATAACTAAAAACACTATTTGTACTTTAAAAACTATTTACAATGTATCAATAATGACAAGAAGGTATATTCATTATTATATACAAAAAAAATAATATACATGAACATATTACTAGTGATTTGTCACATAACCCCTTAAAACAGCCACATAAGACCTAAGGGTAAGGTGTGCGATGGTGACAGACTCTTGGGGTGGCTCAGATAACATCGCTCGAGTGGTAATCTCTATCAACTTCCACTTTTCCCATAGACGGTCTTGTTCGATCTTGACATGATGAAGCTCAGCTTGGGCTTGGTCAAGAGTGAACCCAAGGACGCCACCTCTTTTCCGAGCTCTGACAAATGGGCTTCGTATGGAGCAATTCTACTGGATGAGGCCATTTCGTCCTTTGTCTGAGTAAATTGGGTTCGTTAAAGCCTTATATTTATATTAATCATGTGATCATTGTTCAACGGCTATAAAAGTAACGTTCACAATTCTTAACATAAAACCAAAGAAGTTGACATTTTATATAAACATTTTACATAAAGAAACATTTAATTAGATCAAGAGAGATTTCCATTAATGAAACTTTGGGTCTTTACAAGATACTTCTTAGGTACAAGAAGTAGATAGAGGGGGAGAACTGTAATAACTTCATTTTTAATGATAATAAAATACCTCTTTGTTAATAATTTATGATTATTTATATGTGAAAATTTAATTTTTTAATAAAAAACAATTAATAAATGATTTAAATTCTTTTTGAAAGTATAAAATCTCAGTTATAATATTTTAATATTCTATGGAATATTTTCAGAGTTAGGCACTAAGTCAGCGTGAGATTCTAGGGCCCGTAGAGGCTCAGTGATAATAGAATAAAAATATTAAATATATTATATCACATGGGATCTATTTTTTTAATAATAGAATATCTCCCAAATTATGTCTCATATGGGAAATGTGATGCCACTGTTAGGTCCGGAATATGAGTTTTGCCTTTGGTGTGACATAATCTTTGTGTGTGTCGTTCGTTTAGATACATCACATGCAAGGGTGATAATAATTATATTATTATTATTTGTGTTAAATAAATTAAAATTTAAATTAAATATGTAATTAAATAATTTGGAATATGCTCAAATTATGAGTGACATTTCACCATGTGGGTATATTCATTGGTGAACAGTATAAAAGCAATAAAATTATTACTTGTGATAAAAAAATGAAATTATGTGGTTAATAAAAAAATTATTAACTATTTATTTTTTTAATGGAAGTTGTATTTAAAATGTTAATGGTGGAAATGATGTTTTTTTTAATAATAATAATTAATATTGTTGTTATTATTATTATTATTATATTAATGTGTTGAAATTAAAAATGTGGGGGGGTAAATATATATATAGATATATACATATGTGGATGTATATATGGATGTGTTTATATATATAATGTGTATATATATGGGTTATATATATATGTGGGTGAATGTATGTATATACAGATTTTTGTGTACATATATATATATAATGTGTATATATATGGTTTAAATATATGTATGTGTGTGTGTGCAGGTATATATATGTATATACGAGTGTATATGTACATATATATATAATGAATATAAATATATGTATATACATGACATTTAATATAAATATTTAATAATGTTGTATTAAATATTTTTTTTAAAGGGGGAATTTAAAAAAATGCATGAAGGGAACCATGGGGTGGCACATAGATTTAAGATGATAGGGAAAAGAAAATTATTAAATGAATAATTAAAAACAATATAAGTGGCATGTACATGAGGGGGAGTAGGAATTCATTAGTTTAATATGGGAGATAAATATATAATAAATGGTATTAAATAATAATTATGTCACATTACTCCCTCTCTCTTCTATTATTTTATTTTATTTTATTATTTTTTCCAAATGTCTTTCTTCAATATCTTCTTCGATATTGATCAGATTGACGCATCGTTAGAGACGTTGGTTCTATATTAATGAGTAGAAGATAAATATTATTATTGTTTTTTAAGGTAACATGGTATTTTCAATTCGATTTTTCACATTATAAATGGATAATTTAAAATAAATTATTGAAAGATAATTAGAAAAATATAATTTATAAGAAATTATCAGAAGATAATTATCTAAAGATAATTATTATTAAAGGAAAAATTTCTAACACATGAGTTGGCCTAAAATGATAATTTGGAAATTATCCAGGGGAGATAAAGTATTATTGCATGTAATGTTTTATTTATTCTGAAAATTAAATAGCTGATTTTTGTTTTAGGAATTCTTAGCATGCGATTGTATTTCTGGTTGGTGTGCGAATTCAGTTCGGGTGACGACACCTTCGACGGATCTGTCATTGACATAAAAAACTTTAAGGTAGGAGTTTCCTTACTATTATAGGCTCTGTGTATACAATGTTATGATGATTTGATTATTATATTATAATAACTGGTGCTTTTCTAAGATGCATGTCAGTGTGTGAATGGTTATGGGCTTGCTTGTTTATGACATGTGTTTTTGTGTGACTTCGGACATTGATCTTGGTGTCCATTATCATTCTTTATTATAACATGTATTGTTTACGTGTTTCATAGTATATGGAATGATACTTCAGGGATTGAGATATTTAGGTAGAGTCTTGAGGTTGGGAGTTATATGGTTCTAATATCCTTAAAGGTGGGCATGGCTACCCATGTAGAATGGAAAGCATCAGTAGTCTATAACCCAACCTGATGCATTCATAGCATTCTTAAAGGCGTGTGTAGATACCCTTGTAGGCGGAAAATCATAGTGACTAGCTGGAAGATACTGTTCAAGGATTCTTATGGACATGGTTCATGGTGATTAAAGGGTTAAGAAAACTGGGGATCGACCTAACGGAACATACGGGGTTCTGGTGAAAACCACCGACTGGGTGGGGTGAGATAAGGATATGGAGGTGTGTGTGGAGCTCCTATAAAAACCACAAAATGGGTGGGGTGAGCTATCTTACCTTGATGGAGGTATGTGACTTCTTTGACATCCTTTCTAGCAATGAGCTAAAGTAGGTGGGACAAGGGTTCGTGGAGGCTTGGTCAGTGCATAATTACTTGACATATGATGTGTGTTTATTGAGCTTATACTTATGTCATGATATACACTATTATATATATTGTGCACTTATAGTAAGGATGTGTTGGTGGTGTCCTACTGAATCTTATACTCACACCCTACTTAGTCATTTTGGTGTACTTTTAGATTGCATAACTAGAGATCCAACGAAGGGCAAGGTCCCTATGGTGGATGGTTGAGTAGTGGAGCATGGAGCTGGAGTGGACCGGGGCATACACCAGAGGACCCTAAAAATATTTTTTTGTTTAATTATCATTTTATTATCTACTTCTTATACTCTTGATAGGATTTCCACATTGGGAGATCTTATATGCATGTCATTTATTCAGTTTTCGTATTTACTCGACTTTTTTATTATTATTTTTGTTGATTATTATTGATTCTATGACATGATATCAAGTGTATAGTCTCCCCATGAATAGACTTAGACCCTTGTTATGGTTGTTAGCCTCGTTCATATGGGGAGGCATGCATGGGGTCACGTAGGACCCAATTTGGAACCAGTGGTTCAGTTCAGGATGTTACATGTCTTATTTAATAAAAATGGGAAATCTAATGTAGTTATTTGAAATAATAAATTTCATAGACCCTCATATGTCCCTCCTAATTACTTATAAAAGGAATTTCATGAATTTTATACTTGAATGGTGATATGGTGTCCCTTATTATACATGATCTGTGGGAATAGAATCCCTTGTTATACATGATCCTCAGGCATGGCATCCCTTATTATATATGATCGTCAGGCATAAAATCCCTTATTATACATGATCCTCAGGCATGGTGTCATATATTATACATGATCATCAGGCATGAAGTCCCTTATTATACATGATCCTCATGCATGGAGTCCCTTATTATACATGATTCTCAGGCATGAAATCCCTTATATTCATGATCCTTGGGCATGGTGTCCCTTATTATACATGATCCTCAAGCATAGAGTCCCCGTTTAGAGGCATGGGATTATAACCATAATTAAACAATGAGACACTTATATTATTATTATATGTGGATGCCTTGTACATACTCCTTAGTTTCTCACTGGTGAATGTATATATATTCATATATATGTGAACATGCATACATATATATACATTATGGCATGTTCAAAGACATTCCAGCTTAGGCTGAAACATGTATTTTCGGTCAGGTGTCCTTTGAGGAACTTGGGCCCGACTTGATTGTATTTATTTATTAACTGCTTATTTTTTATACCTTCACACTAATGTATTTTATATTCAAGTACTAGATTACATTAGAAACCAATGGTGGTGTCCTATTGAGTTTATCTCACACCCTATTTGGGCCACTGTTTGGTAACCAAACAGACCTCATGGTTTCAGGTTCAGGATTTTGAATGTGTTATTTGCTATTACCCTTATGTATAAAAGCTTAGGAGAACAGGAATGATTTGGTGCTCAAGATGCTCACGGATATATCCTTTGGGCTTCAGTTCTATTTGATACACATGTATTGTATGTCTGATTCCATATATACATGTTTTTCTTTTTAGTAATCAATATGACATCATTCTTTATATAATACAATTTATGGATTTGACTGTTATTTATCATTAGGATGATTTATTTCTATTCCATTTCATTTATACTATTTCCACTATTGATTTATGCATTATGTACCATTATTCTACTCAGATCATGAGGGTATAGTCTCCCCACTATATCATCATTTTACTCTCACTGCTAGTTGGAAGCCTCTGGTGTATAGGGAGGTGCACTTGAGGCCATGTGACCGATTGGATTGGGGAAGTGATTTAGTGGATCCTGAGTCGGGATATGACAAGAATTGTCTTTCATTACAGAAAAAATAGATTTTTTAGTAGTGGTTAATTAGCATCAGTTATTATAACCACTTCTAAATAAATCATATTAAATATATTTTATAGTATAGTTACAGTTTAATATAACTACCACTATATTTATTTATTTTAAAATTTAGTGGTTGTTTTGTTTAAACCACCCCTGAATCATTAAATTACATCAGATATCCCTCCCTCCCCCTCCCACCCACCCACCCTCGATCCCTCCCCCTCTCCCTAACCCCCGACAGTAGTCGCCCCTCTCAGCCCTAATCCCCTATCTCACTGACCCCCTGATGGAACCCCCCCCCCCCCCTCCTCATCCCCTCTCCCAAATCCCTTGATAGAGACTTCCCCCTATTAGCCCCAATCTCGCCTCTCCCCCCCCCCCCCTCGATAGTGACTACCCTCAATTGGCCACAATCCTCCCTCTCCCCAAAACCCAATGGTGACCGCTCTCTCTTGACCCCTCCCTGACCCTCTGATGGCAACCACCCCCTCTCCCCAACCCCAGATAGTGGATGCCCCTCTTGACCTTATCCCCCCCTCTCCCTAACCCCTGGCCTGTAGTGATAACCACCCATTGGCCCCAATCCCCCCTCTCCCTTACCCCTGACAATGACTGCCCATCTCAACCCCAATCCCCACTCTCCCCAACCACCAATAGTGACCACCCCTTGACCCTAATCCCCCCTCTCCCTAACAGTGATTTCCCCTCAATCTTAATCCCCATTCTCCCCAGTGGCAACCACCCTCACCCATCCCTCAACTGTGATACCCATGACCCCGACCCCTGCTCCCGATGACGGCCCCAAAGTGACCCCCATGATAATTGATGATATTTTTGGTGAGTATTTCTATTTTTAAATTTTGAATAATTATTTATAAGTTTTTATAATTACTTATTTATTTCATGTGTCATGATACAGGTGCCCATGGTGTTATCATTGTGTCATGTAAGACTTGAAGATTTTGCATTTTCATCAATAGGTAGGTAAATATTTTGGTTTTATGTCACTTACCCTTTTAATAATAATTTAAATTTTTTTAAAATGATAATTTTTCTATTTAGGTCCACTTTATGGGGAATAATAGGTTTTCTTGGGGAGAATAGTGGTTTTAGATATTTTGTAGAGGGGGTTTCATTTGATAAACTAGATTATTTAGCATGTGGTTTAAGAAAAAAACCGTATGTAATTTAACACTCTCTTCTATTTTTTTAAAATTATATAATGAGTTTAATACATTAAATAAAAAATATTATTAATCATGAGTACAATTCATAATTCTTACTGCAATCTATATAGATTCAGAATACATGAATCTTTTTGTATGTTCCACTCTCTTCAAGTTGAGTATTGTTTTTCAAATCGATTCTAAAAATGTTATAAAGCCATAATTGCATGCAATGCTATAACATATATGGAAACACATGCACCATATATAACAATTTCAAGTTCTTATTTTGAGATACAAACAATCTTTATTTTTTCATAATTATCGAAGCATAATCTGTCTTTAGAGACAATCATTGTAACGCCCCGACCCCTCTAGACCGGAGTCGGTGCATTGCTTAATACATTGGCATGTTTAAAAGGAATTAAATCATGAATTAACGATCATCTTAACAGTATTTAAGAAAATATATACATAGATGTAACTCAAATTACCTTGTAAAAGGTAACAAATTACAAAACATAACAAAAAATAAAAACCGCATCCACAGAAACTCAATAAATGATCTCCTCTTCATAACCTGTTAGAGGTAATAAAAATGAAAGAGGTGAGCTCAAATTCTCAGTGAGGTTAAAAAATAGAGGAATCGTAAATCAAAAATAACTGAATCCTAAACAACTTGTCATAATCAATATGGCATGGTGAATAAAAGAAAAACTCACGCTATTAATAACTGAGAATGAAACTGCATCCACAGATTTTTTCATAGTGAAAAACTCATAGATAATAATAACTAATAATGAATAAATATAATTATTATTAATTGGAATTCATGTATCTGGCACATGATACCATAATACCATTAAAACTATTTAGTTCTGTGGATAGAAACCCATCTGATTTGTGGAAACAAACTCGAAGGGTTTGTCACCAACTGATTTGTCTCATGAGACATGTCGATGCATCGAGGGGATATAGCGGGACCCACACACCACTGAAAGTACAAATAATTATTTATACACTGATTTAAAACAAGTAAAATATTCCTTATCAATATCCTTATAGAGTTG
This sequence comes from Viscum album, assembly GCA_963277665.1. Taxonomy (NCBI): domain Eukaryota; kingdom Viridiplantae; phylum Streptophyta; class Magnoliopsida; order Santalales; family Viscaceae; genus Viscum; species Viscum album. Next base: position 2,003,701,353 of record OY728137.1, read on the forward strand.
AGAATACAGATTCATCAATATTTCAATAGTTAAAACAGCATTCCAAATAGACATCGTATGTGAAAGGGTATACAGCTTATGAAAAAAATCATATCCATGAAACCAGAATATGGATATATAAGAGAAATGTAATTTCAAATTAAAAGTGATCTAAAATGGGTAGTAGGTACCCCAAATAATAATTATTATGTGCACAAGACAAATTAAGTCACAATGAAATGGAAAATGAGATAATGTTCCTTAGCACATTGTAGTCAAACGAATCATATGAACAAAAGTTAATAACCATCAAATGAATCATTAGATACCATGAATATAAATATAATCATGGTATTATACATAAATAGGTAGTAAAAATACACCACATATAATAAATAAGTGGTAAACAATGTAAATATCACGGAATTGAAAGTGAGATGAGAAACCCCTTACAAACATTTCGGCATGGTAATGGGTATTCTTGAGAGGGATTAATGAGAGGTAAAAGGGGTATCCCATCATTTATATATCATAAGGGCAGTTTTGGGGAGGGTAGAAAACATACTCCATCATTATGAATTAAAAATAAAAAGACACAACATATGGGAATTCTTGAACAAAAGTGAGAGAGAGGATCCCTTACAAAGAATGTATAATTAGATTGAGGGAAAACCAATGAAATAATTATGTCTGAAAAGCATAAATCCACACAATAAAAGTGTATTTAAAGCATAAAAAAACATAGTTCATTCACACAAAGCCTAAAAAAACATAGTTCATTCACACATATTCTATGAAAGAGAAAGCCAATAACATTGATGTTTAACTCAATGAATGGAAATTGAGTTAAAATATCCCTTACCTTAATCTCGAAGGTGTTCTTGATTTTTCTTAACAACCTGAATAATCAAATTTAGATTCATTAATTAATAATTCCATAACCTCATAAATATGTAATTGATATGGTATAACCTTATTAGGTTTATTAATGGCCTTTTTATGGGTTTAAGAGGTTCAATTTTATTGTTTTGGAAGCATTTTCTCCCTTGGTTTTCATTATCTGTTTACTTGTATTCATGAATGGAAGTTCGTTTGAAATTTGGTTAAACATCTAGAATTGTTCATATATATTATTGGTGAAATTAAAGATATATAAATGATATTATAATGATTTTGGTTATATACCATGAGGATGACTCATTCGATAAGTTAATTATAAATGATTGGATTTAGCTTGGTGGTTTCGTGCACAATGAACTTGTTTTGTATTATTATTCCATATTATGAGTCTGTAAGGATTATAGAACATTAAAAAAGATAAAATACATATATTATGATCTGTTTAAACCATTAAAAAGGTTTCATGACTAGTATTGAATATAGTAATGTAAATTGAAAATCCATCTTACTTGAGTTTGATAAATTAACACATCTCAGACGGTGATTGCATTTATAGTATAAAAGGAGGGAAAAAAGAGAGATTATGATGAAATATTACATTAGTATAATTAAAATCCAGTACATGTAAGGTACTATAATTATCGTGGCATTTTTATGAGGGGAGGTGAGAAGAGATCCACAAAATAATAAAACTTGTAAAAGAATTTGAAAGAAAAGAGAAGAGGGGTTCACCTCTTGAGTACTCCTCCTTGAGAAACTCCTTAAGAACATTGTTTTTTTTCCTTTTGGTGAGACTAGAAGGCCTTAGACGTGGGGAGAGGGCTTGGGAAGAGTATTTGGAAAAATTTAGGCAAGGCTTGAAGCTTGAGTGGTGTGAGAGGAAGAGGGGTTGAGGGGTGGTTTATATAGTGGAGGGGAGGAGAGTTTTCATAATATTATAATCATTAATTTATTATCTCTTCTAAAGACAAGCAATAGTGAGTATTCCATGACCTAGAATAGTAATAAGAGCATGTGAGTTTGAGATTTGGGTGCTTAAATCACTCATGATTCTAGGAATAGTTAATTTAATTTATAATGTATTTATATGGTAAACTAATGTATTTTACTATTCACCAAAAAATCCAAGTATTTCAAAAAAATCCCAAAAAAATAACCCTAACCATTTTTCGATGTGTAGAAACAAATGAACTACATTTTTCAAAAATAATTTTCTAAATATTATAAATTTAATTTTTAATTGAATTCATTATTTAATCAAAAAATACAAACACTTAAAATATTAATCTTCATTTTTAAGGTGCCTAAATTTATTTATACTTCCATGGTTATGGATACCATTCATAAGAGTCATATTACTATTCATACGGGTATGTTACTATTCATAATGGTAGGTTACTATTCACTGAAAATTAAGTTAATTCTATCAGACTCTAAATATCACCCTGAATAGAACTGTGTTTTTCAGATTTTCAAAATTCAAATCATAGAACTAGATAATTTAAGTTTAATGGATAGGTTAAGACTATCTCCAATAAATAACCATGTTTTGTTCCTTAGAGGCTCAGTGCTTCATGAAATATAGGATATCTAATGAATATAGTATATTTAAGAGAAACAAACCATAAAATGTTTGGGGTTTTATATTATTCCCACCTTCGCAAATTTCATCCTTGAAATTTTTCATGTATAAAGCCCTTCAAAAAGTTGTGGCTGGTTCTTCTTCATAACATCCTCAGGTTCCCATGTTTTATTCTTTATGTTATGGTTTCTCCAAAGAACCATTACCAAATGAGTCATCTGCTTCCTCAATACTTTCTCCATTGTGTCAAGAATCTTGATAGGATCTTCATAGTATGACACATCAGGTTTCAGCTCTATCTCTTCATATGTGAGTACATGCATTGGGTTTGGCATGTATTTATTTAACAATGACATGTGGAACACATCATGAACTTTGTAGATACTTGGAAGCATTTCTAAATACTAAGCTACTACTCTGATTCTTTCCAGAATTTCAAATGGTCCGATGTACCTGGGGCTTAGTTTCCCTTTCTTACCAGACCTAAAAACACCCTTCTATGGAGATACTTTCAGAAAGACATGATCTTCCACTTGTAATTCCAAATCCTTTCTACAGTTGTCAGAATAACTCTTCTATCTACTTTGGGATACATTAATATGGACTTGAATTGTCTTTACCTTTTCCATGGTCTCTTCAATAAGTTCTAGGCCTATATGTTTCCTCTCACCAACTTCATCTCAACAATTTGGAGTTAGACATCTCTTTCCATATAATGCTTCATATAGAGCCATTTGAATACTAGAATGGAAACTATTATTGTAGGAAAATTCCACCAAAGGAAAGTATTGATCCCACATACCTTGAAAGTCAAGAGATCATGATCTCAACATGTCTTCTAGTGTTTGAATAGTTCTTTTCGATTGTCCATCGGTTTGGGGGGTAATAAGCAGTACTCATATGAAGCTCAGTATCCAAAGCCTTCTAGATACATTTCTAGAATTTTCATGTAAACTAGGGATCTCGATCGTACAAAATCGATAGAGGTTCCCCATAAAGTCTTAAAAATTCATTAATAAAAAGTCTTTCCAGGAGCTCATGTGGTAAATCATCTCTTATAGTAAGGAAATGTGCTGATTTTGTGAGATGATCAACAATTACCAATATTTCATCATTCCTTTTAGGTGTCCTTGGTAGTCTGGTGAAACAATAAATCGTAATTTCACCCCACTTTCATATAGGAATAGGTAGAGTTTGCATCACCCCTCTAGGATGTTGTCTCTCTGCCTTCACTTGTTGACAAACTAGACACCTTGACATGTAGTCATCAATTTCTCACTTCATATTATCCCACCAAAAATATTCCTCCATATCTCTATACATATTTGTGATACCCGAGAGTATAGAGAAATTTGAGCTATGAGCATCGTCTAATAGTTCCATTTTTAGCTGAGGTACTGATGGAACGCATAACCTCTTCCCAAATTTCATAACTCTTTCATACACGATGTTTGCCAATCTCTCATCCTTAATAGCATTAATTTTATTATACAGATTCTAATCATTATATTGATATATTTTCATCTTCTTTAGTAAAGATGGTTTAGAAATCATTTGTAAGAGGAAATATGTTTCCCCTTCCTTAAAAATTCCCATATTCATCTTTAGTAGATCCATGAAAATAAGATCTCTCTCAATCTTCATTTGGGTTAGGAGTCCATGATCTTTCCTACATAATGAATCGGCCACCTTATTTTCCTTTCTGGGGTGGTAGTGTATTGAGAAATCATAATATTTGAGTAACTCATGTCATATTCTTTGCCTCATGTTGAGTTCTTTTTGTGCAAAAAAATGTATTTCAAACTCTTGTGATCCGTGTATATATCACATCTTTCTTCGTAGAGATAATGTCCCCATATTTTAAAAGAAAATATTGTGGTTGCTAACTCAATATCATGAGTTGGGTAATTTTGATCACGAGACTTCAACTTACTTGATGCATAATCAATAACTTTATCGTTTCTCATAAGGACGCAACCCAGTCTATTCTTTGATGCATCATTGTATATCACAAATCCATTATTTCCATATAGAAGAGTCAAAATTGGAGTAGTGATAAATATTATTTTAAATTATTCAAAAAATTCTATACATTTTTTCATCCATAAAAACATAACCCCTTTACGTGTAATCTTAGTTAGCAGGTTAGCCAGTCGGGTGAAATTCTAAACAAAACGCTGATAGTAACCTGCTAAGCCAATAAAACTGTGTACCTCGGTTATGTTTGTTGGTGTGGGCCATTCTTGGATTGCCTTTGTCTTTGCAGGATCAACTGAGATTCCATCCTTAGAGACAATATGGCCAAGAAAATAAATGTATTGAATCCAAAATTCACACTTTCTAAACTTCCCATATAATTCATTTCTTCTATGAGTTTTCAGAATAATACACAAGTGATTCTCATGGTCTCCATAACTTTTGGATTATACTTGGATATCATCAATAAATACCATAACAAAATTTTCAAGATATTCCTTGAAAACTATATTCATTAAATCCATGAAAACAGAGGGTTCATTAGTCAGTCCAAAAGTCATCATTTTAAACATGTAATGCCCATACCTAGTTTGAAACACTGTCTTTGGAATATCTTCCTTCCTCACACACAACTGATGATATCTAGATCAAAGGTAAATCTTAGAAAAGTATTTTTCTCCATTAAGCTGATCAAATAAATCATCAATTCACATTATAGTATACTTATTCTTTATTGTAATAGCATTGATTTTCATATAATCAATGCATAGCCTCATGGATCTATCTTTCTTCTTGACAAAGAGGACAGGGGATCTCCATGGAGAAACACTAGGTCGAATAAATCTTTTGTCACTAAATTCCTCTATTTGTTTCTTTAGATCCACTAATACCACAGTGTCCATTCTATAGGGAGTCTTTTATATAAGCCTTGCACCCAGAATTAAATTAATAGAGAACTCAACTTCCCTATCTAGAGGATGTCCAGGTAAATCCTCTGGAAATACATCAATGTATTCTTGCACTATATGTACATATTCAATTTGAATATTTCCTTCCTCACCCATAGACATTTGGTTCTCTTCCTCTAAAATATTTTCATTCAATAGAGATACTGGGGTGGATCTAGATAAGAATCAATTTTCAAGGTTTATACACTAAAAATAAGGGATTCTACCCCAATTTCAAAGATTGTAACTTCCTTCTTCTTGCAATAAATCTTTGCATCATAATTTGACATCCAATTCATACTGAGAATTATATCAAAGTCATTCATTGGTATGATGATAAGGTTATAAACTAAATAATGTTTATGTGTCATGAGGGGGACTAATCGACATGACTTTGTTTCAATGATACATCCCCTTGGAGTTTTGACTGATAACTCCTTTATTAAATCAAATTGGACATGTCTAATTTTCTTATAAAAATAGTGATATATAAATGAATTTGATGATATAGAGTCAAATAAAGTGTTGGATGAGTTTGAGGAAACAATTAAAATACCTTCCACCACATCATTAGGAACTTCAACCTCCACAATTTTAATCGCATAAGCTTTCCCTTTCTCTCATGGCCTTTTCTAAGGAATGTTTCCTTGGCGCTTAGGAAAATCATTTGAATAGTATCCCATATCTCTAAAATTGTATCATTGAATATCATTTTATTGTTTCTTCCCCTTGCATTCATCATATCTATGACCCTTTTCTCTAAACTTATAGTAGACTCCCATGCCTTTCAAGCATTTCCCAGGATGATTCTTTCCACAGTTCATGCATAACAGAAATTGATTTATTCCCTTGTTATTCTTTAGAGATTCACCTTTTCCATGGTTATCAAAGTACCAATTCTTATCTTGGTTTCCCTTGAAAAAATTTGATCTAGAAAACTCCCTATATATTTTGATGGAACTTAATTCAATTTCATCGTATGATGAAAATGTTTGAGAAGCTAGTTCCCTTCGAAGAATTGGATTAAGACCTTCAAAGAAATGATCAATCTTGTCTTATGTGTCACGTACGTAATCTATGGAATACTTGGCTAGTCTTTTGAATGAATCCTCATACTCTATAACACTGTCTTCTTCCCTTTACTTCAAACCCAGTAATTTCCACTTCATTTCAGTTTGCTGCTCACGAGGGAAATATTTGTCAAAGAATATTCCCTTAAAATTATTCCATTCTATATCTTCTATATCTTCTTCCTCCATGGTATTCTAGATCAATTACCACAATTGATCAGTGTCACCCTTGAGACAATACACTACCAACACTACCTTTTCATTATCATTTCATTTTAATGCCCTGTATATTTTTTCAAGGGACTTGATCCACTGTTCAGATTCCACTGGATTTGTTTTCCCACTAAAAGATGGGGGCTTCTACCATATGAAACAATCCAACATAGGCGTAGCATGGTTATTCATCACAACCTGAGTAAGTTGTCCCAATATGTTCATGATTTGATCTTCTCCAACATTGACTATGTTGACTTGCTCAGTGGGGCAATCCCTACATTGTCCACAAGTATTGATTCTCCTTCTTTTATTAGGCTCCATTTCTAAATAATGGGATACACTAGATTAGGTTATGAATCATAATTTATAACATTTACTAACAAAGTAATTATCATAAATTGAAATCCTATGCATATCTAATCTCATAGACATAGTTTCTCTGAGGAAAAATTTACATTAAAATCATTCATAATGGCTTGTAATGAAAATGTGAATTATCCTAAGCATATCTTCTAGGAGTTTCAATACCAAGAGTGCATCAAGGTCCATTTTTGTGTACCAAGATACCCTGGGTCAAGCCCAAAACTCCTTGTTAGAGTTTTCACTCCTAGGTACATATGTGCCAGAGCCACCTCGAACTGTATATATCAAGATAGGGATGTATTTTCTAGAAAGATCCACATAATATATTCCTTACCAGAATACCAGGATGATTTTGTATTTTTATCCTCAAATACTACCTTATGTATGTGTTCTCTAATCTACAATTTCTAATCTAGTTTCTAAGTTTTATACTAAACTTTCTATGATGCCAACTAGAATGCCCCGACCCCTCTAGACTGGAGTCGGTGCGTTACTTAATACATTGTCATGATTAAAATGAATGAAATCTTGAAGTAACGATCATTTTAGTATTCTTTAAGAAACTAGATACATATATGTAACTCAAATTACATTGTAAAAGGTAAAAATTTACAATACATAACAAAAACTAAAAATTGCGTCCACAGAAACTCAATAAATGATCTCATCTTCATAACCTGTTGGAGGTAAAAAAATGAAAGGGGTGGGATCAAATGCTCAGTAAGGGTTAAAAATAGATAAATCATAAATCAATAATAACTAAATCATAATCAACTTGGCATAATCAATATGGCATGGTGAATAAATGAAAAACTCACGCCATTAATAACTGAGAATGAAAATGCATCCATAGATTTTGTCATAGTGAAAACCTCATGGATAGTAATAACTGATAATGAATAAAGAGAATGCTTATTAATTATGCATCATTTATCTAGAACATGATTCCATAATACTGTTAAAATGGTTTAGTTTTGTGGGTAGAAACCCGTCTTATTTTTTGAAACAAACTCGAAGGGTTTGTCGCCAACTGATTTGTCTCATGAGACCTATCGATGCATCGAGGGGCTATAGAGGGCACCACACACCACTGAAAGTAAAACAAAATTCTTTATACATTTATTTAATACAGGTAAAATATTCCTTCTCAGTATCTATATAGAGTTTATAATATAGATTCATTAATATTTCAATAGTTAAAACATCATTCCAAATAGACATCGTATGTGAAAGGGTATACGGCTTAAGAAAATAATCATATCCATGAAACCATAATATGGATATCTAATAGAAATGTAATTTCAAATGAAAATTGATCTCTAATGGGTAGTAGGTATGTCACGACCCGTCTTCGGGGCCCGTGCCGTGACTACCCCAAGCCCGCCTTCCATAGGCCAGGGGCTGGAGACTAGCACCAAGGCGTAAATCCAAACAAAAAGGGAAGGCATTGCCTTTGAAAAGTAAACAAGCACCATAGAGTAAGCAAGCGGAAAAGTAAACACTAAGTAAAAACTGTACAAGCTGTGATGAAAGTAAAAGGGGCCGGAAATACAAGCCCAACTGTAAAGTACAACTGAAAGGAAAAACAGCAACTGAAAGGAAAAACTGTAGCGTCGAGCTGTCCTCTGGAAGTCCCACCTGAAGGGTGGGTACAGATAGCCTCCACTGCTCCTCGGGTCCACCTAACCGCTCCGAGTACGTCCCACCCAGTGGTCCACCTCCAGGTACTTTCCTACTCCGCACGCCTCCTCCACGATCAGCGCTGTCCGTCATCTGCAACCAACACCACGAAGTGCGGGCATAGCCCGTGTAGGGGTGAGTATAAGCTACTCAGTAGGGACCCCGAGACCCCCGAAGGTCTCCCGAAATCCACAAAGGATAAGTCACGAAGAAGAGATGCAATCACGAAGTAACATCTGACACGGCTTAGGTATATGCCCATACATATACCTAAGTCATCAATTCCCCGATCGGCTCCAACGTCCGAGCCCTAGCACAACCCAGTCCACACAGGAAAGCAAAACGCATACCCACGCAGGATAGAACAACACAATCCACAAAGGAGAGTAAACAGTAAATCCACACAGGATAGCTCAACACAATCCACAAAGGAGAGAAACACAAGATTCAGCTCACACAGGTATACTTCTTCGGATGACGATAAAGATGATCACTGAATCATCTAAGTCGTCGGACCCACGAAGGATTAATACGTACTAACCTTGCAGTGACCCACACAGGATCGGACCCACACAGGATCGGGCCCACGCAGGACCTGTAGGAGTTGGCTCACACAGAACCGCTGAGTGTTGACCCACACAGGATCGGACCCACACAGGATCGGGCCCACACAGGACCGGTAGCACTGATCCACGTAGGATCGCTGAGTGCAGTAGTCGTCGCAGTCCACTGAGGATCTCTGCACAATCGTCGCCGCAGTCCACGGAGGATCTCTGCACGGTCGTCGCCGCAGTCCACGGAGGATCTCTGCACGGTTGTCGCCGCAGTCCACGGAGGATCTCTGCACGGTCGTCGCTGTCGAAGTAGCAGTCGCAGCCAGCACTAGGGTTCCCGCACACAGCAAGCTCGTGCGGGAGGGTCCGCTCCACGAGCCGAGAGGCTGATACATCAACTGACACAAAGTCCGAAGTTGATGTATCCAAAAGTTCTGTATCGTCAACAGGAACTCAACGTCGCAGACAGCGCGTCAATCGGACGCCCGGTCTGAGAGATATTGGCATTTTCGTCCCAGGGGCCCGGTTGGTTTTTAAGGCAAAACCAACCCGACCGCACTCCACCTGCGTCCAAACCTCGGGCGTAGTATGCCAAAAGATCCGTCTCACTTAGAGGAATTCAACAAAGCTGACGGCACGTCAATCGGACATCCGTAGCTCAAGATATGAGCGTTTCCGCTCCGAGGGCCCGGTTGGTCTCGTGTACGAACCAACCCGGCCGAACTCAAAGTATTCCGAAACCTTGAGTGCGATATACCGAAACGACCGTCTCGATCCAAGGATCGCGTTGCCACTGGCGGAGAGTAGTTTGGAGGCACGTAGCTCAAGTTACGGGCGTTTGAACGAAAACGTCCGAAGAAGGGGGGTACGGGCCCGGGCCGACCCGGCCCGACCCCCCCCCCCCCCCCGGGTCGGCCCGAACAGGGTCGATCCGACCCGGGACCGACCCGGTTGGCCCGGCCCGACCCGGCCAGGGCCGGTCCGGCTCGGCCGAGCGGCGCGGGTGGAAGCCGCGGGCGCAGCCCCCGCGGTCGAGAGAGAACCGCGGCCCGCGTGCGGGCCGCGCTGGTGAACCGCGGACGCGGCTCTGCCGCGTCCCGCTTGGGCGAACCGGACCCGCGCGGTCGCGGGTCCGTTGGCCGCCGCCGCCGCCGCCGCGCGCCGGTGACCCGCGCCGTCGGCAGTTTCCGCGGGCCGCCGGCGTCGCTTCGGTGGCCCGTTTTCCTTCCCGTCTGCGCCGTTGCTCCTCCCGGGATCCGTTCTTTACTGCGGGATCGTCAAACATCCACTGCGGCACGTTCCGTCGTCGTCCGTCAAATCCGCACAAAACGAAGAACGGCGGAGGGTCGTCGGGCCGTGTTCGTTTGGCCCGCACCCTTCGCGTTAGAGATAAACAACCGGGAGAAATTATTCCACACAGGAAACAACAATTTTTAATAAGATTAAAAATTGTTCTCAAAAACGGTTCTTTAATTTCTTTAAGAAACATTGACGGGAATAAATTAAAAAGAGGAAATTCCCATAATAAAATCCCTACCTCGTCGATCGTCGCGCGCGGGCGTTCTTCGCGGAAAAGATCGTCGCTGAAGAGAGGGATCGTCGCGTCGTCGCGGGGAGGCGTCGCGTCGTCGCGGAATCCGGTGTTGAGTCGGCGAGCTCAACGAACCAAGAACAACAGATTTAAATTATTAATATTTAAATTTGTGTTTCGATTAAAACCAAAAGAAAAGAACTTAAGAGGAAAATCCTACATCACTCACCTCAAACGGTCAGTGATCAGAGATCGGAGCGTGGAAGAACGTCTCGGACGGAAGCGTCGTCGATTTCCGGGTTCGGCGTTCTTCGCGTTCTTCGCGTTCTTCGTGTTCTTCGCGAGGAAGAAGAAGAAACAAGAATCCTCTCAAATTTTTCCCAAAGATTTTTAGGTTGGTCTTATTTTATTAATATGCCAACACACGAAACAGGTTAAGAAACGATTGAATTAATTCGTTGAATTAATTCAACGGAAAAAACAGGCCATTTAATTCACGAAATAAACCGCCCAATTAAATGGTCTGTTAAGAATTTAGAAAACGCGTCGGTTGACTTTCATTAAGACGGGTTTTCACGGGTGCGTTTCTTAGCGGAAAGAAACGGCGGGGCTCGTGCGGGCCCCACCTCACAAATATCCTACCAAGGGGGTAGGATATTTCTGGATAGCATCCTATCCAGTTCAACTCAGTTCAAGCCGCCTTTAAGTGGCTTCAAGTGGCTTCCAAGTGGCTTAAGTGAAATAAAATAAAGTTGTCGCAAAATTATTTTATTTCTTAACTTTAAGCCCGAAAATTAAAAACCACACCCGAGCAAACGCAACTCCAGAAGAGGCGTTTCTAAGCGAATACCGGCGCTGCGATTTCATCGGTGCCCTCAGAATTCGATTCCGGACACCGGTTCAAAAGTTAGAAAAACCCGCTCGTCCGTTCACTGAACGTACCCGAGCCAAACTTCGGAAAATGATTCCGGGCACACCGGGCCTCGGAATCAGGTGCCGTCAGAAACTGCGCTCTTGTAAAATTCCAAAGAAAATTAAGAAAAAAAAATTCCTTGAAATTTACGGGTCTTTACAAGGTACCCCACATAAGAATTATTAGGTGCACAATACAGAGTAAGTCACAACGAAATGGAAAATGAGACAATGTTCCTTACCACATTTTAGTCAAACGAATCGTATGACCAAAAGTTAATAACCATCAATTGAATCATTATATAACATGAATATAAATAGAATCATGGTATTATACATCAATAGGAAGTATACATACACCACATATAAGAAATAAGAGGTGAACAATCGAAATCTCACGGAATTGAAAGTGAGATGAGAAACCCCTTACAAACATTTCTGCATGGTAATGGGTGTTCTTGAGAGGGATTAATGAGAGGTAAAAGGGGAATCCCATAATTTATATATCATAAGGGAAGTATGTGGGAGGTGTTAAAACATACCCCATCATTAGAAAATAAAAATAAAAGGACACAACATAGGGGAATTCTTGAACAAAAGTGAGAGAGAGGATCCCTTACAAAGAATGTATAATTAGATTGAAGACAAATCAATGAAATAATTATGTGTGAAAAACATAAACCCACACAATAAAAGTGTATTTACAGAATAAAATAATCATAGTTCATTCACACATATTCTGGGAAAGACAAAACCAATGACATTGATGTTTAACTCAATTAATGGAAATTGAGTTAAGATATCCCTTACCTTAAGCTCGAAGGTGTTCTTGATTGTTCTTAATGACCTGAATAATCAAATTTAGATTCATTAATTAATAATTAAAGAACCTAATAAACATTTAATTGATATTTTATAACCTTATTAGGTTCATTAATGTCCTTTTTGATGGGTTTAAGAGGCTCAATTTTATTGTTTTGGATGCATTTTCTCCCTTGGTTTTCATGATCTGTTTACTTGTATTCATGAATGGAAGTTCATTAGAAATGTGGTTAAACATCCATAATTGTTAATATATATTATTATTGAAATTAAAGATATATAAATGATATTATAATGATTTTGGTTATATACCATGAGGATGACTCATTCGATAAGTTAATTATAAACGCTTGGATTTAGCTTGGTGGTTTTGGGCACAATGAACTTGTTTTGTATTATTATTCCATATTATGAGTGTGTAAGGATTCCAGAATATTAAAAAAGATAAAATACATATATTATGACCTGGTTCAACCATTAAAAATGTTTAATGACCAGTAGTGAAGATAGTAATGCAAATTGAAAACCTGTCTTCCTTGAGTGTGATAAATTAACACATCTCGGACGATGTTTGCATTTATAGTATAGAAGGAGGGGAAAAGAGAGATTATGATGAAATATTACATTAGCATAATGAAAATCTATTACATGTAAGGTAATGGAATTATCATGGAATTTGGATAAGGGTAGGTGAAGAGAGAGAAACAAAAGAATAAAAGTTGTAAAATAATTTGAATGAAAAGAGAAGAGAGGTTCACCTCTTGAGTACTCCTCCTTGAGAAACTCCTTAAGACCTTTTTTTCCTTTTGATGAGACCAGAAATCCTTGGACATGGGGAAAGGTCTTGGGAAGATTATTTGATAGAATTTATTTAAGGATTTAAGCTTGAGTGGTGTGGGAGGAATAGGGGGTGAGGGGTAGTTTATATAGTGGAGGGGAGGAGAGTTTTCTTAATATTATAGTCATTAATTTATTATCTCTTACCAAGACAAACAATAGTGAGTATTCCATGACCTAGAATAATAATAAGAGAATGTGAGTTCTAGATTTGGGTGTTTACATCACTCATGATGCTAGGAATAGTTAATTTAATTTGTAATGTATTTATAAGGTAAATCAATGTATTTTACTATTCACCAAATATTCAAGTATTTTAAAAAAATCCCAAAAATTAACCCTAATCATTTTTCGACGTGTAGAAAAAAATGAAATCCATTTTTCAAGAATAATTTTCTAAATATGATAAATTTAATTTTTAATTAAAGTCATTATTTAATCGAAAAATACAAACACTTAAAATATTCATCATCATTTTTAAGGTTCCTAAATTTATTTATACTTCCATTGGTATGGATACCATTCATAAGAGTTATATTACTATTCATACAGGTGAGTTACTATTCATAAGGGTAGGTTACTATTCACTGAAAATTTAGTTATTTCTATCAGACTCTAAATATCACTCTAAACAAAACCGTGTATGTTAGATTTTCAAAATTCAAATCACAGAACTGGAAAATTTAAGTTTAATTGACAGGTTAAGACTATCTCCTATAAATAACCAAGTTTTATTCCATAGAGGATTAGTAATTCATGAAATATAGGCTACCTAATGAATATAGTGTATTTAAGAGAAACATACCATAAAATGTTTGGGGTGTTATAATCATGTTTCTGTAATATAAAATAAAAATTGATGATATATGAAAATTAGAAAACTTATAGATCTTTTAATAGAATAATTATGTTCATGTATTATTGTGAACTGTTAATAGTATGCTTGAAATCATGGTAACATCTCTCCTCATCTCAGTGAACATTTTCTATTACATCCGACCATATTATTGTGAGAGGTGATATTTATTCATTTATTTTGTTTATGTTTTTAGTGTTGGATTGAATCATTTTTATGTTGAATTTGTGTTATGTTGAATCAAGACCGATGAAGTTGGGTGATGTTTAATTTTTATTAAAATTGTTTTATTAAACATATATATATTTATATTTGAGTGTTTAGGGAGAAGAGTAACAATCCAATACCTATGGATAATAGTTTTATTAACTTACATCAAAACACACCTCAGTATAAAAATGGTTTGTAAGAATTTTTATATTATGGAATTGAAAAATGATCAGTAGATGGTAAAATAAAATGTATGTGTCCTTATTTTAAATTCAATATATGACTAAATCGAAATAAAATATATGAGTGTTTAATATTGAAATAGTTTACTCCTTGATATTTATGTTGTATTTTTCATGGTGATTAGAATATTATAAAAATTTAAAATAATGACAATCCTATCAAAGAAACACAAAGTAATCTGCCATAGGAGAATTAAATTAGAAAATTGATAAAAATGCATTTGGATTTTCAGGATGCAATGTACAAAATATTAATATATCAAGAGAACCTTCAGTTGATCCTGAGAAGGTTACTCTTTCTTGGAACTTTAGTGACCAAGAAAATGATTTTTAGGAATTAGTTAAAGATGGAAAATAAGAAATGTATGAAGGGTGTTCCAAGTGTTTGAAATTGCCTTTTCTACTTTGGTTTTATCATATCAAATGTCTGGAATTACAAAAAAATAAATGTTCACGGTTTTAGAGTTGTTTCATGATGCATCTAGGGGATATAAGATCCCTGGATCATTCTATTAGATGAAGAAAATCATCAACAAACTTAGACTTGATTATACAATGATACATAAATGACCAAATGATTCCATGATTTAATGGGGAGAAGAGTCTAATAAGGAATCATGCATAAGATGTCGTATAAGAAGATGGAAGTCAATGAACAAAAACTAGAGTATAAATCTATGAAACCCCAGGAATAAATAGAAGAATAAAACTCATTAAAAAGTATTGTGTTACTTTCCATTGAAACTGGGCTTGAAAATATTATTCATGTCGTCTAAGACTGTATAAGACATGAAGTAGCATGCTCGAGATAGTAACAACGATGTCTTGATGAGACATCCAAAAGATTCAAAATCATGGATGGTGTTTGATTCATTATATCCATTTTTTTAAATCCTAGGAATTTATATTTGGGATTGGCTTCTGATGATTTTAACCCTTTCAGAACATTAAGTATTAATTATCGCATTTCCCTAGTTTTTTTGATCCCCTATAATTTACCTCCATGGATATGTATTAATAAGACTTCTCTCATTGTTTTTATGATTATTCCTGGAAAGAAAATTCTTGGAAATGAAATTGATGTATAACTTCAAACTCTAATAAAAGAATTGTTAGAATTATGGGATGATAGAATGGAAACACATGATGCTTCAATAGGAAAACTATTCAAAATGCATGCTGCTTTAATGTGGAAAATTAGTGACTTTCTTAGACTATGAAAATTATTCATTTGGAACACTCATACTGGTTTGGATTGTTCAATTTTTAATTTTCATTTTGACCCTCAATGATTACCTCATAGTAGAAAATGGTTTTTTTATGTTTCATCGTCAATTTCTTAATGATTATCATACATTTGGGTTTAACAAGACACAATTCAATGGAGATATTGAATTGAGAAAGTCACTAAAGGTGTTATCTAGTTCAGAAATCACGAGACAATTAATGAATGTCACTATAGAATTTGGAAAATGTAATTGGTTTAAAGAATGGGGAAAAAGGGTACGAGGTACAGTATTTGAAGTAGTTGGAACACAACAGTGGAAGAAAATGAGTATATTCTTCAAACATCCTTATTGGGAGTTTAATTTGATACATCATGATCTTGATGTAATTCATATTGAGAAGAATATCTGTGAAAATGTAATTTTTACATTAGTTAATGAGCAGGGTAAATCAAACACCACTACAAAAATGGGCTTTAACAGCACTGGCAAAGGTCCTTTAACAGTGCTTATAAAGCACAGTCTACACAAGCACTATTAAAGGGGTCTTTTAACATTTCTAAAAACACTATTAAAGGTCCCCTTTAATAGTGTTGACAAATGACCCATTTAACAACGCTTTTTTAGCGCTATTAAATATGGTCTTTAATAGTGCCTTTTTTAGCGCTGATAAAGGCAGTGCTATTAAAGGGGGTAAAATTATATTTTTTCAGACCTCTATGAGCCCGACCCCTTTATCATTGTTTCTATGACACCTTTAACACCCCACCCCCCCATCAGTGTTTTTCACCCTACCACCACTTTTATCAGTGCTTTGCAAATTTCCAAACTCTACACCTCTCCTTTGAAGATACAAAGTCATTACTACTACACCATGTGGTTTTGTTGTCTGTTTAATGATATTTCAGTTTATTTATATATATATATACAAATATATTTTTTATTCATATATTTATATAATTATTTTTAAATACATTTATAAAATATGTGTGGGTGTGTGATATAAATATACTCATATTTATTTAAATATATTATATATTATATTCATTTACATATATTAGAATATAATATAAATATATATTCATTTATTAATAAACACATATATGTCTATATAAACATTATAAATATATTTGTATAATGTAAAAAATTGTTAGATATTTTTTTAAATACTTTTTTAGAATATGTATTTATTTACATATATTAGAATATACATATACATATATATATATTAATTATTTACACACACATGTTTATATATAAAAAATAATTTTATAGGTATATATATAAATATTATTGTATTTTTATAAGGTAAATAAAATGTATAATTGTTTACTTTAAATAAAATTAATAATAAATATTATTTTTTATATTTGAAAATACATATTTACATAAATATGTTGATATATGTATTTATATAAGCGATTTATTAAAAGTAAATATAAGAAAATATGGGTATTTTTAATTATAAATAAAACTACATTGTGAAAAATGATAAAATTTCAAAACAATAATATCAATATGAATCTAATCCCTGTGAATAAATTAAGTCTCCATTGAAAATTTGCAAAAAGACCCCCCTTAAATGAGGTTGAAATTTCATGAAATGTTAATCAATTAGGGTACCCCAACTAAAAACTTAGTTTTGAAGGTCTTGTGGGCCTTTTGTCCTCGAAAAATATGATTGAGGTTCTCCTAGGTCATTAGGGAATAGAGCTCATTGCATGCTTCGATTTGATATGTGGTAAAGCTCAAACAGATACCGAGATCAGAAGTTATGTTTGTTTGAAGTTCGGGTTATATTTTCAACTTATTTTAGTTATTTTATTGATTTTTTGATTTTTTTAATCTTCAAATTGACATTAATTGACTGTTACTTGCTAATAATTAGAAAATTGATAATTAAAAATATTTTTTAAATTATTTTATAATTCATTTTCATTAAATGTCTTATATATTAAGTGCAAATGCCTATTTAACCTTATCTAAAACATATTTCAAAAATATATATCATATTTATATATTTATAATGATATTTATATATTAATATATTATTTTTAATGAAATATTTTTTTTTTAAATATACCCTTTATCAGTGCTTTTTTACTAGTGCTGATAAAGGGGGAACCTTAATCAGCATTTTTTTTTCAAACACTGATAAAGAGCCCCCTTTAAGAGCACTTTTTTAAGCATTGTTAAAGACCCCCCTTAACAATGCTAAAAAAGCATTGTTAAATACCTAGTTTAATAATGATTTTTTAACACTGACAAAGGGGGTCTTTAACAGTGCTTTTATCTAGTGTTTTTAAATCCCTAACGCTGGATAAACATAGTTTTGTGGGAAAATGATAATGGAAAGTACCCTTTGGCTATTTTTATAATGAAAAATCATGAGAAAGATATATTCCTTTGAACTTTAAATAATAGAAATTTGTCAGATGGATATTCAAGTAACATTTTCAGGTGTGTTGACTTAAAACATCAAAATTTACATTGATTGAAAATCCATGAATCACGTATTCTGATGGTGAAATTGTTATCAATGGCATTGCATAATACATTACCTAAAAATTTGTGGTTCTAGTTGAGTTGTTTACCTTTTTCAGTCATCTTTCTGGAAAAACTCTAAATCCAACTGAGCTTGATAAACTTCAAGAAAGAATTGTTTTGAAAAATTTTCATTTAGAGATATTGTTTCCCCCTCCATTCTTCACATTCATGATTCATTTTACTATTCATTTGGTTGAGGAAGCTAAACCCGATGGACCGATACACTATTAATTAATGTATCCAATTGAGATATATGTTGATATTATTTTCATTTTCAATGGTGAATTCAATTTTATCAAATCATTGCTTAAATGTTTTTAATATTTTTCTTATTTTTTTCATCAGATACTTAGGTCATTTTAAATTATATGTGAGGAATAAGGCTTAACTAGGAAGCTCTATTGCTGAAGGTTACATGGTCGACGAGTGCTTGACCTTTTATTCTAGGTATTTATATGGGATTGATACTAGATTCAATCGTGTTGGACATGTTGACAACATCTCATCTAATTCTCATTCTAAAAACCATTTATTGGTATTTCCAATTATTGGACGACCAATTGGAAAGGGGTCAATTTTTACACTGGCTGAATTGGAGTTTCTACATGCACATAGATATTTTTGGGAAATATGGAAAGCAACGATCTCACAAACAACAGAAAAGCGAATACACAATAGAAATAATTTTTTTCCCTCCAAACAAGCCTGCAAAACTAGTGTGGATGCACAATGAGAAAAAAATATGTGTGTAGAAAATAAATATTGACACCAAAAAAGTTTAACGTGGAAAACCCAAAAGGAAAAAACCACAGAACCTAGTCCAAAAAGTGGGATCCGCTAAAAAGAAGGAGTACGCGGTAGAGACTCCCCAAAAATGGAAGGGGTCGCAAAAGTAATACTCAGATAAAATAGTGGATCAAATGTGGAGATCAAAGAAAAATGATCTTTGAAAAAATCTGATCACCAAATGAATCTGCTCCTATTTTCAGTGTGTTGAAAACCCTTGTCTGCTGCCTCCTTTTATAAAAAAAATTCTCTACATGAATGTTGAAAGGTCCACATGAAATTATAACTCCTCCAAGTAAAAGAAAAACACATCCTTTGACTTGTGTTTCTTTTTCTTTTACGAATCTATATGGGAGAACCATTTGAGGAGGCTCCCCCAACAAAATCCCCCTCCGACTCAAGTGGGGATCACTACTAACCCTGCAATCAGTCGGCAAGTCTCAAATTTTCCTATGGGTATTTCTTGGTCAACATGTCTAACCCATTGTCATCAGTGTGGATATTCTCAAGATCTAACTCTCTTGAATCAAGGACGTTATGGATCCAATGATACTGAACATCGATATGTTTCAATCTTCCATGAAAAGTGGAATTCTTCCCCAATCAAATATCACTCTGACTATCACAAAATAAAACATACTTGTCCTTATTTAAATTTAACTCTTGTATAAAATTTTTCATCCACAACAATTCTCTGCATGCCTTTATAGCTGCAATAAACTCTGACTCTGTGGTAGATAAAGCAACAAATCTCTACAATCTAGACTGTCAAGATATAGCTCCCCCTAAAAAAGTGATCAAATAGCCTAAAGTAGACTTCCTAAAATCGATATCTCCTGTTATATCTGAATCTGTAAAGCCACAAAGCATAGGTTCCCCTTTTCCAAAACATAATCTCATATCAGAAGTACCACAGAGATAGAAAAATACATACTTCACTGATCTCCGATACTCTCTTCCTTGATTTGATAGAAAATGGTTGATCACACATACTGCATAAGCTATATCGGGTCTAGTACATACTATAGCATACATCAAACAGCCAATAGTAGATGAATAAGGCATGTGTTGCATCTTCTATCTCTCTTCATCAGTATAAGGTGACTGACTGGTATTGAGCTTAAACTGTAAAGAAAGAGGAGTACTAACCACTTTCAATCTTTCCATAGAAAATATCTGAAAAACGTTATCAATATATCTCTCCTGAGACAACCAAAATTTCCTGGACTTCTTTTCATATGAGATCAACATGCCAAGAATATGTTATGCTGGCCCCAAGTCTTTCATCTCAAAAGACAAACAAAGATCCTTCTTCAATCTGTCAATTCTAAAAGCATCATGGCCAAAAATAAGCATATCATCAACATAAAGCAATAGTATAATAAAATCATCATCAATAAATCTCTGAAAAAACCACAATGATCAGAAGATTTCTTCCTGAAACCCTGATGAAAAATGATAGATTCATACTTCTTATACCACTGCCTCAGAGCTTGCTTCAAACCATACAAACTCTTCTTTAACCTGCAGACATGATTCTCTTTACCTGTTACAACAAAACCCTATGGTTTCTCTTTATAAATCTCCTCCTCTAAATCTCCAAGGAGAAAAGTTGTCTTCACATCCATATACTCAATCTGTAGATCCAAACTAGTAGTCAAACCAAGAACAACCCAAATGGAAGACATTTTGACAATGTGTGAAAAAATCTCATCAAAATCAATACATTTCTTCTGATGAAATCCATTGATACCAGATGTTGGGAAAGACGGAAAGCAATGAACGTGCAAACAATAACAAAGAGAATGTGCAAGAAAAATAAATTCCTTTCCCTATAAACAAAAGCAAATTCACAACGACCAAAAAAATAAATGTGCAGAAAATTAATGTTGACACCGAAATTTTTACATGGAAAACCCAAAAAGGGAAAAATCACAGGACCTAGTCTAGAAAGCGAGATCCACTAATAATCAAGATTACAAAGAAGGGAATCTCAAAGATGAGCGAGGTCTCAAAAATAATACTAAGATAAAATAGTGGATGAAAGGCGAAAAGTAGATGCAGTCTAAAACCAGCCTAAAATGAAGAACGCAGCCTGATAAAGTAACCTAAATAGATCTGACTAGGTAAACCAGATGTTTGTGGTCTGAATAATAGGTACAAATGAAAAAGCACTAGGATTGGATCAAAAACTGCCATGGATGAAAGTCGATCAGACCAGGAGAGTTTCGCCGGTTGTAGATCTAAAAACTGCTTGGTAAAAACATAACTGCACTATGCCGAAGATTGTGAGGAGAGCCTCACTTCTGGGATGGAGAGACGGTCACACGTCTCAAACCATGGGCCACCGCAAATGCAGAAACCCCTTCTCGATTCTCTCTTACTAGATACATCATGCTAGAACACCTTATTAAAATATGTTATTGTATCCTCTTATATAGACACCAAGTCCATATCTCTTATAAATGTGGTCAACATTCATTATTTCATCCATTAAAATTAAGAATTAACTCTTCATTAATGTTGAGATAAACTCCCCTATTGATGTTGAGAAAAATATCTTCATTAACTAATTTATCTCTACTCAATAAATGTGTTGAATCCCAACAATCTCTCCCTTCATCACGTCAAAGAAGGGAAAACATCCAACAAATTCAGTTGGAAAGAAAACATATTGGTATTGCATCAACCATCATCATCTGCAGAAAATATAACGATGTCCTTTTTCACTTTTGACAAAAAAACTATCAACTCCCCCTATAAAAAGAAATCCAAACACTGAAATCTTCATCACATATGTATATGCATCGTCCTATTGAACAAGACCAGAACCAAAAACATATGGCTCCCCCATAATAGTGATCTCCACTTATGGTAGTTGGTATTATTTAAAAAAATCATCTGACTGTAATTGGATTCCATAATAAATATGAAATAAAAACCAAACCCTCTTATACCAGATGTTGGGAAAGACGACATGCGATGAGCGTGCAAACAAAAGAAAAGTGAACGCGCAACGGAAATAGATTTATTTCCCTCCAAATAAGCCTACAAAACTAGAGTGGATGTGCAGCGAGCAAAAAATATGTGTGCATAAAATAAATGTTCACACCAAAAAAATTAACCTGGAGAACCCAAAATGGAAAAACCATGGGACATAGTCCAAAAAGCATGATCCACTAAAAAGAATGAGTTTATGGTAGAGACTCCCCAAAAATGGATGGGATCTGAAAATTAATACTCAGATAAAACAGTGGATCAAAGGCGGAGAGCGAAGAAAAATGATCGTCAAACAAATCTGATCACCAAATGAATTTTCTCCTTGTATTTTTGGTGTGTTGCAAACTCTTGTTTCTGCCTCCTTTTATAAAAAAAATTCTCCACATGAATGCTGAAAGGCCCGCATAGATATGTGTTACTCAATAGTCTTATTGCATATCTATTTATTAAAGAATTGCAATTGCAATCAAAGAGGTGACTAAGGGATCGAGCTTGAAATGAGTTGGAATTGACAAAGTTAGTTAATAAGAAGATTGTCGAATGGTTTGCTCATCGTGTAAGTATATACTCATATTCATATTATTGATGTGTAGTTATTTTGTATATGTTAAAAGTAACAACTTATATCTTCTTATATGGATAATTAATGTTGAGAATCGAGCTGAAATATCAAATGATTTTATGTTTTTGGCTCGATATCCTCTAAAGGCGGGCTAAGAGATTTGATGCCTACAATATTCATGGCTTCATGTTTCATAAATTTTATCATGAATAAGACTTGAAAACTCAAAATATTGGTGTATTTACACTTGAAAAGGTGAGATACTATGGAAAGTTGAATGATGTAATTGAATTAAACTATCATGGTCAATTTTCAGTTGTCATATTCAAATGCAAGTGGGTCAACATTGATAGGGGTATAATGAAAGATTCATTGCATTTTACTTCTGTCATCTTCTCCCGCTTGATCCATACCGGTGAGCGTGTAGATCCTAATCCATTTATCTTGCCTTCACAAGAAAGTATGGTTTAATATGCGGATGATAAAATATGTGAGGATGACTTATATGATATAGACTATGAAGATCAATTGGTACTTTGTGACAGTGAACCTCATCAATCACAAAACAATGAACAATTTTTTCCTGACAATATTGAAACAATGGAACTTGTAAGAGATAGTGAAAATGAAGCATTCATCGCAATGGGGGTTGATAACAAAGACGACAATAAAGATGAAGATAATTGAATTTATAAATTAGTAATGAAATTATATTACAATTTCTTATTTATAAGTGTTTCATACATATATACATTGCTTTATTTTTTATTTTTTTGTAAAAATGTTTTTTTTCTTCATTTTTTGTACATTTAATATATCTGAACTATTTGAATATCGGGAATGTCGGGAACAAAAAAATAATTCAATATCCTAGCTAATTAGCATCTCGGAGAACACCACCACTACCACCAACTTCAATGGATATGAATGATTCTGTTTACCAGAAACATCTAGCGAGCCAACTGTTTCCCCAAATGTTGTTGGTATCCCACGGTCTGATTCACCTTCGGTGATGGAGCACTTGGTCGCCCCTCCATCTAGGGGATATTGACGAGTTACCATTACTGGTATGTATGTCATTGTACAAAAAAATATACATTTTATTAATTGTTTAACACATTTGTCAAAAAGATAAAGATAACAATAGAAGAGATATAAATATGAACACGACAGATGCATGAGACCTAAATGACTTCAAGATCATTATTCCATTTGATGAGTTTGTGGTGGTTACCGGGGACACTGTCGGAATCTATAGACAAATTCTTGGGCAACTTGATTGCGAGACATATTCCTACATCTTGAAAAAATGAATTCTTTGATAATCAATTAAAGCCAACGAGGAGTGCGTTCCAAGTGGGAGGGGCGACCTCTAATTTTTTAATTTGCAGAAAAGAAAATATTTTTTTAAAACAATATATATTATATATATATATATATATATTTACTTTTATTAGCGTTTTTTTAGCGCAGATAAAAGATGTCTTTATTAATATTTTTTTAGTGCTGATAAAGGAGGTCCCTTTAACAGCGCTGAAGATAACAACGCTTTTTTTAGCTGTGTTAAAATCCATTTTTACGCGCTGTTAAAGAGTCGATTTATAGTAGTGAAACCTCAATTGACATCCGGTTGACATCAAATCCAGCATCAATTCTTGCGATTGCAACAATATATATTGGTGTTAACGGAACAATTACATGTATGTGTGCTCATATGTTAACAAATTATTTACATATATTTATACGTGTGAGTGTTAAAATCATAATTAATGGGCACAATCAATTATATAATGTACAAAACGTGATATGCATATGATGATGTGCGTGTATATATAATTAACATAACATTATATAGTGGACAAACATTATATTTACGTAGTTTGTTTCTTCATTTGTTTGGTTGGTTGGTAGCGCGTGCGCCTTATATTATGAAACCTAAAATCATATTATATAAACTTGGAAATTAAAAAACATGGTCGTCGAAGTCTTTTTAAATTATTTTCTAAATAAAAAACCAAATATAGGCATGTGGGGAGAAGTCGGGGAGTGCGGCGAATTATTGAGTGATCCACCACGTACTAAAATGGTATTTTATGGGGAAATGTTATTTAATTACGAATTACACTTTTTTTCAAGGTGAAAAATCCAAACAGCACAACCAGTCACGTCAGAAATGAATGAAATATTGATTTATATAGTTCAATTATATCATATGCTTGTTATCTTCAAATGGTTACATTATAAAAACGTAACGTGAAACACTGCATTTCCAAATATTTTTCTCCCAACCCATTATTATTATTTTGCAAATATGGAAATAGTTTCAAATCACGACATTAGAAATGTTATGTTGAAAGTTTCTTATTACGACTATTTCATATGATGGTAGTTAAAAATGTTTCATTAACTTGACTCATGAATTATATTAATTGATTTCACGTTTTTTTTTATCTTGTCTTAGGTCAAAAACATGGAAAAAACATTATATAATTTCAGTTGATTAGGAGGCTATGAAAATAAATTACGTGGACATCATTATTTAAAGCTATAAATATATGGTGTGATTTGGATGATCAAGAATAAAAAACAAAAATAAGAAGATGCCAAGTCACGCTGCACCGTAAGGGTCTAAAAACCCTCCTTTATACATGTGCAATAATATATTAGGAAGGGAATTTTTTATAACTATTTTGTAATTAGTCACAAATAAGTTGGCATGAACACACATTATTCACTATTCATTGGACATATTAAACTGTATTTCCTGAAAAAAATTACTTGACAGATTACATGAGTCCTTGAATATATGTGTGTGTCTAAATAAATATAATTTTTATAAGTATATTAAAATTATATAAATATAAAAATATATTTGTATTTATCAACAAATTTTCGGATTATATTTACATTTATTTATAACTATATATATCAAACTCATAGAAAGATTCGTAATTGTATTTTTTTTAATTATTTATATAACTATAATCATTTATATATTCATGTGTTAAAATTTATAAATTTATTAACTATAATTTATATATTTGTGTGCGTGCGTACGCCGATGCTCGCATATACATACAATACTACTTGAAGATTATATTTATACTTATTTTAAAATTTAATTATATATACATTTATTTATTTTTATAACTAGACACGCACATGAATTCACACCATTAAATATATGTAAACATTTACTTATATATATATATATATATTAAATTTAGTAAATTTATATTATTAATTATGTATATTAAATATTGTTATAATTATATATTTTTATTATATTTTTAAAAAAGCTAGTGATATGGAAGCAATAAGTAGAGATAAAGGTTCAAGTTCCTTGAAATTGCACCTCCTGAAGCAAAAAACAACATTTATTGATGCATCCACATTTAGCTTCATCCCAACAATTATAGGCTTTCATGAAACTAAAATCACCATGCAATGATTAACACAACCCAACACAATATGAGCAACTTCTTAAATAAGCTTAGTTGATTTGGTATGTGAGAGGGACGATGAGTTTAATCTTGAGCTCCATAGACGAAGAAACTAGTTAACTAATTGTTTTTTAATCCTAGCATGAATTACATCATCTTCTTGTACAACATTATTATAATATTTCTAGATGTGCCCAAAAATAATGTTCGGAAAGTTAGAGAGAAAGAAACTTATTATCGTGGATTAATTAATTCTCAAACACCATGCAATAAGAATTTGATATATGAGATCAGTAGAAGGTGGCTGAAAAAATGCAGCTTCCTAAACAATGACTAAATTTATTTGTTATGAATATAAGAATAAAGAAAATGGCTAGGTTAGTCTCACCTTCATGCATTTTACATAAAGGACATCATGAGGCCTGCTTAATATTAAATCTACAAAGTATTTTTTTAAAAATGAACATATTGATATAAAGGATTTTATCATGAACTCCTATAAATAGAATTTATAGAACTTCTAAGTGAAGCCTAATGGTTGTCCAGAGTCACATCCATGGAACCTTGCTAATCAATTAGCATCCTACTTCACATATTATTATGTTTTAATATTTAAAGCAAGGAAAATGGAGAGGGTTGTTGTGTGGGGGGTAATCTAACATAAAATGAAAGATATGAAAAACACATCAAGGTTAATGAAAACAAAATTGAAACATAGGAAAAAAAAGATGGTATTCCATCATTATTTTCAATGTTTTTAAATTCCTTTTAGTAAACAAATCAATATCATTCATTGGTAAACTTCCAATCTCTATATATTCAATTCATAATGGTCTTTAAAGACCATTGAAGCCACTAAGTGCCTAACTCCTCCATGGAAAATTTTGGAAAGCACTCCTCGATTAGGTATGTGAAACTATCCTAAACCCGGATCCATCTAATGTTGTTTCTTCTCATAACCCATCCAAATTCATAGTATGGTTGATTCACGCTCAAATTTACCCAAAAGATGAAGGTAGAACGGTCCTTGTAGTTTATCTTGGGTTATCAAGTCCTTAGAGACCTAAAAAGTAAACTACAAATACGTACATTCTATGAACTGTTTTTGGCTATGAAGTGACCAACTTGAGTTGATTTAAGATGGTTTTAAAGGATCACTAACAGATTTAAGTTAATTCAAATTAAGGTAATGAGTTGATCCTAGTTTATCGCTCGGGGTGGATAGGATGAAGGTGGCGTTTTCTGGTGAAGGTGACGTTTTCTGGTGAAATCGATGATGTTTATTTTGGATCCGCCGGTGATGGTGCTCTGGCGACGGTGAGGTGCTCTGGTGACGACGACGGTGGTGGTAGTTTTGAGGAGCATGATGATGATGGGGACCGGATGTTGACTGGATGATGTTTTCAACGTCGGCATGATTTGCAGTGGGTGAGCGATTTCTACGCTCGTGTCTCGAGGTGGCTCTTCGGAAATGATGATGGGTGATACGCGGATCTGGAAGTGGTCTAAGTTCGGGTTTTTGAATTTGAAATGCTTTGCTGTGGTGAGGCCGGGATGTGTGTTTTTGAAACTTGTGTTGTTCGGTTCCCACTTTTACTTAAAGTGGTTATTAGAAAATATCAAAAAAAGGATTTGGGTGCCTATACACCCTAATACTAATCACCTATATACTTGAAATGTGTGACCTTAAATTCAATAAGGATGAAGAGGTTTTAAAATCATCAAATAAAAATCTCATTTAAAAGAAGTGATTAGCGATTAATTGAGTGAAAAATAACATCCAATACAGCCCCTTGCTACTCCTTTGGATCAACCCATAAAAGAGTTAGCCCTCCATTGATGACATGTCTTCAACGGATGTGAGAAGTAGACTTACGAAGGTGGAATTGAAGAAGTAAAAACAACAACAAAAATCGATCACTCCACCGTTGTGTGATAATTATCACAAAGTATGGTGTGAATAAATTCACACCTTGAACCAACGGTATCAACGTGATATGTATAAGAATAGAATAAGAGTAAAGGAAGAACTTTGATTAAGAAACTAAGGTGAATTAAACAACTTACATGAGAAAGAAATGCGATTACAAACACAAAGAGACAACATAACACTACAATGAAACCAAGCACCAAAGATGATAAACTCATCCACCACCACTGCCTTAAATAGGAATTTTGGGAGCTTTGGGTAGAGCCTCCAACCGTACAAAAGTTCCCACTTGAGTATGGTAGGCCTAGGGTGGTGGAAAGTAAGGGAGAGGAGACTTTTCCACCCTTGACCCGAGGTGGCAGCCAACTTGCTTCCACCAAAATGATGCACATGTAAGTCCTTATAGATGGCCGAATTGGAGTGGACCATAGAAGAAAACAATGAATATGCAGATGTCCCCTAACCGTCTGTAAAGTTTCAGCCCAAAATAGTTTATTGTTAACAAGATATGTGTAAAATGGTGGACTGTTTTTCTTGGCCGCAGAATCTGGCCCATAATTTTATCTTCAACTTGGGCCGCCTAAATAACCACAATGGAGGCCGAATTAGCACTATCTCATGAATAATGATTTGTTACTCTATATGTCTTCTATCATCTCACAAAATTTGGGCTTCATCGAGTTTGTAATGTGGATCCCAAATTCTCATCAGTGAGATGGTGTCCAATCTGCCTTCTCTAGAATTGCCTACATTCATCTCCAAATATCTCCATCATCATTTATGAATACTCCATTGATCCCTGAATGAAAAATGTTCATATAAAAGTATAGATATAGTTCTCAAAATATCAAATTAAAATATGGATAATTACAATCCTTAAAATTAGATGAATCATTGGTCCTAAATTGGTGTACATTAGGCATGAAGTGCACAAATGATAAGAATAGATGTTCAAAATTAAAATCCAGTAGCTCAGGACCATAAGATCAAAAAATGAACATTTAATACCATTAAATTTTAATTAAAATATGTATTTTTACTGGCTAATCACACCCCCAACTTGAGATTTTCTAGTCCCAAGCAAAATGTATCTCAACAATATTAAATTCGAATTCCCTTTTCTAAGAACATCTTAATACACAATGATCACTAAAACCCTTATACCAAACAATCATGAAACCCATCAAAATATTTTAATACAAGATAGTTTCATAAGAAAATCCCAATCCCAATCCCATTCATTTGTTCAAATTCATTTCCATATTTTATCCAATATCAATTAAGTATGAGGATGTGTTGTGCATCACAGTAGACATGGGGGTTCATCTTTATTCAAGGGGGAAATGACGGAAGCGCTAGATGGAATCACATTTCAATATTAATATGAGTATTCAATTTTTTTATTGTATTATTTTTTTTGTTTTTTTTTTCAATTTTTCCATGGTAATAGAAATTGCACTCAAAAGAGTCAACCCCTATAACGAGACCTTGTCGATGACTCCCAGGCTCAAAGACCTTAGGGAACCAAGTGAAACCCGCACACTCGGGCATCATCTTGAGTTAACTCAGTCAAAAACAAATTCAAATTACCAAAAATAGAGATAAAATTACTAACTATGGGCCATACAACTATGGAGTCACGATCCCCAAGTGCCGAAAGTCACGTATTAGGTCATTTCATTGCTCTACGCACAAATTTATTGTTTATTGTTTTTTTTTTAATTTTTTTATTGAATACTCATATTTAAACTAAAATGATCACCAAACCTATGATATTTATTTGGGGGACCCCATGAAATCAAACTAATACCCCACTATCCAAAGGACGTGCATTGTGATCTTTTTTTTATTTGGATGAAAATATAAACGATGAAATATCACATTGGACAACCACACTTTCCAAAATCTATGCTCATGAAATTATAAAAGGATTAAAATCAGAATCGGGGCATGCTAAATTATTTGATATTCAGTTTCAAAGTGTGCAATGTGTATTACCATGTTCAAAGTTAAAGGAATTTTTCCGTCCATTTACACAGTTTTTTTTTCAAATCATTCATTTTTTTGATACAAAAGCATTTTTTATTTTATCTCCCCCCCGACTAAAAATAACACTATCCCTAGTGTTTGAAGAAATGAAAATTTAGAAGTAGTAGAGAAAGATAAGGGAATTTCAAAAAGGAAATTGAAATATAAGGGTCATGGAATGAAGTCACCTGGTGGTTGAAGTTGAAGTTCTTGCTGCTCCAATTTAGTCCCTTGATCTCGATGTCACTCTGAGAATCCCCAAGTGGAAAAAATTATATATATATATATATATATATATATTTATATAATAAATAAAGTAAACTATAAGTATATATATAAAAATTATATAATAAAAAATCATAAAAAACCGTAGGTCAGTGGTAAGTGCGCGCCACTGTCTTCCTTCGGTCCCAGGTTCGAATCCCCACGGCTTCACCGGTTGTGACGGGGTTTGACCCATGACCCACGACGTGTCCCTTATTATTATTATTATTATTATTATTATTATTTTTATTTATTTTTTTGTATTCTTATTTTAACCTACAAACACATAAAAGAAAATATACTGATGACACATTGTCTACTTTTTAAATTTATGGGTAAGGTATTTCTCAAGGATCACACCACGTGACACAGATAAATATGGTTCTCCCCTTTCGTACCCATCCATACTCATAATAGAAGAACAGATCAACAGTATATATATATATATATATATATATTTAAATATCAAAATGATTCATTAATCCTATTTAAAAAAAATGATCTGCAAAGATGGAAATCACGAGTTGCCTCCCATGCAGCGCTTTGGTTTAATGTTGCTAGCTCGACATAGACCTTTAATTATTTAAGTATTTTCCTCATCTAAGGTTGGTTCACTCAAGTTTCCATCAACTTCATTTTTTTGGAATGGTTCAATGAAT
The DNA here is from genome assembly GCA_963277665.1 of Viscum album. Classification (NCBI taxonomy): domain Eukaryota; kingdom Viridiplantae; phylum Streptophyta; class Magnoliopsida; order Santalales; family Viscaceae; genus Viscum; species Viscum album. The sequence goes on from OY728137.1 coordinate 2,003,732,476, forward strand.
GGTTTGACTCTATGCCCATTAACTTTAAAGGTTTGACCAATGGTGGGATCTTGAATTTCTATAGCCCCATGGGGGTACACCTTATGCACCATGTATGGACCTGACCATCTAGACCGCAACTTTCCCGGGTGTAAATGAAGTTTATAAATATACAAAAGAATATGTTTACCTGGTACAATGTTTTTGGTTTTAAGATTTCAAGATTGGTAGGCTTGTACTTTAGCTTTATTGATCCTTGAATTTTCATAAGCCTCCATCCTAAGTTCCTCAAGTTCATTGAGATCTAATTTCCTTTTTTTTTTGCCAATGAGAGGTCATAATTCATTTTCTTAATTTCCCAAAAATCCTTATGTTCAATCTCCACTGGAAAATGGAATGATTTACCATAAACCAACCTATATGGGGACATTCCTAAAATGGTTTTATATGTGGTTCGATAGGCCCAAAGGGAATCTAAGAGTTTGATCAACCAATCTTTCCTAGTTGGATTAACATTTTTCTCACGAATTTGTTTGATTTCTTGATTGGCTAACTCAGCTTGACCATTGGTGTGTGGGTGGTAAAAAGTGGACACTTTTTGAGAAATTATATACTTTTCCATGAGTGATGAGAATGGATGATTGCAAAAATGAGTTCCACGATCCCTAATGATAGCCCTAGGAATTCCAAATCTAGAGAAGATGTTTTATTTTAGGAATCTAATCACAGTTTTATGATCATTGGATTTTGTGGGAATGCCCTCAACCCATTTTGACACATAATCAATAGCTAAGAGAAAGCAAAGATATCCCCTAGAGTTTGGTAAGGGACCCATGAAATCAATTCCCCAACAGTCAAAGATTTCAACCACTAAGATGGGAGTGAGTGGAATTTGATTCCTTTTTGTGATGGAACCTACTTGTTGACACCTAGGAAAGCTTTGACAAAATGTGTAGGAGTACCTTGAGAGTGTGGGTCAGAAGAGACCACATTGAATAATCTTAGCAGAAGTTTTCTTAGAGGAAAAGTGACCGCCACATGCCTCACTATGACAGAATTTAAGGATGGACTCTTGTTCAGATTCTGGGACACACCTCCTAATGACTTAGTCAGGGCAGAAATTATAAAGGTATGGATCATCAAACACATAGTTTCTAACATCAGAAAGGAATTTCCTTCAAGCTTGAGTCCCTAAGAATTTTGGAATGACTACTGTAACTAAGAAATTTCTTATGTCAGCATACCAAGGGTAGTCACTCATAGAGTATAGGTGTTCATTATGAAATGAATCAGACACAAAAGGTGATTTGAGTTGCCTTTTAATTCCATCCTAGAGAGGTGATCAACTACAACATTTTCAAATTTCTTTTTATCCTTGATTGTGAGGTCAAATTCTTGTAATAGAAGGACCCACCTAATCAGTCTATCCTTAGAATCTTATTTTTGGAAGAGGTATTTTAGTGCAGAATGGTTAGTGAACATAGTAATGGGGGATCCTAAGAGGTAGGACCTAAACTTCTCTAAGGCAAACACAATAGCAAGTAAATCTTTTTCAGTGGTGGTGTAGTTTATTTGGGCATCATTTAAGGATTTTCTTGCATAAGAAATGACATAAGGAGTTTTATCACAATGTTGTCCTAACACAACTCCTACAGTAAAGTCACTGGCATCACACATAAGTTCAAAAGGAAGGTTCCAATTTGGAGATTTCATAATGGGAGGAGAGGTGAGAGAGGATTTGAGGGTTGAGAATGAACCCTCACAGCTTTCTATCCAAACAAATAGAGCATCCTTTATTAAGAGAGCACAAAGGGGGTGGGAGATTGAACTAAAGTCCTTGATGAATCTTATATAGAAACCAACATGTCCTAAGAAAGACCTCACTTCCTTGAAAGTTTTGGGTGATGGAAGGTGACGAATGATTTCAACCTTGACTTTATCAACTTCAATCACCCTACCTGAGACCAGATGACCTAGAACTAGTCCCTCTTTAACCATGAAATGGAATTTTTCCCAGTTTAGGACCAGATTATTTTCTTCACATATTAACAAGACTCTATCTATATTCTGCAGACATCCCTCAAATGTATCCCTGAACACAGAGAAGTCATCCATGAAGACCTCTAGAAAATCCCCTACCATGTCTGAGAATATTCCCATCATGCACCGCTGGAAGGTTCCAGGGGAATTTCATAACCTGAAAGGCATGCATTTGAAAGCAAAGGTTCCGAATGGACATGTGAATATAGTCTTCCCTTGATCCTCTAGGGAGACCTCAATTTGATTATACCCCGAGTACCCATCTAAGAAACAGTAGAAGGCATGACCTACCGCTCTCTCAAGGACTTGGTCAATGAATGATAAGGGGAAATAATCCTTCTTGGTGAATGATTTTATCTTCCTATAGTCAATGCAGACCCTCCATCCACTACTCACCCTAGTTGGAAGAATCTCTTCATCCTTATTGGTTATCACTGTGATTCCTGCCTTCTTGGGAACCACATGGATTGGGCTAATCCACTCACTCTCAGCTATGAGATATATGATACCATATTTTAACAATTTCAGAAGTTATTTCCTTACTACCTCCATGATATTAGGATTGAGTCGTTGTTGAGGTTGACAACATGGATTTGAATCAGATTCCAGAACAATCCTATGAGTCTCAATAAGTGGGCTAATCCCAAGAATATCAGACAGGGTCCAACCAATGGATTTCTTATGTTTCCTAAGGACATCTAGAAGCATCCTCTCATGATTGGCATCAATAGAATAAGAAATGACAATAGGGTGTGTTTGACTGTCCCCTAAGAAGGCATACTTGAGTGCAACGAGAAGTTCCTTCAATTCAAGATTAGGTTGGTTCAGAATTTCAGCAGAATATTGGGACATTGGATCAATATAAATTTCCTTTTTTAGAGTTTCAGATAGGATTGATTCCCCACATATAGAAGTTTTATCTATAATATTGGTTTGATAAAATTTAGGGAAGGAAGTTTGATTGGTCTCCATGAATGTTTTTTCCTGAAAGGTTTCAATGATTGTTGGACCTAAGACTTCATCATAAGAGTAATTTGAAAATGATTCAATCCAGGAGATAGACTTCCTTCATGTGAACAAAGGAAATCAATCTCATCCTAACTTAAAAATCCATCAAATATTCCTTTATTTTCTATGGATTCATTATCAATGATTCCTATAATGTTTACTTCATGAATTTCCTCATCATCCCCTATTTGTGATCTTTCATTATAGATGTTCAAGTCTAGACTCATGTTTCTAAATGTGATGGTCATGTACCATTTCGTACTCGGATAACAGAGTTGATTTTTTCAAGGAAAGGATGACCAAGGATGATTGGGGTTTGTTCCTTATTTCCTAAGTTTATATGGTTTTTAAGGACAATGAAGTCAGCAGGGTAGATGATGTTTTCAACCTTTACCAAAATGTCCTTTAAAATCCCCTTTGGAACCCTAATGCTACGATCAGTAAGTTGAAGCGGGATAGATGTGGGTTGGTTCTCTTCTAGGCCTAACTGGAAGTACACAACATACGGTATGATATTGACACTAGCAACTAGGTCATACAAGGCCTTGACAACTTTGCACTCTCCTAGTTCGACATTGATGTAAGGGCAACCCGATTCTTTCAACTTAGGAGGAATGGTCCCTTGAATGGTTGTACTCACATTAGCAGCCAAAAGGACTTGGTTTTTATGTGAAAATTTTCATTTAAAATTGCAGAAGTCCTTAAGGTACTTTGAGTAGGAAGGTATGGTTTGGATGGAATCAAGAAGGGGAATGTTCAACTTGACTTGTGAGAAGATTTCCCTCATTTTTTCACTCAATTCAGGCTTGATTTTCCCCCTCATGCGTTGAGGAAATGGTGCATGTTGTGGGGTTGTTTGATGAAGAGTTGTTTCTTTCACATTGTTATCAATTTCCTCAATTTGATCTTGTAGTTCATTTAAATTTTCATTAGAGTTTGAAGCTTCACATGGTTTCTGACTTATTTGTTCAGGTTTCTCAATTTATTTCCCTCTTCTTTAAATAGTCACAACCATTAGTTTTTCACGAGTTATTTGAGTGCAACTTGACTCTCCCCTTGAAGTTGAGGATGGTACCTCCTGAGTAGGCATGGGTGCCTTTCCATTTTTGATGGTTTTAAGTTCTTGTTTGAGGGAAGAGAATTCCGAGTTCATCCTTTCCATTTGTTTGCACAGTTTTTCTAGTAGGCTTTGTGGAACAGTTTGGGTTGGTTCTTGAGAATATTGGTTTATCCCGAGGGGATATTTTGGAGGTGGGATGGTTTGTTGAAAAGGGACCAGTGGCTGTTGGTATTGGATATGTTGGGTTTGGAACAGGTTATGGGTTTGGTAGTTCTGATGGGGGTAAGGATTTTTTCCCTGTGGTTGGCTAGGTTGTTGGTTATCTTTCCACCAGAAGCCTGAGTGGTCATTATACCTTGGGTTGAAGTTGTTTTGGTATTAAGGATTTTGAGAGTTCAAAGCATTTACTTCTGATAGGGGTCCTCCTAAAATAACATCCTTGATGGATGGAATGATTGAGCAGTTGTCTGTCTTATGATCATATTTGTCACAAATTGTGCAAATAGGGTCAACAGTTTGGATTTCATGGGCTTTCCTAAGGTCTATCTCTTCAACCTTCCTAGAGAGTGCTGCGAGTTTAGCCCTAAGGATTTTCTATTCTCTAAGTGTATGAATTCTAGTAGTTCTTTGTGGCTTTTCAGAATAAGGTGAAGTTCACCATGTTTGGTTTTGTTCAAAAATGATTTCTAGATACTCGTAAGCATCATTTGGGGATTTGTTTTTAAAGGTTCCATTACACATCATGTCAATGAATTGTTTGTTCCCCGAACCCAACCCTTCATAGAAAATTCTCACTTGTTCAGGAATAGAAAAACCATGGTGTGGAACCATGTTTAGAGTGTCTTTTAACCTCTCCCATGTTTCATAGAATGAATCTCCCTCTTTTTCAAAAAAGTTTTAGATGCTCTTTTTAAGTGCAATTGTTTTGTGGTGGGGAAAGTATTTTTTGTAGAATTATCATTGTAGTTGGTCCCAAGAGTTTATGGATGATGGTATCAAATTGTTTATCCAATTTTTAGCTCAATCCTTTAAAGAAAAAGGAAATAGCCTCATTTATCTGATTCTAGTTGATGTGGGGGATACATGGTTTCTACAATGTCATTGAACTCCTTAATGTGAAGGTAGGGAATCTCGGAATCCATTCCATGGAATGTGGGAAGGTGGTTTAGGAAATGGGGTTTAAATATGTAGTTGAAATATCCTAGGTAATTTTTTCTAATTCATGAGGGGGAATTGGTTGAGGAAGGTGTGAGGTAGTCATTCATGGTTTGATCGATTGCATTCCCCAAGTTTGGGGCTGCCTCATTTGGATTCCCATTTTGGTTTCCACCCGGGTTTATGAGTTGGTTTCTTTGAAGACCTTCCATTGAAATGGGATCAATTTTGGACTCTGGAGTATTATGAAGATTAGGATCTAATGTAAAGAGTTCCCTTGGTGTACTTGACTCCCCAACCCCATGACTATCCACCCTAACTAGACGGTTTGATTGATCGTGGGTGTAGGCGGACAAGCGCCAAAAGAGAAAAAAAAACGAGAAAGGGACAAGATAAGAGATCTTGGTTGAGAATAAAAGAAATGGGGTAGAATATAATGGGTGTTGAGATGACTTACTTGGGTCCCTGGAAACGATGCCAAAATTTGATTCACGCTCAAATTTACCCAAAATATGAAGGTAGAACGGTCCTTGTAGTTTAGCTTGGGTTATCGAATCCTCAGAGACCTAAGAAGTAACCAACAGACATGTAAATTCTATGGACTATTTTTGGATATTAAGTGGCCATCTTGGGTTTATTTAAGATGTTTTTAAATTATCATTAATAGATTTAAGTTAATTCAAATTAAGGTAATGAGTTTATTCTAGGTTATCGCTCGGGGTGGATAGGATGAATTCCTTTTTTTAATGATTTAAATTTCTTATATTTGAGATGGGTTCATTTAAGAAGATCAAACAAAACAATCACTTACTGGTTTAATTCCTACACACCCTAATACTAATCACATATACACTTGAAATGTGTGACCTTAAATTCAATAAGGATGAAGAGGTTTTAAAATCATCAAATAAAAATCTCATTTAAAAGAAGTGATTATCCATTAATTGAGTGAGAAATAACATCCAATCCAGCCCCTTTCTACTCCCTTGGATCAAACCATAAAATATTTAGCCCTTAATTGATGACATGTCTTCAACTTAAGTGGGAAGTAGACTTACGAAGGTGGAATTGAAGAAGTAAAAACAACAACAAAAATCGATCACTCCACCATTGTGTGATAATTATCACAAAGTGAACTTTTATTAATAAACTACGGTGAATTAAACAACTTACATGAGAAAGAAATGCAATTACAAACACAAATCGGCAACATAACACTACAATGAAACCAAGCAACAAAGACGATAAACTTCTCTACCACCACTAACTTAAATAGGAATTTTGGGAGCCTTAGGTATAGTCTCCAACAGTAAAAAAGATACCACTTGAGTATGGTAGGCATAGGGTGGTGGAAAGTAAGGGAGATGAGACTTTTCCACCTTTGACCCGAGGTGGCAGCCAACTTACTTCCACCGAACATATGCGCATGTAAGACCTTCTAGACGGAAGAATTGGAGTGGGTAATAGAAGAAAAAAATAAATCTACAGATGTCACCTAACTTTATGTAAAGTTTCATCCCAAAATAGTTTATTGTTAACGTGATATGGGTAAAATGGTGGGCTGTTTTTCTGGGCCACAGAATCTGGCCCAGAATTTTATCTTCAACTTGGGCCACCTAAATAACCACAATGGAGGCCGAATTAGCACTGGATCATGAAGAATTATTTTTTACTCTATATTTCTTCTATAATTACACTAAATTTGGGATTTATTGGGTTTGTAATGTGGGTCCCACATTCTCATCAGTGGGCTGGTGTCCAATCTTCCTTCTCTAGAATTGCTTCCATTCATCACCAAATATCTCCATCATCCTTAATGAATCCTCCATTGATCCCTGAATAAAAAATGTTCATATTTAAGTGTAGATAATGTTTTTAAAATATAAAATTAAAATATGGATAATTAAAATCCTTAAAATCAGATGAATCATTAGGCCTAAATTGGTGTACATTAGGCATGAAGTGCACAAATGATAAGAATGGATGTTCAAAATTAATATCCACTAACTCAGGACCATAAGATAAAAAATGAACATTTAATACCCTTAAAATGTCACTAAAATATTTATTTTTATTTGATAATCAATGATATATGGTCTAAGATAATGGAGACATAATTAGTTGATAGTGGAATAGATGAGTTAATGGAAAGAGAGAAGAAATCAATTCTCACCCACTTGAACTCTTACACCTTCACTGTCCACCATGAAAGAGAATTAAAACAAACAAGAAATGAGGAGAAGAAACTCCAAAACACATAAGTATCCCCCAAGATCAATTCCATGTGTTAGGGCTCCACTATAAGGGAGTTAAATAAGATTCAATATAGAAGATACAAATGAAATGATAAGAAAATAGAGAGAAGAAGGAGAAACAAAGATACCAAATACAGAAATGTGATACTATATTGTAATTATAGAAAATAAAATTCATAAAGTATAACTTACACTGCACTAAAGGCATGGAACAAATGGTGACTCATAACAAGGAGGTTTCTCACTCCTTTTATACGAATTGGCAATAGGTTCTTCAAGCGTTTCTTCACACATGGGATGTACATGAAGAATATATGCCCTAAAATTCTTATATAATAGTGTAAAATATTAACATGAAGTATGGTATGAGAGTTGGAACTAATAAATTCATACCAGAAACTTTTCCAAAGAATCCATGAATAAGTACTCACTCAGACAACATAGGATGAATTTGAGTTGAAAAGTATCTCTATGCCTGATAAATAAGTGAATGGGATTTCCATGTGCGATATGATTGCTTACACATCAAGGGATGAAAATTCCTCAAAAACATTATCTCTTCTGGTGATGTGGTGGTGAGAAAATTAATTAAGGATTTGGTTGTGGATTTTAGACATTGCTAAAAAAAGGGATTCAAGACCGTAAGAAAATTTTTTGAGGGTCTTCTGGGAACACTTTGACCCCAAAAAAAAACTTCTATGGTAAAACCTATAGCTAGCGGAATAGTTCGCTTTGTAGGATTTTATTTGACTAGTCATGGAGCCAAAACGATCTTAAAAATAAAAAGATATGGTCATTTGAATTTGGGAATTTTTTATGACGAAATTTGAGATCACACTCAGGTTCGCACACTCAAGTCCTATGCACTCATGACTCCTTTTCCCTGGTCCTTCAACCAACTTGTGTGCTTGCCTAGGTTTAGGTGCCTAGGTCATTTCAATCAATACATCATGCCATAGGTCTTCACACTTAGGCCCTCACACCTAGGTTGCTTCACCCAGATGTCTACCTGGGTGAATGCACTAGAACATTTTCCTCCCTCACCCTAGTTAACCTACACAAATCACCATGAGTTCCCAACTCACTTCACTCAGGTCCCCATATTTTCCTATAAATAATCCTCCTCACCTACCATTTTCGACACACATGGAATGATTCCTGGAAGATGAATAGAGGTAAGATCTCTCTTCATTCTACCGATTATGGAGCCCACCACTAGGGTTCCATGCACTTAATCTTCCTCAGAGGTCCTTATACATGGGAGAGACACATGGGCATTAGGGATCATTTTGAGTAGAGCTGTGCCCATCCTTCTAAGCACCCAAACCTAGGCACACTATATTTGGATGCCCACACTAGAATGCACAAAACATGAGCACCCAACCAGTAAGGTACTCGGCCTAAAACTAGAGTGATTCTTCACCCAAGGCCCCACACTAGGGTGAAACACTTGGGTGTAGAGGATCCTTTTGAGTTGAGCTATACCCCGCCCTCTAAGGCCATTCATACTAGGGAGAGCCTCCTCAGCTAACACTAACAAGGTAATTCCTCCCATCCTAAGACTAACTAAAGATAATCCCCTTTCCCAAAACAAAATAAGGTGATCATTCTTACAACCCCCCCCAACTAGGAAAAATATTATGGCATCCCACCTTTTTATTACATAGCTTTACATTACATTTTACAAACAGAGGATCTTTTAAAGTTTAGTTTCTTGAAAGAAGGTACATAATACATGAAAACATAAAAAATCATTTAATAAAATTAAATGGATTGTTATTTGGTTCACCATATGTAAAATTAATGCATCTCATAACCTAGGGACATAAATCAAAGGAAAGGGTGAGCATAAGGCCCAATAAGGGAAAGCAAGGGAAATAGTTTACAAGTGATCATGAGAATTATCAATAAGAACTTGAAGAATATCATAAAGGAACGAGTAAAGGAAAATGAGACATATAATAGTAAAAATAAAATTAATAATAACATGGAAATATGGTTACAACATTTAATTGAGTCATTCATAAGCACATCACTAAATTTTATCACTAAGGTGTCATAAAAATTACCATGATTATTCACCAAGGTATCATAAAACATGTCATATCTAGAGATTAAATTCTTTACCAAATGCATTGGAGCACTATTAGGGAGAACCATTAATATGTATTAATTAATATGAGCCACATATATCATAATAAAAAATTTAATAAATAACCACTGGAGAATAAAAGAAACGCGTGTCATATCAAAATCATGGATTTTTAAAGAAAAGTGCTTAATGACAAGATCTTTATGTCATTATTAACCCACAAAAATGGAAGACGAGATTCATGTATATTAATACCAGAATAAAATAGAACATTTTGACATCTAGGTGAATAACCTTGGAAAAGAAAGAGGTTTGGATATTCACAAAAGAAAATAAGATAATTTCTTGAGAAAAAGAGAGAAATTTTGAGATAAAGATCTAACAACATAACGAGCATGAAACACGGTTTTAGAAAATGGTAAAAGAGAGGGGAAAAAGGGTCTCCCATTAATAAAATAATATTAATACAGTAAAGGGATATATTAAAATGGATATAATAACATAGTTTAGAAATTTTAAAGTCATACCACATAAAAATGGAACTTGAAAGGAAATGAGAAGTTGATATTTCCCTTACTTTAGAGAGTAACTCATAAAAATCGATGATTGGGACCTTGGGGGCTTGAGGATACCTTGGAAGGACTCATTGGGAGGTAAAAATATCAGAGATTAATGGATTATGAATTGATAATGAAATATAATGGAGAAATGTGTGGGTATTTATTGCAAAGGAGGATGAATTATTTATTAATTTCCTTAGACACCTAGGTAGTGGTAAATGCAAAACCATGGGCTTGCCCATGGTATTTTGCCATGATAATGGAAAATTGGGACACCTATTATGATAATTTAATCCACAAGATTCAACTAGAATTTTATATTATTTATTACATCATTGTGATGTCATTAAATATACAAAAAACTCAAAATTTTATTTTTTACTATTCATTGGAAAACAAAATAATTTTAAAAAATTATCATAAATTCACCCTAACCTAATTTCAACATGATGATTTCAAAAATGATGTTTATTTTATCATGATAATTATTTTTTATGATAAATTTAACTTTTAAATATAAAAATCCTTATTTATTAAAAATAATAACGGATAGAAAATGCATAGTAAAATTCATAGTAAAATTTCTGACACTTGAAAAAATAAAATTATTTTATCATTTAAATTTAAATAAGAGTGTTAAAATAATGATATTTAATTAAAATAAACATTATTAATAATAACTTAGTTTATTATAATATTTATATCTTTTCTAAAAATACAATTTCTATCTGAAAAATTAATTTATCAAATTCCTCAAAATTTTAAGAAAAACTAAACTAAAAAAGGAATTGATGGAACCCCAATTTTATTTTTACAAAAGGATTATACATTAAGTAACTAAGGCCTTGAAACATAACCCATTATAACACCTTCATATGACCTAAGGTTATGGTGTGCGATGGTGATAGATTCATGGGGTGGCTTGACTAACATCGTCAGAGTGGTAATTTCAACTAACTTGAATTTCTCTAGTAAGAGATTTTGATCAAGCCTCACTTGTTAAAGATCAGCTTGGGATTAGTCAAGATCGAAGCCCAGTGATGCTATCTCCCTCCTAAGTTCTAATAAAAGGGCTTCATAAAACACGATTATACTGGTTGAGGCCATCATTTATCTTTTCTACATTAATTATCCTTTGTTATTTATAATTATAAACACTAATTATAACATTAAAATTATTATTAAGATTATTGTTTCTAATGATCATATTGAACAACAATCATAATTGGCCAATGATCATATAATGTTTGAAACCTGATTATCACATTTCAATTATACTCACTTCATTATTAAATGGATATAGTTTTGATGAGTATAATACAACATAGATTTTTAGGAAACAATTATCATTCAAAAAGTTTAGGTAATTAAATTCTCCCCCCCCCGTAAGAAATTTCATCCCTAAAATTTCAACTTGTTTTCTCAGTTGAGAAGAGATTTGGGTACTTTTTACTCATTGTCTCCTCTAGTTCCCATGTCATTTATTCATATATGTGGTTCCTCCACAAAAATTTGAAGAGGTGGGTAGTCTGGTTGCGTAAAACATTGTCTCTATGGTCCAAGATCTCAATTGGATGCTCCTCATAAGAGAGGTCATGTTCAAGTTGTACCACCTCAGGATTTAGTACATGTGAAGGGTAGGTTATGTACTTCCTCAAGATAGATATGTGAAAAACATATTGAACTTGAGCTAGGTTTGGTGGAATTGCATGCTGATAGGCCACTACTCCTATGCGATCAAGGATTTCATAGGGGCCAATGTACCTGGAACTGATCTTACCTTTCTTCCCAAACTACATGACTTTATTCCAAGGTGAAATTCTATGTAAGAATTTATCTCTAAAATCAAACTTCATTTCCTTTTATTGATTGTCATCCTAGTTCTTATGCCAACTCTAAGCAGCCTTTATGCGTTGTTAGATGGGATAAACCTTTTTTGTCATCTCTTACACAAGATTAGGACCAAGAAGATTTCTCTCACCAACTTCATCCCTACAAGTAGGAGTTATACATCACTTTTCATAAAGAGCTTCATAGGGTTCCATTTGAATACTCAAATGAAAGCTGTTGTTGTATGAGAAATCAACTAATGAGAGATGTTGATCCCATCCACCTTTAAATTCCATTGAGCATGTTATCAATATGTATTCAAGTGTCTGAATTTTCCTTTCAGATTGGACATCAGTTCAGGGGTGATAGGCCTTACTGAAATTCAATTCAGTACTCAAATCACGTTGAAGACTTCTCCATAATTTTTATGTGAACATTGGATCACGATCAGACACGATAGATAGTGGTACCCCATATAGCCTTACCACTTCCTTCATGTATATATTGTCTAGTTTTTCAAGAGATAAATCTTCCCAAATAGCGATGAAATGATATGTCTTGGATAGATGATCCACCATAACTCATATTGCTTTGTTTAGTTTGGATTTTCTTGGAATACCAGTGATAAAGTCCATAGTGATATTGTCCCACTTACATTTCTGGCATGGGTAGTGGTTGTAATACCCCTTCAGGAAGTTATTGCTCTGCCTTAACATACAGATACACCATGTACCTTATAGTGTATTCGACAATCTTCCTTTTCATGTTATCCCACAAATAATAACCACAAAGGTCCCTATATATTTTCATGCTTCTAGGATATATAGAGAAAGTAGATCTATGAGCTTCATCCATCAGCTCCTTATTTATTTATGGAACACATAATATTGTATGAAATCTTAGTACACCTTTTTGATCAATATTGAACTCAGGAAACCACCCATACTTCACAGACTCTATCTTATTTTGCAACAAACAACCATCTCTTTGAGATTTCTTGATCTTCCTTAGTAATGATAGTTAAGAAATCATTTGGGATATGGTTGATGATTCCCCTTATATTATAATTCCCATGTCCAGTTTTACTAGGTCTTTGATCAAAGGATATCCTTTAATCATCATCATTTCTAGTACAACAAAGTCCTTTCTAGTTAATGCATCAGAGACATTTTTTGCACTATCGGGGTGATCATGAATTGAACAATCATATTCTTTAAGAAGTTCCAACCATCTACTCTGTTTCATGTTCAAATAATTTTGTGTGAAAATGTACTTCAAACTTTTATGGTTTGTGTATATATAAAATTTCTCCCCATAAAGATAGTGCCTCCATATATTCAGAGCAAAGACAACCACAACCACTTCCAGGTCATGCGTAGGATAATTCTTCTCATGAAGCTTCAATTGTCAATATTCTTAAGCAATCACCATGTCATTTTGCATAAGGATTCACCCAAGAACTTTTAGATATGAATCACTAAAAATAGTGAATCATTCTACGATAGAGGGTAAAGTTAACATGGTTGAAGTAACCAAATTCTTCTTTAGCTCTTGGAAACTTTCCTTACACTCCATTGTCCAGATTAACTTGACCCCTTTTCAAGTTAACATGGTTAGTGGATTATAAAGTCATGTAATGTTTTTCACAGACCTTGTATAATATCCCACTAATCCATGGAAAATATGAATATCACTTTGTATTTTAGGATGAGGCCACTCCTCCATAACTTTTATCTTGGAAGGGTCAACTGAGATTTATTTATTGGTTATAATGTTCCCCAAGAAAGCAAATTGTTGTAACCAAAATTCTCATTTTATGAACATTCCAAATAACCTCTCATTCCTCAAAGTTTGAAATATAACCCTTAGATGATCCTCATTCTCCTGGTGACTTTTTTAATATATCATAATATCATCAATAAAAACCACCACAAAGTTATCAAGGTAGTCCTTAAAGACTATATTCATAAAATCCATAAAAATAGTAGGAGAATTAGTCAAGTCTAAGGGAATAACAAAAAACTATTAATGCCTGTATCTTGATTAGAAGGAAGTCTTTGGAATATCTTATTTATTCACCCTCAATTGATTATAACCATATCGAAGATCAATATTAGAGAATAATTGGGCCCCACGAAGCTAGTCAAATAAATAAATAATTCTTGGAATAGGGTAAGTTTTCTTCACCAGGAACCCATTAATTTATTTATAATCAATTCATAGCCACATTCATCCATCCTTCTTCTTTACAAAGAGAACATGTGCTCCCTAAAGAGACACACTTGTTCAAATAAATCCCTTCATCAAAATATCTTGGAGTTTCTTATTTAATTCTTTGAGATCCACATTTACCATTCTATATGAGGGTCTTTGATATCGACTTGAATCCAGGCACGAGTTCAATGGATAAATCTACCTCTCTTTCTGGGGGAGGTACAAGTAACTCAAGAAATATGTTAATGTATTCCTAAATGATGGGGACACTTTATATTCGTATACTTTAATCTCATTATTAATCTTCACCGATCATCTCCATTAAGAAGGATACGGGTGGTTCTTCTAGACAAAGATCAGGTCGATATATATCCCCTTTAAAAAAAACTATAGGTTTTCCATTCAAAACCATTTTGATTTCATTTATCACGACCTCCTCCCCACAAAGTGTACCCCTCCTGGGCCGGCAATGTGAGAAGGGAGATAATGAACCCCGAGCCCCGCCTCCAGTAGGCCCCGGGTTGGCAACTAGCACTGAGGGTATAGTAAACACACAAATGGGAGGCATTACCCTCTAAGAGAACACATGAGGAAGAGAGATAAGATAGAAACCAACCAATTACAACTCAGAACTGAAATATAAAAGAAAACCCCAAGTTCACATATGTAATGTCATGCAAAACTACAACTATTAGAATGGGAAAATTGCAAGCACCCAAAAGAATGTAAAACAACAGCAACCACAAGTTCGAACAGCTCCTGAAACCACAAGGTCATAGAAACCATCATGATCTCTAAACTGCTCCAAGTGACCTGAAAAACAGTTTATATATACATAAGGTGATTATAACAGTATACTCAGTAGGATCCTCCCTAAATACTCTCGTGCAAAAGCAAAGAAAGCATGCTAAAACACAGTGAACAACAAGTGAAACTAACTCATCACCTAAAAATGTATACTATGTTATCAACCTCACCATGGATACTCTCACCAAGTAACGCATAAAAGAGTATATAATATAACAAATAATATCAAGGGTTACCCACTACTACTTCCCCACTAGTTTTTCGCTTTTCCCCAATGTCGCACATCCTAATCATCTCTATCAAAAAAGGCTTGCCCGCAGATACTTGGGAAAAGCACCGCAACATGCACCTCATGCAACAAAACTACCACGTCCACACAAGAAAGTAACCATGTAGTTTCTGGGATCCACCATATCTCACATAACGTGTATCATACATTGGGTATTATACCAAAATCCAATACAGCTCATACACTAAGTAAGGATCCTCAAGCCATCACAGCCTATACACGTTACACCTATAGTAGTCCATAGGATACTGTATCCAGATTATATGTGTGTGAATAACCACAAGTCATTACATCCCTCTACACACATATATGGGGAAAACTAAACACTGTTCCTACCAACACAAGTATCTACCAATAGAAGAGATCGAGGCCAAAGGGGGTAGTCAGCCATCCATCCTCCCACCAGAATGTTGGAAAAAACACCCCCAGGGCTCAGAATCCCTGGGGTGTCAGTTTCCCTTACTAACAGGGTGGAGTAGCGTATAGAAACAAAAAAAGTACAGAATATGATATATCTCACAACCACACTATGGGCATAACCTAGTCTTAGACTCAACTGCAGCTAACGTCTCTCGGACTCCGTACTGCCACTTCTAAGACTAGGTATCCTATATGTACACAACCATTTAAAAAGATTTATTGCCTTACTTTATTCCTTTTTTATCAGTTCCATTTTACGTTAATTAATTCTTTAAACATTAATTAACCATTTACAATTCCACATTAAACTTCGTTAGCATCACACCCAAAGTCCACTGTCCCTTTAAAATTAGAACCTTATCATTATGTTCCGGAAACTCCAACCCCAAGGGTTAACATCATTTATTAAATTATTCATCACAAAATTACTTTCCCATTTTCCCAGGCATTCTAGAAAAATATTCTATGCTACTAAACACAAGGGGGATCAAAACGGTGAGTAGATGTACTACCCGTCGAGTCTTTGCCGCCTATAGTAAGAGAGTAGACCCATCCTATCTTGAGAAGCTAAGAAATGAAAGCATGTGGTATACCCCACGCGTCTTCGACTCTTTCGGATGAAGGTTAAGCAAGACCAGCTGCCTCGAGTAGTGGGGAAAAGTAAATCATATAATCAACCAAATAGAAGCAACAAGCATCCAACAATCACATCCATCCCATTCCATCATCCTAGGTGTCCTCCCCGACACCCACATGTATAAACCAATGCATATCGCCACCCTAGGTGTCATATGCTGCCACAACCAAAAGGCCTCCATGCCCCCCACATATCACAACAACCATCTAGGCTCACATCACAACACAAGTAGCAGGAAAACAAACATTTTAACATTTGGGATCTTGGCCCTTTAACAAACAATAGGGAACTCAGAACCCTAAAAGGAGTTATCTTTTATCGATCAACCAGTTATTTAATCCATCTTAGATTAACTGATTATTATTCTTGGGTTCCAAATTCGGGAAACCTAATCAGTAAGCTATCACAAATAATTAAACATGCTTACTGTACCATTTTGATTAACATCAAATTACAACAAGAAGAACCAAATTCATTTACATGAATCTTTATCTTTAGCCAAACCATTATCAATTAATTCCAGCTTTACATTCATTATCAATTTCCATTAAGAATGAAATGATAAACACATCAAGCATTGATATCACACTATCTAGCAAAACAAGAGGCAATAACATACAATCGATATCAATTTGTTTATCTGGTTTTAATATTTATTAGGTTAATTCCATTGTGATCTAGTGGGATAAAACATGATAACAATAAAGTTTCACATAAAATAAGAGAGAAGCAACGAATACTCTACCTCAAATGGTTCTTGATGTTCTTTATATGAGAATGGTCTACACAACGGATCATGATATCCTCCTCTCATGACAACTGCATCCACCCGAGGATACCACAGTATGACCATACCAACCAAAACCTAAGAAAAATCCATTAGAAGCATGGAGATCACATGCTATAATATGGAAAGGATAAACAGGAGAAGATAAAACCCAAAAGAATGACGATAAAACATACCTTATATCGAAGATTGATCGATACCGCTTGGTTGCATCAAAACAGAGCGGAACCAATCCAAGGAGGAAAGTTTGATTGCGCAACTCCTATGAGAAGGAATGGCCTGTTCGAGCATCTCACACTCGAGAACAAGGATAAATAATTAGGGAGGAAGATATCCCATCCCTTTAGAAGATTTAAAGGAGTGGTGGTTTAAGATACGCTGGATTTTCTATTAAAAGAGGAGCGCACTAAACCACGCGGTTTGACCAAGTAAAAACATCACGAGCCTTAGGAATAATTAATATAGGATTTATGACCATTGAATCAGCCATAAAGTCCTTAAAACAAGGATTTAAATTCATTGTACATCAATAGAAACATCAAAGGGGAAAACCTATAGGAAGCTGAAAACACTGTTGACCCTACTATTCTGGAAACACTGCACACCCTACCATTCTGGAAACACTGTACACCCTACCATTCTGGAAACACTGTACACCCTAAGGTCACTGATGTCACTGTTCACAAAAGGTCACCGATGTCACTGTTCACAGAAGGTCACTAATGTCACTGTTTATAGAAGGTCGCTGATGTTACTGTTCACAGAAGGCCGCTGATGTCACTGTTCACAGCAGGTCACTGATGTTAATGTTCACTGAAGGCTACTGATGACACTGTTCATAGAAGGTCAATGACGACACTATTCACCTAAGGTTACTGCTGCACTGTTCACAGAAGGTTAATGAATACATTGTTCAGAGAAGGTTAATGATGAAACTGTTCACAGAAGGTCAATGATGACACTGTTCACCTAAGGTTACTATTGCACTGTTCACAGAAGGTTAATGATGACACTGTTCACAGAAGGTTAATGATGACACTGTTCATAGAAGGTCAATGATGGCACTGTTCATGTAAGGTTACCATTGCACTGTTCACAGAAGGTCAATGATGACACTCTTCATAGAAGGTCAATGATGACACTGTTCATAGAAGGTTAATGATGACCCTGTTCACCTAAGGTTATAGTTTCACTATTCACAGAAGGTTATTGATTGCACTGTTCATAGAAGGTCAATGATGACACTATTCATAGAAGGTCAATGATGGCACTGTTCAGCTAAGGTTATAGTTTCACTGTTCACAGAAGGTTATTGATGACACTGCTCACAGAAGGTCAATGATGACACTGTTCACCTAAGGTTACCGTTGCACTATTCATAGAAGGTCAATGATGACACTG
The DNA here is from genome assembly GCA_963277665.1 of Viscum album. Taxonomy (NCBI): domain Eukaryota; kingdom Viridiplantae; phylum Streptophyta; class Magnoliopsida; order Santalales; family Viscaceae; genus Viscum; species Viscum album. Next base: position 2,003,751,010 of record OY728137.1, read on the forward strand.
TTCACCTAAGGTTACCATTGCATTGTTCACAGAAGGTTAATGATGACACTGTTCACAGAAGGTCAATGGTGACACTGTTCACCTAAGGTTACAGTTGTACTGTTCACATAAGGTTACCATTGTACTTTTCACAACTATCTATCGTTGGAATTGTTCACCAAACTAGAAAATTGGAAAAGTGTTGGGAGATAAGTCACCTTGACCTCTCGAATCACCTCATACACCTAATTTTCGCAATGGAATGGACTAGAGGGGTTTGGTCCATTACATCAGATACCTCTCAAAACATTCTCATCCTCAAGAATTCAAAACCCACCTAAAGGGAAAACAAAATAGGGTCCAAACAACCACCCATCGAGATACCTCTCAAAAGAGAGAAAGCCACAAGAAGCAACAAAAGAAAACCATATTATAAACATGAAAGGTCTAACCAAAAAGGAGACATCATTACATGGAATGAGTTAAACATCAAACAACTCTGGGTACTGAGCACGTATCTGTGACTCACGTTCCCAGGTACTCTCCTCCATGCCACTATGTCGTCACAAGACACAAACCAAGGGGATATAATTCCCACACAACACCTTCTCTTTGCGGTCTTGGATCTCCATTGGTCGCTCCTCGAAGGTCGCATCATCATCAACATCAATCTCTCCCCAATCAATGATGTGAGAGTCATCATGAAGATAATGACAGAGTTGTGATACATGGAAAAAATCATGTATCCGACTCATTTGTGGGGGAAGTGCTACTCGATATGACACAACTCCAACATGAGATAACACCTCGAAAGGCCCAAAAAACCAGGGGGAAAGCTTACTCCCATGACCAAACCTTCACTTCCCACAATGGGCAGTCACCTTCAGAAACACGTGGTCCCCAACATCAAACTCTAAGGGCCTACTCCTTTGATCGGCATAGTATTTCTGAAAATCTTGCACTGTCTTAATCCTCTTGCGAATCACCTGAACCATCTCTTTTGTATTCTTCACTAGTTCTGGTCCAAGAATTGCTGACTCTCTAACCCAATCCAGCACAACGGAGAACGGAAAGGCCGACCATACAAGGCTTAAAACGACTCCATACCGATGGTGGAGTGATAAATATTATTGTAAGAAAACTAAAAAAGGGTAAGTTCTTCATCCATGAACCTCCAAAATTCTAGACACAAGAACATAAAATGTCTTCAAGAGTCTGGATGGTTCGCTTTGTCTGACCATCCGTTTGAGGATGAAAAGCAGTGCCAAGGAATAGTTGAGAACTGAAAGCATGTTGGAGACCTCTCCACACCCTAGAGGTAAAATGAGGATCTCGATCAGAAATGATCGTCCTAGGGACTCCATGAAGGCTCACCACCTCTTCTAGATACTACATTGACAAAACTTCCACTGAGCTCGACTCCTTTATTGCTATAAAGTGGGACGATTTTGTTAAGCAATACACTACCACCCAAATAGAATCTTGTCCTCCCAGAGCTCGAGGTAAACTAGTAACAAAGTCTATTGATATGTCCTCCCACTTCCACTGAGGAATCTCTAATGGCTGGAGTAGACCACCAGGAACATGGTGTTCGACCTTCACCTTCTGGCAGACCAAACACCGAGACACAAACTCCACAACTGCACGCTTCATCCTAGGCCACCAAAACTAGCTCCTCAAGGCTCGACACATCTTTTTCACACCAGGATGCACCACTAAAAGTGAACTATGAAATTACGTGAGAACCATCTCGTGCATCGTCAAAGGAACAAAAAGCCTTACGTGATACAACACTCAGTATTGTTAACCCTACGACCAACCATCAAGGTCCTCATCACAAACAACTCGGTCTCTCCAGACCTCCACCTCAAGATCGCCCAAATGGGACTCTTCCACCTTCTATTCCAGATATGATTATACCGTCATCTAAAAAAGACAACCTCTTCCCCCAACTTCTCCCATATCAAGATGTAATTCTAACAGTTCTTCCATTACTCTCCAGGAATCACTGGATTCACGCACAACATCACTACGTGACTTTCGACTCAGCGCATCAGCTATAACATTCCCATTTCCAGGTTTATATGATATCTTGAAGTCATATTCATGTAAGAACTCCATCCACTAATGATGTCGTAAGTTTAAGTCATGCTGGGAGAAAAAACACCTCAAACTCTTATGATCGGTGAAAACCACAAAGCGATCTCCAATGAGGTAATGTCTTAACAACTTCAGAGCAAACACCATGGCTGCCAACTCAAGATCATGGGTGGAATAGTTACGCTCATGGGGACACAACTACCGAGACCCATAAGAAACAACTGATCTCTATTGCATCAGAACACAAACTGACCCCAGATGCGAAGCATCGCATAAAACATAAAACTGAACTCCCTCAGCTAGAAGACAAAGAACTGAAGCACTTACTAAATTCTCCTTTAGACACTTGAAAGCCGCCTGACACTGATCAGTCCATATTAATGCCTGATCCTTCCTAGTCAAAGATGTCATAGGAGTCACAACTCATGATAAATAGGCTATGAACCTTCTGTAGCATCCTGTGAGACCAAGGAAACTTCACACCTCTGACACTATCTTGGGGAATGCCCAAGACACAACTGCTTTTATCTTTGATGGATTCATAGCTATTCCCTGCTAGTACACAACATGCCCCAAGAAACGGACTTCTTGAGCCGAAAACTCACACTTCTACAACTTCCCAAACAACTGATGTTGACGAAGAACTCCCAAAATAGTGTGTAGATTCTCTGCATGCTCCTCTTCAGACATGGAGTATACAAGGATATCGTCAATGATAATCACCAAAAACTTGTCCAGGAACTCACAGAAAATAGCATTCATCAATCCCATGAACACAACTAGAGCATTCGTCATGCCGAACGACATTACAATGAACTCATAATGCCCATGAAGACAACAGAAATCAGTCTTTGGGATGTCCTCATCCTTCACACGCATCTGATGATATCCTGACTGCAAGTCGATCTTTGAGAACCAACTTTCACCCTTCAGTTGATCGAATAAATCATCAATCCGCAAAATAAGATAGAAATTCTTTATTTTAGCTTTGTTTAAGCGACGATAATCGACACACAACCACAAAATGCTGTTAACCTTCTTCACTAACAAAACTGGTGCACCCCACAGTGACACACTTGAACGAACAAAACCGCAGTATAACAGACCATCAAGCTGTATACATAGCTCTCATAAATTAGATGGGGACATCCTATATGAATACATAGAGATAGGATATGCTCCTGGTTGTAGCTCAATCCCAAACTCGATCTCTCATCGAGGGGTTAATGCTACAACCTCTTCTGGAAAGACATCATGGTACTCTTCTACGACCCTAAAAAACACCAACTAATGAAACTATGAATAACTCAACATCATCTAAGTCATCATGGATGATAAGGATGAAATGCGCCTATGACCCATCCGAGGATCTTGATCGCTAACAAACACCACCGAATCTCCATCCGCAAAAAAGAAAATGACCTTATTTCTGAAGCAATCCACGATAGCTTGCACCGAATACAACCAATCCATGCTGAGGATAACATAATATGGTTGTATTCGTAAACATAGGAAATCTCCCCAAGAGTGGTGCTGCCCCAACACTAGCTCACAGTCTCTATATAATTCAAACAAGTCAGCTCGACCTCCAACTGGCGTAGTCAACGCCAAGGGCATTGGAAGACTCTCTACCTCAAGTCCCAATGGATGGATAAGGGTAGGTGATATGAAGGAGTGTGTCACTCCTGAATCAAACAAGGCATACAACAAGGTAAAAAACAAGAAAAGGGTACCTCGAACGATGTCTGGATCACCTGTAGCTGGAAACACTAGAGCATGAAGTTGACCACGACCTCCTCCACGACCTCTCTGACCCTGATGATAACCATCACCATGGCCGCGCTCTTCTCTATGAGGATGTGGAGTATCATAGGGCTGTCCTTTTCCTTCCCCATCTACCCTCTGCTGATCTAAAGCTAGTGCAACCTGTTGCTGCTGCCTCAGCTGAAACTGCCTCAATAGAGGAACCTGGAGCAGAACACCTGAGGCACAATGACTTCTCTAAAAGGTCGATCACTCCCGTTGCTGATGACCACAACCACCATAAAAAAAAATATCTTGATCACTTGGAATAGGCCTGAGAGTTTCTGCCTCTAGAGAAACGAGATGTGAAGGGCTGGGAACTACCCCCGGCTGAACGAAAACTCTTCTGCCCTGAAAACCAGAAACCCCGGACCACAAATCCGCTTCACGAGAAATCATGAAGATTCCCCTCTCATAATGATCTGGTCCTGGCCAAAGTCCTCTTGACAACCTCTACCCTCACCAGCACCTCAAGATATTTTTTCAGCATAAATGGGGTGACCCGACACTAGATCTCTGGATGAAAAACCTCATCAAAATGCCTCGCCTTGGCCTCCTCATCTGGCAACAGGTCCGAAGCATATCGTAAACAGTTCCTAAAATGGATTCCAAACTCTTGATAACTATATCTCCCCTGTCAAAGGGTAAGAAGCTCATGGCGACTGGACGCCTTCACAGTCGAAGAAAGAAACTCGACTCTAAAATTTACTCATAACTCCTCCCATGAGATCGATGACTCATCGCGATCCCCAAGGAACAAGAATCACTACTACCTCGTTGCTCCACATAGAATCGTCACAACCAAGGACACCTAGTGATCCTTCCGAGCATGGATCAAACTGAAGCCTATCTCAACCTCCTCCAACCAGTCTTCCATGGCTGCATCTGAAACGAAGACCTCGTACTTATGTAGACTCTGGCGCTAAAACTCTTGGAGTGTCTTCTTCCAAGTGATGTTGTCGTCAATCTCTACCCTGAGACGATATACTAGAACAGCATGATGAACATATTCTGTGCAAACCTGACGAGGATGTTGGCCTGGAGCCATACCTGTAAAATAACAAACCGTTAGAGCTCATAAACCTGGAATATGGAAGACTCAACATTAATTAATTAATTGTTTTCTTTCATTGATTTTAGGTTTACCTATCCCAAGGTCTACCCATTCAAACACAGGCACAAAGAATAATGATGCATGATCCTTTCCTAGGTCTCTACCCTACAACTAGTATAACCTTATTTAGTATCCATTGTAAACTTAAAGGACCATACATCAGATCATAGGGGGCCCTAAATTCCTATGTCTCAGCCAGTCTCTAGTGTTTACATCACTTTCTAAACATGAATGACATCGTTTCCCTACCAACCCATGCAACCTCACCTGTGCCTAACTCCAAACTCCATCCTATCCCTCAACCAAACCTTTGATACCACTCTATGAGGACCCCCTCCCCACAAAGTGTACCCCTCCTGGGCCAAAAATGTGAGAAGAGAGATAATGAACCCTGATTCCCACCTCCAGTAGGCCCCGGGTTGGTGACTAGCACAGAGGGTATAATAAAAACACAAATGGGAGGCATTACACTCTAAGAGAACACATGAAGAATAGAGAGATAAGATAGACACCAACTAAATCCAACTCAAAACTGAAATATAAAATAAAACCCCAAGTGCACATATGTAATGTCATGAAAAACTACTACAACTGGAAGGGAAAAACTGCAAGTACCAAAAAGAAAGTAAAACAGCTGCAACCACAAGCCCGAACAGCTCCTGCAACCGCAAGCTAGTAGAAACCATCTTGATCTCCAACCTGCTCCAAGTGACCTGAAAAACAATTTATATATACATAGGGTGAGTATAATAGTATACTCAGTAGGATCCTCCCTAAAGCCTCTCGTGAAAAATTAAAGAAGGCATGGTAAAGCACAGTGAACAACAAGTGAAACTAACTCATCCCCTAAAAAGTTATACTATGTTCCCAACCTCACCATGGATACTCTCACCAAGTAATGCATACAAGAGTATATAATATAACAAAGCATATCAAGATTACTCCTCTACAACTTCCCCACTGGTTTTCCACTTTTCCCTAACGTCGCACGTCCTAAGCATCTCTCTCCAAAAAGGCTTTCCTGTTGACACCTGGGCAAAGCACCACAACATGCACCTCGTGCAACAAAACCACAACGTCCATGCAAGAAAGTAACCAGGTAGTTTTCGGGAGCCACCACAGCTCACATAACATGTATCATATGTCAGGTATTATACCTCAAGACATTACAAACCATACACCGAGTAAGGATCCTCAAGACATCACAACCTATACATGTTATACCTATAGTAGTCCATAGGATACTATATCCAGAATATATGTGTGTGAATAACCACAAGCCATTACATCCCTCTACACACATATATGGGGAAAATTAACTACGGTGCCTACCAGCACAAGTATCTACCAAGAGAAGAGAGTGGGGCCGAAGGGGGTAGTCAGCCATCCATCCTCCCACCGGAATATTGGGGAAAACTCTCCCCAGGGCTCAGAATCCCTAGGGTGTCAGTTTTCCTTACTGATAGGGTGGAGTATCATATAGAAAAACAAAAATTATAGAATATATTATATCTCACTACCACACTATAGGCATAACCTAGTCTTATACTCAACAACAGCTAAAGTCTCTGGGACTCTGGGCTGCCACTTCTAAGACTAGGTATCTTATAAGCACACAACCATTTAAAAAGATTTATTTCCTCAATTCATTCCCTTTTTATCAGTTCCACTTTATGTTAATTAATTATTTAAACATTAATTAACAATTTATAATTCCACATTAAACTTCGTTAGCATCACACCCAAAGTCCACTGTCCCTTTAAAATTACAACCTTATCATTATGTTCCAGCAAATCCAACCCCAAGGGTTAACATCATTTATTCAATTATTCATCACAAAATTAATTTTCCATATTCCCAGGCATTCTAGAAAAAAATTCTATGCTACTAAACACAAGGGGGCTCAACACAGTGAGTAGATGTATAACCCATTGAGTATTTTCCGCCTATATCAAAAGCGTAGACCCATCCTCCCTTGAGAAGATAAACACGAAAAGCATGTGTCATACCCTATACATCTTCACCTCGTTTGGAATAAGGGTAAGCAAGACCAGATGCCTCAAGAATTGGGGAAAAGTAAAGAAGATAATCAACCATATAGAATCAGAAAGCATCCAACAATCACATACATCCCATTCCATCATCCCTGGTGTCCTCCCCGACACCCACATGCATAAACCGATGCATCTCGCCACTCTAGGCATCATCTGCTGTCACAGCCAAAAGGCCTCCATGCCCCCACATATCACAACAGGCATCCAAGCTCACATCACAACACTAGAAGCAAGAAAATAAACAATTTAATAATTGGGAACTTGGCCCTTTAACAAACAATAGGGTAACTTAGAACCCTACAAGGAGTTATCTTTTATCAATCAACCGGTTCTTTAATCCATCTTAGATTAACCGATTATTATTCTTAGGTTCCAAATTTGGGAAACCTAATCAGTAATCTATCACAAATAATTAAACATGCTTACTGCACCATTTTGATTAACATCAAATTACAACAAGAAGAACCAAATTCATTTACATGCCTCTTTATCTTTAGCCAAACCATTATCAATTAATTCCGGCTTTACGTTCTTTACCAATTTACATCAAGAACGAAATTCTAAACACATCAAGAATTGATATCACATTATCTAGAAAGATAAGTGGCAATAACATACGATTAATATCAATTTGTTTATCCAGTTCAAATATTTATTAGATCAATTAGACTGTGATCCAGTGGGATAAAACATGCTAACAAAACATTTTCATGTAAAAGAAGAGAGAAGCAACAAATCCCCTACCTCAAATGGTTCTTGATGTTCTTTATACAAGAACGGTCCACACAACAGATCACGATCGCCTCCTCTCACGACAACTGCATCCACCCGAGGATGCCACGGTACGACCATACCAATCGAAACCCAAGAAAACTCCATTAGAATCATGGATATCACATGATATAATATGGAAATGAGAAACAAGAGAAGATGAACCCCAAAAGAACAACGATAAAACATACCTTATATCGAAGATTGTTCGATACTGCTTGGTTGCATCAAAATAGAGCAGAACCAATCTGAGGAGGTATGTTTGATTGTGAAACTTCTATGAGAAGGAATGGGATGTTCGAGCGTCTCACACCCGAGAAAAAAAATAAAGAATTAGGGAGGAAGATATCCCGTCCCTTTATAAGATTTAACGGACTGGTGGTTTTAGATACACTGGATTTCCCATTAAAAGAGGAGTGCACTAAACCATGCAGCTTGACCAAGTAAAAATATCCCAAGCCTTAGGAATAATTAATATAGGAGTTATGGCCTTGGAATTAGCCTTAAAGTCCTTAAAACAAGGCTTTAAATGCATTTTACATCAAAGGAAATGTTAAAGGGGCCAAACTATGGGAAGCTAGAAACACTGTTCACCCTACCGTTCTGGAAACACTACACACCCTACCATTCTGGAAACATTGTACACCCTAAGGTCACTGATGTCACTATTCATAAAAGGTCACTGATGTCACTATTCACAAAAGGTCACTGATGTCACTGTTCACAGAAGGTCGCTGATGTCACTGTTCACAGAAGTTCACTGATGTCACTGTTCACAGAAGGTCACTGGTGTCACTGTTCACAGAAGGTTACTGATGACACTATTCACAGAAGGTCAATGATGACATTGTTCACCAAAAGTTACCATTGCACTGTTCACTGAAGGTTAATGATAACACTATTCACTGAAGGTCAATGATGACACTGTTCACCTAAGGTTACCGTTGCAGTGTTCACAGAAGGTTAATGATGACACTGTTCATAGAAGGTCAATAATGACACTGTTCACCTAAGGTCACCATTACACTGTTCATAGATGGTTAATGATGACACCGTTCACAGAAGGTCAATGATGACACTGTTCACCTAACATTACCCTTTACCTATTCACAGAAGGTTAATGATGACACTGTTCATAGAAGGTTAATGATGACGCTATTCACAAAAGTTCAATGATGACACTGTTCACCTAAGGTTTCCCTTCCACTATTCACAGAAGGTTAATGATGACACTGTTCACAGAAGGTCAATGATGACACTTTTCACCTAAGGTTACCATTGCACTGTTCATAGAAGGTTAATGATGACACTATTCACAGAAGGTCAATGATGACACTGTTCCCTGAAGGTCACTGATGACACTGTTTATAGAAGGTCAATGATGAAACTGTTCACCTAAGGTTACAGTTTCACTGTTCATAGAAGGTTATTGATGACACTGTTCACAGAAGGTCAATGGTGACACTGTTCACAGAAGGTCAATGATGTCACTATTTATCTAAGGTTATAGTTTCACTGTTCACAGAAGGTTATTGATGACACTGTTCATAGAAGGTCAATGATGACATTGTTCACAGAAGGTCAATGATGACACTGTTCACCTAAGGTTACCGTTGCACTGTTCACAGAAGCTTAATGATGACACTGTTCACAGAAGGTCAATGATGACACTGTTCACAGAAGGTCAATGATAACACTGTTCACCTAAGGTTACTGTTACACTGTTCACAGAAGGTCAATGATAACACTGTTCACTTAAGGTTATAGTTTTACTGTTCACAGAAGGTTACCGTTGCACTATTCACAACTGTCTACTATTGGAACTGTTCACCGAACTGGAAAATTGGAAAAGTGTTGGGGATAAGTCACCTTGACCTCCCAAATCACCTCATACACCTGATTTTCGCAAAGGAATGGACCAGAGAGGTCTGCGCCATTATATCCCTTCTTATACAGTTCATCATAGAATTATACATTGAGAGCCAGTCCTTCCCTAGTATAATATTGAATTCCATCATGGGAATGACTTCTAGATGTTTCATGAGATTATGCTTTCCAAAGTAAATACTAGAGTTTCTATACACTTTTGATGCTTGGATAATCCCTCTGCATGTCTTGACTGATAAATCTACTTCTATAAATTTAGGGATTGATTCTATATTCTTTGAAAACTCAGAGAAAAAAAGGAATACATAGAACGAAAATAAAAAAAATTATGTGATAGCTTTGAGAGAACAACAAGGGTACCTTCCAACACATAATTTGGAGCTTTAACTTCAGCTGTCATGATATAAAAAGAACGACCTTACTCCCTTGTCCTATGCTGAGGTTGGTGGTGATTCCCCTCCATTAACTTCAGATTTTGATAATGATTGAAAAAGTATATTTGTTTTCCACACTTAAAGCACCCGAATTTAGGTAGGTCCTAAACCGTATTCACTATATCATTAGTGTTGAGATGTTGAGGCTTCACCTCACTATTACAATACCTATAAATATGGACATCTCTTCCACACTTGTAACCTTTACCGTTACTGAGAAAGTAGTTTCCCAAATGATTTTAACACATTTTTTGCACGTGGAAAGTTGCACTTGATTTCCTCCTCTTCTGTGATCAAAGTTACTCCCTAATTTTGGCTCCATCGATCTCTTATTTTAATTCGATCTATGGGACCACTGCATCTATTCAAAATCTAGTTCAACCTGCATTGCACTCCATGCTATCGCCTCATAATTGTTATAGTCTCTATTGGATATATTCTTTCATAGATGGGGACTTAGTCCACTGAATAACCTATCAACATTTCCATTATTATCCATGACAATGATAGAGGTATAATGAGAATGTCTTGAAAAGTTCACCACATAGCTCCCCATAGATTCATTTTCCTTTTACTTAAGCTCAAGGAATTATTTATCCATTTTCATTCGCATTGAACAAGGTATTTTTCTTGAAAAAGGATCCCCTAAACTCTTCCCACTCCATTAAATAAATCTCCCCTCATAGATTCATGTTTTTAACCAGTGTCCACCGTATAATATCTTCTCCCTCTAAGCGGTACACAACTAGGGTGACTTTCTCTTATTCTAAACAATGGAGTACAGAAAAGATATTTTATATAGAGATTTTACATTGTTCAATAATAAATGGGTCGATAGATCCCTTGAATGAAGGCAGTCATTGATGCATAAAGGACTCTACAGAAATTTGTTCCCTTTGAAGTGAATCTGATCTCTCGGCTTGATTCAAGTTATTTCTAATAACTCATGTTAGTTGATTCATCATTCTCATGAAGTTTTCCATTCTGACTTCCATAGAAATTCCATTAGCTCCTGGTCTATTGCGCTCACCATTTACATGGTTTATCCTATTTCCCGCCATTTTCTAAAATAATAATTCCTTAGTGAGAAACATGTTTCATTTAATAATCTTATAATTTTAAAGGAATTTCACATCTTAAAACATCATGCTTAAATATGTTATTCTTTAACAAAAATTACATTTTCTATAAATCCTACATAATGGTTCATAAAAATATTGTGATTAACCATACATATCCCACAAGAGTGTCAAACCAGGAATGTAATAAGGCCCATTATTGTGTACCAGGATACACCGAGTTGGGCTGGATTCACCTTGTCGGAGTTTTTACCCTTAGGTACATCTGTTCCAGAACCACATCCAATTGTTCATATCCAAATAGGGATTTCTTTCCAAAAAACCAATTACTTAATACTTCACTATAATACTAGGTGTTTTAATATATTTTAACTTGTTCTTAAGGTTTATCCTAGAATTTTCAAATCCCAATTTACAAAAACCACTAAATCCTCCTTTAATACCAACTATGGAATCCTGAATTTTTATTACATAACTTTACATTACATTTGATACCTATAGGATCTCTTAAAGTTTAGTTTCTTGTAAAAAAGGTATATAATACATGAAAACATAAAAAATTCATTTAATCAACTTTAATGAATCATTATTTGGTTTACCCTATGTAAAATTACTGAATCTCATAATCTAGGTACATACATCAAAGGAAAGGGTGATCATAAATTCCTGTAAGGGAAAGAAAGGTAATGAATTTACAAGTGATCATGAGAATTATAGATAAGAGCTTGAAGAATATAATAAAGGCATGAACAAAGAAAAATGAGATATATCATAGTAAAAAATAACATTAATCGTAACATGGAAATGTGGATATAAAATTTAATTGAGTCATTCATAAGCATATCACCAAGTTTTATCACTGAGGTGTCATAAACATTATCAAAGTTATTCACCAAGGTATCGTAAAACATGTCATCTCTAGAGATTAAATTATTTACCCAATGCATTAGAGTGCTATAAGGGAAAACTCTTCATATGTATTAATTAATTTGAGACACATATATCATAATAAAATATTTTATAAATAACTTGTGGATAATAAAAGAAATGGATTTCATATCAAAATCATATATTTTATAAGAAAAGTGCTTAATGACAAGATATTTATGTCATTATTAACCCAAGAAAAAGGAAGGAGAGTTTCATGTATGTTAATAAAATAATAAAATAGATAATTTTAAAATCTATGTGAAAAACCCTAGAAAATAAATTGTTTTTCGTATTCAAAAAATAAAATAAGAGAATTTCTTGAGAAAAAGATAGAAATTTTGAGATGAAAATTCGGCAGCATAACAGGTGTGAAACATGGTTTTATAAAATGGTAAAAAGATATGGGACCAGGGTCTTAAATTTATAATATAATAATAATATAGTAAAGGGATAGAATAAAATGGATATAAGAACATAGTTTGTAAATTTTAAAGACATACCACATAAAAAAGGGAACTTAAAAGGAAATAAGAAGTTAAGATTTCTATTACCTTTAAGTGTAACTCCTAAAACTCAAAGATTGGGAACTTGGGGAATTGAGGAAACCTTGGGAGGTAAAACTATCAAATATTCATGTATAATTCATTGGGAATTAATTCTAATTGTGAAATGGGTGGGTATTTATAGAAAAAGTGCAGGATTTATTTATTAATTACCTTGGACACCTAGGTAGTGGTAAATGAAAAACCATGAGCCTTACCATTTTATTGGAAACATGGGACACCTATTATGATATTTTAATCCATAAGACTCTAAAAATATTTTATATTACTTATTACATAATTAATACATCATTAAACACACTGAAAACTCAAAACTATATTTTTACTATTCATTGGGAAACAAAATATTTTAGAAAATTCTCATAAATTCACCCTAATATAATCCCTACATGACTATTTCAAATATGATGTTTATTTTATAATAATAATCCTATAATTGTGATATATTTAACTTTTAAATATAAAAATACTTAATTATTAAAAATAATAGTGGATGAAAAATGCATAGTAAAATTTATAACACTTGAAAAAAATTATTTCATCACTTAAATTAAAATAAGAGTGTTTTAATCATAATATTTCATTAAAATAAACATTATTAATAATAAATTATTTTTTTATAATAATTATATATTTTTCTGATAAGTATAATTTCTGTCTGAAAAATCAACTTATGAAATTCGTCATATTTTTATGAAAAACTAAACTCAAAATGGAATTGATGGAACTAAAATTTTATTTATATAAAGGGATTATAAATTAAGTAACTAAGGACTTTACACATATCCCCTTATAGAATTTTTATATGACCTAAGGTTAAGGTGTGCGATAATGATGGATTAATGGGGCAGCTTGGCTAACATTGCTTGAGTGGTAATTTACACTAACTTGAACTTCTCTCATATGTGATTTCATTCAAGACACACTTGTTGAAGCTTGTCTTGGGCCTAGTCAAGAGTGAAGCCCATTGATTCTACCTCCCTCCCAAGTTCTGACAAAATGGCTTTGTATGAAACAACTCTACTGGTTGAGTCCATCGTTTCTCATTTCTTCATTAATTATCATCTTTTCATTTCTATTTTTAAATATAAATTATATTGTTAAAATTATTATTAAGATTATTGTTTAAAATGGTCATATTGAACAACAATCATAATTGACCAACATTCATATAACAATCAAAACTCGATGGTCACATTTCAATTATACCCACTTCTTTTTTAAAGGGATATAGTTTTGTTGAGTATAATATAACCCACATTTTCAGGAAAAATCAACTCTCATATTAAAGAGTCATGTACATTATAATTTTAATAGTGGAGGACTACTTCTCCTAGTTCTTAAACCTGGCCTCCAATTCACCTAGGTCCCCATACCTACACTTCATTTGGCCGAGGACCCCTACTTGGGAACTTAGCCCTACCATCTATACATTGAGTCATGATATTACTCTTAGATTCTTCATACAAATTGATTCAAGATACTCATATAAGTTTCTTCATATTCTTTTAGTTGAGATACTCTACTTGGTATCCAAAAAATAACTTCACCTGGATCATATTCCAAGGTGAAATATATCTGGGCCTCCTACTATGTGTAAGCACCAACCTCCCCAGCATTTTTTCCTTTCCTCATCTAGTTACCAAAAAATAGGATGTTGACTACCATACATGGGAATTATATTAGGTGTAATACCAAACCCTTTCTACCTTCATCAGAGTCACTTATCAAATTAGTCACCTCAAGTCATCCCAATGCATAAGAAACACTCAATACCATATTGTGAACTATCATGCAATACATCTAACCTTATATAATTTATTGTTTCTCATGGATCATGACTAACATGGGATTATAGGTTTTAGTTCATCTTTACATTATCATGATTGAGACATGAACACTTATGTTCTTACTACATGGTGTTAAATTGCATAAAATGGTCCTTTCACACAACCTAAAACTGTGTAACTCAAATTATGCGGGTTTTCATTCCTTATCCCATAGGATACGAAAAAAACATTTTTGAGGCCTAATAACAACATTCAATCACATATTTTCCTTTCTTAATGAGTATAATATGACCCACTTTACTTAAATAGCTTGAGTGGAGATGGTACTCCTAGTTTCCCTCATATATGGATTGATTTTAGATGCTCCTATTAGATTAACTATGTATGGGTCTCCTTTAAGGTGTTAGAATCATTATATTCAATCATAATTCCATATCTAGTTACTAACAAACATGGTGATTGAAAACCGCTTATGATCCCCAACTAGGGGTAAGCCCCCACTATAACTTCTCTTGTCTAATTATCAGTATAGAGAATGAATTAGAAAGTTATTTCATGTGTATGAACCACAAAAAATATTTCTAGGTACCCTTCACCTAGTAGTCCACTATGTATGACTTTAAAATGCTTGGGATAGGCCCTTGTCACACAAACTTAAAAGGAATGACATGTCCTATTATGTGGAAATGAACTACGTGAGTTCTGATTCCCTTCACAAGGTCTAATAGGGCACCCCTTTCTAGGGCCTAATCCCAAATCCAAAACACTTACCACATCCATGGATAGTGATAAACTATGGATTTCCCCAATATAACTATAATCCCTAGAATCACTATTTAATAAGAGAGATATGGGGAACCTCTAAAACATAAATCTTTTCAAATAAACACATTTTTTCGACCATATTATTATAATATTTGGAACTAAGGCTATTATTTGATAGAAATAGAGTTTGGTTTGTGTTTTTTTTCACTCCACATAGGGTTGATCAAGAATTTTTCAAGACAAGTGATCTTTCAGTATAGATTGGCAACAGTGTTGAAGGTGGCATCGTTTCCTAGTGTTTTCCAAATTTTTGGGCTCAAAATTAGGTGGAAGGGATAGCATCGTGAAAGGTTGTTTTCTGGATTTAACTCTTTATAAATATGGTAAATACATGGGTCTCATGAATACTAGGTTGAGGTTTGAGAATATGTGGAGTATTGAAAATATATATGGTGTTATCCATGATTATAAGAATTAGAGCATTATGAGTGC
Organism: Viscum album; assembly: GCA_963277665.1. Lineage (NCBI taxonomy): Eukaryota > Viridiplantae > Streptophyta > Magnoliopsida > Santalales > Viscaceae > Viscum > Viscum album. The sequence continues at coordinate 2,003,766,772 of OY728137.1, forward strand.
ACGATGGTTTGATGGAGATCTTCACGACAACGAAAAATATCAAGGGAGATTCTCAAATGGAGGATCACCAAAAATATATTTTTTAAAGATAAAAAAATGTCCTAGAGGTGGTGGAGCATTGTAAACTGCCTATCCTATAAATATAATAATACACCACTTCATTTTTCATGAAATTATTCAAGGAAAATATGGAATTGCTCAGATTTTTTGAAGCTAAGGGAGCTCTGTGAATCTGGATTTCTATGAGATCTTGAGATTCACGAAAAGAATAGTTATGTCTTTACTAATGATAATTATTTTGAGTAATGGGTGCTTCATGATGACTAGGTATTCCTAGAGGACATAGTGAGCTCCATGAAGGTATGTTTCTTCAAGAAGGAGCGAGCTTTGTGAAAGGAAGTTCTGAATATTCATTTTTAGTGAAAAATGCTTTCAAAGTACATCAAATCTAGTATACATTGCAAGAAGAGTATCATTCTAGTTATGTAAAAAATCTTTAATTAAAATATATTTAAGAAACCATCAATTCTATAAACTAAGTAAGACCTCATCCAAGGTATTGTGGTATGGGAGTCAACAGAAGTGTTCCGAGGGATGCGGTGAGCTATCCCTAAAATCTTGTAAAGGTAGTGTGCTTGTCATCGAGTGACTGTGTCTAAACATTTGTATTCCACAACTAGTGAATATTAGTGGATTTTGGAATGACCAACACACTTTTTTCTTTTTCTCCTTGGACTATCCCTTAATGGTGAAATAAGTAAAATTTTTGTGCAACATCTTTTAATGCGAATGTTTTATTACTACAAAAATCCAACAAACAGGATTAATAAGTTCTTACCAACATGGGAACAATATCCACTACTTTAACAGAAAATTTTGGCTCCTTGATTCTCCCCTCCCCTCTCAGGGTTTTCTAGGGTCCTATATGTGGTATCATAGGGAAGGTTCACCTATGTTGGATTTTCTATAGTAAATCTAATCTCTTTTGAAGATTTTTGTTTCTTTCCTAAGTCAACTATGAAGTGAAATTTTGATGAAAATTCAGTAATATCTATGTAAAAGTTTATATCCACTAATACCATGATGAATAGAAAAAATAAAGAGAAGAGATAGTTGAATAAGTCCCTCTTATCTAAATAAGAGGTAGTATTTGGTTCTCCATGCCTTTCTTAAAATGAAGATATATCGGTCTTTGAATTCAAAGAGAAGGTGTCTTAGGTTTACACCAAAGTTAAGGAAAACACTTCTACCTCTTTTAAATCAAAATTTTCAAGTGATCAAGAGGTATATGTTATCAAATTTTAATGTTGTACTCAAAATAATGATCCTAAAAAAAGTAGTAATGTTGAAAAATCTATAACCTCACATTAATTTTCAATTGAGAGATTATGAAATTATCTTCATGATATTCCTGAAGAAAGATATTTAATTGTTTGTAGAATCTTTCAATGTATGTAGGTAGAGATCAACCATATGGAAGTAGATGTTAATTCTTTGGAAGAGGTCTTGCAAGGAAAAATTCTTGAAAGTTTAAATATCTCAAGATAGGTTGGAACCTTTAAATAAGAAAATAGGGAACTTGAAATATGTTCCTCAAAATACCTCAAAAAAGTTTAAGAGAAAGAGGTATTCAAAAAGACTCTTGAAGAAAATATCTATTCACTTGAAGTGAAATTGAAAAATAACACTAATGTCAAGGGTTTACAATAGGAATAAATATCCAAGAATATCAAGGAACATGAATACTTGATTCATAATAAAATTAAGTTACATGAAGATGAAGTTGTTATAATGAATAAGGCTTGTGAAAAAATTATGATTATGATTTAAGATTAGAAAATAATCCTCAATATGAAATGTGATGATCTGGAAGCTCAATTTTCCAATCTTGAGAAGACATATATTGAGATTTTAAAAAATAAGTAAAAAATTGTTTTAACTACTCAATGTTCACTAGAGGATTCTAAATATAAAATACCTCTAACATGTGACAAGAAGATCATGGCCTCTTTTTATGATCTATCTCAAGTAGTTGATCAGAAATAGGTAACATCCATAATAACTTGCATTAATTATTCTAAACATATTGTCATGAACAATTAAGGTTGTAAGAAAATACTAAACAAGTATGGATGAAGAAATGTGATATGAAACCTACCACCATGACTAGGGAAGACATGGAAAATAGTATAGAAGTTGTCTTCCCACAAAGAGCATAACAATTCATCAAGAAAATCAAACAACCTTATACAGTAGGTATAAGGAGATCAAGGTTTATTGGTCAATGTTAGTGCTTCAATAGATTTGAGAACTATGAATTGGATTTTTGGTACAATCCTATAAATGAAAAATCATAAAGGAATCATATTTCAAGGAGAAGAAATCCAAAGAAGATGAAGATACATCCAAAGGTCCAGAAGAATATGTATACCCAAAATAGATTTGGGAAGCTTGATAACATATATGATGTATGAAATGGTAGTGATCATAGTGTGGGTATATGCTTATCTCAACATTCATTTAAATTTGATAAGAAAATAAGACAAAAAAATGATCAATATGTTTAAAGAAGAAACCTTGGGAAGAAATCAGAAGCATATTTTGAAGATAAATTCTCCCAAGTAGATCTCAAGTATGGAAGATAAGAAGACCATGGATTCTAAATCCAAGAATTTTAAGGGTAGTGAATCCAAAATAACTACTAAGGGATATAACACTCAGAAGAACCCATGTGTAAGATCCAAACTTGATGAAAAAGTTCCCATTGAAATGTTATTTATTTAGCTAAAATATTTGTAAAGAATGAGGAAACATGAATATGCATAGGCCAAGTCTAGTGAAAAATGAATAGAAAATATTCCGTATGATGAAGGAAAAGTGCATGAGAGCTTTCAAACAAAATTAAAATCTTGTGTTAAAGAAGTTTCATGTGAGAGATGCATGGAATCTAGTCACATTACAAAATGTTGTTTAACTTTACTACCAAAACAAGAATAAGTCCTTAAGGGGAGTAAAAATTTATCATCCATGAAGGATATTAAGAAGAAAAATTATCCACAAAAAGTAGGAGAGGATGTGAAGAGATTCATAATGTGTCAACATAAATCAGAACATATGTTTAGATGTGAAATCATGAAGTTTCGAGTAAATGGATCAATTTGGTTGAGAAAAACATCTTAACCTTCCTGTGATTTTTGATGAAGCAAAGAGGAGCCACATTATTCCCTTAATCATTGGTTATTATATTTGTGATTATAATGCATGGTATTGAAAGGTGAATCATGTTATCAAGGGGATAACTTGAGAAGTAGTGAGGGATATCATTTTTTTATGTATCCAAGCTGAATAAGTCACTATATTTGAATAATTACTCAATTTGGTAAAAAAATACAAACATGATGGAGGATCATTTTTGATTATGCTGAAGATGTTATATTCTGGAAAACTAGGATACATATGGTACCATCTTGGCTTGATCTTATTTCTGGTATCCTGGATAAAAAGTGTTCAGGAAGATTATCCTTGGTGACGTTATGAAAGATATCAAATGTGGATAGTCAAAAGATTTAGAATTGTTATGGTGTATTCTCCATACTTAAATTTATTAAAATCCATTCTTGATGAGTTCCACCATTATGAAAATACTGAGAAGTATTTCCCTTAAGGGGGAGAAAAATTAAGAATGATGAAAAAACCGCAAGAATCGTTATTTTAATTGTAATAAAATTTGATTATTCTAGAAATTGATTAAAGATTATGTCATTGAAAAAGGAGTTTCAGGATGATTTTCCTTAAAATTTTCATATCAAATATAGCATCTTCAACCTATAATGAAAGTGAATGACAGATAAAGTAATGTATATGTGTTATCATCTCATGAGGTATCATTATATGTGGTAAAGGGATAGATTCATATGTTGAAATAGTGTGTAAAGACTACGCATTGATTTAAGGCATTGATATTGAATAATGTTTTGCTTTAGTAGAGACACCAGAGTTTATGAGGGTTTACCTTCCAATGGAAATCAGAATAGGATACAAATTGTATTAGATGGATGTCAAAATATAATTCTTAAATGTTGTTCTTGAATAATAAGTCTACATTAAAAATCTTATGTTTTTTCTAGTTGGTAATGATGAAATGAAGGTTTGTAGATTGAAAAAGGCACTATATGGTTTGAAGCAGGCACCATGAGAATGATATTATCATATAGACTCTTATATGAAGAATATCAAATTTAAAAAGGGATGTGTTGACCATAATATATATATAGATAATTCAAAGGAAGATAAATTTATGGTGTTGGTGTATCTGTATGATTTTATATTTGGTGGAAGAAAGAAGAGACCAGTGGAAGAATTATTTAATCACATGAAATCAAAATATTAAATTTATATGATTGGTGAAATCACATACTTCTTGAGGATGCAGGTGATTCAGAAGAAGGATTATAGTTTCATTTCTCAGACTAAATATTCAAGAGTGTTTCTAAAGAAATTCAACATTCAAGACTCCAGACCAATGTCAAATCTGATTTTGTTTGGGATAAAACTTGGAAAGCATGAGGATGAGACTTGTTTGGATGCCACCATGTATAGAGGATTCATTGGAATCTTATTGTACGCAACTACAAAATGAAAAGATATTATCTTTGAAACATGATTAGAGGGACACTTTCAATGCAATACAAAGGAAGAGAATATGATAGTAGTTAAACTAATCATAAGGTATATTAAAGGTTCACTAAATTATGGATTATACTTTTTTTATAGGAAGATATAATGAACTACTGGCATTTTTTTGATGCTGATTAGGCTAAAGATGTGGTAGATAGAAAGTCCACAAGTTGTGGAACATTTTTTATTGTAAATAAATTTGTGGTATGGTTGAGTAATAAATAGGAAAGTACTTATCTTAGTACTACTAAAGAATATTATATTTTCACTACAAAGACTTGTACACAACTATTGTGGATAAAGCAACAACTGACTGATATTGGCGATGATGTGAAACAACCAATGGTGATTAATTGTGACAATAATAGTGTGAATAATCTTACCAAGAATCCTATTTAGAATTCTTGTATGAAACATATTGAAATCATATATCACTTCATCAAGGACAGAGTTGAACAAAGCGAGATTAAAATGGATCATGTTGGAACTGATGAACAAGTGGATGACATTATGAACAACCCATTGGTAACACATGTGTTTGAGAAACATCAGTTTAACCTTGGTGTTTAGCTACCTCCTATTATATAGTAACCCCTATCCATAGTTGTGTTAACCATTTTAATATGTTTATGGAAGTGATGTAGGTTTTGGGGGAGATATGATCTAGGGGGAGTGTGTTTTTGAGCTCTATAAGTAAAAATAAGGTTCTTTGGGTATATTTCCAAAGGGTGAGAATAGAAAAGTGGATAAATTCAATTTTACAAATGGGGAGAATGAGTTATAAAGGGGGAGAATTAGAATGGTAAAAACAAGTTGGTGTTATGAGGAAACTTCCAGAGCTTCACTTGTAAATCTTTAAGCATTCCAAAACATGAGAACCCAATTCATGTTTCCCCTCTTGTTTTCTACACTGAGAATTGATCACGTAGAATTAGAGTGTTGGATGAGTTTTTTCTTGTGTATTAGGTTCTGATAGTGGTAGGTGCTTTATTTAATTTATCTACAAATTTACAACAAACCCAAAGGGGGATATTGTTGGAACCAAGGATATTCTTTGCTAGAAATGGAGTTTGGTTTGTTTTTATTTTCAATCCACATTGGGTTGATCAAGGAGTTCACAAGACAAGTAATATTTCAATATAATATGAAAATGGTGTTGAAGGTGGCGTCATTTCCCAGTGTTTGCCAAAATTTTGGGCTCAAAATCCAGAGGAAGTGATAGCATCATGAAAGGTTGTTTTCTGGATTCAACTCTTTATAAATATGGTAAAGAAATGGGTTTCTCGATGATTGGATTGAGGTTTGTAAAGATGTTGAGTATCAAACATGGATAAGGTGTTCTCCATGATTATGATAATTGGATCATCATGAGTGTGTGATGTTTTGATATAGATCGTCGCGATAATGATAAATCTCGAGGGAGATTCTCAAATGGAGGAGTGCCATGAAGATGTTTTTGAAAGATAAAAAAATACGGTGGAGATGGTGAAGCATCACGAATGGATGAGACTTTAAATATAAGGCTACCCCCACTTCATTCGACACAAAATTATTCAAGGAAAATCCAAAATCGCTCTAATTTCACGAAGCTAGGGGAGATCCATGAATCTTGATTTCTATATGATCTTGAGCATTATGAAAAGACTAGTTATGTATTAACTGGTGAAAATTCTTTTGAGTAGTGGGTGCTTCGTGATGAATGGGTATTCCATGATGACAAAGTGAGCTCCAAAAATGTAGGTTGCTTTTCGAAGGAGTGAGATTTGTGAAGGATATTTACAAAAGGCAGTTCTGAATATCTGTTTTTAGAAAACAATGCTTTCAAAGTGCATCAACTCAGGTATAAAGTGCAAGTAGAGTCTTGTTCTAGTTAGGGAAAAAGACATTAATTAAAATCTATGTAAGTGACCTTCAAGTCGATAAAATGAGTAAAACATAACCCAAGGTAGTGAGCTAGGGGAGTCGACATAAGTGTTATGAGGGATGCAGTGAGATATCCTTAAAATATTATAAAGGAAGTGTTCTGGGAACAGAGTGAATATGTCTGAACTTCTATATTCAACAACTAGTGTATATTAGTGGATTTTGGTATGACTGACACACTGTCGATGTATTCTCCTTAGACTAGCCCTTAGTGGTGAACCATGTATAATTGTTGTTTTTTCTCTTTACAAGTGAATATTTTATTACTCCACTAATAAAACAGAAAGGTTTAACAAGTTCCTACCAACATGGGAATAAGATGCATTGCTTTAAAATAAAAAGTTGGCACCCATATTCTCCCCTCCCCTCTCAGGGTGCTTTAGGATGAATAGGGGTAACTGGAATTGCACTTGGATCTGGAAAGGGTTTACGAAAACATATTAAATCAATAAAAGAGTCTCAAAGTAGGCAATAATTATACTCAAAAAGGGGAGTAGAGCCTGGCCTCCCATCCTATAGACCAATGTGTATTCTGAAGTATTGTTAGTAAGAAACACCAGTGACCTCTAACCTTTAGAAATAAATTTTACTATAAGTTCACATCAAACTATCATGAATGAGGAAGTGAGTTGTAGTTTCCATCAGAAAAAAGTGAACTTGATGTGAATACTTTAACCGTGAAAGAAATTAATTGACCATTCAATATTATTTGTGATGTTTTATTGACATGTTTCTTGTTTGTGTCTCGTTTTTAGAACATTTAAGACTTTTAAAAATGAAAATGGAATCACCAAATATGCCTTAGAATGTTAGGATTATTGGATATGTTTGAAATACTATTAGTGAACCTCAAGACACTATTCATAGTTGGTTGATGTGTCAAACATATGCCTTAAGTATCATGGAGTCTATGGACTCATAAAGATAATATAAATTTTCAAAAATCCAATACCTCCAATGTCTAATGTTGAATGCATTGGTCTGGGAATACCATTATAATAGGTTGATCCCAAAATTTTAGGTAGCATGTAAAATCCTTAAAGAGATAAAGCCTCATATTCCATCCTATTGTCAAAGGCTTTGGAGAAGTAGGTGGTCCATGTTGCCACATCTAACTATTTCAGGAGCCTATACCTAGAGTTTAGTAACACATACCTCCAAAAACATAGGGAGGTAGAAGAGGATATTCATTTCATCCAAAAAACCACCTGGGATCTTTGTAGAAGATCTGATACTTTTCATGGTCACTATAACTGTTGTATGAACCTAGATCAACATGAATCTATAGAGGAAGCTATGTCATCCATGATCTCATATAATAGGGAATCCAAAAGGACAACTCATTGGGGGAATTTAGTTACTACAACCCAAGAGAAGGTCTATATCCCTACTACTTACAACATTCTTAAGACACATCAGCATATCTTGAGAGTGGCCTAAGGACAATCCCAAATCACTATTAGAAAAAATCTATAGACTTCATAAAATACATCCTTGATATCTATAACATTACATGGGAAAACCAAGTACATAGGGAAAGGGGAATTTTTATCTTCATGGTCGTCTTCACTGTAATAAATTGGATATGAATATACCCATATTTTAGATATACCTCCTCTGGGGAAATTTATTCTTTATACTGAAGGTTTCACATAAGTAAATGTAATTACTATTAGGTCAACTGATACTACAAACCATGATACTATTTAAGAAGAAACAAAGGTGTTTGCATCCACCACCCACCCACCAACTAAATATGGGAATATAGTATCAACATAATAGAATATTTATAAATTAAAATCTAAAATTTTAGAATGTGTGTATATCGATTCCAAATTACTCAGGGGAAACACAAACCCCGCGTATAGTCATCAGGTTAAAGTTTCCATGGATCCTTCAGCTAAACCTCTTCAATAGGAGGATATTTCTTAATCCAAAAAGGAAAAATACATCCACCCTATCAACTTGATATCAACCAATCAAACCATTTAAATACAACATAGATTTAGGATCAATAGTTCCCACCACTGGGGGGGGATTAACTTCTAGTTAGGGAAGTGAACCAAGGCCGACTCAGGAGGCAGTGTCTCATGAATTATTTTATGCTCAAATTTCTCATATGGAAACTCGTAAAAATTTACATGCACTGGTACAATTGGAGAGGTAGTTATATCTCAAGTGGGTAAATTTTAATCCTCCTCCACTAAAATTCAAGAATTATAATTTCTCAACATTCGATGGAATAGGATATCTAGAGCAACATCTCACCCATTTTTCTTCTCAGTGCATCCTAATGTCGAGAACATTAGAGTAAAAACATGCTACCAAACTCATATTCTTTATACAGACATTGGATGATCATGTATTTTTTGGGTATAATAACCTCATAGCTAGGTCTATTGAAATCTAGGAATATCCATGTTAGAAATTAATCTAGTAATCTATATCTACATTAAGTAAAAAACTGTCATTCATCTTACCAATTTCAAGAAATAATAGAATTATAGTTCCATAGATTTTATTTCAGGTTATAAGGGTTTAACATACTTCCTAAAAACATAGCTTCCTTTGGAACAATTACTAAATATTTGTGTGAAGAACCTATATGATGAGTTGTTAACTACTCTCATACCCCTAAAGTATCCCAGTGCTTTTTGAGAGTTCAAAAAAATAACATAATTTCTAGAGGATGATCTTCATAGAACCAATGATATATTTCATGAAGGAGTAACATCACAAATGAGAAACTCAAGGAAAGTGTAAATAGATCACCCTCATGATGAAAAGGATGTGGTGAAATGACCATGAATGTGGGAAGAATAAAATTTATTCCTTCTATAACGATTAAGTTATAGGGTAATTCATCGGTGCCTTAGATAATTTCAGATCATGTTTCTAAAAAAGAAGATGTTAGATAAATAATGGTAGTATGATCACCTAAATTACTATTCTTACCATCATATGTTGGATTACACGATTCAGGAATGATTCATTGTAAAATATATAATGTAAAATATGTTTGATGATGGTCATGTTATATTAGAAAATCCAAAGGAACATGTGGCATATGTTTCATCCATTCTCTGAAAAGAATAAGTAGAATGAAAAAATTCCTCATATGGGAATATGATAGATTTTTATGAATGGGTGATCTAAGAATTAATGGATTAGGAACATGACACCATCAAGGAAAGAATGAACCAACCAATATTAACCCCCTTTCCCTATGCATCTTTGACTGTAACACCTTCTACTTTATAGACTTTGAGTATTTGAATTAATCTATATAGGAGAGAAAAAGAGAAAGTGGGACCCCAATGATTCCAAAACAAGTATATACTAAAATGAAATTTATGCCCCTATCATTAGAATATCATAAACCATCCCACCAAATGGTACAATGGGAACTGTCCCACCAAATAGTCGAATGACACTGGCCCACTATGAAATCCAATGGGCATCATCCCACCAAATAAGCTAATGAGAACTAACCCATAAAATGAGAACTTATTCTTATGGCGAACATCATTTTACCTTTTTCTTTATAAATATGGTATCATCCAAGTCTAATTAATTTTCATCTAGTTCAGATGAGAACACTCTTAATAGATATGATCACACACTCATACAATTTTCTAAATCTCAATGGGGTTCTCATCCTCCAATCCAAACATTTTTGAAGAAGATCTTGGTGATACCCCACCCACATTTAAGGAAGGAGACATCAACCCTATTGTCATCTTAGAAATCTATGTTCATAGATTATGTCCCAAGTTTCAATAGTAGATCTAGTCACCCGAGTCTATACCTAAGAACCCATTATCAAACACCTACCTTTCTATTAGGAAAGGAAAGAGCTTCAACATGTCTTCTTCCTATCACCCCTTAGAAGATAACAAGGACATATATACTAAGAAAAGATAACTCAATTATATAAGGAAAATAGATAGCTCTAGAAAATGATTAGAGAGTTTCTTCAAGGATATTTTCCCCTTAATGAAATTCCACCATCTTGCTATAGAGTTCCTCTATGTAGTAAAATCCCCTATTCCACAAGTATGGAGTTATTTTCAAAATTTCAAGCACCCTATCCCATAGGGTTTGGGGTATTTTCATATTTTCACCCCTTAATCATGTGAATTATGGCTACTTTTGAACCTCAATGATCACTAAATAGTCCTTGAGATAGTGAGAGTTCCCTTATCTAGAGGTTGAATCATAAACTCCTTGGTTATCAGAATCTCAAACATCTATAACTAAATTGATTTATATTAAAGTACCATTTCCAAGATCTCAAATTCAACCACATATTTATGATAATAACGACATATGTGGTACACTGAGTAAGTGATGTTTTAATTTTTCTCTAATTGATAAAAAATAAAGTTATGTTCTTTCAACCAACGAAACTTTCTAGGTATTTCAACCTAGCCTTAGAGAATAATTTGATTTATATCATAAGGATAAAAAAACCCGACCCAAATCACCAAGTTTGTTATGGATTTCCACATGAACTCATCCAAACCTCCCTATACACAAGAGGATGATGAATAGTGGTGAGGGCCTGAGATGTATCATGGGGATACTATTCCCTTGGTAACAGACAACCAATATTTGATATAATATAAGAAAAAGAATAATAAGGAAAATAATAAGGAAAAAAATATCTATATGACAACAATATAAAGGATAAGAGTATCAAACCCATGATATGAAAATATGAAATGTAAATCATACAATCCAATGAAAAATAAAGGATCCCCACATGCGGTAGATTAATGTATTAAAGTAGGGGAAAAAATTAAGTAATATGCAGAAAAAAATCTATAACCTATATTTTGTCCCAACATTATCTTGCATTGTCCCATAGATATTTCTCAATTTCCTATCGGAGGGAACTTTACCTTAATCAGATCCTTAATCATAAAATCTACATGCACACTGCGAATCCCTTGTAGGGTGTGATCATAAAATCTTATAGAAAACCAAAAAGGGTCTTTAATATATGTTCACAATATACACAAGTATATTCCATGATAGTAATAAATTCATAAGTAAACACAAATTAATCACACATGTGAACACATATGTTGGGTCCTTGAAGGCTGAATCTACCTACTCCAACTCCATACTAAAGGAGAATTTATATGATGACCTGATGTACTTAGCTAGCTAATCATTTGTCCACACTACCCTTGAAGGGATAGCCATAACTACCTTTAAGGACAATACTTAGGTTGAGCCAACTCACTTATTTGGGGAAATCCACACACCATGAATTTAACCAATATCACACATCTAGGGAAATACATCATACCAAATGTCAATCCAAACTCATGGATCTAGGTAAATCCAGATACTACATGTCGACCTAATCTCATGGACCTGGGGAAATCCATCACATAACATGTAGACCCAATCTCACAGATCTAGGTCAAGATATCACATCATGCAAACACCCCCCTACATGGGAGAAAATATCTTATATGATTCAATGATTCCCATGTGATTGTTGACATGTGAGTCAAAATAATAATTTATTAAACCCACTAGAACTAGCACGATGGAAGCATGAGTATCAAATTGAGAGAGAAAACAAAAAAAAATTATGTAACTAAAAAAAAAAAAAAAAAAAACAAACAAAAAAAAGGGAAAATAAAAATAGAAAAAATGATATTGTTATGGTGGATGAGAAATAAGAGAAATTAAAGATTGAGAGACTAATAAATGATATAATTAGGGTGATTAGATAGATCATAATTGATTAAAAATTATTTTCTCTATTAAAAATTCAATTGAAAAAACTATTGCAGTGTATGTGAGAAGGTTTTTTGAAACATTTAATTATCGTTAGGTGAACTTCACAGTAAAGTGAAATCTCCTAAAATATAACCAGTGAAAAAAATTTCAGGAAAATAATTTTCCATTGATAGAGATAATAGATATCATACTTTTCTAATTTATGGTTCTTAATGATGATCAAATGTGAAAATATTCATTACCATCTCATTTCAATACATAGAATAATATGAAAATGATGTTCATAAAAAAAAGTGATGATCATTGTATAATTAATTTTAATGACACGATCATGAAAAATAAATCTAAACATATTGAAAAATATCAATTCATTCCAATCTGATATACTTAAGGAAATTAAGAACACATATTTAAAGAGACTAAAAATAAAATATTTAAGAAATATATATCAAGATAGGAATACAAGAATAGGATAGATAAAAAAATTTATCTATAGAAGTCACATTATTCCTCCCTGTTCCATCTTCTATAACTGCCGTGTTAAGATTTTTCTCACCTTCAGCTCCATAAATTTCTCTCTGTCTCCCATTAATCTCTAGAATGAGTGCCCCAACTTTCAATTTCTCTTAGAATATCATTTAATATATTTATAAACATCATGTAATTCATGAAATATCTTAATTCATTCATAGTTTAATGGAGTGTTGTAGTTGGTATTTCTATCATTATCATAGTAATTTTATCACCTCCATTCAAAAAATACTACCACAAACATATGGGAATTAAATTCTCTATCTAAAAACCTCTAATTAAATATTAGTAACTAATTTTAAATTACAACCTATTGGAATCTTACCTCAACTTAAATATTGATCCACGGTTTCAGTCCACTCAGCTCACCCATCATCTCATGAAAATGTAATTATATTCACACATTTCTCTTCAAACCCATGATTTTAATTTTGAGCAGGCTTGAGCTCGAGCCATTCATTTCAAAAAGCATGACTCCTCTACCTCAACATCAAATCTGAACAATAAAACTATAGCTTTAGTGTAACACCCCTAGATTTTATGAGATATATTATTTTTAATTTATTTGATGTCTTGTGTTTTACACTACACCAAGATTTTCTTGTGCTATATGTAACATTGTAGTAGCTTGTAGTATATGCAACACTATTCTTGGATTGTGTTGAACCCAATTTCATGTTCTTGTGATAGAATTCATTTCACGCAACATAGAGTATAAATTTTGTTCAATTTATAAATGAATTAAGTTTTTATTATGTTATACGCAACACCAAAGGAATCTTTCACTACACACAACATTTACTTTTCTTGTGTTACATGTAAGAGCGACCTTCCTCAATAGCTTGTGATGTACGCAATACCGAGTTTCACTAAACAATGGTATATTATTAAAATATTATTATTTAATGGGATATAAACTAGCTGTTATGAATATTATAAACCACATTTTGAATTTTATAACATTATAATTAATCTTACACATTTTCTAGAACATGGTATGAGAAAAAAATTTATTTTTTCTGATAAAAGAAGTATTTTTCAAAAAATGTAGTTTTACCGACTTTTGGTAGCACACCCATTTTAAATCTAATTTTTGATACTTTTATAAGTTAAATTGTAAAGTATAAACTTCTTATTTGGAATCAGGACATAAAAATTTACTTTTATTGATTTTTTGGTATTTTTCTGATAAAATTCAAATTTTAGTGAATAGTGAAAAATACAGCATTTTAATTCAAAACAGCCTTTTCATCTAATTTATTTATATAGTTAGATTATATTTTTAATTGGTTTTAAAGTTTAATTGTATTATGTTTTTATCATTTAAAACAATTTTGTTCACTATAAGTAATTTCACTTTTAAATTGAACTTAAACACATGTTAATCATTTGGTAGTTATTACTTCTTAAAAACCTACTTTTTCATTTTGACAACCGGAATTAATTTTAAATTAGTTACTACAAATTCTCTATTTTGAATTTGTAAAAATATATTCCATATTTGGAATCAGAAGGTTTAAATTTTGTAAATATGTACCTTTTATTTTTGGACATTATGAATAATAACTTTAGTAAATATTTTATTTACCATAGTTAAAGGGTAAATCGGGTAAATAAGAGTAAAAAATAATATTATAATAATATTAAACTATCCTAAAATGTGTTAAAATCCTATTGTATGAGATATTTACAACCATGGGAATCCTTGGGTTGATTTTTGGACCCCATGTATTCACTTGGATGTGAAAATGACATTTTATAAAAATTAATTTAAAGTAATGATAATTATAACATAAACATATATATTTTACTAAATATATTTTAATATAGGGTCATTTAACTTATCTATTTTTCTATAAATAGTCATTATAAATATAACAATATTTCCTACATCATGGTATTTTATTTATAATTTGTTACAACGCTTCCGGTTTGGTGCTGTGCTGGCAGGGATACTCGCTGCTGTCTGTGAGGTGGAGACTCCGAAAGGTGTGTTTTGTGCAAATTCAATTCATGAATTATCGGTTCTCAGTCGGATTGGGATGAAAGGTAATTTTTATCCTCCACATGGATAAATGGAAGTCATATGGAAGGCCCCCTTTCTTGGTTAGATCAAAATCAACTCTGATACTGCTTCAAGGGGTAATACAGGGCCCTCTAGCTTTGGTGCTATCCATAGAGATCATCAGGGGAATGTTCTTGGGTGTATATATGGATCATGTGGTATTTAATATTTCCTTGAATCATAAATGTATGGTGTCATCATAGTGGTGGAGCAAGCAGAGAGTAGGGGTTGGAACAAGATTTGTATTGAATGTGATTCTGTGGTTATTGTCTCGGCCATTCGTATTGGGGCCCTACATCTCTCCTGAAATCTCACCAATTGTTAGAATAAATGTATGGAATATCTATACTCAAAGGATCACTTCATCACTCATGTGTATAGAGAGGAAAATGCATTAGCAGATGAGATTGCTAACAAGGGAGTCAATGAGAATGACTTTTATTGGGAGGACAATGTCCCTGATGATCTTCTTCCCTTCATTAGGAGGAATTTTTGTAAATCTTATACCTTCAAACTTATGTAACATTTTTTAGGCTAATATAGGGATATTTTATTTCCTGGAAAGATCTCAGTTTGTTAAAAAAATTGTATTTATTTATGACACAATTATGATGTAGTGATTACCTCATTAATGAAAGATTCAAATAAATGGATTTATAAATATTAAAATAAATTTATTTTGAACATTTTTATTCCATCCACAAATTTATGGATGACATTGAAATATTAGGTATTAGTTAATTCTTTATTTTTAAGGAATCAGGTTGTTATGAATTTTTAAAAAAGACAAGTATGAATAGTGTCCAAAAGTGACATAATTCATAACTTAAAACATAAAATTGTTTATCAAATGATATTAAATTCTTAACAATATAAGATTAGATAAAATGGTTAATATAAGTCCAAATATTTTATAAATAACTTTTTGTGGGTCATTTGACATGATATGATAATTACGTTAACCCACAATGTGTAAATAACATGATATCATAGTAAGATTAAAAAGGGTAAAATAAGGGTTAAACCAAAAAGATAAGGATAAAAAACATATTAAAAACTTGTCTTAAAATTATTGGATGATGGTTATTAAAACAAAACTCATCTTATATTATTATTAAATAAGTTTTGGATCATTTTTAATGGAAATTTAATTTATAATAAATTAATATTTTGAGAGTTTCATAATGTGTCCTCTCCTCTCTTATAAAGGGAACCTCCTCTCTTTCCCCTCTTCACTCCATTTTAGCCTTCAATCTCGGCCAAACCCTAAAAATTACTCTTATCAACTTACCTAGTTGCATTATTGAGGTTCTATCCTTCTCAAAAGACCAACTCTAGTGCCCTAAGAGGAAATTTAAAGGAGGCGCGTCGAGGAAGAGGTAATCTCTTCTACCGATTCTTTCAAATTTCTTTCTTCTTTTACTTAGTCTTATTTAGTTGTTTCATTATAAAGTAATAAAATAAGTATCACTAATATATTGATATGTTATTATAAATATGAAACAACCATTTTTCACCTTCTATCCATCCTATGAAAAATGAAATCACCGCTCGTCCATACGTGCGACTTACCATCTCCACACTATGGTATAATCTGTTTTCACCACCACCTTACTTCGATAGGTATAATTGTGTAAATTATAAATATATATTATTATTATAACATTATAATAATTATGAGTTACTATACACCATACAATTCAATACCATTCAACAATTATGGGAATGATATCGTCGCTCATGCATACGTACGGCTTACCGTCTCCACAGTAAGATGTGATTTTTTCTACATAATATTCATTATACCATGATTATATAAATGAATTGAATTAATAAATATGATATATATTATACTAATAATATTCTCTAAATGATATAACTATGAACTAAAAAGTGGAATAATAACTTATCTATCAAAACATACATAAGAATATAAAGCAGTTAATACCTGAATAACGAGTAATAATGAAATGTTACTAAAAAATGGATGAAAATATGATCATAAATGTTATCATAAAAATGATTATGATTATAGAATAAATCAGTAAAATTATTTAAATCATTATAAAGGAGTTTTTGATACATACGAATCATATCATACCTAAGGTAATGGATATTTTTTCAATCTCATTTTCATCCAAGATTGTATATACGTAAGTATTTACCAGGGATATATTTATCATCTATGTCCATGTTTTCTAAAAATTGTTCCATAAAATGTTTAATATTATTATATGTATGTTTAAAGTCATTTTTACCCATTTTTTACTTTTACTACATGGTATGGAAGGAATCTTTCTTTTGTTTACCATATGAGGTACTTTTTGACTTTTCCGGAAAAAGTACGAGGAGAATGTTTTTTAACTTATACGACAAGAATTGATTTTTACGATTTTACGAAGCCTTATTTACACAATGTTTAATATAAACTATTTTAAGTTTATTTTCAACTAAATTTTTTTCTTTTAAAATTTCATGTAATTTTGAGAAAATAAAACATTTTTGATGAAGAAAGGATATTTTCATCAAAAACTAAGTTCTTGTAGTTTATCAAAATCATTTTCCATCTAAGATAAAAATCTTTAAATAATGTTATGTTTCTATCCCTATTATTACTATGATTTTATTTTTTTAAGGATGGAATGGTATTTTATATGGATTATGTTATGTTGGAATGATATTTAAGAAATACCATTATTTCTTGGGTTATGCTATGATGAATGATTTATGATTTTGTGGCACATGTAAGAATTATTTCCTTATGAGATGAGTGGGACCTATATCTTCCTCCAATGCATTTAGTAAATATTTATATCTCATGAGATAGAAATTACTGGAATGACATGTAAATATGGTTCAATAATACATGGATAGAACGAAAAGTAAACCCAGTTCAGTAATGGACTTTTTCCACTATGATGGTCTTGGCAGCAATGCCTTGGATACTATAGAAATAATATTATGTGATTATTTGTTTTAAAAAATTACATGTTTTATGCCAATGAAATTCTATCATGGATAATGTTACTTTATGAAAAATTTCTTACATACTTAAATGATTTATTTCATGACTCAAGATTTTGATGTTTAAACTTTATGTTCATGTTTTTTTCGTTCAAAATATTATGGTTTGTTTTAGGTTCTCCATGTTTATCCTTACTGAGAATTTTAGCTCACCCTTTTTTTATTTTCTATTCCCCGTGATATAAAGGAAGGTTTTAGGTAGGAAAATGAAAGGGGAAGATCTTTATGGGATATGTTGAAAATATTTCATGATGATTATAAGATTATGTTTCAATTTTCCAAAGACACTAAACTAATACAGTATTTGGGTGTCTGTTTGTGTCGTGTATTAAGTATTCCTCAAAAGTAATGTAATGTACTTTTATGTCAATATTGGGTCTCTACAGTTGGTATCAGAGTGAAGGTTTAGTTAACCTTTGGAAACTGGGATGCGAAAAATTTAGTGAGGACCCCATAGATATTTCTAAGGTATGTCTAGGGATGTCCCTAAGGTTAAGTATAAGTATAGGTTACAGTCCTAGAATTCTGATAACAATCATTAATAACCAAGGATTAATCCTAAGATGTTAGAGATTGAAAGTACTCCTCCATGATAATGTTGTTTTCCTAGTATGATTTTTGCATCTCACACTGTTCTTGTAGGGTTTTAGACAACGGCTAGAACCCGAAGGAACCGTGCTAGTGATCAATGCACTGGGAAATGAAATGATTGTCCTCCTGAACAACCAAATTCTTTGGGAGATGGAATGAAAAATATTATTGCTATACTTACACAATCTATAAATCATTCTAGACTTCCAAATGAGTAGAGAAGGGAACAATATTGAATTGAGTCCTTCATGAGGCAATGTCCACCTTCTTTCAGTGGGTCTTCTGATCCACTTATTGCTAAATAATGGATCGATACCATTGAAAATACATTTTACATTCTTCTATGTTCATAACATGAAAAGGTCATTTTGGTAGACTATCATTTAGAAGGTGAAGCAGACCAGTGGTGGACTCTAATTAAGAATACAAGGTAGCAAAATGAAATCGAATCCATGGAATGGGATGAGTTCAAAAACTTATTTTTCAATAAGTACATCCATTGCATTATTCAAAAAATGATGGAAAAAAGTTCCTAGAGCTTAATAAAAAGGATGATGAATATGTTGGTACATATAAGGTGAATTTTACAAGACTTGTAAGGTATGATTCTGGCTTTATCATCAAACCTGAAAGTAATGTTGATCGATTCTTTAGGGGCTTAAAACTGACTCTTCGAAGGGAATTATCTATAAGAGACTTTAGTAGTTATTAAGATATTTTGCATTGTGAAATCAATTTAGAACTAAAATTTGGTGTTATATATCCATCTCATGGTTTTTACAAGAAATGAAAGATGGAGTTCAAGGGATAATCTCAAAACAATGGTGAAAAGAAGACATATTTTTTTTATGCTCAAAGTGTGGAAATAAGAATGGTGGAGATTGTCTTAAAAGGACTAGGAAATGTTTCATGTATAGAAAATAAGGTCATCAAACATTTTAGTGTCGAAGTAATGGTAAAAAGGTTTCTAATGACGTGAATAGATAAAAGATAACAGAGAACGCACCACCAACACTTCAATGCTACAAGTGCAAGGAAATGGGTAATTATGCTAAATAATTCGCTAATCCAAGGGTAAATAATGATCAACATAAATAGTCTCTTAAATCCAAAGATAATGTCAAATCACATGAGATCTCTATTGGTGATGTTTAGTATGAAAATGAAGTGGTGGAATGATTAAGTGTTTATGTAATGGGAATCCAAAATAGTGTTGTTGAATCTCATTTATAGTATTATGGAATATTGGAATATCTATGTATTTGTTTATTGTGTTTTTCAATAATTATATGGTACCGATAACCATGATAAGTGATTGAAATATTTTTGGAAACAACATGATATGAGCATAATGAAGAGATAAGGATATAATGAGATGTTTGATAGTATTAATGAGCTCATGACTGATTTAAGGACAGAGTGATATCATGGTTTGAATATATTGAATTTTTAGGATTTTGGTATATGGAAAGAGTTAAATTTTGACATCATTCATGTTTTTACTAAGGTTATATGGAAATTCATGTTATTATCATTATTTATAGAGAATACATGATTAAGGTATTCACATGTTTGGAATGTGACAACTAAGAACTGCCAAATGAGATATGGGAGAAAAATGTTATGTCGATTTAGTTCACCTCTTTATAAAGTTTTATATTTTTTAGTTTTTGGAAGGATTGTAATGTTATCCATTTATGGATAGTATAAGTTATTTTCCATTTTAAGTTTGGTATATTAATGTATTATCGCACTATAGGTGTAATTATGCATATTTGATTATCTGTGCTAACCTTTTTATTGAGACAGATGGAATGACATATCATTCTATCACATGATCTTTTAAAAATTCAAGAATAAAAAATTCAACTTCATTTCTTTAAATAAGAGATGATGCGGAAATTGTTCAAGGCAAGAACAATGGTGAGATTATACCAAAATCAAGTAAGTATTTATTCTCATGAAAAATTATTCAACTTTAGTAAAAGGATCTTGAAAACAAATTATTTTATCCTAGTACCTTCTTATTTGATGAATCAGACAGTCCCTTAAATCATCATATATTTATGGCTTTCTAGTATTTAACTTTCCCAAAACCTTATTCTCTATCACTATCCATCAAAACTTGATGGTTATATTTCTCTTCCATATCCATGTTTTCATTTTCCACCTATGTTCTTCTATGTGGAAACCGAGTGATGAGTTACTTTGGGTAACCTCTATGTTTCTAACTTTTCTACTTAAAATGATGTTTTAGTATCCCTTTTTATGATGTGGGTTTTGATGAAAGAAAATTTCAAGTAGAAAACCATTTATAACACCGACGAATTTTGGGGGTGAAATTCATTTTAAGAGTGGTAGAATGTAACACCCCAAGATTTTATGAGATAAATTATTTTTAATTTATTTGATTTATTGTGTTGTACGCTACAATATTAGATTGAACTATACGCAACACTGTATTAGCTTGAAGTATAAACAACACTATTCTTGGCTTGTGTTCAACACAATTTCACATTCTTGTAATAGAATTAATTTCAGGAAACATTGAGTATAGATTTTGTTCAATGTATAAATGAAATATGTTTTGATTATTTTATATGCAACACAAAAGTAATCTTTCAATACATGCAACACTAACTTGGATTACGTTACATGCAAGAGCGACCTTCCTCGATAGTTTGCATTGTACGTGATACCAAGTGTCACTAAACAACGGTATAATATTAAAATATTATTATTTAATGGGATATAAACTAGACTTTATGAATATTATTAACCCCATTTTTAATTTTATAACTTTATCATTCATCTTACACATTTTCTAGAACATGGTATGAGAACAAAATCAGTTTTTCAGATAAAAGAAGTATTTTTAAAAAAATGCAGTTTTAGCGACTTTTGGCGGCACACCATTTTAAATATAGTTTTTGATACTTTTATAAGTTAAATTTACAATATAAAATTCTTATTTGGAATAAGGACATAAAAATTTACTTTTTTTTAATTTTTAGTATTTTCCTGATAGAATTCAAATTTTACTAAATAGTGTAAAATACTGCATTTTAATTTAAAACTACCTTTTCATCTAATTTATTTATATAGTTAGGTTATATTTTTAGTTTTTTTAAAGTTTAATTGGATTATGTTTTTTTCATTTAATACAATTTTGTTCATTGGAAGTAATTTTATTTTTAAATTGAACTTAAACACATGTTAATATTTTGATAGTTATTACTTCTTAAAAACAAACTTTTTGGTTTTGACAACATGAATTAATTTTAAATTAATCACTGCAAATTCTGTGTTTTGAATTTAGAAAAAGGGATTCCATATTTAGAATCATAAGGTTAAAAATTTGTAAATAGGTACCTTTTATTTTTGGACATTATGAATAGTTACTTTATTAAATATTTTATTTACCAAATTAAAGGGTAAATCTGGTAAATAAGGGTAAAAAATTATATTATAATAATATTAAAATACCCTAAAACATATCCTAATCCTATTATATGAGATATTTATGACCACGGTCATCCTTGGATCTATTTTTTGACCCCATGTATTCATTTGGATGTGAAAATGACATTTTCTAAGAATTAATTTAAAGTAAAGATAATTATAACATAAACATTTATCTTTTACTAAATTGATTTTAATATAAGGTTATTTAACTTATATCTATGTCTATAAATAGTAATTATAAATATAAAAATATTTCCTACATCATGGTATTTCATTTATAATTTTTATACATTAGATAAGCATATTTATTTATGACACAATTATGATGTCGTGATTACCTCATTAAAGAAAGATTCAAATAAATGAATTTATAAATATTAAAATAAATTTAATTTGAAAATTTTGATTCCATCCAATAATTTATAGATGAAATTGACATATTAGGGATGAGTTAATTCCTTTTGTTTGAACGAATCTGGTTGTTATGAATTTAAAAAAAAGTCAAGTATGAATAGTGTCCAAAATTGACATAATTCATAACTTAAAACATAAAACAGTTTATCAAAGGATATTAAATTCCTAAAAATATAATATTTTGCCAAATGGTTAATATAATTCCAAATATGTCATAAATAACTATTTTGGTTCGTTTGACATGATATGGTAATTTCATTATCCCACAATGTGTAAATAACATGATATCACAGAAAGATTAAAAAAGGTAAAATAAGGGTTAAACCAAAAAGATAAGGATACAAAATATATTCAAAACTTATCTTAAAATTATTGGATTATTTTTATTCTAACCAATATATTCTTATATTATAATTAAATAAGTTTTTAACATTTTTAATTGAAATTGAATTTATAATAAATTAATATTTTGAGAGTTTCATAAAGTGGCCCTCTCCTCTCCTATAAAAGGGCACCTCCTCCCTTTCCTCTTCACTCCATTTTGATCCTTAAAGCTTAGAAAAAACCTGCTCATTAATCTTCTCAACTTCCCTAGTTATATTATTGAGGTTCTAGTCTTCTAAAAAGATCAACTATAGTAACCTAAGAGGAAATTTAAAAGAGCCATGTCGAGGAAGAGGTAATCTCTTCTACCGATTCTTTCAAATTTATTTCTTCTCCTACTTCGTCTTCTTAAGTTATTTAATTATAAATTAATAACTTCAGTATCATTAATATAATGATATGTTATTATAAATATGAAAAAACCCTATTTCACCTTCTATCCATCCTATGAAAAATGAAATCACCGCGCGTGCATACGTACGTCTTACAGTTTCCACACCAAGGTGTAATCTGTTTTCACAACCACCTTACTTGGATGGGTATAATGGTGTAAATAATAACTATATATTATTATTATAAAATTATAATAATTATTAAATACTATAAACCATCCAATTCAATACCACTCAATAATTATGGGAACGATATCGTCCCTCGTGTGTACGTACGACTTACCCTCTCCACGGTGCGATGTGACTCGTTCTACATAATATTCATTAAAAAATGATTATATAAATGAGTTGAAATATGATATATATTATAATAATACCATTCTGTAAATGATAAAACTATGACCTAAAAATAGGAATAAGAACTTATCTGTCAAAACATACATAAGAACATAAAGTAGTTAATACCTGAATAACGAGTAACAATGAAATGTTACTAACAAATGGATGAAAATATGATCATAAATGTTACCATAAAAATTATTTGTATTATGGAATAAATAAGTAACATTATTTATATCATTATACAGGAGGTTTATATACATATGAATCATATCAGATCTAAGGTAAGGGATGATTTTTCAATCTCATTTTCATCTGAGATTGTTTATACAAAAGTATTTACTGGGGATATATTTATCATCTATGTCCATGTTTTCTAAAAATGTTTCTATAAATTGTTTATTATTTTTTATGTATGTTTAAATTCATTTTTTCCCATTTTTAATTTTACTTCTTGGTATGGAAGGAATATTTATTTTGTTTACCATATGAGTTACTTTTTGACTTTTATGAAAAAAGTACAAGGAGAATGTTTTTTTAACTTATACGACATGAATGGATTTTTATGGTTTCACAACACATTATTTGCACAAATATTCCTCTACACCATTTCATGTTTATTTTAAAATAAATTCTTTTCTTTTTAAATTTCATGCCATTTTGAGAAAAGAAAACATTTTTGAAGAAGAAAGGTTATTTTCCTCAAGAACTAAGTTCACGTGGTTTATCAAAATTATTTTCCATCTAAGATGACACTCTTTAAATAGTGTTATGTTTCTATCCCTAGTATTAATATGATTTTATTTTTTTAAGTATTTAATGGTATTTTACATGTATTATGTTATGTTGGAATGATGTTTAAGAAATACCATTATTTCTTGGGTTATACTATGATGAATGATTTATGATTTTGTGGCATATGTAAGAATGATTTCATTATGATATGGGAGAGACCTATATATCCCTAAAATGAATTGGGTAAGGATTTAAATCTAATGAGATATACATGACTAGAATGACATGTTAATCCAGTTTAGTAACACATGGATGGAACGACATGTAAACCTGGTTCAGTAATGGACTTTGTCCACTATGATGGTGTTAGAAGAAATGCCTTGGATACTATAAAAATCACATTATGTTCTTATTTGTTTTCCAAAATTACATGATTTATTTAAATTCCATTCTATCATGGTTAATATCCCTTTATGAACAATGCCTTACGTATTTCCAATATTTATTTCATGACTCAATATTTTGATGGTTAAACTTTATGTTCATGTTTTTACATTCAAATTTTTATGGTTTGTTTTATGTTATATATGTTTACCCTTACTGAGAATTTGAGCTCACCATTTTTATGTTATATTTTTCCCATGGTATAAATAAAGGTTTTAGGTAGGAAAAAAGGGGAAGATCTTTATGGGAGATGTTGAAGATCTTTCACCATGATTAGAATATTATGTTCTGAGTTTCCAAAGACACTAAACTAATATGGTATTTGGGCATCTTTTTGTGTCATGTATTAATTATTCTGAAAAAGTAATGTAATGTCCACTTAAATCAAACTTGGGTCTCTATATTTAGGTGTAAATCTTGGGTTTATATCCTCTTTCTTTCCCAAAATTCATTTGGTCATTTTATCGAAAAAATGTCATGCACCCTCTAACAGAACCGCTGGGGGAAACATTAGAGAACCTCAAGCCCCCACCCTCTTCATACCTTTAATTGTAAACAACCCCAATGAAATAATCATTCTTGAATGATAAATTAATTCATTATAGATCCTCACTTTACCCTTATGGAAATGGATTCTGATGCCTTTTAAAAATTATCTTCCTTCAAAATTTAATAACTTTGACCTCTTCACCCTTTTTGGTGGATCTTGTGTAGTTTAAATACTAAATACAAAACATTGAGTTGATCATTGAGAAACTCAAATTCATTGGGATATCACCTTCTTCAATGGTTTGGGACGAGCTCATTGGTTTGAAAAATTACCATATTTTTAAAACATGGATAAAAAAATCAGATTCTAATTCATACTGGAATTCATACAACCTCTATTCATGAAAACCTTCTCTGCTTTAGTTTTACATGGAAAAGTATCTTTATCAACAAACTTTTTTTGGTTTCGGTCAAGCATGGTTCATCACTATGAACTCCCATATCCTAAGATCCTTACCTTCAGTTTCACGATGAATTTATTCACTCAATCTTCTTCGAAGTATAGATGAAGTTTGAATTGAAATCCTTTGACCCGATTCAATCTAAAAATTGAGCCCATGTCAGGAATCTGGTTTAACCATCTTTAAACATCAATTATTGGTTTTTTAGTTCAGTCAGCACCGATATCACCCTCATCAACGAAAACTCAAATCCCAAGCTCTTTATAATATTTTCGGTAAAATACCATGAAAAATTGAGGTGCATAATCTTCACTAGAGTATCAGCTATCTTGGGTTATATCTTTATCTACACTTGGTGGATCAAGTTCATTTGGATCTGGTTTCTCATAGTTGGTCTTGCTTAGAGATCGGGTTATTCTCTTTGGCAGTAGGGAGAAATCAGGTATGTGGTATCCGCATACATAAATAATTGGATACATGAATTATATAGAATTATTATACATATATTTTTCCATTTTGGGTATGTGTGTAGTGAATTTGGATGCATAATCCCCTTCTACAATTTGGCTACGCGAATGACGCTACAATTTGACTACATGGATTTTTCCTAATTCTACCATGTGATTGACAACTAGAAATATGGATATGTAGATTTTCAATGGAAATTGGTTACATGTGATGCATTACAAATAATAAAAATAAAACAGTTAAAGGATTTTCAAATCTAATAAAATAAAATAATAAAAAAGATAATTCTAAAATAAGTAAACAAATTTAAATCAAAAAATAAAAATGAAATAAAAATAAAAATTAAATAATCAAGAATAAAATT
Source organism: Viscum album (assembly GCA_963277665.1). Classification (NCBI taxonomy): domain Eukaryota; kingdom Viridiplantae; phylum Streptophyta; class Magnoliopsida; order Santalales; family Viscaceae; genus Viscum; species Viscum album. The sequence goes on from OY728137.1 coordinate 2,003,793,298, forward strand.
AAAACAACATTAATTAAGAAAAATAAACTAAATTAGAATATCATTAATTAAAAATATATAGGAATATAAAAAACAAAAGATTAAAAAAACACTAAAAATTAATATTAAAAATGAAATTTAGAAATATGATATTAAAATAATGAACAAATTAATAATTTAAACACAAAGATACTCATTTAAATCAAAAATTGATAAATTTAATATTTAAACAACCAATTCAAAATAAGTATATAATTAATGAATATAATACACATTTTAAAATTAAGTATATAATAAATTCCCAAAAATGGATGTGAAAAATCATATGAAATAAAATCCACATCAAATTCCCCCACACTTAAGAAATTTCTTTCCCCCAAGAAATATTTTAGTCACATTCAATGGTATAAAATATATCTATAAATGGAAAAAGATGAAAGGCCACAAAGAATTTAGTTTCATAAATATTTTCCCTCATGGATTCTATTAATTAATAAAATATGAATTCCCTCTTGAATTAAATTTTATTAGTGAAAAGTTGGTTAATATTTTATAAAAATGATTTAAATTGAAAACTTTAAAAAGAATTTTAAAAACTTCAAGTTTCATCAAATTGAGAGTCTAAACATATCTTTAACTATAAGATAATAATCTCACATTTAAGATATAATAATAAATAGACATGCTTTTGGATAGGGTGAAGTGAAAATTTGTTGGTGGAATAAATAACATATCTAACAGTTTATAAATAAATAATCAAAAGAATAAAATAATAAAATACTAATAAGTTCAACCTGGGTTATGATTTTCATTTCACAATTTATTTTTTGCATATCGTATAAGTTAAATTATAATTAAAATGTTAAAAGTCAATTATTATTATATAAAATTCACACGATATTTTTTGAAAACTATTTTTAACAAGGAATGAAAAATTATTTACTAAATTAAATACAAGTGGTAATTACGATTAATCTTCTCAAAGTTGTGTCACAACCTTAAAATTTGAGGAAAAATTTCACCCAAAATTTTTTTTAAGTGATTCTGAAAAACTAAATAATTCAAAAAAAATTATAGGATTTTGATGGGTTCTCAATGAATTATAGTTTATCTTAAATTAAGGCCCTCCCCCACACTTAAAACCTAAAAATTTCCTCATTGTTGAATGTAAAAGTGGGAAGACATTTCAGAATGTTTAAATTCAAAAATATTTGTAATAAAACAATGAAAGATTCATGTTTAGGGTCAGAATAAGGTTAAAAAATTATTTTTACATGAAAAAACATTCTCAACATGAAAAAATACATATTGGTCACTACTTATCAAATCAAGAACGTTAATAGAAATTTTTAAATATGTTTCATGGTACACATTGAATTTTAAAAAGGTATTCATTAAGGAACCATGATGATCATGCAAAGAATAAATTTAGCATTCAAAGTCCCTAAAATAGAAGCAGTGACCATAAGGTTTTACATTATTAATTTGAAATGAAAAATCACTTAAATATGAAATTTTCAATTATTTATTACATCTCAAGCAATAAGAAACCATTGAAGGTTAAATAGAATAAATGAAATGCGGAATTTGAATTTTAATTCCCTATGATAAATCTTTAACACTTGAATCTTAGTAAAAGAAACCCCCTAATCCCCTATGGTATCCCAAAATTCAAATCCTAAAAAAAAAATACATCAATAATTTATGGTGAAATCAAAACAAAACTATAGAGAAGAGATAGATAAGTTCAATTAATATTTCTCTAAAAAACAACTCCTTCATCATTGATTCACACCAGACCTCTTCCAAGGTATTACCAAAAATAAATGAAAGGAACATCATTAATTACATTATTGAAAATTCAAAAAAATTATTCCAATTAAAAATTTGGAGTTTAGTATGAAAATGGATATCAACACACAACTAATAAGTATAATTTTTTTTTAAAAAAAATGAATAGGCTTATAAAATTATGGATTACCGCCCTTGAAACACTAAATTTAAATTCTTTATGAAGAATTTAACCCCTTAAATGTTCTATAATCTATAATTTAATGGGTATGAATTATTATTAATTGAAGACTTGGTATTGTGTTTGGAAATTTCAGCTAGTTCACTCAAGACATCAAGATATTCAGTAGCCTGAATAATTATCCTAAAAAAACCAATGTTCAATGACTAAGAATCCTTACCATAGTAGTTTCATGACCCATATTTTCATTAAAAGAATCAATAAAAGGATAAGATAGCTCATAACTATGCCCAAAATGGATAACCTCTCTTTTCACTTTCTCACCCACAATCTCCCCACACTTGATACAATAAACAAGTCAGAATTAAGTGCAATAGTAGCTGCAAATAGCTCACTATCAATAGTACAAACCTCAAAATGATTCTCAGAGACAACTTCCTTTGATGAAGTATAGAAATATTCCTCAATATCTTCTAGGAACTTATCAATGTCATGAATAAAAAATTCATCATTCAAGTAATGAAATGATGAAGGGATAGACAAAGACACATCTATTTGAGTAGACTTCCCACTACCAAAAATATTCCTAAATTAAAATCCATCATATTATATGATAACAACCTCTTAAAGATTTCCTAAGAATTATATAAGCTTGAGTATCAAAAAATCACCATCAAAGTCTCTTATATTAGAAGGATTAGACTTGTTGTCCACATCTTGAAAAAAACCCAATTTCTCACTTCCTACACTATTAACATGATGGGGTGATTCATTTTCAGTTTTTAAAGGATTAAAACTCACCAAATAATTTTCCCCAATTCTATAACCTTTATTTTTAGCAGAAGAATCCCTGAAAACATACTCACACTTCTTAATAAGATGTTAATATGAAGCTATTTCCAAGTTGTAAATAAGAGAGGGATATGAACTTTGAACATTATCACGAGAAACCCTTTCAACATGAATGTTTTGGGGTGGGTGGAACACTTCATGGAATTAATAAATTAATATATTAATCTAACTCTCATGTTTCTATATCATTTCTAACTCAATTTTGGACAAAGATTCAATCGAATTTACTTGAAAATGTTCATTAATAGACCCACTGATCAATTCATCAAAAGGATAGTGATTTTACCTTTTAAAATCATCTCTAAACACTTTCTTAGAAACATATATCAAATTATAAGTCACCAAAAGAGGTGAATCATTGAAAAAAATAGAACTCATCTTGATTATCCCCATCTTGAAGGGTCACTTTTACCTTAGAAACATCAATAAAACCCCAAACTATAGCTAAAAATGGTATTACTATAATAATTGGGACTTTTTTATCACTCCCCATTTCAAGAATTATTAAATAAGTGGGGAGTTTGAGCTTTACAATATCAACCAAAAAGTATTCTATCCATCCATAAGGATAAGAAAGTGACTTAACAACTAATTATAGAGAAACTGAAGTTTTTTTAAGCTCCCAAAGTCCTAAATTTTTGAATAAGGAGTAGGGAATAATGTTAATGCTAGAATATAATCACACGAGAACCTAATATCATCAGTAAATACAATTTTATAGGAAATATAAAAGGATCTTGGGTTTTCAATATTGTAGGAATTCTTTTTTGAAGAATTTAACTACAATCCTTATTTAAATTAATTGTTGAACAATCACCCCAATCCTTATGCTAAGAATCATTTGTTAAGTTAAAACCAATAAGGAAAATAATTCAATTCCTCAAAAAATGGGATATTTAAATTTAATACCCTAAAAAATTAATGGAATTTCAAGTAATTTGATTCATTGTTATTTTTAAGTCTTTGAGGAAAAGGAATGATAGGATAAAAATTCTTCTAAATAGGTTGTTCACTCTCCCCATTATCAAAACTAACATTTTTCTTTACTTATTTGATTAATTCCCACTTTATTTTCTTTTTTTCATCAGATTTTTCATGTGAATATTCATTATTTTTTTTATTTTGGACACTGGTGTCCAAATTTCCATTTTTTGTGTTTTCCATGTTTTCATTTTTAGATTCATCTAAACTTAAGGTTCAATTTCCATAAGTTATTTAATAAATTTTTATTGGGTTTTTAGACATGATCTCATAGTTATATCCATGATTGTTTCCTTGGGTTTCAATATTTTAGTGATATTAATCATCCATTTATCTAATCATCCTAAGTCCCCAAAAGGTTTTCCCATTTATAACTTAAGATTATGAATTCTATAATTTGTTTCTAGAATGTTTTAATCAAGTCTAGCATTATGGGAATCTAAATCAACTTTTTTAAAATAAAATATTCCTATAAACTATTAAAACATTCCCCTAATAGATACTTTATAATTTTAAGACTCGATTTGGAATTGATTTTGAAATGATGTTCTAGATGTTGTGTGAAAAAAGGAGAATCATATTGTTTCAAAAAAACATGATCTTTCTATGAAAATTTGGGATTACTTTTTTAACCAATATAACATTGAATCAGAAAAGGTTTATTGATAGCTTTATTTATATCCCTATAGTCAAAAAAATTGGGAACTATCTTTAGGCTTCATAGGGAGATAAATGTTAATAAACTATTTTTGAGAATGTCCATACAACCCAAAATGACAACACTGCTCCCTAAGTGAATTTTAATTAATACAAATAGTCTGGTAGTTAGTATCACCCCTATGAATGAATATCTTCCTTATGATTTTGTGTTGGTACCTTTTTGAATGTTTTTAAAGAGTTTTTTGATCTCATCAGCTATCATAGCCAAGAAATCACCACAACAATATTTATCCCCAAGATTTTGATCGTAAGGAGTGCGGATATTTTAAAATGAATCCATCAAGAGATGAGGGGAAATTCAGTGATTGGGAAATTGTAAAAAAATTCCCCTAAACTTTTCCCAATATCATGGAAATTTTCATCCTAATATTAAATGAAACTGGTTATTTTATGTCTCACTTCTGTGGTAGTGTTTCTAGAATAAAATTTAGTAAGAATGGAGTTGAAAAGTTGGTCCCATGTGTCAAAATTTTCTCATAAAGATTTTGGAACTAGATTCTATCCATACTCTTTAAACAAAATAGAAATACCCTCAGCCCATGCTCATCTTCATTCAACCCTTTAAATGGTAGATTTTTTATCAATATATAAAAATTCTAATGAATTCAAGATAATCCTCATTAGGTTCACCATTAAAAGAGGGTAACATTGAGTTGTACGATTGTTTCATCTCCAAACATCTTGACCTAGGGGATAACCAAATGATATATATATATTTTAAAATGGATAGAATATGGAAATAACTATTCCAAGGACTCTCAAAATTCCCATTCATATGTCAATGTGAAACCAGATTTTATTTTTATATCACGACTCTCTGAATTTCTAGATTTTGATTTTCCATTTCATCTTTTTTATTCTTTTAAGGGAAACAAATTTATGTTTATCTCAGGTATTAGTTTTTGAAGTTTATATTTTCAATTTTCCCTTATGTAGATAATATTTGGAGTTCAGATATTTTAAGAAAAACAAAACATAACTATGTAATTCAAGAATATTTTTCAGAATGTTTTTTGTAATAAAAAAATAGTTTAAATGTTTTTTTTGTTTTTTATGTTGGTTTCATATGACTTCTATGGAAATGGAGTTGAAATTTGATTCTCATGTGGTAATTGATGCACAAGTCAAATATAATTATTTATTAAACCTTCTAGAACCATTTTGTTGAATCAGGAGTATCGAATCCCTAGGGAAAGCATAAATAATTATTCAACCAAAAAAATAAAATTAAAAAAAGGAGAAAATGAAAAAAGTGAAAATAATGTTGTGATGGTAGATGAGAAACAATATTAATGAGAGAGAGAGAGACTGATTGATAAAAAATTAGGGGTATTTGACTTGTTAGAATTGAATTAAAATTATTTTATCTACTAAAACTTTAACAAACACAACTGTTCCAGTGTTTGTGAGAAGGTGTGTTGAAATGTCTAACCATTGTTAGGTGAAATCCACGGTATAGTGAACTCTCTTGAAAGATGATAAGTCAACAAAAATTTCTAAAAAATATTTTTTCATTGTTTTAGAATTGATACATCATACTTTTCCAATTTTTGGTATTTTAGATGATGCTCAAAAATTGAAAATATTCACTAAAATCTCTTATCGGTACATAGAATACTGTAAAAATGATTCTCATTAAGAATAAAATAAAGATAACTGTACAATTAATTACTCTGACATAATCATGAAAAATAAATCTAAATAGATTAAAAAATATGAATTCATTCCAATTTGATACCACTAAGTAAGTTATGTTCACATATTTAAGGAGATAAACATGAAAATACTAAAGAAATAAATCTCAAAATAGTAATACAATAAGAGAGGAGAGAGAATGGAAACTTATCTATAGAAGATTCCTTCTTCCTCCTTACTCTAGCTTATGTAACTCCTATATTAATATTATTATCTCTTCTGACTACATAAACTTCTCTATGTTGTCTTTCCATATCTATAATGAATTTCCTGACTCCCAATGTCTTGATGAAACTCCTTTAATATTTTTCTAAATCTCATTGCCTTCATACAGTGTCTTAATTCTATCTTCGTCTAATGAAGTGTTGTATTTGGTCCATTTGGAACTGTCATAGTAATTTTATCACTTCCCTTTAACAAATTATAATACTAAAAAATGTGCATTAAATGCTCCACCCAAACACATCCAATAAAATCTCAGTAATTGATTTTAAATTTCCTCCTGCTAGAAACTTCCCTGAACTTCAAGATTAATCCATGCCTATAGTCTACTCAACTCACTCATCATCTCATCAAACTATTATTCCATTCACATATTTCTCTTCAAACCCATGATATGTATTTCAAGAAGGCTTGAGATAAACTCATTCAGTTTAATAAGTGTGACTCCTCTACCTAAACACCAAATTCAAACAACAAAATAGTAATATTAGGTGAAAATTATCAGGTTCATCTCCTTTGGTTTTACTAAAACTCCTTGGGTAATTTTATCGAACAACTATTGTTCTCCCTCTAATATACCTAAAAGTGAAACATTAGAGAACCATGTGGCCCCACCATCTTCATACCTACATCAGTAAACAACCCTAATGACATCATCTTGATCGAATGGAAAATCATTTCATTAGATATATTTAGTTTAACCTTGTGAAAACAGCTTCTGATTACTTTAATAATTAACTTTGTTTATAATTAAACATATTTGGACCCTTCAACCTTTTTAGTGGTCTTTTTTTATCTTCAATATAGCATCCAAAACATAAATATTATCAGTGAGAAACATAAATTCATTGGGATATCATCTTCTTGAATGGGTGGGATGATTTCATTGGTTTGAAGAAGTTATATATTTTTTTAAAAATTTATAAAAAACTCTAATTCATGTTCCAACTAGTCATTGAACAACCTCAATTCATGAAAAAAAAATCCTATTCTTGAGCTTGAAATGGTTAATGAGAATTATCAATGAACTTTTTTGTGTTCATTCGGGCATATTTCATCGATGATAACTTATCGATACCGAGCTCCTTAGGTTTTGTTTCCCTCTAAATTTCTTTGATCAATCTTGTTAGATGCATGGATGAAGTTCAAAATGACTTCATTTGACATGATTCATGCCAAAACTCAAGACCCTATCAAGAATCTTATTCAACCATCTTCAAACTTCAATTCTGGGTTTGTTAGTTTGGCAAGAATCAACATCTCCATCAACACATCTGACTCAAATACCAAGATCCTCATTATAGTTTTAGTTTAATCCCATAAAAAATCAAGGTTCTTCATCTTCCCTAGAGTCTTGTCCAGATCAGGTTCCATATTCGGCTACCCTTGGTGGATCAAGATCATTTAGATCTATTTTCATACAACTGTTCTGGCTCGAAGCTCAGGTTCTTCTCTTTGCTAATAGGGATAAATAAAGTACATGGTATTCGCATACTGAAATAAATGGCTATTTGAATTTCATAGAATTTATATATGTAGATTTTTTCATTTTGGGTATGTGTGTAGTGAATTCAGCTATGTAAACCCCTTCTATTATTTATCTACATTAATGATGTTTCCATTTGGCTGTGTGGCTCTTTTTGGATTTGACTACACGATTTACAATAAAAAAAATTGGATATGTATATGGGAAATGAATATTGGTTACATGAGATTCAATACAAATAAGAAAAATAAAACAATTAAAGAATTGTGGAATATAATTAAATAAAATAAAAAATAATAATTCTAGAACAAGTAAACAAGGTTTAATAAAAAAATAAAAATGAAAGAATCAAAAATAAAATTAAAGTAATAATAATTTTTAAAAATAAATTAAATTAAAAAATTATCAATTAAAAAATGACAGTAACATAAAAAAAGATAAAATTTACTAAGCACTTAAAATAAAATAAAAACACTAAAAATTAATATTAAAAATAAAATTTAGTAATAGAATATTAAAAGAATTAGAAAATTAATAATTTAAATATAAAAATACTCATTTAAATAGGAAATTGAAAAATATATTATTTAAATAACCAATTGAAAACAATTCTATAATTAATGAATAAAATACACATTTTATCACTAATTACACAACAAATTCTAAAAAATGGATGTGTAAAAACATATGAAATAAAATACAAATCACTCAACTTGGTCACTCAATTTAAGTGTTAGAGAATCAACACTTGTAACACACAATGTTACAATATAGTAGTTCATAACCATGTCATGTTAATAAATATTCATATAGGCAACCCACATCCATATGAAAATTAGATCAAGAATATGTCTCATGGGGCCACACACACACCCAACACATGAAAATCATATCAAGTATAGGTCTCACAAGATTACACACATACATAATCATTCCAAACACATGTATAAATTTTACCTATATGGTAAGGAATCTATACCTTAAGCACAACGATGTTCTGATTTAAGGGATCACTGCCTGATTCATGTTGCACATCAATGATCCCTAAGAAGATCCATTGCTATCAACATCCTAGGTCCAAATGAGAATTATATTCCAATTCTATGAATCAGGTTTAAATTTCTACCAAGGATCGATAATTCTCTTATTAGATCATGAAAAAACTATTAGATATAATCACGACATCAATATTCTAAGGTTCTTACCAAGTGAAATAATAGAATTGGGTTAGATTGGATGGAACTTACAAATTTAGAAACACATGATCGATCCAAGATTCAAGCATTAAAGAAGGGAGACAGAGATGCAAAAAACCACATAAAAATTTCCCAGGGTTTGAGTGAAAAGAGAGAAGGATTAGAAATGTCATTGGGGATCCAAGATATATAGATAGGTTGGAATAGGACACATTGCTGAAGTTAATTTTTTGTTCACACTATGAAATCATCAAGCACTCAAACATTCACACCATGATCAATTAGTTCACGACTCTAACCCCTTGAGTCAAACATCTACCTATTTTTATGCCCCTCAATGTTATAATATAAGAAACCCATTCAAACTATGAATGTTATTTCACACCGTTAACCACATATACTAATATTTACTTTGAATCTTTCCATAAACTATTTACATTGAAAAACATCCATTCACACTGTGAAATATTAAAGCACCTAGAAAATATAAGCTACTTGCCTTGAATTTCTAAACTCAGGTTCCTGAACACTACTAAAATTCCCCAATAATTCAATTAAACTTTTAAAAAGATACTGAATAGATCAAAAAAGCTGTAACTTATGATTTAGGGTGTTAAAAATATCTCCCTCTAATGAATTATCATCTTTAAGAAGTATATCCAGTGGCCTCTTTGAACAACTCAACCTATTTCACCTATTTTCTTAATTCATGGTCCAAAATATCTTATTGGATACACCAATTCCGCCACAGAACCCAAACAAGAGGAATAATCTATCCTTAAAACACCTTCTCACTTTGATTGATAGTCTAAATATATCTATCTACATATAATGAATTAGGTTCTAACTCAATATCCTCACAGTTGATCACATGCGTAAGATCAGTTTCATACTTCTGAATATAAGGCACATAAAAAACATTATGGATACTTTGGTATCATGGAAGATGGTTTAAATGATAGGAACATATTCTAATTAATTTTATTATATTGAATGGTCTAAAAATCCATAGTGACAATTTCACCTACCTCTACAACTACTAATTCCCAAACTGAGCTGTCACCCGTAAAAAGACCCAATCGCCCATAATAAATTACAAAGGTCATATCCTCTAATTGGCATTAAATTGATGTTTTATATAAGAATTAACCAACCAATTTTGAGTCAACTGGACACATTTTGAGGTCTCCTACATACTATATGGACCAACAACTGAATTCCCACCCACCTCATGCCAACATAACAATTAATGAAATGACCAGCCATAGAGAACCTCAAATAGATCCATCTAAATCGAAGACTGGAAAATATTATTTTAGGTTAATTCATTCAAGGATAAATTATTACACCACACTACATGAAAATCTTGAACATATTCATAGAGAATATCCTATAAGGTATGGATCATTCTCTAAAACTTCCCATTGGTCTATGGATGAAAATCCATACTCAGCTTCAATTGATTCCCCATTAGATTCTACAAGACTTTCCAAAATCATGAATTAAAAAATCATCTATGATGGACACTATCCTCAAAGTATCTCCATATTTACACAAAATCTCTTGAACATATAACTTTATTAGATCATCCACCAAATGGGTATCTCTAATTTTTAAGAAATGAGCCACTTTGGTCACCTGATCAACTATAATCCAAATGAAAAATCATCATTTATAGGTCTTGATAAATCCTATAAATAAGTCTACTAAAAGTTATTCCCACTTCCACACATGCACCAGAAGTAGCTGAAGTAACCCACTGTGTCACTTATGATTAAATTTGATCCTATGATAGGTCTTACAATGAGAGACAAAGACTATAATGTACTTATTCATATGAGGCCACCATAATCATCATTTTATATCCTAATAAATATTGGTTGAACCCTGGTGAAATTCCCACTATGATGCATGAGAGTATCTTATCATCTCCTCTCTCATGGAAGAAGGAACCATTACTCTATCATGAACATAGAGCACATAAAATCAGTCTAAGATCCGTTTGAGAATAGATTCATCTATTATCAAGCTTTCCCACATCACAAGAAAATCTATATCAAACCCTTGATTGAACTTTACTCACTCTATTTATAAGGGTGATATCATCAATGGTGCACAAGGAACTTCTCCCTAATCCTCAATCATTCACACCTCCCGGTCTACCAGTAAGGCCAACAACTTCCACTATACTTATTATGTTCTATCTCTAATTTCTTGGATCTTCCTACTATGATAATCTATGAAAAAAAATCCATTTTTCAGGACCATACACTATATTGAAGTCAAATGTCTGTAGGTACTCAACCCAATGTCTATGATGAATATTCAAGTCTAGTTGAGAGAATATATACTGTAAGCTCTTGTAGTTAGTATATAAAAAAATATCTTGCTGAAGTGGTAATGTATCCAACAATTTAATGTATGAACCAATATAGATAAATCTAGGTCATGATTAGGGTAGTTTCATTCATGAGGTCATATCTAGGGAGACCCATAAGTAACTACCTAATCTTTCTACATCACGATAGCTCCTAATCCAACTCCCAAAGCACCACAATACATTGCATACCCAATTCTGGGTTTAGGTAGAATTATAATTAGAGATAATTTTAATATTCTATTTAACTCTAATAATTATTATTCACATTAATTTATCCATTTAAACTTTACCCCCTTCTTATTAATCGTATTCATGGGTGTTTCCAAATGGGAAAAATTATTGATTGAAACCCATGTAGTACCCAACAAGTACAAGGAAACTCCAAATCACAAGAAAGTTATTTGGATGTGCTCATTACATCATTTATTATACCTTTTCTAGATCAACTAAAATTTTAGCCTTAGAAATTACATGAATGAGGAAAAAAACCTCTTTAATCCAAATGTGAAACTTTGACAACATGGTATAAAGAATATGCACTTGAATCATACTCAATACAATATCAAGGTGTCTATTGCGTGATTCTGAGGTCTTTGAATATATCAAGATGTTATCAATGAAAAAATTGACAAAATAATCTATATATGGGTGAAAGATCATACTCATTAGAGCCACAAACACGGTTAGAGAATTCATTATCCCAAAAGGCATAAAAAGATATTTATGAAACCCATTTTTGCTCCTAAGTGTTGTATTCAGTATGTCATACTTCCTAAAACAAAGTTTATGATAGCTAGTGTAAAAATCAATATTTTTGAACCTTCAGGATCCCCTTAACTAATCAAATAATCCATAAATCCTTGGAAATGGGAAATTAGTCTTCAATGTAATGTGATTTAATTTGATGTATTTTTTACACAACTAAATAGTATCATCATCCTTATTTTAGAAAATAACTAGATCACACCAAGGTTAAGTGTTGGGTTTGATAAATCCATTATTTTCTAGTTCTTAAATTTTCACCTTAATCTCATTTAAATAAGTAGGTGCCACATGGTAAGGTTGAATAGATATAGGTTGCACACCATTCATGAGTTCAATTTCAAACTCAATACCCCTATCCGGTGGTAACCTAAAGAAATATTCTGCAATGGAATCTTGGTACATATCTACAATAGGAATAAAAGAATCAAGCTAGCCACTTGTGTTGTAATGGCTCCAAACTGACTAGTATCTGATCCCACTTTTTCTGATTCAACATCCCACTCACTGGTCAACAAAAATTTTTCTCCCTTAGTCATTATAAATGATACTCATCTCTAGTAATAGTCAATGTGTTCATGGTAACTACTCAACCACTCCAGGAAAATGATCACAACAAATCCATACATATCTTGAATTATAAAATCCCACACATATTCAAATCCAATAATCTCTTAGGGATAATCTAGGAAAATATGGAGATGATACTCTTTCTTTCCCAATGGTATATTAATAGTAATAAATTTAGAATATAATTTAACTTGGAAATATAACCTAACAACCCCTTGAGAAGATCTAAACAAATGGGATGTGTCTATATCAAATAAATAAATATAAAACATAGAAGTAATTAGGACAATACCTTGATTAATTGAAGGTCCCTCTACACCATCAGTTGAAACATAGTTGGCCACATAAATTCTACCTATGTTTGGGTTTGATAAATCCATTATTTTATAGTTCTTCAATTTTCACCTTAATCTCCTTTAAATAAGTAGGTGCCACATGGTAAGGTTGAATAGATATAGGGTGCACACCATGCATGAGTTAAATTTCAAACTCAATACCCCTATCCGGTGGTAAAATAAATAAATATTATGTAATGGAATCTTGGTACATATCTACAACAGGAATAAAAGAATCAAGCTAGACACTTGTGTTGTAATGGCTCTAAACTGACTAGTATCCGATCCCACTTTTTCTGCTTCAACATACTAGTCACTAGTCAACAAAAATTTCTCTCCCTTAGTCATTATAAATGATACTCATATCTAGTAATAGTTAATGTGTTCATGGTAACTACTCAACCACTCAAGGAAAATGATAGCATCAAATCCATACATCTCTTGAATTATAAAATCCCACACATATTCAAATCCAATAATCTCTTAGGGATAATCTAGGGAAATATGGAGACGAAACTCTTTCTTTCCCAATGGTATATTAATAGTAATAAATTTAGAATAGAATTTAACTTGGAAATATAACCTAACAACCCCTTGATAAGATCTAAACAAATGGGATGTGTATATATCAAATAAATAAATATAAAACATATAAGTAATTAGGACAATACCTTGATTCATTGAAGGTCCCTCTACACCATCAGTTGAAACATAGTTGGCCATATAAATTCTATATATGTTATCATGAAATCTCCCCTAAGGATCATGTGTCACTTGATTTACACACCATAGTGGAGTCACCACCTACTTCTAAAACTCTCAGACCACATCTTAGCCTAACCTCACTGATCACATCCAAGAAGCCTTCACACACAACTTTTTAAGCTATCCAATCATTCCAAAATAAAGAAAATTATTGAGGGTATTAGGAAATTATTTGAGATAGTTACCCTTCTGTCCAAAATTATATCACCTAGAAGAACTATATCCCATATAGGTAGATAAAGAACCCTTGATCTGCTCTGATTTTCATCCACCACCCTAGAATGTGTCCTCTAATTTCCTCTTTTTAATACCAGAATAAGTAGCTGGGGAAGCACAGGAAAATATAGTAGTTGGTCCACTAAAAGCTAAAAGAAAAACCAAAAAATTTATCTTACTCTATCCCCTTATAAATAATCAAATCATCATCAATCACCTCAATATAAGTGGTCAAATAAAAATTCCTATCATGAAACATCAAATCATTTTGGAGACAAATCTAAAACTTATTAGCTTTCTACACCTCATTCTCATCTAATAAAGGATAAAAATGTAGTATCTCAGTGAATCATGTAGAATAAGATGATACCAACATTGTACCTTGAGGAAGCTCCCTGAACATATTGGCATGATACAACTTCAGCATATCAGGGGATAATTCCTCAATGAAGATGTCCTTGAGGGTTTCCTACACCAGAACCTTATTTATTCCTACCTAATTCATAATACCGAAAACCCCCAAGCTGGTCCATAGTGCATAAAAGTAGCAAGTTTCACCTTTCGATCTTCCATAGTATCCACAATGTCAAATATTCTATTAATAATGTATATTGAGTCTTCATCATACCGGGGGTCTCTAGTACCCAAAAAGGTTGGGGGATTTTGGAGTTGAAATCCATGATAATAGTAAAAAATTGACCATTGAGCTCCTCTACCCTGAGCAGGAACTAGCTGGAAGAGTATAGGTTGGATTAGTTCTATGGATAGAACTACAATAGTAGCTATGATAATATTACAAATTGCACCCACCTATATAGAAGGAAGTGAAATAAGGGAATCCCAACTTGAGGGAGCATTCTGATCAAATTACCTTTATGGTTATATAGGATGTTTACAAGGTGGAATTTTTTTAAATTCTAAAACAAACTCTTAGAAAAGCTCAAACATATATTATAAGAAGACTGTTTAATAGTCTACATGAACACTCAATGAAAAAAAAATAAGAATATCATCCAAAGAGGGTATCCACAAACACAAGGTATATCCCCCCTTAGAACTAACCCTAGGACAAAACCAAGTCTCCTGTACACACAAAACAAAGTATTTTTAGGTTTAAATAATTAAATGTAAGAAATAATGTACCAATGAAGAACAAATAAAAAATTTCAAAATGAATTTAGTTAATTTTAACCCTATATAATAAAAAAAATAAGAATGTGACATTTAAAAATACATGCCTAATAATGATGCATTATTACACTCTAGATCACATAAATTAGAATATCAAAATCAGGGGAATCACCCAAGATAAAATACATCAATGGTAATAACGAATTACATGAACCTCAATACCAATTTCTAGGAAAATTGGTGGTCCATTATAAAGTACTATTTAGGAACTAAAATAGTTCCCCTCTGAGAGTCCCAACCATCCTATCTCCTGTCTACAACATCCCAAATCAAGGAAAAATAAAGGAAATAGGTTTCATATTATACCATTTTGTAACACCCCAACCCAAATTACTGGGTCTAGGACAGAGTTCCACAACACCTCATGCACGCCTCCCAATATGTAAAAGGCTATAGACTAACATCAAGGGCCTGAGATGAATTGTAGAGAGACTATTCCCTTAGTAATAGATAAACAATAGAGGATACAATAGAAAAAACAATAATAGTAACAACAATAATAATGGAAAACAAAAATACTCCCTACAACAACATACAAAATAAGAGTATCAATACCATGCTCTCATATTATGGTATGTTAGTCATATAATACAAATAAGAATAAAGGATATGCACATGTGGTTGGTAAATGTACAAAATTTGGTAAAAACCAACTAAGTACATGTGAAAAAACACATAATACCCAAATTCTATCCTGACATCACCCCACACCATCCTGTATCTCTTTATCAATTTCCCACCATAGGGACCTTTCCATTAACTGGATCCCTGATCATAAAATCTACATGCACACTGAGATACTCATGTAGAGTGTGAGTATAAAACCCATAAGTACACCACCAATGGTCCTTAACATATGTTCCTAATATACACAATTTTATATATTGACAATAATAAATTCTTAGGTAAATATTATGTAATCACACATGTGTGCATATATGTCATGTCCTTGAAGAATAGATATTTATGGATTGACTCTATTCAATAGGGAAACTTAAATGTTGGCCTGACGTACTTGGAAAACCAATCATCTATATACATCCCAAATGAAGGGATAAAACAACCACCTTTAAGGTAAGTAATCACATCAACCCAATTTACCACTCTAAGGAAAGACACACACCACATGTCGATCAAATCTCATAGATCTAGGGAAATCAATCATACCTCATGTCAAACAAAACTCACAATTATAGGGAAATAAACAAACCATGTGTTTACCCAATCATATGTCTATGGTTCAATCCATCACATAACATGTTACCCAAATCTCATAGCTCTAGGTAAATCCATCACATCATCCACACTCCCCCTCTAAGAGATAGATTGGCTCGTATGGATAAACATGGTCACTCAATTGTAGTGATAGATAAATTAAACTTGTAATAAAAAATTATATAATAAAGAAGTTCATAACCCTATCATATCAAACAAGAAACATATATCCAACAAACATCCACATGAAAATCATATTAATCATAGGTCTCATGGGGATACACACACACACACCGCATGTGAATCATATCAAGCATTGGTCTCACGGGGGCACACACACACAATAATTCCAAAAACCCATATGAATATTCTATATATAGCAAAGTCTTACTACCTTAAGAGAAATGATGTTATGATGTCAAGAATTTACACCCAATTTAAGTTGCACATAAACAATCTTCTAGAAGAGTCACTATCATCAACGACCTAGGTCCAAGGGAGAAGCATATGCCAAATCTCCAAATTTGGTTATTATTTAAATCAATGATAAACAATTATCTTATTAGATAATATAGTAACTCTTATATATACTCATGAAATAAATATTATAAGGTTTTTACAAAGATAAAATTGAGAATTAGACTATAATGGATGGAATTTATCAATTTGGAAACACTGCATCGATATGAGCTTTAGGCATTGAAGAAGGGACATGGAGTGAGCCAAAACCGCCTAAGAATCACCTAATGTTCAAGTGAAATGTGTGAAGGTTTAGAAAATTCATAAGGTCTCTAGAATTTGTTAATAAGATATAATATGAGACATTCATGGCATAAAAGTTTAGTTCATTATGTGAAATCATCATACACATGAACATTCACTCCGTAATTGATTGGTTCATGCCAAGAACCCTTTGAGTCCAACATCCATAAAATTACATGGAATCTCAATGTTACGAGTCTAGAAAACCATTCATGTCATGAATTATATTTCATCCCATGAACCACCTCAACCTATATTTCTTTTGAATCTACCAAAAACCCATTCACATCATGAAACATCCATTCACACCATGAAATCATCCTATAGCCAAAAAATCCAAGGCACTTGACTTTATTTTTTAAACTTAGGTTCTTAGAAAACTCTAACATTACTCAATAATTTAATTACACATTGAAAATATACATCAAATCTAAAAACATGGCGTACCTTAAGATTTATGATGTTTTAAAACTAAACGATGAATATTTGTGAGACTATCCAAATCACTTTCCATTCCACCGATTGTAAGGGAATATAATCAAGAGATGATTTATCTTTAAGGATTAGATTTAGATGCATATCAATGAGGGAATAATGGAGGTAGTAGAACTAAAATATCTACTTTAGTCACAGGAACAACAGGAGAATAATTAAAAATTTGTGTGAAAGAATCATGGTCACCCATTTTCGGATTGAAATAAAACAAAGTATATTCCTTTAAACCTGATCTTGTGGCTATATACTTCTCATGTTCATTAGTGCATAACCAATTTAAGCTTCCAAAAAAAATACACCTAAGGAGGCTACCATGAAAGATCATAACAATTATTATCCCTACCATAGACTTTGGGAACATATAATTAAAGGATGTTTTATCTTCAAGGATTGGCTCCATAAGTATATAGAAAAAGTCCTAAGAGAGTTAGATGATCCTAAAACTCATGAGACCTATATGCGATCCATTTTAAGTCCAATGGAAAATCCTTCCTCTTAGTGAGTTATGTTATACCTTATTTTCTTATCACATGGTGTTAAATTATACGACATCAACATTTTTATTGTATGAAATTAAATTTCCCGACACAAGTCCCAACCATATGACATTAAACTATATAGCATATTTTCCCCATAATAATAAGTTAAACCAAATGTCCAAGGTCCTAAATGAATGAATCTAAAAAGAATAGCATACCATCCTAGCAGTATGATGATAAACCATATAACCCAAGTGCATCCTACATTACTCTAAACTACTTATATTTAGCCCATATTGAATGATGTTAAACTGAATTACATATGGTCATTTAATATTATCCAAACTTCTATTTACATATGATCAAAATCTATGTAAAAGGTTCTCAGTAGATGGGTTTTACAACTAATGTTGGGTTTTATTCAATGAACATACACTATATAAAATCTTCCCCACCTCTTTCCAGGATGCCTATAAATTTTATCACTGATTCACTATACATGACCCAAATCTACACAAATAATGAAATTCCTTCCCAATGCATATGAGCTATATCTTTGCAGGGAACTTTTTTCCAGAACTACACATGGATTGATTCCAATATTTATAGGATATGTAGTGATTCCTAGAATTCCTAAATTGGGTTCATCCATAAAAAGTGAAAATTTTCCCACATGTCTTAGCGAATGACCCTTTAGTCATTCATGTTAATAATTTTCCCTACTCGGTACCAAGATGAGTTTCTTTGACTTATCATAAGAATTAGATCCACATAAAATGAATCACATGTCCTTATTTTATTACTATAAAATATGAAAAATTTCATCATTATCATATGTAAAACCCTTCTCCATTCAAGAATTTAAATTTCAGAGGGAATTTGAATTTTTAATTCTTTACTTGGTCTCATTTTGAGAATTTAGATTCAAATTGTAATTCCAAAAGTTAGAGTGTCTTGATGAGATTTTTTAGATATAGATCAAGGATCGAGTTCCTTAAGTGCTATTTTGAGTCTCAAGAGCTTTGAGTTGAATTTTGTAAGTTTGGATGAATTTTTTACTATGTTTCACAATTTGGTGTGCATGGTTCAAGGAAAACCATGAAAAACCTTGAGTGTGGGATGTTTTTTAGTTTATTTCATTCATGAATGGGTGGTTTTCATGGTTAAAACATGTTTTGGGGTTAACCATACAGATTTTATTGTAAACCATGTGGAGTAGATTTGTTTAGGGGCTTGTCACAAGGTTGGTGGATGATTGCAGATAAATCATGCAAAACTTCAAATTCAATTATAGAGATATTTTTAATAGTAAACACACAGTTGAAAAAACCATGTGGCTAAACCACATGAAGTGTGTGGCCTTAGATAGTGAATGTTTCATGGTTGGTGCATAGTTTGAAAAATTGTTCAACCAAACCATGGAGGGTTAAGAGATTGTGGAAGTCCGAACCACACAGTTGGCTCATGATCTGAAAAAACATAAAAACCTTTAAAAAGTAAAAAAAGATGATTTTCCTCCTAAGATTTATAATATGGAAGCCCCAATTTTTCTCATACCTCTTGCATGATGTCCAGTTTCTCGACCCCTATCTCCCTTTTTGTTTTCTCTTTTAATTTGGTGGGTTTTGATGCGATTTCTTCAACATTTACGGTGATTTATCCTCTATTATCCCTTAATTTTAATTCTCTATATTTTCTCTCTAATGTCGGGTGACCCAGTTATAGATTTTAGATATTATTCCACTAAATAATGGTACAATTATCTCAATATTAGGGAGATTTAATATGGTATAAGATGTCTTGAGATAATGTTTTCATGTTGTTACACCCCTCTTGGACGAAGGTATGTTTTCTGGTGATTATTTATTATGATTTTTCCTAAATTAAATGAAATTGGTTGTTGAATCAGATGATTAATTTGTGGATTTTGTGTGGCTTAGGTTTGAGTGTACGTTGGGAGTGAAACACACCCCATGCTCAAGGTTTCAATGAGATGATGACGCCCAATGAGATATTAGGTATTATGCCTAATTTGATTAATTTGTAATTTAATTAGAAATTGTTATAAATGAATGAAATAATTAATTATAAATTGTTTATGATTTATTATTGGATGTTTTGGTTCGAGATAAGAGCCCAAGAGTTGAGGTTATTCTTGGAATATCTTAGGTAGTGATGGAAACTAAACATTTTTTTTGTATTTTAAAATAAAAATCACTTTTTAGGTTGAGTGAGAATTGATACAAATCAGACACTCAAACGATCCCTAGGACTACTTCCTGAATAGAAAAACAACCGAAACCAAATATAGGAACCACACATGACCACACCATCCACAGAGTGTGTCCCTACTATAACAAAATATCTAGAACATGATCTTGCGGATCACCACTAACCCTGTGAACCCTCCTTGAGTAGAAACCTTGTCGCACAAGAGCCAATATTTCCACCCCCAAGGATGCCCAAAATGATGGAGCCAACCACAAAAAGGCTACTCAGAATTCCATCACTGAGGGAAGGAACCCATAGCACTATAGAACCATTGAGGCCAGCACAACCTCACCGCCCGTACCACGACCTGCCAGAGAACCATTGAACACATGTCTCAGATCAAAAACTTCCACACCAAAACAGCCACACAACATAACCCCCAATCTCACCACCATTAGAGGAGGCACCGACACAACCTAAATCATTAATGAATCCATTAAACTTGACCAAAGTGGAGTCTTGTGTGAGGGATATGGGAGAAATGATAGAGGAGACCATAGAATGGTAGACCTGAGCTGGGGGAACAAAACAAGGAACACAAAAATAGTCTGAAATAGGGCCAAAATAGAAAGCAAGACCTGCAATAGAATTTTCAAAGGAGAGTGAAAAACCATGAGGGATTCAATGATAGAGATCTATAACATAAAACCACAGGACTGGATAACAAAAGGAACCCCATGCAGAGTGATAGCCATTGAACCGAAGTGAGGGACAAGGAACCATTAGAGCGAGACTGAAACATGGGAGGCTAAAGTGAGGATAAGAACAAGAACTAACAAACAGGTTTCATCAGAATAGAGTGAATGATAGTGGAAAACTAATCTACTCAGCATAGACCGATCTCTATAACCACAAAACTGTGGGGGAGGCCATGAATAACACCACACCGCGATAGTGACACCGCTTGACCTGACAATCAACGATTCCATGCCCATAAGGAAGAAAAGAATATGATAGGAGGGTGGAATTAAGGAAGCATGAGTGAAACCCTAGACCTCCAAGAGTAATCTCTCGCTCCCTACATCACACCCCCTAGGCAGTGATGGAAGGGTTTTATTTCAAATTAAACAACATCGTATAAGATAAGTGGAGTTGAATTTTATTGAATCTTTTTATTGATTTGTTATTTTACATTAATATTCCATAATTTTTATTATTGTATTCATGATACTTTAATTTTGTGATCTCCCTATAGATTTTGACAGGACCATGCTGACCTAATATTCAATATGGTATATTTAGATTGCTAAATAGATTGATGGTGGGTACTTAATTGAATGAGTTATGGAATACCTCTTTATATATTGATAAGTAGAGTGAGTTTAATTTAAAATAAAATAGAGTTTTCTTTTTTGAAAATTAGATTTAAAAAAGAGGATAGATTTATATAAAAATTTCAAATTGAATATAGTTACTTGAGAAAAGATTTTGAAATTGTTTTTCAAAATGGAAAGAGATTTTTCTAAAAAAATTATTATGTGATTTTTCTAAGGTCTTAGCTTTTGTAATATTTCATGTGAATCCTTTTGAAATGGTTTTAAATGAAAAATGAATTTTATTTAGTTTTCAGGGGAAATATGGAAGGGCTTGATCCAGATTTGGTTAGTTTGACCATTTGTGTGAGAATCCATATTTTCTAAAAAATAAGTGATTTTTAATACCCATTTATACAATTTACATACATGATTATTATTATACGATGATGTATGTCATGAATGTTAGATGATGATGGATAATTTTTGTATCAAAGTACTGGGTTAATCTAGATGGATATGTTAGGCCCCTTAGAGTATAGAGACGAGTCTTAAGGTCCCCAAAAACATTGAGGGGCATTATGACCAGAATATTAGTCTTGGGTTGAATGATGGAAATATGATCGAGGGACCCGTGTTTGGTGTCTGTGCTATGATGTGACCTAGGGGAACCTAGTGGTAAACCCAACATCATGTTAAACCAAGATAGGGTTAGTACATGATATTGGAAGTGGTAATTTCTAGTGTCAGCTTTCAAACCAAATTATTCTTTAGATCCTAATATGACTATAGTGTTGAGGATAGGTTTTTAACTTAATAGGATAACCATTTTTGAGTGATAGGGGTTTGGGTGGATGGTTAACCTGTGGGGTATGTTTGTGATGTGTATGAGGTTCCTTGGTGGAATACCACATGATCATGATTTATGAGTTTATAAGAATTGGGTGTGACCTTGTTGTGTTTATATATATATATATATATGATATAACCGAGGATCCAGGGTAAAATTATTTGAGTGAATGCAGTACCTAGTTCTAGTGTGAGCTATGACCCTAGGGAGATTATGGTTCTAGGATAAAGGAATCCCTAGGTGGTTTAATTATGTCCCTATGATGGGTATATCTCCCCTGAGTGGTGACTTAGGTTTCAAAGATGATTATATTTCCCCCATGTGTTTACTCTCCTTCAAGTACACCCTGTCACTTGATGAAGCATATAAGATATTCAACTACATGTTTTGGGTTATGACATGGTTCCGTTAGGTAGTTGGTGTGTCTTGTTCAAAGAAACTATGGAATTAACAAAAATAGATAGTGTTGGGGATCAAAGTTTTTTAGTTAACACCTAAAAACCCAACATGTATGTTTGTTGTGTCTTTATGTTACTTACTATGGTTGAGGCATTGGGGATTCCTACTTGGTCATTTGACTCACCCCCTACCCACATACATGGCATGAGATTCTATGTACATGGGTACACTTTCATGTTTTATTTCAGGGAATATGAATTTCTTGGAGCTAGACATGTGGTGCACTTAGTAGGGTGTGGGGGTCATGGATTCGACGAGTTTGATTATGTGAGTTGGGCTAGAGTCTAGTGTATTTTATTTTTAGTTATTATTCAAAAAAAATATCGAATAGTGTGATATTATTTTATTTATATATATATGATTCAATTTTATCCATGACTGCTGCTTTTTCTATATTATACCATCATATAGACCATTTACCTCTTTCTTTTATAGACTACGGGGGTATTGTTAGCTCTATGTTTTATTTTGACAAGATTTTGGGGTGTTTGTTATATAGACAGGTTATCCTATTTTTTTAGATTT
Source organism: Viscum album (assembly GCA_963277665.1). NCBI lineage: Eukaryota > Viridiplantae > Streptophyta > Magnoliopsida > Santalales > Viscaceae > Viscum > Viscum album. The sequence goes on from OY728137.1 coordinate 2,003,816,929, forward strand.
GGGCATGACCCTTGGGTATTTTTTAGAGGGAATAAACTTCTTATGAATATGTTACAACCTTGCTAATTTTTGATAGCCTTTGGAATATGGGGAGGTGAGCCTGAGGTTATGTGGAATCCACACTCGGGTTATTTTTAGGCAATTCGAGCTAGGGAGTTACCCTGAATGATGTTAAACTACATGGTTATCATCAATACCTTTTTTTACTCTTTCAAAATAGGAGTAGTCTTCCAATTACCCCATGTTTCTCATATAAATCATAAATCATGTGATCATAGAGGTTTTGGTTGATTACTTTTATTATATCACTCGATTTTCACCATACCTAAAAGTAGGGAGACTAATGTCCATGTTGCATGACTATAAATTGCACAACATAGCATCCTTATCATGTGATGTTAAAATATATAGTTTAACATCATTTTCACTTGAATTTAAACTACATGACATTCATCCTAGCAATATGATTTTATATTTCACAACATGTATAACACATTTTGAAAGACCATAAACTATTTTCAGTGGAATATTCTATATGGATTAGTTTCCTTACATGAGATCCAGATATGTGTAAGATCCCTACTAGAACATGGGTATCAACTTTAATCCCATGTATGAATATGGAAATTACCATGATGTTTAACTTCCCTGATCATATTAGGTTATTCCTTTCATGGATTGGTGCTATGACACAACAATTTCACCCCTCCCATGCATGATCCATATCTATATGGGAGGTATTTTGCATAAATTTATTTGTTCATAAAACTATGTTGAGAACTAATGACCCATGTGTAAAAGATTACTCCCTTTTAAAATATATTTCTATAGAGATGTTATATATATGGTTGTGTTTACCCACTCTAGTGTCATAATACATATAACCATTAACCAGAAGAATGCCTCCATTTTTAAGAATATAGTCCTAGTGTTTGGGTAATCTCATTTTTAGTTGGTCTTCCCACAACAGACACTATATTACAGAATATGTATAAAAATACGCTATCATACTTCATTCCATTATAGTTTTTCAGTTTCCCTTTATCCATGTTGAGTATGTTGAAAACCCTTCATTGAAATGAGGCCACCTTTTTCTCTTATGAAATATCCAATTCTATGAAACACCCTTAACATATTAGTCCTCGTCATATATCCTTAAACTACATTATTAATATTTACTAGATGCATGAATCTAAACCAAACAACATGAGGACCTAGTTATATATGTAATCCCACAGTTTATTATATAACTTTTCATTACATTTTACAAACAGAGGATCTTTAAAGTCTAGTGTCTTGGAAATCATGAAAAAAATACATGAATACATTAAAAATTATTATAATCTACTTATAAGGATTCATAAAAGGTTCATCCTAAGTACAATTACTGCATCTCATAACCTTGAGACATACATCAAAGGAAAGGGCGAGCAGAAGGCATACTAAGGAAAGTAAGGGAATCCGTTTACTTGTGATATCAATAAAGACTTGATGAAAAACATAAAGACATGATCACTGGAAGTAGAAACATATAACAATAAAAATAAATTGAATCATAACTTGAATATGTGGCTAAAACATTTAATTTATACATTCATGAACATATCACCAAGTATCAACCCCAAGGTGTCATAAAAATTACCAAGGTTATTCACCAAGGTATCATGAAACATTTCATCTCTAGAGATTAAATTCTTTACCCAATGCATTGGAGAAATCTCAGGGTGCAACCTTAATATATATTTATTATCATGTGATCCAAATAGATCATAATCATAAATTTCATAAATAACCCAAAGAGAATAAAAGAAATGAGTTTCATATCAAAATCATGACGTTTTAAAAAGTGTTTAAAAACAAGATCATCATGTCATTTATAACCCATAGAAAGGGAATAAGGGTTTTATGTATATCAATTATAGAATCAATAATATAATTTTTATGTCTTTATGATCACCCATAGAAACAAAATAGGTCTGGGTATTCACATAAATAAGATAAGATAATTTCTTGAGAGAAAGAGAGAGAAATTTTGAGATGAAATTTCTACAGCATAACGACTATATAACATGGTTTTTGAAAATAATAAAAAGAGACTGGAAAAGGGTATCCCATCCATAAATGAATACTTTTATAGTATGGGGATAGAATAAAATTGGAATAATATCATGGTGTGGATATTTTAATGACATACCAGAGAAAATGTGATTTCTTTTACGAAAATTCTGCAGCCTAACAACGTCATTTAAAAATTCAGAAAATAAATTGATGAGAGTGGAAAGGGTCCCTTATTATTTGGACATAAAATGTATAGTAATAATTATATATAAAAACATACCCCAACATAATAATATGGTATCTAGAAGATGTAACAAAAAGGAAGTCATGACTTAAAAGAGGAGGGTGAAAGGTTCCCTTACCTTGAAGAGTAGCTTCGAAAGGTTGAAGGTTGGGACCTTGGAGGTATTGAGGGAAACTTGTGAGGACTAATTGTGAGGTAAAAGACCAGAGCATTGTTTATGATTAATTTGTAATTAAAGGAATGAGGGAATTTCTTGGTATTTATAGCAAAAGTGAGGGAATATTTTATTAATTTCCAAGGGACATCTCATTGGTGGTATTTGCAAAATCATGGGATTAACCATGGTATTTTCCCATGGTATTGGCCACTTGGGAATCTTCATAACATATCTTACTATTCACAAGTCAACTAGAATTATTACATCCTTATTAAATCATTAATGATGTCATTAATCACACTGAAACTCAAAACTGTATTTTTACTATTCACCAAAAAACAAAACATTTTATAAAAAATATAATAAATTCACCCTAACCTAATATTGATGCTATGAAATAAAAAATGAATTCCATTTTATGAAAATAATTTTCTAATTATGAGATATTTAATTTTTAAGTAAAAACACTATTTACCCGAAAAAATACTAATACTTAACTAATAATTTCTGAAACAATTATTTACTTATGATATAATATCACATTACCAAACAAGATGCCTAAATTATATTTATAATTTCTTAAGTGAGTTTACTATTACATTTGTCACATTACTATTCATAAGGGTAAAATTACTATTCCAAAGGGTAATGTTACTATTCACCAAAAAATTATTTTGATCTTATTGAACCAGATTTTTCCACTGATTACAACCATGTATGTTCGATTTTCAAAAATAATTTCATCGAAAAAGTTATTTAATAATAATTTTGATATACTATTCATTTAAAAACACTATTCATCAAAACACAATATTCATAAAATTGAAACTTCTTAGAAAATTTCTAAAAAATCATCCTAGGTTAATTTTGACATTTGAAATTCAAAAAAGATGTTTATTTTACCATAATAATTCTATATGTATGAGAATTCTTTGAAAAGTACAATTTTACTTTTAATATCAATTTATCAAATTTGTATTAATTTAACATATACTTTATTAGGAAAAACTATTCCAAAAATAGGAATGATGAAAAAACAATTTCATTTATATGAAGGGATTACACAAAGTATCTAAGGCCTCATTACATATCCCCTTATAACACCTACATAGGACCTAAGTGTAAGATGTGCTATGGTGATAGAATCTTGGGGCGGCTCGGAAAACATTACCCGAGTGGTGATTTCTATCAGCTTGAACATCTCCCTTAGGTGATTCCGTTCATGCTTCACATGTTAAAGCTTAGCTTGGGATTGGTCCATCGTAAATCCTAGTGATGAAACCTCCTTCCCAAGATCCGATAGATGGGTTTCGTATGACCCGAGTCTTCTGGATGAGGCCATATACTTCTCTTTATGTATTAATTAACCATGGTCACTTGTATTTATAAACAATAATCATAACATTAAGAATTTATTTTTCAAAGGCCCTATTGACCAGAGGTCATATAATAGTCAAAACCCAGTGATATTATTTTATTTGTACTCACTTCATTAATTAAAGTATATAGTTTTGTTGAGTATAAAATAAAATAATACACAAAATCAAGAAAAAAAATATTATTGAAAAGTTTGGGTCATTACATTCTTCCCCCCTTAATAAATTTCATCCCCAAAATTTCAACTCGTACCCTCAAAAGAGAAAAGGTGTCGGTACTTCTGCCTCAAATAGTCCTCTGGTTCCCATGTGGCTTCATCACATTTGTCGTTCCTCCACAACACCTTAACAATGTGGGTAGTCTTGTTGTGTAGAATCTCGTCCCTATGATCCAAGATCTCCACCAGATGCTATTCATAAGAGAGGTCATGTTCCAGTTGTACCACCTCTAGATTTAGTGCATGTGAAGGGTAAGGTATGTACTTCCTTAAAAGGGATATGTGGAAGACATCAAGAACTTGTGCTAGATTTAGAGGAAGTACAAGCTGATAGGCCACTTATCCTAAGTGATCAAGGATTTCATAGGGGCCAATGTACCTAGGGATGAGTTTCCCTTTATACTCAAACCTCATGACTATCTTCCAAGGTGAATTTCTAAGAAAGAACTTTTCACCAACATCAAACTCCAAGTCCCTTCAACGGTTGTCGGCATAGCGCTTTTTTCCGACTCTGAGAAGCCTTAATGTGTTGCTGGATGGAATGGACCATTTTTGTTATCTCATTCACATGATCAGGCCGAAGAAGTTTTTCCCCACCGTATTCATGCCAAAAATTAGGATTTCTAGATCTCTTACTATATAATGATTCATAGGGTTCAATTTGAATGCTCGAGTGGAAGATTTTGTTGTAAGAGAACTCAACTAAAGGGATATGTTGATCCCATCCACCTTTAAATTCCATTGAACATGTTATCATCATGTCCTCAAGTGTTAGAATAGTCCTTTTAGACTGAACATCATTTTGGGGGTGATAGGTCGTACTGAAATTCAATTTGGTACTCAGAGCATGTTGAAGACTTCTCCAGAATTTTGATGTGAACCATGGATCATGAGCAGATACAATAGAAAGTGGAACTCCTTTCAGCCTTACCACTTCCTTTACGTAAACCCTGGAAATTTAATCAAGAGAGAAATATTTCTAAATAGAGATAAAATAGGCAGTCTTGGTGAGACGGTCCACAATAACCTATATCACATTGTTTCATTTGGAAGTTCTGGGAAGACGAGTGACAAAGTTCATTGTGATATTGTCCCACTCCCATTCACGTATGGGTAGTGGTTGCAATACCCCTTTAAGATGTTTTCACTCTGCCTTTACTTTCTGACATACAAGGCACCTTGAAGTGTAGTCAGCAATCTCCATTTTCATATTATCCCACCAATAATGATCACAAAGGTCTCTATAAATTTTTGTACTTCCAAGATGTATATAGAAAGTAGAGCTATGAGATTCATCCATCATCTCCTTATTTATTTATGTAATAGATGGAACACATAGTCTTGTACAAAATTTCATACACCCTCTTGAACAATATTGAACTCAGGAAACTTCCCATCCTTCACAGCCTCACACTTCTTCTGTAACAAAGGATATTATTTCTGAGATTTCTTGATCTTCTCTAGTAATGACGGTTGAGAAATCATTTGGTTTAGGGTTTATGATATCTCGTCCCTTATAATTACCAGGTCCAACTTTACTAGGTAATTAATCAAAGGATCTCTTTGAATCCTCATCATGGAAAGAACAACTGGGTCTTTCCTACTTAATGCATCAGCGAATTTTTTTCTCTTCCAGGATGATAATGAATTGAACAATAATAGTCTTTAAGAAGTTCCAACCATCTCCTCTATCTCATGTTCAATTCCTTTTGTGTGAAAATATACTTCAAACTTTGATGGTTTGTGTATATATCACATTTCTCCCCATAAAGATAGTGCCTCCATATCTTCAGGGAAAAAATGGCCTCATCCAGGTCTAGATCATGCATAGTATAGTTCTGGTCATGATTCTTCAACTGTCAAGATGCATAAGCAATGACTGTGTCATTTTTCATGAGGACTCACCCAATCCCTTTCAGAGATGTATCACTAAAATTAACGAATACTTATCCACTTGAGGGCAGAGTTAACATAGGTACAATAACTAATCTCTTCTTCAGCTCTTGGAAAAATTTCTCACACTCCTTTTTCCAGATGAACTTGACCCCTTTTCTAGTTAAAAATACTACAAAAACGGCCTATATCAGCGCTAAAAATGGGCTTTAACAGCACTAAAAAGCGCTGTAAAGCTCATCACTAATATAGGGGTGTCCCTTTTATCAGAACTCTGAAAAGCGCTGATAAAGGCCACTTTTATCAGTGCTAAAAAAATCGCTGATAAAAGACCCCTTTATCAGAGCTTTTTTTTAGCACTGATAAAAGGGGCCTTTTTTAGCGCATTTAAAAAGCACTGATAAAGGTCAAAAAAATTTAAAAAATTAAAAAAAATTAAAAAAAATTTGGGGAGTGCTTTTATCAGCGCTTCACACCCCCTTTATCAGTGCTAGGAGGTCTCCCGCGCACTGCACTTCCCGCACATCCTCATACGCGCGCACCCCCTTTGCTTCCACCCGAACTCGAACCCGGGACCTCCCCCCTTTCACGACTGCACCTTTACCACTATGCCATTTTGTTTTGTTCTCTATTTAATGATATATATATAGTTATATTTATTCATATATTGATATAGATTCATATTAATATAAATATATTTATTCATATATTAGTATATATATATTAATTCGTATATTAATATAGTTATATATATATATATATTTAGTTATAATTTTTATACGTATATTTATTTGTATATTAATATATACTTATAAGATTAGTTTTAAATACATTTATGAAAAAATATGTTTTTTATGTGTGTTTATAAATAAATAAATAAATACATACATACATACATACATACAAAGATATATACAACACACAGACACAGACACAGACACAGACACACACAAACACATATATATTTACGAATAAATACATATATATATATGTGTGTATTTGAAAAGCCATAGATTGTACTTATAAAGATTAGTTTTAAATACATTTATGAAAAATATGTTTTTGTTGTGTGTTTATAAGTAAATAAATAAATGCATACATATATACATATATACATATATACAACACACAGACACACACATAGACACCCACCCACCCACACACACACATATTTATGAATAAATACATATATATGTGTATTTGAAAAGCCATAAAATGTTAAAACGACCATAAATTATAATCTAGAATTCCGTTTTAACACCAAATCTAGTCAAATCTAAGAAAATGAAACAATATTCGATATGATATGTGGTACAGGCCTGACGGACATCCAGATCAGAAGTTATACTTGTTTGAATGTTAACAAATAGGGGTATCCCGACTAAAAACTCAGTTTTGGATGCCTTATGAGCCTTTTTTAGGCTTGAAAAATGTGACAGAGGCTTTGTCTTGATCACTAGCGCATAGAGATCATCACAGGCTTCGATTTGATATGCTGTAGAGCTCAAACGGACACCCGAATAAAAATTTATGACCGTTTGAAGTTTCAGTTACATTTTCAACATATTTTAGATCTTTGATTAATTGTTTTTATTTTTTGTGTCCTCAAATTGTTATTAAATGATTTTTAATCAATAATAATTAGAAAATTATTAATTAATAATATTTTTTTAAAATATTTTGAAGCAATTTTCACTAAATTTCTTATATATTAAATGTAATAGTCTATTTATATGTATCTATAACATATTTAAAAAATATATATTGTATTTATATCAATATAAATATACATATATAAAAAAATATTATTTTTCTAGATCTTTTTTGAAACTTAACATTTATCAGCACTCGAGAAAAGTGTTGATAAATCCCCCCTTTATCAGCGCTACTAAAAGAAGCGCTGAAAAAGGGGTCCCCTTTATCAGAACTGAAAAAACACGCTGATATAGGGGGGGCCTTTATCAGCGCTAAAAAAAGCACTGATAAAGGGGGCCTTTATCAGCACTTTTTTTAGCGCTGATAAACGCCCCCCTATTTCAGCGCTTTTTTGAGCACTGATAAAGGCCCCCTTCATCAGCAATTTTTTTAGCACTGATAAAAGAGTAGCGCATCCCTTTCCCGTTTTTGTAGTAGTGTAACTTGGTTAATGGATTAGAAAGTCAGGAAATGTTTTTCACAAACCACCTATAATATCCCGCTAATCCAAGGAAACTACGAATCTCAGTTATTGTTATAGGCAGAGGCCACTCCTCTACAACCTTTTTCTTTGTAGGGTCAACTGTGATTCCTTCATTGGTTACAATGTTCCCCAAGAAAGCAAATTGTTTTAACCAAAATTCACATTTTCTAAACTTTCCAAAAAGCGTATCCTTCCACAGAGTTTGCAAAATAACCCTTAGATGATCCTCATGCTCCTCACAAATTTTGGAATATATCAGAATATCGTCAATAAAAACTACCAGAAAGTTATCAAGGTAGTCCTTAAATAATCTATTCATCAAATCAATAAAAATTACTGGTGAATTAGTCAGTCCGAAGGGCATAACAACAAACTCATAATGCCCATATCTTGATTGGAATGTAGTTTTTAGAATATCTTCTTTATTCACCCTCAATTGATGATAAACAGAACGAAGATCAATCTTAGAGAAGAATTGAACCACACGAAGTTGGTCAAATAAGTCATCAATTCTTGGAAGAGGGTATTTGTTCTTCACTGTGATCCCATTTAGTTCTCTATAATAAATGCATAGCTGCATTGATATATCCTTATTCTTCACAAAAATAATAGGTTCTCTCCATGGAGACACACTAAGACGGATAAACCCCTTCTCCAAAAGATCTTGGAGTTGCTTCTTTAATTCCTCCAACCCCACATTTTCCATTCTATATGGGGTTGTAGAGACCCGTATCTTATCGTACATTGACATTACATTACTTTTGCGGAATACTTAGTACATAACAAACACACACACACAAGGATCGTAATAGTTTAGTGTCTTTGGAAACTTGGAATAAAATCTTCTAATCGTGGGGAAAGATCTTCAACATCTCCCATAAATATCTTCCCTTTTTTTACCTAAAAACCTTTCTTTATATCCTGGGGAAAAGAAAACATAAAAGGGTGAGCTCAAATGCTCAGTAAGGGTATACAAAAGAAAAATCAATCACATCATATTCATAAGAACATAACTTTTGGAAATCTTAACCTGCAAAAGAGAGCATAATTTCATAACATGGGATAAATCATAGTAGTGAAATGAAATCCCAATAATCATAACTTAAAACATGAAACTTTGTGGCATACACACATAATCATAGAGAATCATTTCTTGTTAGTCAAGACTCATTGCCAAGACTATCTTAGTGGACAAAGTCCCTTTCTGAATCGAGTAACCCTCGTTTCAGTCCTGTTTCACTGAACCGGTATAACCTACCATTCCAGCCATGTCTATCTCATGAGATATAAAATCTTTACCCAATGCATTGGAGGGAGATATAGGTCCCACCCATCTCTTAATGAATCCTTTCTTATGTGTGCCACAAAATCATAAATCATACATCATTGCATAACCCATGTAATAAAAATGGGATTCTTAAACAACATGACATCATAAAACCATTCATATAAGATAAAGGAATTCATAAACATAATTCCATCACAACATAGTCAAATCAATGTAAAAATATGGATAGAAACAGAACCCTTTATTATCTTATATGGAAAATAATTTTGATAAAACACTTGAATTGAATTCTTGAGGAAAATATCCTTTCTTCTTCAAAATCAATTTCTTTTCACAAAACATCATGCAATTTTAAAAGAAAGAGATTTTATTGAAAATAGTCATGAAATCTTTTAGAGGAAGCTTCATGAAAATAAGGCTTTATAATACAGTAGAAATCCGTTCGTGCCGTATAAGTTAAAAAAACATTCTTCGTACTTTTGTCGGAAAAGTCAAAAAGTACCTCGTACGGAAAAACGACAAAAGATTCCTTTCATATTCTTTACTAAAAACTCACCTAAGGGTAAAATTGGATTTAAACTATTGCAAGTGGATGGAAACAATATTACCTATTGAGGGAACATGGATGTGGATGATAAAATACACCCCAGTAAATACTTACGAATAAACAATCTCGGATAAAAATGAGATTGTGATATTTCCCTTACCTTATGTCCGACTTGCTTTGTAAGTGTCCAAACCTCCTGTATAATGATTTAAATCATGTTATTGACTTATTCCAGAATCATATTCATTGTTATGATATCATATATGGTTCACTTATGACATTATATTACCCGTTCTTTTGTAAATTCCATGTTAAAGAAGCGTTTTGGGTAAAATCGTTTCATTTATCTTAGGTGTTTTGACTTGTTGTTCTTGACATCACTATTACTTATATCATGATTTACTTACTTCCAGAATATAAAATATGATTTATATATCATATATATTCAGTATATATATATATATAATAGGTAGATAAATAAAATGAAAAACACCGTTCATGGAGACGGTAGTCCGTACGTACGCATGAACGCTGTTTTCCTTTCCTTATTGTCTTGAAATGGAAGTAAGTAGATGACATACATATGTATATATATACATAAATCCAGTAGCTTTATAATGTCATATATTTCATTATTATTTCTTATATATACATTATAATCATTCTTAAATGGTTAACATGGAGAATGAATCTCATCGCGTCGTGGAGACGGTAGTCCGTACGTACGCACGAGCGATGATATCATTTCTATAAATATTGAATTGAATTGGAGTGGATTATACAATATATCAGAATCAATATGATGTTTTAATAACTATGTATAGTTATTCTTTACACCATTATACCCATCCATGTAAGGTGGTGGTGGAAAATAGATTACACCACGGCGTGGAGACGGTATTCCGTACGTACGCACGCGCAGTGATTTCTTTTTCCGTAGGATGGATAGATGGTGAAATAGGTTTGTTTCATACTTATAATAACATATCAGTATATGAGTGATACTGATGTTATTACTTCATAATGAAACAACCTAAGAAGAATAAGTGGAATAAGAAATAAAGATGAAAGAATTGGTAACGGTAATTACCTCTTCTTTGAAGCGCCTTTTGGAGACCTCCTCTTAGGGAACTAAAATTGGTCTTTGAGTAAGACCAGAACCTCTATTATGTTTCTAGGGAAGTGGAGAAGAGATTTTGGCAGGGGCTGGCCGAGCTTGAGTGCTCAAATTGGTGTGAGGAGGAGGGGGAGGAGGTGTCCTTTTATAAGGGAGGAGAGGGGCACCTTAGGAATACCTTAAAATATTATTTTATATTAAAGTCAAAATCGGTTTATAATGGTTCCAAAGGGTCTTATTTCTAAGCTAAAGTGGGGATGGGTCGAAATCCTATCAACCAATAAGATTTAGACAAGTTTAGGGTATTATTTTAACCTTATCAATTAGATTTAACTCTAAGTTAAATAATTTAACTTTTACCGTGTCTTTTTGTTTTCTTTCACTATATGGTTAATACACTTACTATAACATGCCAAACGAACCCCAAATTGTTTATTATTAATATATATATCCTTATCTAAGTCATTTGGCCGAACCTTAGATTTTTAGGAATAAAATAACAATTAATAATATAATATTTGATTTAAAAACTATTTTGTGTCAATTTTGACACTATTTGATATATGATTTTTGTGAAAGTCATAACAGAATTATATGTTAGAACCAAGTTGATTAAATCAACACTAATATATCATAGTAACCTATAAAATTAGTTTAATTCATAAAAAGTCTCAAATTACATTTATTTTGGTGTTTATAACATCAATTATGTCAATATTTCATTAACAAGATAATTACTGCATCATCTTTGTGTCATAAATAAATTAAATTATTTGATTTCTAAAAATTACAAATAAAATACCATCATGTAGTAAATATTTTTAGATTTCTAATGAATATTTACAATCGAATTTATCTTATGTATAACCCCATATTAAAAATGATTTACTTATTAAACTTTGATTTTAACTATTTTAACCTTTCTTTAAATAAATTGATAATAAATGTCCTAATCTAATCCAAGTGGGCCTAAATGGTCATATTTTATTCCTAAGTTTGTTTTTGGTCGAATTACACTTGTCCAATAGAATTAGGACATGTGTTAGGGTAATATTAATATCATATTTACCCTTAGTTACCCTATTTACTATTAACCGCGGTAAAAAAAGTAAAAAGTTACTATTCACCAAAAATTATTTTCATCTCATTGAATCACATTTTAGTCCTTGATATTAACTGTGTCTCTCGGATTTTCGAAATTCCATTCACAGAAGCGGTAAAATTAAGTTTTATGCAAAATTCAGTTTTTAACCTACCACTTAGTGGTTTCACTATTCATCAAAAATTGAAAGTTTTCAGAAAAGTACCAAAATTTCACCCTAGGCTATAATTGATATTCCGAATTCAAAAATGATTTCTATTTTACAAAATTCCAAACATATAAGTTGCATTAATTAATTTTATAATTAATTTCCGATGTTACAAAAAATAGCGTGTTTTTAAGAGATAATAACTATCAAATGATTGACACTTGTTTATAACTGGTTTAAATGTGAAATTACATCCAATGACCAACATTGTATTAAATTGTAAAAATATATTCTAAATACTCTTTAAAACCACTCAAATTAATGATTTATCACTATTAATTATTTCAATTAAAAAAGTTGTTTTTAATTATAATTTAGTAATTTTCACTATTCATCAGAATATGAAAGTTATCCGAAAAGTACCAAAATTTCACCTTAGGCTAAATTCGATACTCCGAATCCAAAAATAAAGTTCATTTTGAAAAATAAGATTTACTGGATTTCAAAAAGTGGTTATTACTATTCATAACGGCTAGTTTTAATAATATTTTTATAGCATATCGTTGTTTAGTGAAACTCGGTATTGCGTACTACACACGCTATCGAGGAAGGTCGCGATTGCGTGTAATGTAAGGCAAGTCAAGGATGTGTGTTGTGCAAGCTCCTTTTGGTGTAGCGTACAACACAAGACATTAATAAAATTAAAAAGAATATATTTTTTTATAAAATCTTGGGCTGTTACATTCTACCCCCCTTAAAATGAATTTCGCCCTCGAAATTCGTCGGGGTTATAAATGGTTTACTATTTGAAAGTTTCTTTAATAGAAACCCACATTGTAAAAGGGAATACCAAAACTTGGCTTTAAAAACTAAAGTATGAAATGTAACGATTACCCAAATAAACTAATCACTGGGTTTCCACATAGGTGAAAATATGGATATGGAAGAGAAATCTAACCATCATGTTATGATGGAGAGTGGTAGAGAACATGGCTATGGAAAAGCCAGTAATCACAAATCCATAAATTTGTGACGATCTAAGGTACCATCTGATTCATCAGGTATAAGATCACTAGGACAACATTTTTGGTTTTCAAGATCATTTCCCTAAAGTTGAAAATTTGAATTAGAATAAATACTTACTTTATTTTGATACAATATCACTGTTGTTCGTGCCTTGAACAATTTCCACTTCATCTCTTAAATAAATGAAGTTGAATTTGTTATTCGTGAAGTGTTAGCAGATCATGTGATAGAATGACGGGTCATTCCATCTGTCTCAAACAAAAGGTAATCAAAAGTTATTAAATATACATAAGTCATTCTATAGTAAGATTAATCATATATAGTTCCTAAATGGACTTATACTTCATATATCATACTGCTTAATATAATAAAACTAGTTTCTACTAAACAGGGACTTCCTGTAGGTCAGTGGTAGGCGATAAAGGCCAGTCGCACTTCAGTTGTGGGTTCGATTCCCACAGCCTTGTCCGAAGCGATGGGCTGTCGCCCGTCCTGCAGGTTGTCCCTTTTTCTAAAACTACGTTACTATAACATCCCATCAATAATATCGAAAATCTTCTATCCTTAAACAATACTAACTTATGTCCAACATAATCCAGTCTAATCTTTAGGCTTATACATAATACTGCAGTCCACTCTCATAATATAGTGACAACGATTACCAGAGATTTAATACTGTCGTTGATCCCCACATATCATAAGATATGTCTTGTTGGTCACATTCCAAACATTCAAAGTCCTTAATCGTGTATTCTCTTGAATACCTTAGTGAAAACATGAGTGCAGTTAAAAGTTAACACTTTCCACATACCAAAATCCTCAAAATTCTATATACTCAAACCATGATATCACTTAGTCCTTATATCAATCATGAGCTCATGAATACTATTAAACATTTCATTTTCTCATCTTCATTATGCGCATATCATCTTATTTCCAAAAAATATCTCAATCACTTTGAATACCACATCAATAAATATTGCAATACTCAATGATACAACATTATTTTGGAATCCCATTACATAAACACTTAATCATTCCACCACATCGTTGTCATATTCAACATTGCCAATAGTGATCGCATGTGATTTCCCTTTGTCCTTTGCCTTCAGTGGTTGCTCATGTTGATCATCACTAACCCTTGGATTAGGGCAATTATTAGCATAATGCCCCATTTCCTTGCACTTGAAGCATTGAAGTGTTGGCGGTGCGTTCTCTGTAGTGTTTGCTTTATTCACATCATTAGAAACCCTTTTTCCATTACTTCGACACTCAGCTGCTCGATGACCTTCTTTTCCACACTTAAAACATTTTCTAGTCCCTTTTAGACAATCTCCACCATGCTTCTTTCCACACTTTGTGCATAAGGAAACATTCATCTTCTTTTCACCATTATTCTGAGATTTCTCCTTGAACTCCATCTTTCGTTTCTTGTCAAAACCATGAGATGGATATGTAACACCAACTTCCATTTCTACCTTGATAGCACAACGCACAATTTCTTCATAGCTACTGAAGTCTCTTATAGCTAATGCCCTTCGAAGACTTGGTTTTAAGCCACTGAAAAATCGATCAACTTTACTTTCAGGTTGGATGATAATTCCAGAAGTATACCTTGCAAGTCTTGTAAAATTTGCTTCATAGGTACCAACAGATTCATCGTCCCTTTGCTTCAGTTCAAGAAACTCTTTCTCCATCTTTGTTCGAAGAATACGAGGGAAGTACTTATTGAAAAATAAGTTCTTGAACTCGTCCCATTCCATAGACTCAATTTCATCCCTTTGCCTTGTATTCTTAATAAGATTCCACCATTGATCAGCATCTCCTTCCAAACGATACACTGCTAGGATGACTTTATCATGTTCAGAACATTGAAGAACTGAAAATATCTTTTCAGTAGTACTAATCCATTGTTCAGCAACTAATAGATCAGTAGACCCACTGAAAGAAGGTGGACGCTGCCTCATGAAGGATTCAACAGAATGTTGCTCCTTCCTTTGCTCGTTTGGAAGTCCTGCATGATTCATAGCTTGAGAAAGTTGTGTGAGCATGGCTACAAGATTTTTCATTCCAGCTCCTATATCGTTTGGTTGCTCAGGGGTACAATCATTGCATTGCCCATCACATTCCGCATTAACACGGTTCCTTCGGGTTCCAGCCATCGTCTAAAACCCCAAAAGAATTGTGTGAGAGGCAAAAATCATGCTAGGGAAAACAACATAATAAAGGGGGAGTACCTTCAATATCCAACATCTTAGGTTTAATTCTATGATCGTTAGCGTAATTCTATTACTATAACCTATACGTATACTTATCCCTAGGGACATCCCTAGACATACCTTAGAAATATCTCTAGGGATCTCACTAACGTTTTCGCATCCTAGTTTCCAAAGGTTGACTAAACCTTTCCTCTGATACCAACTGTAGAGACCCGTATCTTATCGTACATTGACATTACATTACTTTTGCGGAATACTTAGTACATAACAAAAACACACACACAAGGATCGTAATAGTTTAGTGTCTTTGGAAACTTGGAATAAAATCTTCTAATCGTGGGGAAAGATCTTCAACATCTCCCATAAATATCTTCCCTTTTTTTTACCTAAAAACCTTTCTTTATATCCTGGGGAAAAGAAAACATAAAAGTGTGATCTCAAATGCTCAGTAAGGGTATACAAAAGAAAAATCAATCACATCATATTCATAAGAACATAACTTTTGGAAATCTTAACCTGCAAAAGAGAGCATAATTTCATAACATGGGATAAATCATAGTAGTGAAATGAAATCCCAATAATCATAACATAAAACATGAAACTTTGTGGCATACACACATAATCATAGAGAATCATTTCTTGTTAGTCAAGACTCATTGCCAAGACTATCTTAGTGGACAAAGTCCCTTTCTGAATCGAGTAACCCTCGTTTCAGTCCTGTTTCACTGAACCGGTATAACCTACCATTCCAGCCATGTCTATCTCATGAGATATAAAATCTTTACCCAATGCATTGGAGGGAGATATAGGTCCCACCCATCTCTTAATGAATCCTTTCTTATGTGTGCCACAAAATCATAAATCATACATCATTGCATAACCCATGTAATAAAAATGGGATTCTTAAACAACATGACATCATAAAACCATTAATATAAGATAAAGGAATTCATAAACATAATTCCATCACAACATAGTCAAATCAATGTAAAAATATGGATAGAAACAAAACCCTTTATTATCTTATATGGAAAATAATTTTGATAAAACACTTGAATTGAATTCTTGAGGAAAATATCCTTTCTTCTTCAAAATCAATTTCTTTTCACAAAACATCATGCAATTTTAAAAGAAAGAGATTTTATTGAAAATAGTCATGAAATCTTTTAGAGGAAGATTCATGAAAATAAGGCTTTATAAAACAGTAGAAATCCGTTCGTGCCGTATAAGTTAAAAAAACATTCTTCGTACTTTTGTCGGAAAAGTCAAAAAGTACCTCGTACGGAAAAACGACAAAAGATTCCTTTCATATTCTTTACTAAAAACTCACCTAAGGGTAAAATTGGATTTAAACTATTGCAAGTGGATGGAAACAATATTACCTATTGAGGGAACATGGATGTGGATGATAAAATACACTCCAGTAAATACTTACGAATAAACAATCTCGGATAAAAATGAGATTGTGATATTTCCCTTACCTTATGTCCGACTTGCTTTGTAAGTGTCCAAACCTCCTGTATAATGATTTAAATCATGTTATTGACTTATTCAAGAATCATATTCATTGTTATGATATCATATATGGTTCACTTATGACATTATATTACCCGTTCTTTTGTAAATTCCATGTTAAAGAAGCGTTTTGGGTAAAATCGTTTCATTTATCTTAGGTGTTTTGACTTGTTGTTCTTGACATCACTATTACTTATATCATGATTTACTTACTTCCAGAATATAAAATATGATTTATATATCATATATATTCAGTATATATATATATATAATAGGTAGATAAATAAAATGAAAAACACCGTTCATGGAGACGGTAGTCCGTACGTACGCATGAACGCTGTTTTCCTTTCCTTATTGTCTTGAAATGGAAGTAAGTAGATGACATACATATGTATATATATACATAAATCCATTAGATTTATAATGTCATATATTTCATTATTATTTCTTATATATACATTATAATCATTCTTAAATGGTTAACATGGAGAATGAATCTCATCGCGTCGTGGAGACGGTAGTCCGTACGTACGCACGAGCGATGATATCATTTCTATAAATATTGAATTGAATTGGAGTGGATTATACAATATATCAGAATCAATATGATGTTTTAATAACTATGTATAGTTATTCTTTACACCATTATACCCATCCATGTAAGGTGGTGGTGGAAAATAGATTACACCACGGCGTGGAGACGGTATTCCGTACGTACGCACGCGCATTGATTTCTTTTTCCGTAGGATGGATAGATGGTGAAATAGGTTTGTTTCATACTTATAATAACATATCAGTATATGAGTGATACTGATGTTATTACTTCATAATGAAACAACCTAAGAAGAAGAAGTGGAAGAAGAAATAAAGATGAAAGAATTGGTAACGGTAATTACCTCTTCTTTGAAGCGCCTTTTGGAGACCTCCTCTTAGGGAACTAAAATTGGTCTTTGAGTAAGACCAGAACCTCTAGTATGTTGCTAGGGAAGTGGAGAAGAGATTTTGTCAGGGGTTGGCCGAGCTTGAGTGCTCAAATTGGTGTGAGGAGGAGGGGGAGGAGGTGTCCTTTTATAAGGGAGGAGAGGGGCACCTTAGGAATACCTTAAAATATTATTTTATATTAAAGTCAAAATCGGTTTATAATGGTTCCAAAGGGTCTTATTTCTAAGCTAAAGTGGGGATGGGTCGAAATCCTATAAACCAATAAGATTTAGACAAGTTTAGGGTATTATTTTAACCTTATCAATTAGATTTAACTCTAAGTTAAATAATTTAACTTTTACCGTGTCTTTTTGTTTTCTTTCACTATATGGTTAATACACTTACTATAACATGCCAAACAAACCCCAAATTGTTTATTATTAATATATATATCCTTATCTAAGTCATTTGGCCGAACCTTAGATTTTTAGGAATAAAATAACAATTAATAATATAATATTTGATTTAAAAACTATTTTGTGTCAATTTTGACACTATTTGATATATGATTTTTGTGAAAGTCATAACAGAATTATATGTTCGAACCAAGTTGATTAAATCAACACTAATATATCATAGTAACCTATAAAATTAGTTTAATTCATAAAAAGTCTCAAATTACATTTATTTTGGTGTTTATAACATCAATTATGTCAATATTTCATTAACAAGATAATTACTGCATCATCTTTGTGTCATAAATAAATTAAATTATTTGATTTCTAAAAATTACAAATAAAATACCATCATGTAGTAAATATTTTTAGATTTCTAATGAATATTTACAATCGAATTTATCTTATGTATAACCCCATATTAAAAATGATTTACTTATTAAACTTTGATTTTAACTATTTTAACCTTTCTTTAAATAAATTGATAATAAATGTCCTAATCTAATCCAAGTGGGCCTAAATGGTCATATTTTATTCCTAAGTTTGTTTTTGGTCGAATTACACTTGTCCAATAGAATTAGGACATGTGTTAGGGTAATATTAATATCATATTTACCCTTAGTTACCCTATTTACTATTAACCGCGGTAAAAAAAGTAAAAAGTTACTATTCACCAAAAATTATTTTCATCTCATTGAATCACATTTTAGTCCTTGATATTAACTGTGTCTCTCAGATTTTCGAAATTCCATTCACAGAAGCGGTAAAATTAAGTTTTATGCAAAATTCAGTTTTTAACCTACCACTTAGTGGTTTCACTATTCATCAAAAATTGAAAGTTTTCAGAAAAGTACCAAAATTTCACCCTAGGCTATAATTGATATTCCGAATTCAAAAATGATTTCTATTTTACAAAATTCCAAACATATAAGTTGCATTAATTAATTTTATAATTAATTTCCGATGTTACAAAAAATAGCGTGTTTTTAAGAGATAATAACTATCAAATGATTGACACTTGTTTATAACTGGTTTAAATGTGAAATTACATCCAATGACCAACATTGTATTAAATTGTAAAAATATATTCTAAATACTCTTTAAAACCACTCAAATTAATGATTTATCACTATTAATTATTTCGATTAAAAAAGTTGTTTTTAATTATAATTTAGTAATTTTCACTATTCATCAGAATATGAAAGTTATCCGAAAAGTACCAAAATTTCACCTTAGGCTAAATTCGATACTCCGAATCCAAAAATAAAGTTCATTTTGAAAAATAAGATTTACTGGATTTCAAAAAGTGGTTATTACTATTCATAACGGCTAGTTTTAATAATATTTTTATAGCATATCGTTGTTTAGTGAAACTCGGTATTGCGTACTACACACGCTATCGAGGAAGGTTGCAATTGCGTGTAATGCAGGGCAAGTCAAGGATGTGTGTTCTGAAAGCTCCTTTTGGTGTAGCGTACAACACAAGACATTAATAAAATTAAAAAGAATATATTTTTTTATAAAATCTTGGGCTGTTACAGGGGTCTTTGATGTCGGATGAGATCCAGGTATGAGTTCAATAGAGAACTCTACCTCTTCTTCTGGGGGAGGTCTGGGTAACTCCTCAGGAAATAATTCAATGTATTCTGGGATTATGAGGACTTTTTCTATCCTTATACTCTCATTTCCTTCTTTTTCTTCACCAATCAACTCCATAAATAAGGATATAGGAGGTTCTTCTATAAAAATATCAGGTTGATATATCTCTCCTTGGAAGATAAACGTAGATTTTCCATTCAAGAATATTGATATTTCCATGATTATGTATTTGATCTTATCATTATACTTTGAGAGCCAGTCCATCCCTAGTATAATGTCGAATATCAGTTTGGGAATGACTACTAGATTTGTGATAAGATTGTGCTCTCTAAAGTAAATACTAGAGTTTCTAAATACTAATGATGCTTGGATAATCCCACCAGGAGTCTTGACTAATAAGTCTACTTTAAGAAATTCAGAGGTTGATTCTAAATTCTTTTCAAACTTGGAAGAAATAAAGGAATGCGTTGAACGAGAATCAAACAAAGTACTTGCTAGCTTTGAGAAAAAAATAAGGGTACCTTCCACCACATCATTTGGCGCTTTAACTTCAGCCGTAGTGATTGTAAAATTATGACCTTGCTCCTTTGGCCTTTGCTGAGTCTGATGGCGATTACCCTCCACTACCCTCGGATTTGGGCAGTGATTGGAAAAGTGCCCAAGTTGTACAAACTTATAGAATTGGACATCAAGTAGGGCCTGCACCATCTTACCGTTGTTGTTAGTGTTTGGGAGTTGATGCTTCTCCTCACTACAACAATTTCGTGCGATATAACCATCTCTTCCACACTTGTAGCACTTCCTGCTCCCGAGCAGGTAGTTCCCCAAATGCTTCTTCCCACATTTATTACACGTGGGAAGTTGGACTTGCTTGACTCCTCCTCCCTAATCAATGATCCTCCCTAATCTTGGCTTCATTGATCTCTTCTTGTCATTGGATTTATGATACCATTGCGTCTCACCAAATGCCAGTTCGACTTTCATCGCACTTTACAAGATCTCCTCATAGCTATCATAGTCTCAGTTGGCTAGATTCTTCTGCAGATAAGGTCTCAGTACACCGAAGAAACTATCAACCTTACCATTATGATCCATGAAAAAGCATGAGGTGTAACGGGAAAGTATCATGAAGTTAATCTCATAGCTTCCAACAGATTCATTCTCCTTCTGATTCATCTTGAGAAACTCAATCTCCATTATTGTTCTCATAGAACAAGGGAAATACTTACTGAAGAAGATCCTTCTGAACTCTTCCTACTCCACATCTTCAAACTCCACTCTTGGCCTCCTGTTTTTATCATCTCCCACTAATAATCAGCTTCTCCCTCTAAGAAGTAAACAACTAGGGTTACCTTCGCTTATTCTGAACAGTGGAACATAGAAAAGATCTTCTCGATAATGCTGATCCACTGTTCAACAATCAATGGGTCAGTAGATCCACTGAAGGTTGGTGGTCTTTGACGCATAAAGGAATCAACAGAATGTTTTTCCATTTGTGGTGAGATCAGTCTCTCAACTTGATTCAGGTTATTTCCCATAACTTGAGTTAGTTGGTTCATCATTCTCATGAAAGTTTCCATTCCGGCTTCCATGAGAGGGTCGTCAGTGCATGGTCCATTGCGGTCACCATTTTCAAGGTTCCTCATATTGCCCGCCATTTTCTAGAGGAATAAAACCTTAGTTAGAAGCTTATTTCATTTATGAATCTTTTAACTATAAAAGATTTTATGTCTTAAAAATTCATGCTTAAATAATTAAATTTCTCTATAAATCCTTCATAATGATTCATAAAAATATTTTGATTAACCAAACATATCCCCCTACAGTGTCAAACCAGGAGTGTAGCAAGGCCTGTTGTCGTGTACCAGGATACCCCGGGTCAAGCCCGAAACTCCTTATCGGAGTTTTTAGTCCTCGGTACATCAGTACCAGAGCCACATCCACTTGTTCGTATCTAGACAAGGATATATTTGTTCAGAAACAACTTACATAATATTTCACCAAAATACTAGGAAGTTTTCTTATATTTAAACTTTTCTATAGGGTTCTTCCTAAAGTTTTTATATCCTAATTTCCATAAATAATGAAACTATCATTTGATACCAACTATGTAATCCCTCTATTTATTACATAACTTTTCATTACATTATACAAATAGAGGATCTTTAAAGTCTATTGTCTTGGAAACCAAGAACAAAATACATGAAAACATTAAAAATTATTCTAATATACTTATAAGGTTTCATAAAAGATTCATCCAAAGTACAATTACTGCATCTCATAACCTGGAGACATAAATCAAAGGAAAGGGTGAGCAGAAGTCCTAGTAAGAAAAGCATGGGAATCAGTTTACTTTTGATATCAATAAGAACTTGATGAAAAACATAAAGACATGAGAAATGGAAGTAGGGGAATATCATAATAAAAATAAATTGAATCATAACATGAATATGTGGATGAAAAATTTAATTTATACATTCATGAACATATCACCAAGTTTCATCCCCAAGGTGTTATAAAAATTACCAAGGTTATTCACCAAGGTATCATGAAACTTGTAATCTCTAGAGATTAAATTATTTACCCAATGAATTGGAGTGTTATCGGGTGAAACCTTAATATGTATTTATTTTCATGTGAGTCACATAGATTATAATCATAAATTTCATAAATAACTCAAAGATAATAAAAGAAATGGGTTTCATATCAATATCATGATGTTTTATAAAGTGTTTAAAAACAAGATCATTATGTCATTTATAACCCATAGAAAGGGAATAAGGGTTTATGTATGTCAATTCCAGAATCAAGAATATCATTTTATGTCTTTATTAACACCTCTATAAACTAAATAGGTCTGGGTATTCACATACATAATATAATAGAATTTCTTGAGATAAAGAGAGAGAAATTTCGAGATGAAATTTCTGCAGCATAACGACTATATAACATGGTTTTAGAAAACAATAAAAGAGAGGGGAAAAGGGTATCCCATCCATAAATGAATCATTTTACAGTAGAGGTACATAATAAAATAGAAATAATATCATTGTGTGAATATTTTAATGACATACCACATGAAAATGAAACTTGAAAGAATAGAGAAAATGTGATTTCTTTTACGAAAATTTGGTAGCCTAACGATGTCACTTAAAAATTAAGAAAATAAATTGATGAGAGTGGAAAGGGTATCTCATAATTTTTACATTAAATGGAAATTAATAAAGATATAAAAGAACATAACCCAACATAAGAAGATGGAAACTAGAATATGTAACATAAAGGAAGTTATGACTTAAAAGAGGAGGGTGAAATGTTCCCTTACCTTGAAAAGTAACTTCGAAATCTTGAAGGTTGGGACCTTGGGGGGAGGGGGGTTTGAGGGTACCTTGGGAGGACTCTGTGGGAGGTAAAAAGACCATAGATTCTTTGATGATTAATTTTTAATGAAATAATGAGGGAATGGATTGGTATTTATAGAAAAATTGAGGGAATATTTTATTAATTTCCAAGAGACACTTCATCGGTGGTATTTTCAATACCATGGGCTTTCCCATGATATTTTCCCATGGTATTGGACACTTGGGAAAACTCATAACATATCTTACTATTCAAAAGTATACCAGAATGATTACATCATTATTACATCATTAATGATGTCATTAATCACACATAAACTCAAAACTGTATTTTTACTATTCACTGAAAAACAAAACATTTTATAAAAATTTCATAATTTCACCTAACCTAATATTGATGCTCTAAAATAAAAAATGAACTCCATTTTATAAAAATAATTTTATAATTATGATATATTTAATTTTTATGTAAAAACACTATTTACCTGAAAAAAATATTAATACTTAACTAATAATTTCTGAAACAGTTATTTATTTATGTTATAATATCACATTACCAAACAAGATGCCTAACTTATATTTATACTTTCTTAAGTGAGTTTACTATTCCATTGGTCACATTACTATTCATAAGGGTAAAATTACTATTCCAAAGGGTAAAGTTACTTTTCACCAAAAAATTATTTTGATCTTATTGAACCATATTTTTCACACTAATTACAACCATGTATGTCTGATTTTCAAAAATCATTTCACAGAAAAAGTTATTTAATAATAAAATATTTTTATACTATTCATCAAAAAACACTATTCATAAAATACTATTCATAAAAAAGCACTTTTTATGTAACACTATTCATAAAATTGAAACATCTTAGAAAATTTCTAAAAAATCATCCTAGGTTAATTTTGACATTTGAAATTCAGAAATGATTTTTATTTTACCATAATAATTCTCTATGTATGAGAAATCTTTGAAAAGTACAATTTTACTTCTAAAATAAATTTATCAAATTTGGCTTAATTTAACATATACTTTATTAAGAAAAGCTATTCCAAAAATAGGAATGATGAAAAAATAATTTCATTTATACCAAGGGATTACACAAAGTATCTAAGGCCTCATTACATGTCCCCTTATAACACCTGCATAGGACCTAAGTGTAAGATGTGATATGGTGATAGAATCTTAGGGCGGCTCAAAAAACATTTCCCGAGTGGTGATTTCTATTAGCTTGAACTTCTCCCTTAGGTGATTCCGTTCATGATTCACATGTTAAAGCTCAGCTTGGTCTTGGTACAGAGAAAAGCCTAGTGACACAACCTTCTTCCCAAGCTCTGATAGATGGGCTTCGTATGGCCCGAGTCTACTGGATGAGTTCATTGAATCTTCTTTTTGTATTAATTAACCTTGATCACTTGTATTTATAAACAATAATCATAATTTTAAGAATTTAGTTTTCAATGGTTATATTGACCAACGGTCATATAATAGTCAAAACCCAATGGTATTATTTTAATTATACTCACTTCATTAATTAAAGGATATAGTTTTGTTGAGTATAAAATAAAATAATACCAAAATTAAAGAAAAAAATATTATTCCAAAGTTCAGGTCATTACATTATAAGACCCTAAACTTCATGATACAAGGTCCTTAACACATGAACATAAACTTTGCAGTGGATGATCTATTCCCTATAATCTTAAACTACTTGGAGAGGTCAATCATAAATGATCTTAAAAATATTCCAAGATACCCTCATTACATATTGAGTCCCCATTATAGTTATTATGAGGTTTAGTTTACCCCACTATTAAATGATGTCTATTCCCCATTCCTAAATAGGTTATGCTGTACATGATAGTGTAGCCATAGATTACTCCAAAACCTTTTGGAATTAACCTATACCACAGAATAAACTTCATAAAATTTTATTCTGAATAACTATTAACCCAATTATTTAAGTAGAGACACTGATCTTGGTATCCCATAAAATTGAGTAAATCCTCTTGGTTTCCACTTTCCTAGAAATTAGTAACAAAGTTTGATTGATCCAGAAAGACTCCCCATTGATTGGTGAACAACACAGTTGTATTTGAGACTATGGAGTAACCACTTGGGGATGTTATAGTCCTAGAGGAAAGGCCCCCCTTTACCACATGTGTTATTTAATGATAGAGTGGCATTGGTTTCCACCATTAAAAATGGTCAACCTAGTCTGACAATTCATCATTCCATCACATTTGATTTAGAAATTTAAAGACATGATTTATCTCATTTGTTTTCTCCATGTTCAAAGAGATCTTAAATATTTCTTGATTTTTTACCCTAATACACTGAATACGCTATTGATAAGGTTGAATGAGAATAAACTAGAATTAATTTGGTTATATATGTATTATAAAATCCCAAACTGAACCACTGATTCTGATTCAGAGTTCCACATGACCTCATGAACACCTTCTCATATAAAAGAGGCTTCCAACTAGTAATGAGGACCTAAGTCCATCAGTGGGGGTACTATACCCTCAATATCATGTCATATCTCCAATAATAAACAACCAATATAATAAATAATGAGAGAACATGTGAAAACTGAAACATAGATTACATGATATAATAACTAAAACACAACAAGGATTCAAGGTACAGGTAAAGATAGTAAATAATGGTGGTAACAAACGTCCTACTCAAACCCCATCCAGAAATGATCATATAATCCTACTCTAACTGTTCAATCATCCAACACAAGTACCTTTCCATTAACTGGATCCCTAGTCATGAAATCTAAAAGTGTAGCAAAATTCCGAAGTAGGGTGTGAGTGCAAGACAATGTAGTACACCAACAAGAACCCTAATAGTTAGTGCATAAAATATACAAGTGCATTACATGATTATAAATAAGGTAAAAATGTAAACAAAAATAAATCACATAAATAAAACATATATGTCGGGTCCTCGGGGACCTACTCTACCTGCTTTGGTACTATCCTGGAAGAAACTTACCTATGTTAGCATCATGTTAGTAGAAACATTGGTGACTAGCCTAACACATCATCCTCAATAGATAGACCCAATCATGTGACACATTCCTTTGGTTGAGATAGCCTAAGTACATGCCAACCCAATATCCAGAACATCCCTATCAAGTGGATAGCCCCAATCATGTGACACATCTTGACAACTTGGACAGTCAATGTACATGCCGACCCAAGTCAAGCACATCCCTCTTGAATAGACATCCCCAAGAACATGACCCATATCACCGAATGGAATAATCTATGTACATATAGAACCAAGTCTGGAACATCCATATTGGAGTATAGTCTAAATACGCAATACCCATACTCACAATTAAAGAAGACAAGAAGATAACATATGCAAGACAAAATACATATGACAGATAAAACATCAGGTCAAATAAGAAAGTATCAAAATCATCACAATCCATATAAAAGAAACACAAGAATGGGTCAAATCCACACCCACAACTCATGTGATAAAGCACCAGACATAGGTTTCTCATTGGGATGCACATGCATTACAACAATCATGTTAGTAGTCCATATAAAACACATGAAAAAGTTAAGGACTTTTTACCTTTTGTGCAATGATTTTCTGATGACACAATTTTCTAACTCAGTCTAATTTCAACCCTAAGAGATGTTTCCTAGTGAATAAAGCTTTTATTAAAATTATCACCATCTTTGTTAATTAAAATGTGAAAAAATGATTAAATTAAATTTGAATAAAATACCTCACTAATTTCAAAAACAAATTTAGGATTTAATTTCTACTCGTTGAGATAAAACTAATGGCACTGACTACATTTTCAATCTAATCAGTATCATAGGATATATCAAAGAGATAAGTTTGAAGATAATAAAATAATAATAATAATAATAATATTGACGATTATAGAGAGAGGGATAGAGAGATAGATAGATAGAGAGGTGTGTGGGGGTGGAGAGAGGCATGAGGGGGAGGAAATTTCTCCCATAAGGGTTTAGGTGCCTCCCCCTTCCCCCTTTAATATTTTCCCATTTTTCCTATCATTATATGATTCTATTTAATTATTTAATTCATTTTAAATTTTCTTATCTATCCTATTTTCATGTGTTTTCACTCTTTTTTAAACCATTTCTAAAACAAATTTAATCATTCATTAAATATATTTTAAAATTCATCCACACACACACACACATATATATTTATACACATTATATATATACAAACACCCACATATACATATATACACCCATGGATATATATAACCCACATATATACACATTATATATATATATATACACACATCCTCATATATATACATATTATATATATACACACCTGCATACACACACCCACACCCACCCACATATATACACAATATAGATATATATACACACCCACCCACCCACCCACCCACCCACCCACAAAAATATATAAAACCCATATATATACACATTATATATACACACCCACATATATATAACCAATACACACAACATCATACATACACACACACCCACATTTATATATATACACCCACACCCACACCCACACACACATATACACACACATATATTTAACCCATATATATATACTTATATATTTAACTCATATATATGTACATATTATATATATACACACCCACACACACACATATTAATTGATCACATATAGATATTATTTTCCCAATTTAAAAATAAATTTTATTATTATTAAATCTTCACCGTCAATTCCATCATAAAAATGACAATTTATATCAATAATAGTAAATAAAAATTTTATTATCCACACATAATTTCATTTATTTATCATAATTAATAATTTAACCATTATTACCTAACTACCCATAAATATTCACCCAACCAATATTTCCACTGTAATAAAATTATTAATTACTCATGTATATTTACATTTTTGTTTGACACAAATAATAATAATAATAATTTTTCTTCAAAATAAAAAATTCAGATTCCAATTAATTTAATCAGTTCAAAATTATCAAAATTATTTGATAAATTTCTTCACAATCATGTATTTTTCCTTTTAATAAATCTACTAAACAAAAAAATTAAACATAACAACATGAGTCATTACAATCTCCTCACCATTATTCTTACTATCCTTGAGAAGTGATTCAGATCATGGAGTCACAACTACCCACCATAAAAGTTTCCATATTTAAATTAAAACGTTTTTTTTTTCAAAAAAGAAAAAAAATGAAATTTGTACATTCTATTTCCATTTGAACTCCTTGAAACCACCACTTATACCATGTGATAAATCCAAATTATTTTGTTATATTGAATATATTCAAGTAATAAGTCCATATTACTAAGATATGCATGTTAGTCATGACCAGATATATACACTCAATCATAGAATACAATATGCTCAAATAAAAGAATACTAAAAATAATTTACTAATGCACATATCACAATTTAAGATGGAATTGAATTATTTGGACTCTATCTAATTAAAGTAACATGTATATATATTATGTGAACATATGTTCCTAGTATTATGCATGAACACACACCCAACCCCATAAATCACATATCGACATATTTTGCATCACCGAAGATAAATTTAATCAATGAAAACATTAAACAATAAAAACATAAATTCTCTCATTATGGAAACTTTGAGGTCTACTATACAATGATAATCAGAAAATGATATATTTACCCTTCTATAGTCCTAACCATACTAATTACTCTATAGTTTATCCCAAATCAAGGAAAAGAGGAAACATAAGTTAGCGAAACCTACCTCTGATAACATTTTGTAACTACCCAACCCAAACAACCGAGTATAATCTGAGAGTCGCCTTCCGATATGCAAGATGCTATCGACTAGCAGTGAGGGTCTAAGTATATCATTGGGGAGACTATACTCTCAGTATCAATTCATAACTCAAATAATATATAACAAATATAATAAATAGTTATATTACATACAAAAACTGAAATATGGAATAAACGATATAATAATCAAAACACAACAAGGATCCTATGTACGGTTAAAGCTAGTAAATAAAGGCAGCACTAGGCGTCCCACTCAAACCCCATACAGAAATGACCACATCCTGCTCCACCTATTTAACCATCCATAGTAGGTCCCTTTCCCTTCACTAGATCCCTATTCATGAAATCTACATGCACACCGAAATTCTCGAGTAGGGTGTGAGTACAAGAATCAGTAAGACACAATCAAAACCCTTAAAATTAGTGAATAAAATATAAAAGTTCATTCCAAGATCATAAAAATGTTAAAAATATAAAAAATAATATATCACATAAATACAACACATATGTAGAGTCCTCAGGGACCTACTTCCCAGTTCATCACCATACTAGAGGAAATATACCCACTTCAACCCCATGATAGAAGAAACATCGGTGACCTGCCTAACACATCCACCTCAATGGATAACCCCAAGCATGTGACACATTCCACTAGTTAGGATATCCCAAGTGCATTCTGACCCAAAGTTCAACACATCCCTATCGAGTGGATAAATCTAATAATGTGACACATCCTGCAAACTGGGATTATCCAAGCATTTGCCAACCCAATTCTGGAATATCCCTTCTGAATGGATAACCCCAAGCATGTGACACATCCCACCATATGGAATAGTAAAAGTAAATACCAATCCAAGTTTGGAACATTTTTCTTTGCGGATAGTCCAAATAGGCCAAACCTATACGCTCAATTATAGAAGAGAATAAGAAAACACATACGATACCAAATATATATGATAGATCAAACTTCATGTCAAATCAGAAAGTATCATAATCATCATAATCAATATGAAAGTAATAAAATAAAAGTTCAAAGTTACATAGAAACACACACGTTACGTGATCAAGCATAAGACATAGGTTTCTCATAATCCACACACGCATGCCAATAATCATGTCAGTAGTCTATATAAAACATTCAAGAAAATTAAGGAATTTCTAACTTTTGTGCAATGATTTTTGGATTACAAGGGTCTCTAAATGAGTCTAATTTCATCCCTAAGATATGTTTCATACTGATCCAAACATTTTTAGAATTATTGACATATTTGATGATAAAATGTGAAAAAATAATTAAATTAAATTTTAATAAAATATCTCACTACATTAAAAAATCATAGGATTTAATTTATACTCCTTGAGAAAAACCCAACAACACCAACCGCATATCAATTTGACAAGTATCTATAGAGATATTTAAGAGAGAAGTTTGAAGATAATAAAATAATAATAATAATAGAGATATGGATTGAAAGAGAGAGAGAGAGAGGTGTATGGGGGATGAGACATGTGTGAGTGGTAGAAACTTTCTTGGGAGAATGAAAATAGTGGACCAAATCTGGAAGTTTATTCCAGTTAAGGACCCACACAATTTTGGAATAGTAAAAAAACAGGGATCCTTAACTAGAATTAACTTCCAATTTTGGTCCCCCATTTTCATTCTTCTAAATTTTTCCATGAGGATTTAGGCGCCTCCCCATTCCCCTTTTAATATATTTTTTCTTTTTTATTCTCATTAAAATATTCACTTTAATTATTTCATTCATTTAATTTTTTTCTTCTCTCTCCTCTTTAATCCATGATCCACACCTTCATGTGTTTCTCTCTATTTTTTTGAACCCTTTCTAAAACAAATTTAATCATTCATTAAGTATATTAGAAAATTAATCCATATATATATATATATATAATTATACATACACACACACACACACAGGTATACACATATATACACCTACATATATATATATATAACCCATATATATAAATACTATATATATATATATACACACACTTGTATATATATAACCCACATATATACATATTATATATATATTCACCCATATATATATACATAGGCCCACACATTCATATATACACCTACAAACAAATATATATACATATATATTTAAACCATATATATATACATTATATATATACAAACCCACACACACATGGACAGACAAACACACACACACACATACATTTAACCCACATATATATATATATATATTAATTTATCACACACAAATATTACTTTCCAATTTAATAATAAATTTTATTATTATTAAATATCACCCATAAATAACACCATAAAAATTTCAACAAAAACTCTCATTAAATATAAATAATAGTAAACAAATGTTTTATTAACCACAGACAATTTCATTTATTTAGCACAAGTAATAATATCACCATTATTAATTGACCACCCATAAATATTCACCCAATCAATATTTCCACCATAACACAATTATTAATTACACTTCTATATTTTCATTTTTTTGACATGAATAATAATAATAATAATAAAATTATTATTATTATTATCTTACTTCCCAATCAAAAATCTGGATACCAATTAATTTTAGCAGTTAAAATTTATCAAAATAATTTTATATCACAATCATATATCCTGCCTTTTAATAAATATCTTAAATCGAAAAATTAAAACTATTGACACAAGTTGTTTCATGCATGACCTTAAAATTCTTCCATCAATTTTCCTATTCATACATGGTCATAGTTTTATAACGATAAACTACAAGGGATGTAATCTATACCACATGACTTTAAACAGTTTGGAGTGGTCCATCCCGCGTAACCCAAAACTACTTAGAAGTGATTGTTCTATATGACCTAGATCACCACCCATGTGTAAGAGGTTTATCTTCACATGGGTTACTTATCCATTCACCAAGGATCTTACAATCATGGACATAGTTTTCAACCTTTATGTCATGGTTAAAAAAAACTATGAACAAAATTTCCCTTTATAAGAACTATGTGTGGTTTGATTACTACTATTTCAAGATACATAGTGATGACCCAATCACTTTTCTTGAACATAATTGAAAATTCCAATCATCACACAAAATGTCTCGGTGCCTATGTTTCTGTTCACATTTGGTTTTCTCCCCTTTATCGTTATTAAGACAAGATTATATCCCTTACATATGAGACAAATCTATACAAAGATCCTCAGCATATGGTTTTTTTATACATAAGCCTATAAAAATATGAATATTCCCCCCACTTTTAAGAGTTGTCATCCTATTGTTTGGGACCTCTAATTCATTTTGGTTTCCTCAATAGCCCTGCACCAAGATAGCGCCACCACACTCTAACCTGACAGTGAAACCCTATCCATATAAATTTTTTCCCTTCTCAGTGCCATGGAACTTATCTATTTTATCACTAGATCTCCAATAAATGAGCTCAATCTATATAGAGGTGAATAATCATTACTATATGTGTATTTATTCTTCATCTCATAGTATACACAATGATACCTAGATCATCTATTCTAAGACTAGTCACAAATCCCCATCAATCCTCTCATTTTTCTTGGTGTTTGAGACTTTTATTTATTCAATTTAGGTTCTTTCATTCAATCAAAACTAAGAAAAAGTTGTCAATTTTTTTCATGATCCAAAGCTTCACAAATACACTATATAAAGGTCCTTGTCATAAGACCCTAAAATTATTGTCATTTATTCCTTTTCTCATGATATTAAACTACATGATATAAGGCCCATGTCGTAAAACAATAAACTATATAGACTTTAGTCCTTTTCATATGGTTTTAAACTTTAGGACATGAAGTTTTCTTATAAATACTCCAAAATATATGGAATTAAGTCCCTATCACATGATGTCAAATTTTCTAACATGAGGTATTTATTGTATGATTTTAAACAACATGACATTGAGTCCTTATTGCATGAAATTACACTACATGACACAATTTACTTATTATAAGACCCTAAACTATATGGAATTGAGTAATTTTTACATGAAATTAAATTACATTTTATATGATCCATTACATAAGGGAATAAAATTATTAGATTAGTGCTTCCCGTGCAACCATTTACTTACATAAGTTCTAGATCCATGTAAAATTACATAGTGTATAGTCCCTATCTATAAAAATATGATAGGGTTGAATTCTATATTCCTAGGGATACTTGGATATATTATAATGTGCATAAGATATGTAGCTTCATCTTATTTCAATTCTATATTAGAATAAAAAATTTCCCCTCCCTATAAATGAGTTAAATCTATAAAGGTATTATGTTTTAAGAACTATGTGTGGATTTATTGTTGTTAACCAGGATATGTAGTGACACATAGATCTCCTATCAGAGGCATGTACCTATACTTACATCTCATTATTTAATAAAATAACCTTAACCTTAAAATATGTGATCTTTTTCTTAATGTTATATAAATTAGTATAGGTCTCTCATTCACATTGGGTTTACCTCACCCTTTTTTCTATATATATTACCTTATCATTTGGTCAAATATGTATTACCTTAAAATTCATCCCATCATTCTACAAATTACAAGACCTATAATTTTAAATTGAAAGAGACCCAAATGATTTTTAGGTTGAAGGCCCACAAAGGGAGTCTTGGGAAAAAGTCATGTCTCTTATTACTAAGACACTCCTTTTCATAGTTTAGGAAAATTTTAGAGTGTGAAATGAAAAAAGTATAATGATTTTAGGGACTAACACTTGGTGATATAAAAATTCAAGCTATGCCATCTAGTCCCCACTGGTCTAAAATAAAGTTAGAGTAGATCCAATTTCCCTATTCAAATGGTCTTATGTTTTTCCATGAGAATATTATCATTCATGAAAATCTCTCCTATTCACTTTTGAGTATACCATCCTTTTATGTGATTGAAATACTCAATAATTTTAGTATATATCCTTTCACCTAGAAAATGTTTTCAATACATGGTAGTGTAAATTTTAGGGTTCTCAAACACTTTATTTATATCCTATTATTCATGAAACCAATCCCAGTATTTAACATATGAATCATAAATAACCCAATTATATGAGCCGAGATACTCCTCCAAGAATCCCACAACCTAGAGTAAACTAATCCTACTTCCCCCCCTTTTTAGAAATATTAGTAACATGGTTCCTTACCAATCTGAATAAACCTCACTTGGAATTGATTATGAATAACATTGTTTTTTTGAGGCACTAAGTAACCCCTATGATATGTTTTGGTATCATAGGAATGGTACCCTTTAATCCCATTCACTATTCCTTGAAGGTTTGGCCCTGGTTTTTTCTATTACTAAGGGCTATCCTACTCCCACAAATCTCCAAGCCCAATTGATTAAGATATTCATAGGTTATTATTTACCATTTATATTACCAAAATATTCTTGTATATTAAAATACCATTGATGTTACACATAATTTTATCATTCCCATTTTTAATGAAATATTATGGCATCATATTATTGTTCCATTTCATAATTTGTCTATGCATCTCATCTGAGGATCCAAATTACATTAGTGGAGACATGATTCTCCGTATCTTGAAGCTGTGAGTTGATTTTATCCTCTTAGAAAATAGTTATTGGGAACATTTTCATCAATGAAAGACCTTAAACCATATGAAATAGTTTCTTAACCATCATGACCATAAATATAATCAACCTATCTACGAGGATATTTATTTTATTAGAATTGGGATTTTATAATTCATGTCTGGTCTATCTCACCAATGTTAGTGGATAATCCACTTCACCTTTTTTTTCAAAGAAATGTGACCGTAAACCCTAGCCATCATTGGTATGAACAATATGATATTAATCTACATGAATCATTAATTTTTTTTTGAATTTACCCATTAATTCTTCTTTTCACAAGACACATTTCAATATCAATATCCATTATCATGGATCCAACCATAGATTCTACTTTCACTCCATTCCCACAATTATATTAGAACTTGGACATTTACCAATTTAGGAAATCAATTCCTTGAGTCAAGATACCCCTCTTGTCAACCTAAACACATTGAGTCAATATTCTCCTTTTGGTTCCCAAAATATTTGATCCAATTATTCCTTTCAGTGAAACAAAAATCCTTTAGTTGAGATCCTATTTTTGGAAAGCATTCATCAAAAATTGATTCAACACTATAAGAAAACTAGATATTTAGTATTGTAGTGAATTTCTATATATTTACCTTAGAATATAATTGTTTCGATTCTAAATGAATCCAATTTTAAGGGGGTGGGGCATTTTTTGAACCGATAAACTCGTACTACACACTTTTTCATAGAATCCTTGACACAATAATCTCAAAAAACCCAATTCAAGTTTGAGTAGAAAAGTATCTCCATGCTTGGAAAAGAAGTGAATAGGATTTCTATGTACTTATTATTTATTAAAAACCGATGGATAGAGATTCATAAAAAATATTTCATAGTTTGGTGATGTTGTGGTGAGAATCTTCTTCTGGGAGTAGGTTATGGATTTCACACATTGCTTACAAAAAGGGTATCGAGACTATAAAATACATTTTTATAGTATTTTGGGAACTATTTACCCTTTTAAAACACCTTATATGGGTAAAATATTTATCCAATGACATTGTTCACTTGTAAGGATTTGATTTTACAGTTTATAGAGCCAAAAAAATACTTATATATCCAAAGATATGATTGTTTGATGTTGTGAATTTATTGTGAAGAATTATTATCTAACCCTCAAGTTTGTGAGCTCAAGTCCTGTATGCTTAGGTATCCTCCACCCAAATCCTTCACCCATATCTTATGCTTTCTTAGGATTAGGTTACGAGGTCATCATGTTACCCTCACTTCTAGGGAATATCGCTGAAGACCTCACATCCTGGTTTCATTTCCCAAATGTTTTGCAGCTTGAATACTCTAAAATGCCTATCTCCTGCAATATAGTTGACAAGAATGAACCACTATACACATACAAATCACTTAGCTTATTCCCCGGTATTTTTCTATAAATTGACCCATCACTTACCATTTTTTGAGAATCACATATGGGCACCAGAAATATGAAGAGAGGCAGAAGATCCCTTTTCCATACCCATTTTGAAGCCCCCCCCACTAGAGCTCCATGTTTTCTAGTCATCCTCACAGGATCCTATATTAGGGTGAAGCACCTCGGCACCATGTATCCTTTCATGTAAAGAGTCACCTATCCTTATATGTATCCAAACCTAGTATCACTACATTTGGAATCCCATACTAGAGAAAACAACACCTGATCACTCAACTAGTTGGGTGATAAGCCTCTATCTAGGGAGACTCTTCGCCCATGTCCCCTTAATATAGAAAAAACATGGGATACAATTATCCATTCGATTTGAGTCATGACCAATCCTTTAATTCCATCCATTCTAGGGATAGTCACCTTGACCAAAACTAACTAGGGTGAACCACCTCACCCAACACAAACTAAGGTGACCCCACTTTACCAACACAAACTTAGGATATCCTTCTTCTAGGCCCCCCAAATAAGGAAAACCTTATCCATTATCACCTATATTAGGGAATAATATAAACAATAATTTAAATCTAGGATTACTACTTCACTTAAGTATTATCATTCAGCTCCAATTTTCCCAATTCCCCATACTTAGTCTTCATTTAACCCAAGTCCCCTACTTGGGCACCTAGCCCTACCATTTATACCTCGAGTCAAGATATCCCTATTAGTTTATTCATAAACCCTGGGCACCTAATGTTGAGATACTCCTCATAGTATCCCAAAAATACCTTCACCTAGATCACTTGATAGGGAGAACCATATTTGGGCCTCTTAATAAGCATAAGACTTATCCTTTACGGTCTTAATTCCTCATCTAGTGTGAGTAGAAAAGATTTTGAATATCGTAAACTGTCCTTATATATAGTTTCAGCTATAATCCTTTCTTTATTAATAAGAGTCACTTATCAGGTTAGGCATCTCATGGTTGCACAATGCATTACCCCCACTCAATCCCCTGTTGCACACTCACATTCAATATAACTGACCTTATAATATCTATTATTTTTCACATTGATCATGACTCATATAGTTTTATTGGTTTTATTTTATCATTTTGTTAGAATTATTGAGATTTTAATAGTTACATTCTTACAACATGACATAAAACTAAATTGGATTCTCCTATCACATAACCTTAAACTGTGAAACTCGAACCACATGGGTTTTGATTTTAGATCCCATAGGATACACATGGAATTTCTTTAAGGCCCAATAAAAACATTAAAACATAAATATTATTTATTTTATTAGAGTAATATGACCAAATTACCCTAAATAAATTGAGTTAAGATGGTCCTCCTAGTTTCACTTACATTTTCCTTGATTTAAGATACACCACTTATCTTCACCATGTCTTGGCCTCCTTCATGGTGTAAGCACAAATATCTACAGTCTTCCTTCATCATATAGTTACTAAAAGATGGGGGTGGGGGGGGGGGGTTAAAAGAACAAATGTACCTTCTAATAGGTGTAATACCTAACCATACATTATCCTATCTAATTAACAATATAAAAATTAAGACAAAAGGGCCATTAATGCATAAGTATCACACGAACCATTTCTTGGTATGCTTTACCTCATTTTCCTCACTATATGAATTTAAATTGCTTAGGATATTTATTTATCACATGGCCATAAAATGTAATATATTTTCCATTATGTGGTGAAAAATTATACAAGTTATTATTCCTTTTAAAGGGATACATTAAAATACTATTTAATGGGACCGAACACAACTCCACAATACTTACATTCTCCTTATATAGTGATAAACTCCAGAGTTTCCTACTATGGATATAAGTCCTAACATCAATAATTAATAAGAGAGATATGGGGAACCTATAAAACATATAGATTCTCACATTAATGCATGTTTTTAATCTGATCATTTCTATAGGGTTAACTAGTCCCACATTGGAATTTGGGAGGGATTCATAAAAACATCACAAATATATAGGAGAGTGTTGGAGTACGTAATAATTACACCCAAATGATTGATATGATCCTTAACTCCCATCATATTAAATAAAATTAAATCTAAAGAATCATTGGTAAGAAACCTTAGTGAATTCCTACATTTATATAACATGATCACATGATTTTTTCATTAAACCATCGTAGATACATAAGCGTGTTGGATTTTCCATTCAAAAAAATGACATGAATGTATAAAATATGTAACATCAAATTACTTTATTACATGTTTTTACCCATTTATTTGAGTACCCAATGAATGAATCTCTTTACAGGTTGTTTTCAGTATTTTATCAAACCTTTTTTGAAGGTTTCTGGGAATTTTCATGGTTTTCTCATGGTTTGTTCATGGTTAAACAAAGTATGAAACTAGAGTTTCATGGTTTGTGCATGGTTAAAAAAGTTTTCAACCTGGGAAGAAGGGGTCTAATAGTTTGCACATGGTTTTTACATGGTTAAAAAAAGTGTGTAAGGGGGTCACATGGTTTTTACATGGTTAAACTATGTTTGTAGTCTAAGAGTGAAACTCTTCTAGGGTGCTATTTTGGGTGCACAGATAGGCGAATGGTCAGTACTAACCATGCAACCCAACCCAACAAACCATGAACACAAAAATTAATGTCATGAAAATATTAATTAAAATACCAAATCCCATTTAATTAACCCAAAATCCTCCCACTAAAACCTAAATTGAATCTTTGGCTTTTGGGAACACTCTAGAGACATTTTGGTTCCCCAAACCTCATCTCTTGGTATATCAGAGTGTTAAACGAAGCAGATATATTCTCTTTCAGTAATTTCTTTTCCTCGTAATATTGGATCAACCTTATTCTCTTTATTCCTTCTTCCTAAAGGTTATGATGGCCTTTTGTTTTGTTGGATCTTGGTTGATTTATGTGGAATTTTAGATCTAGGATCTCTTATATCTTATTTCAAGTTACATCTTCCATGATCTAGTGATCACCACTAGAGGTGGAACATCTCAGATTCATTACGGTTGGATTCCTAATATTCCAAGTAGGTGTTTCTATGTTTTTACTTCATTTTATGATTCATTTTTTATTGATAATTCATATGTACATTTTTATTAATTTCTAACACATGTTCTATGAAATTTGAACATTTAATTCCTTATAAAAGCTTCTTTAACCCTATTCTCTTTTAATTGAATATGAAATTAATTTAATGGATATAATCTTTATATCTATAAACTTTTTATTAATTATTTAAATTCCATTTTTTTAGATTTATTTTTCAAATAACTTTTAATGGGTTTTTGGTGTAATTGAGGTCTTTGAATCAAGTTTTTATTTATTAAATGAACTTCCATGAGTTGAATTAAACAAATTAAATTATTTTATGTTTTACAAATAATTTTAAATGAATTAATTTATTAAATGACCTGGAACCCCCTTTGAATGGATTTTTCATTGTTTTAAATAGTTTTAAATATATGGATTTATTAAATTACCAAGAACCCCCTTTGAATGATTTTGACCTAGTTTTGAAATGGGGTTTCTTGGTTTATTTCAAATAAATTATTTATTCCCATGGAAAGAGGGTGTTAACCCATGTTTAGAAATATATTAAAAAAATTTAAAATTATAATACATCCATGGAATTATTTATGGTTTCTTTGGATTAAATGATTTCTTTAAAGTCCTATTTGGTATTTTTAATATGAATTTTGGAAGGATGTGGGTATTATTACCCCTTTGAATATTGAACTGTTTTAAAGGATTTGAATTGAATTGATGATTATTTATGGCATGTTTGGAACTTTATGATGATCTTATATTGTGATAATACCTTAATGTAACATTCTTGATTTTTTTAATTTCCATTGTTTGGTGTTGAAAATGGTATTATTTACTTTGAGGGAATTGGGGGTTAGAGTGATATGTGATATTAGGGCCATTTCCCATATAGGATAAGGATCCGCATATGATCCTTGTAACTCGATTATCACACTCACCTATTTTTATTAGTTATGGGAACCTAGATAGTTATATAGGATGAACTAGATATGTGATTCACTAGTAGAGTCACAAACTTTTAGTGGATCCATAGAGAATGTGAAATGTTTGGGCTATGGAAACATGGAAAAAAAGTGGGTGTCTGTGGAAATGGTTTTCTTAGTACCTATGAGACTAGATGTAAGATCATAAATTAGTCATGTTGTAATTTGATTAGCTATTTTGAGGTGGAATCCCTATCATACCTAGGTTGTACCCCTGATATCTATATAATTGATCTCGATTCATTACAATGTTCATTGTCACTATTTTTCATCATATTTTACTTCCTTTATTCATTTACTTCTATTATGCACTGTAAATCTATTTTATTGACTCTTGTTCATCTTTCCATGTGCATATTTTCGTATTTTCATGATTATCTGACTTTAGATTGTGAAATGGTTTTCAAATATTTTCAAGAAAATGTTTATTTTTCTTAAACGGTGAAATGGAATTATAGGTTTAGTTTCATCAATGATTTTTAAATGATTAAAACTCTATTTTTAAACTAAACCTCTTACTCTATTATTTTTTCTCCTATTTTATAATATTTGAATTTTCTTATTAATTAATTTCACATATTCTTTTGTTGAATCCTATTAGCCTCATCATCTCACACCCTGCTTATACCTATTGGTGTTTGAAACCTTTGTAATCTTATAGAGGGTGTTTTTTCCCTCATCTTCCATTGTGGTTTTGTGCTCAGGTGACCAAGGGTGGGTGACTTGGGACATGGTGGGTGGTCTTGGACCACCCTGAGGCGAGTTTTTTTTATTTATGTTCCTCATTAAATTTTCTTACTATCTCTTTTTATGTTGATGTGTGTGTATTGATTTATATTTCCGATGATATTTATGAATGGAATATTTTATTGTAATAATTTTTGGTATAAATAATTCCCAATGATTTTGTATTGATTCCCATGTTTTTGTTTCCATCCCATGGATATTGAGAATGATCTTTGGGTTAGTGATGAATCAGTTTGAGTATCAGTTTAGATGATATTACAGGTTAGTTCATTACAAATGGTATCAAGGGAGGTATTTACTTAAAGATAAATACTTTAATTTGAAATCCTTATGTTATTTTTGGTGATTCATGGTAGAAAATAGATTAAGAAAGTATCGAGACTCAAGAGGTAGTCTGTGAGTGTGTGCTTAATCACCACCCCTTCATGATGAGACTTGAGTTACCAGTGATATTGGGACTTGAGTATTTCTTTTGAGTTATTGGTTTTATGATGATAAATTATATTTATATTCCCAATGAGATAAAATTTTATTTGGGGAATCTATTATGAGTTTTTAAAACTAGAATGAAAGGATGAACATAATCACACCATGTTTTCACGGTCTTTTAATCTGTGAGGAATCTATGCGACTGATCTTAAAATCCAACAATGAATTGTTGTGAGGTTGGTGTGTGGTTTAATAGCCCATAAAAAAAGTCCCTTTTCATTTTTAACTTGGTTATAATCTTGAAGCCTTATCCATTTTCATTCAAGTGACTTCACTTTTGTGAGGATTATTATGTGGGTTATGGATATGGGTTGTTTAATTTCCTTGTTTAGTTGTTTCAAATTTAATACTTTGTTAATGATTTTAAATACCTTTATAAAACTAAATTGTATCATAAAAAAAGTTTTTTTATGTGAGAAATTAACAATTACCAAAATGTGAGTTTTAGGAAATGGTTTGTTTGGAAAACTAATTATCAATGACTATTATATGGTGTGATAAACAAAATGTTTTAACAGTAAATTTTAGTTTTTAATGGATTTAAATGTAAATGGTCTTGATAAATAGAAAATGGGATTAATGTTTTTGAAACTATGGGATAATTTAAAGCTATATATAAAGGATTTTTATGACTTTCATGGATTTTTAATAAGATTTATCATTTTTAAAGGAAAGAGTAATGTTTTATAAATAGTGAAATATTGTGTGTTTTGAAATCAATAATGATTTGATAAAGTGGGATATGAATTTGTTTAAAATATTTTGTGATATTTTTGAGTACTCTTTTGATTCCTATGTTTATATGACTATGTTTTTTGATGTTTAAAATTGTCTCCCAGAAATTACTTTAAGAATGATAGAATGTTGGTCCAAGGGTCTGGTCCTTAGGGTAGTTCATCACGTTTTCTAGAAGTCAAACCACTTGTAGATGACTCTACTAAAACTCCATATTGATTGGTGGAGATAGAGAACTTGAATACATTGAAACCCATCCTTGAATTCCTATATTTTTATCCACCTTCTTATAAAGGAGAACAAGGTTATCTTGAGGAAGTAAAATGGATTGAAGAAGTTGATGGGATATTTGATTCTCTTATGACTCCTGATACTCTAAAGGTTAAGTCTATCAACTATTTATTTGAGGGACCTAGCTAGGAGTGGTTGGAAGTTTTGATTCTCACTTTTCTATATGAATTAATTTATTGTGAATTTCTCAAGTAAATATTTATTAAATTGCAATTTCCTGAGGAAGTGAAGGAGAAAGTTTCCAAGTTCATGGGTTTTGGTCAAGATAAGCTATCAGGTGTGAGGTATTCCATGAAATTATCATGTTGGCATGTTTCATACCTAGGATTGTTGGTAATTATTATAGTATGACTATATGTTTTAGAAAATGTATTAACCCATACTTCTTAACCATCATACCTAAAGAAGGGTTCATAATTTATTTGGGGATGCCCAATAAGGATTTCTTAGAAAAAGAAGAGCTAGTGAAAAAACACAAAGGGATGAATGAATCTTTCACAGTTCATAAAGGAAATACTTCTTAATAAAATAAGAGGCCTCTCACATGTTTCCAGTTTTGAGAACTTGGTAATTATAAGAGGTTGTGTTCGGGAATTCCAAAGGTTTGTGGATGGTGTGGCCATCGATGTCACCTTCAGAGGTTTTATAAGTTGTTACATGGGAAAGAGAAAATTATTTTAGGATTATCAGCTCCTAATATTGGAATAATATATGATTCATGATATTAGATCTCAAGACATATGCCTTATAGTGAATATTTTCACATAGTGGTGGAGCTTCTAGTTTCCAGCTATGAGTTTCCAAATATGGTTGATGTTGATCCAACTTGTTGTTTCCAACATCAGAGTAGAAAATATTTGAGTTTCCCTTCCTGTGGCTTGTCTATTTTGGAATCCTTTGGTTTTGAGATCTTTGTGATCATATCTTGTATAGATTTTTCTATATAATTTTTGTATTAGTGATGTAATAATGGTTTCCCTTTTTTGGGATATTGGTTGTTGTTTCTTAGTATCCTTTTTTTCTAACTTTATGGTCAGAGCTCAATTTAGATGTGTTGGATGATCTCTCGTGTGAGAGTGTACTGCCCTTTTTTCACTGGGCTTGATGTTTAATATTTTTCTAGTTGGTCTTTAATTTACCTTGGGAATGTACTTAGGTAACTATAATGATTTGGATTTTTGATAGACCAGAAACCTAGTAATGCTGGCATTGGATTTGATGATATCATAGTGGTATGAGGCTTAATTTTGAAAATCCTATGTCACCGTTGAGTACTTACCCATGGTAAAAA
This sequence comes from Viscum album, assembly GCA_963277665.1. Lineage (NCBI taxonomy): Eukaryota > Viridiplantae > Streptophyta > Magnoliopsida > Santalales > Viscaceae > Viscum > Viscum album. Next base: position 2,003,860,785 of record OY728137.1, read on the forward strand.
TTCATGTTAGTAATTTACATTTCTTTTGGATTCATGATATTAGATGTTTCTACTTAGTGAGTGGGTGAAGTAAGTTATTTGGGTCTAAGGGATGTTCTTTTCTTATGATACACCATTTTAGTGAATATTTAAATGGTAGGGAGATATATTCTAAGTTTCCAGTCAATATCTAGTTTAGAGATGTCTAATGATCTTGGTGTGTTGATCTTGTATTTGTGTGTGAGTTTTCATCCTTTGGGGGAGTCTATGTTTTGTACCATATACCATTCAACTCATAAGATGAGTGATGGATTTCATCATGTGTTATCGTGTTTTATCTTTCAGAAAAAAATATTTATGGGGACAAAAGGTCTTATGGTGGGGAGGATGCAACATCTCGTTACTTGTTTTATGTGTTTCAACCCATTTATTTGGGTACCGAATGATTAGATCTCTTTTTGGGTTTTTTAATGTATTTTACTAGACCTTTTTTGAAGGTTTTTTTCCTTTGCATGGTTTGCACATGGTTAAACAAGGTGTACAACCTTGGTTGCATGGTTTTTTCATGGTTTGCGTATGGTTAAAAAATCATGCAACCTATCCATAAGGGGTTTCTTGGTTTTCCCATGGTTTGCGCATGGTTAAAAAATGTGTGCAAGGGGGTCACATGGTTTTTGAATAGTTATACTAAGTGTGCAACTCTTCTAGGGGTTTTTTGGGAACACAGTTAGGTGCATGATAATTATTAACCGTGCGACCCAACCCAACAAACCATACAGAAAATAATTAAAGTTACTAAAATCATAATTAAAATTATGAAATAGACTACTTAATCTTAATCTCATCCCACTCGAACCTAAATTTATTCTTTGTCCTTTGGGAACACTCTAGAGCCATTTTGGCTCCCCAAACCTCATAACTTGGCGGATCAAAGCACCAAATGAAGTGGATATATTCTCTTTCAGGGATTTAGTTTCTTCATAATATTGTATATCCATTACTATTTTGATTCCTTCTTCCTAATGGTCATAATGGACTTGCATTTTTTTGGATCCTGGTTGATTTTTCTTGAATTGTCGACCTATAATCTATTATCTCTTCATTCAAGATCTATCTTCTTAGATCTGGTGATCACCATCAGAGGCGACACATCTCAGATTCATCACAGTTTAATTCCTATTATTTTAATTAGATATTTCTATGATTTTCCTTCATTTTTTGATTTATTGTTGCTTTTTAATCCATAGATAGATATTTCTTAATTTCTAACACATGTTCTATGAAATATATCCATTTAATTATTTATAAAATCTTCTTTGATCCTATTCTCTTTGAATTGAATATGACATTAATTGAATGGATATTATCATGATATTTATAAACTTTTATGAATTGTTTAAATTCCATGTTTTTTTTGATTTATTTTTAAAGAACTTTTAAATGATGTTTTAGTGAAATTGAGGGATTTGGTCTGGGTTTTGATTTATTAAATGAAAATTCTTAGTTTTAATTAAATGAATTTAACTATTTGATTTTTTATAAATATTTTTAAATGCATGAATTTGTTAAATGACCAAGAAACCCCTTTGAATGATATTTACCTTATATTAAATTGTTTTAAATGCATGAATTTATTAAATGACCAAGAACCCCATTTGAATGATTTTGACATTGTTTTGAAATGGGTGTTCATAGGTTATTTTAAATAAATGATTTATCCATGTGGAAAGAGGGTTTCAACCCTTGTTTCAAAATATATTCAATATTTTTAAAATTATAATACATCCTTTGATGGATTTATGGTTTAATTAAAATAAATTATTCTTTTAAAGGACCGTTTTTCATTTTTATGATGAATTGTAAAAGCAAGCGAGTATTATTATCTTTTTGAATATTGAATTATTTTAAAGTATTTTATTTTAATGGATGATTATTGATGATCTGCTTTGCACTTTTTGATGATAATATCCTGTGATAATCCCTTAATGTAAATTTCTTAATTCTTGTACTTCCCATTTTTGGGTGTTGAAAAAGGGATTATATACTTTGATGGAATTGGTGATGAGAGTGAGAGGTGAAATTAGGGACATTTAACATGTTTGATAAGGATCCACATGTGATCCTCATAACTCAATTATCTCACTCACCTCTTTTGGATAGTCATGGGAACCTGGATATTTAGATGTGATGGCCTTGATATATGCTTCACTAGTGGTCTAAACCCCTTCTAGTGGATCCATAGAGAATGTGAAAGGTTTCTGCTATGGATGTGTGGCCAGGAAAGTGGTTGTATTTGGAATTGGTTTTCCTATGAACCGTGATAATATATGTAAGACCGATAATTAATCATGTTGTAATTTGGTTAGGTATTCTAAGGTGGACTCATTATCATACCTAGGTTTGTACCCATGACATCCATATAATTGATCTTGATACATGAAAAAATTCATTGTCACTATTTAAAACTAGAGTTTTCTTGCTTGCATTATTTATTGTTATTATACACTGTGAATCTATTGTATTGAGTCTTGTTTGTATTTCCATATAACGTGCATATTATCATCTTTTCTTGATTATCTTACTTTATCTTGTGAAATGGTTTTCTAATATTTTCAAGAAATTTTTTAGTTTTTTTAAATGGTGAAATGGAATGTTTTATAGGTTTAGTTTCATTAATGATTTTTAAATGTTTAAAAATAAAATTTTAAAATAATTTTCTTACTCTCTTATTTTTAATCTTCTTTTATAATATTTGAATTTACTTATGAAGCAATTTTATATAATATTTGTTTGAATCCTACTGGGATCTTCAACTCACACCATGCTTGTACTATTTGGTGTTTTTGACCTTTATGATCTTATAGAAGGTGTTTTTTCTCTCATATTCCTTTGCGATTTCATGATTGAGAGACCAAGATTGGGTGACTTGGGACATAGTGGGTGGTCATGGACCACTAAGAGGAATGTTTTTGGTTTTTTATGTTCCACTTTTTGTAAGAACCCATGTTTTTATAATGGGTCAAAATCCCGACCCTGTTTCAAAATTTGACTTGTTTAAGAGAAAATTGGGGAAATCTGGGAAGTTTTGGAAATTTCCAGATTACAAGCCGTATACCTTAAGTACACGCCGTGTACCCTTTCTCGTGTGTGACGACCATACATGGTGTGTAGGCCTGTGAGCATGGTATAAGGTTTTTAGCAAGTACAGGTCATATACTAGTTGTACATGCCGTGTATGAGGATATACATGGCGTGTTGGGGATGTCAGCTGAGTAGAGAAGTACACACCATGTATCCCCTAGGTACACACCATGTAGTTAGTCGGAAAGTCCTCAGCGAAATAACAGCCATCATATGAACAATAAAATGATACACATGACATGGAGTCATATGTACACGCCATGTTTTTTTATTTTTTTCACTAAAATGGGTAGTAGCCTCGGTTTGAGGCAGAAACCCAAACCCTCAATGGGTTTGAGTAGGGAGAGCTGGCTGGAGCTCATTTTTTCTCCTGATCGTCCTTCCGAAATCCGTTTTGATTGCCGTTGGATGCATTAGAACCCCCTCGATAAGGCCTTGATTCCCATTAAGAAGTTCTTATTGATTTTTTTTTTCTATGATGAGTTATAGGGGTTTGAGAGGTTTTGATTATTTTGTAGATCTAACACATTTCAGACCTAATTTGAGGTTGTTATCGGAGGAGTATCATTGTACTAGTACATGATAGGTATTTCATACCTTCGTTCGTGTATTCACATACTTTTAGATGGGGTGACCTTTGCTGCATTTTATGGTATTTTGAGCGAGACCCGGTTTTATCTTCTTTTGCATATCAAACTGATTATAAGACATGGGGGATGCCTTTGGGTATGCCCTTTTTCTATTTTTCTTGAGCAAGGCTGGACAAGGGGCTCTTTCTCATCGGGTCATTTTGGACGGGGGTGCCAAAATGGTTATAATTGAATTGTATTTTTTTAAACTATTGAGTTTAGTTTATTAAAATTTTATATTACATATTAAATGCTTTCAAGACCTTAGTGTTGGTATGGGACAACACCTGACTTGTTAAATTCAACTGTTTAGTGTCTCTTGCATGTTTATAGTATTTCATTGTGATTATATATGTGATACCTGTCATTGCATATGATGGAAACCTTGGGGTTGTGTTAGATGTGGCCCATATATTCTTGGGTGATGCTTATCACAGGTTGGTCTTGACCTGAGTTACACTGGGTGGTTATGACCATGGGATTGGGAATCATAGACGATAGCTTGAGGAATTGTGACTATCAGGTTGGGCATTACTAGAGTTACTTGGATTGCAAGGCCAGAAAACTTGAGCAACATGGTCATAGGGATACGAGGTGTTAGAAATGTTGTGGCTTGGGTACTATTTTGGTGAATACTGCTCACTCAGAACTTTGAGTAGTGCACACATAGAGAGACTATGCGATGAGGCGGTTTTGACCACTTGTGTGTGTAGAGGCCCATGTTAGTTGTAGTTTAGGTACTATTGGTTTGGGGGTGATTTACATAGGAATCCATGTGGAAGGTGAGGAACCTTCAGGGGATGGCGTTGATGCTATCGGGTTGGGGGAAGAGGCTCACCGTTATTTGAGGGTATACATCATGGTCCCTATAGTTACTGATTTGAGGGCGGGCATCACTATCCCTCCAGTTACATTATTGAGGGAAAACATCATTTCCCTATGGTTACTTATTTGAGGACAGACATCGATGTTCTTCCGAGTTACTACTTCTTGGGCATGACTTCAGAATGTCAGTACTTGAGACACACAGTGTTAGGGGGCACATGGTGCCGGGTTACATGACAGAGATTCCAGCGTTTGTCGAAGCAGGTGACACTCCATGGTGGCTACTAAGCACCAGTGGATTTGTGTTTATTTGTGCATCATATTATTTACTATTTTCCTTATAAATACATTCCTACTTAAACACTTATATTAGGTACGCACCATTGGGTGGTATCCTACTGAGATTCATCTCACACCCTGTATGGGCCCTTCGGGATGCCTGTAGACTTTATGGAATTGCGTGCAGGAAAGAGACCAACTTTAAAAGATGGACTGTTTTAGTTTTTACATAGAGATGGTAGGGACCTTGAGGTCTTTCCTAGCTGGAGTTTACTTTGTTTTGATCTCTTTCATGTATCAGCATGATTTCCTTGTTTATGTTAGCTAATTTTGGTTATCCATTGGAACACTTTTATGTATTGAATTTCTATTGATGCATGCTTGGTTTGTTTAGTAGTTGAAAGTGGTGTCTAGTATGCTATTCTATTTACTTTCTGCTGCTGTTTTCTCTATTTTTCTTCTGCTATTTATCTACTATTGATTGTACTTCCACTCTTCAGGTTTGGTTTGAGTCTGCTGATTCGTTTATTTCCACTGCATGTTACATATTCTTTCTTAGACCAGTACCATTATTATCCTTCTATAGGGTATATCCTCTCCACTATACCTATCAAACCCTTGCTCTTAGTTGGAAGCCTTTGGAGTTTGGGGAGGTGCGCCTAAGTTAGTAACAACCGACCCGTTTTTTACTATTTGGGTGGCTCTTTGGGTCTGGGACGTTAAAAAGTTGTATCAAAGGAGTTCTTGATAGGGATTTATTAGCATTGTTTTGTTGGATACTCCTGATATTGGGACTTCTCTTTTTATTTATGCTAGTTTTACTAATTTGGATATGGTAGACTGGAGAATGATTATTTTTGGAAATGGGTTTCTAGCTTGTGATTGGGTGCCTTCAGCCCCAAGTATGAGGGATGTACCAAGTTTCCATGGGTGGGAATTACTGTTTTATTTTTGATCAGATTATAGTTTATATGATTTCCACATAGATGTCTTACTTGGTGTGTGGTGTTCTTGACTGTGATATGTAACCCTTGACCTAGTGCGGCAAGGGAGAATTGGACCTTGGCCCAGTATGGGAAAGCATGATTGTTTGGCTTTTGATAGGCACATTTTTAGGGTATTTCAATTTCACAACTGCACGTATGCTTTGTGATGTGATAATTCCATGTGAATAATATCAATTTCTATGCTTTGTATGCTTTGAAATGTGAATAGGTGAAATTCATGATAGAATTTCTTGTTTATTACAATGTGTTATGCCATGATTTATATATTTCTAGAATTGCATGTGGTAGGGTATTTGGGTCTGACTCTTATAGAAGAAAGTATATATTATGGTTGAGGTGATTTAGATCATCAGGATTGGGTAACTCAGTCGTCGGTTTGAGGAATTTTTTTTTCTGGACGGGCATGGCTTGAGGTACTTTTGATACTTGGCTTTGTTGAGGGTGGGTAAGGAGGCCATGAGGTCGGGATACCGTGGGCATGGGTTGTGGTGGGGGAGAGTAAGGGTAGTAGCTATGTACTACCTTGTACTAATTTTCATAACTGTATGAATATATTGTTATATATATATATGGTTTGTATGACCATTTATGGTATTCAACATGTTCCTTTTAGACGACTAAGATAGAGCATCGGGTGGGAGATGGTACAGTTCCGTAGGAGTAGGATCAGATTTAGGATTCAGTGCAAGAAGAGTATGAGCTGAAGGTACAAGCTTTGGGAAAAGAATAGGTCTTGGATCCAGTGCAGGCAGGACAAAATCCGGGTTTGGCAGCATTTGGACCATGGCTTGATGATCAGCTCCGAGCTATCCTGGTACGTGTCTTGTAGGGGATCGACAGAGGTGTGCAGGGTATAGAGGCATCTATGGAATATCTGATGTGGGAGTTCTAGTCATAGAACCCTCTTCTTTTTCCGGTGAGGGTGGTCTGCAGGTGGTTGAAAATTGGATAGAGAGCATGCAGATGATCTTCGAGCATCTAGAGACGCCTCCAGGGTGGAGGGTCAAGCTGGTGACATATATGCTGTGAGGATCGGCAAAGCGCTGGTAGGATGTGTAGGTTCAGGATCGCAGGTATGAAGAACTGGCATGGAAGGACTTTGAGGATAGGTTTTTCGAGCACTTTTACCTAGAGACACGGATGTCCAAGAGAGCTTAGAAGTTCTTGAGCCTTCAATAGGGAGACATGTCCATCATAGACTATGCAACTACTTTCACTGAGCTGTCACATTCTTCCCCTGGTATGTAAAGAGATGACTCGGCAAGGGTGTGACACTTAGAGGATGGCTTACGACATGCCATTTGGATCCAAGGTAATATCTTTAGGCTAGATTGTTTCTCAGAGGTAGTGAATCAGGCGCTCATAGTGGAGGGAAACTGGAGGGATATTCCCCACATTGGCCTGGAGATACCTTTAAGTGATGGTTAAAATAGCAGGAAGTAGAGACGGGATGAGTTCTAGTAGGGTAGTCAATCCAAGGACTCAGATATACCACCTCGTAGCAGTTCAACTGTGGTTTAGTTTCATTGTGGGCAGCTAGGACATGTTCGAACTTATTATGATAGGCCTCCAAAGGAGTGTCGGGCATGTGGATAGGTCGGGCATGTGGAGAGGTTCTGCAGGAAGCCTTCTCAGACTGCTAGCAGGTAGGGATTAAGACAGACTGTGGAATCTAGATTTGGTTTAGGTTCAGTACCCAGAGAGGGTAGACGAGGTCTAGCTGCACATAGAGGACGTGACCGAGACATCGAGACCCATCTGAGGGGTCAGTGGATGGTGACTAGAGTAGCACTGTAGGAAGGTTAGGCATGAGGAAATTGTACTTCAGGCTAGGTGCATTCTAGGGAGCTTCCAGAGGCTGAGAAGGATGGTGAGATGATGATGGTTAGAGGTACACCATGGGTGTGGCTGTGATCTATTTTGTTTTTACTTGTTTTAGCATGGCCTACTAGGGCATGTACTCTTTGAGTGCATGAGCTGTACATGATTTATTTGTACTGACTAGATACTGGTCATTGGGATTGACACCATATTGGGTGTGTGATATATTTATATATGTACGAGATGCGTAGCATCAGGGGGCAATGAGGATGTTGGCTACTTGAGGTTCCATGGGCATCAGGGCATCAAGGATGCATGTTACTTGAGTTTCTAGGCACCAGGTTTGTTTTGATCATCCATGGGATTCATGTTACTTGAGTTTCTAGGAATAGAGGTTACGATGTGTCATGAGAGAACCATAAGTTCCGAAAACAGGTTAGTGAAACTTTTCTTGATTTTAGTTTTTTTGGGTTGAGACCATGTTAGGAAATTCCTAAGGTGGGGAGCCCCTTGAATAATTTAACCAGAACCTTTTTAGAATAGGGTAGTTTGGGTTACTTTGATTGGGGAGGTATGTTCAGTGCCATCTTCGGGTTTCATTTGATATCTTGGGGAGGATCTATGTTAAGGTGAGGAGATTTTAAGAACCTGAGTTTTTAGAACAGGTCAAAATACCGACCCTGTTTGAAATTTGACTTGTTTCACAGAAAACTTGGAAAATCTGGGAAGTTTTGGAAATTTCCAGATTACATGTTGCGTGCCTTAAGTACACACCATGTACCCTTTCCCATGTGTGATGACCATACATGGCGTGTAGGCCTGTGAGCGGGGTAGATATTTTTTAGCAAGTACACACCATATACTATTTGTACACACTGTGTAGAGGGGTCATGTATGGGGATATACATGGCGTGTTGGGGATGTAGTCCAGGTTGAGAAGTACACACCATGTACCCCCTAGTTACACAACGTGTAGTCAATCAGCAAGTCCTCAGTGAAATAATAGCCGTCATATGAATAGTAAAATGACAAACACAGCATGTAGTCCTAAGTACACGCCGCACATTTTTTCCCGCTAAAACGGGCAGTAGTCTCATTTTGAGGCAAAAATCCATACCCTCAATAGGTTTGAGTAGGGAGAGCCGACCAAAGTTCATTTTTTCTCCCGATCGTCCATTCAAACTCTGTTTCGATCACCGTCAGATGCATTAGAACCCTGTCGGTAAGGTCTTGATTCCACTTGGGCCATTCTTATTGATTTTTGTTCTAAGAAGAGTCATAGGGGTCTGAGTGATTTTGATTATTTTTTAGATCTAATGTGTTTTAGACCTAATTATAGGCTGTTATCAAAGGAGTATCATTATACTAGTATGGGGTAGGTGTTTCATACCTTCTTTCGCGTTTTCACAGACTTTTGGGTGGGGAGACCTTTGGTATGTTTTTAGGTATTTTTAGCGAGACCCTATTTTATCTACATTTTCATATCAAACCGATTATAAGATCCATGGGATGCCTTTGGGCATGTCCTTTTTCAGTTTTTTGTGAGCAAGGCCAGGCGAGGGGCCGTTGCTCATCAAGGTATTTTGGTTGGGGGTTCCAAAATAGTTATAATTGAACTATATTGTTTTAAAATGTTGAGTTTATTTTATTGTTTCCGACTCTTTTTCCGGGGCACACGCGTCCATCTCATTTGGGGGATGGCGACACTATTTTTTGCCCCGTATTCCCGCTTTCCAAAGGCGGGTGGCATTCGTTCCTTGTTCAGGGAAGTTTTCTCCTTGATCAAAACAGGATGATGGGATATCGGTTCTTCCTTCTGTGGATTCCTCCTCGAAACTCGTCACCTAGTCCAGGTCTCCCTTATAGATTTAAGAAGTTTTTCATGAAACTCTTCCTAGTGCCATATCTTCACGGACACTAGTTAATTACACTGCTTCTGTCATGACATTCCAAATGGTCCAGTCAGGGAAGCAACCTTCGGTTAGGGGAGTAGTCACGTTGGACATCACTGGCGTGTCTAGACACTGGGACACTGGTGCGTCTGGGTTTCTCCCCCTTATTATAGGACTTATCGAGGGTGCAGAATCCCAAGGCATCCCACATTGAACGCGCGAAATTTTATGCCATAGGCATGTATCTGAGGTTTTCCTCAGCTTCTCATGCTTAACAAAGGGTATGCCGCAAGTTTAACGTCTAGCGGAGACGGATCAGACTAATTAGAACACTGATTAGAGTGAATCAGATGGGTGAAACCTCTAGAGGGAACACTGATGTTGGGGCCAAAGTGTGGATAGATTCCTGACTATTGTTAAGGGGAATGGGGAATGGGGTGGCATGATCCCACCAAAATGTGGCAGCCCGGGTAAGAATCAGGATGGATGATGGAAGGTTTAATGAACTGAATGAATAATTAGATGGAGTCATCTCGAGGATGACAGTGATGTCGGGATTGAGTCTCGAAGAGGCTTCCTACGTATCCCTATGGCAGGGAATCAAAGTCCACGTAGTTCATCTGATGATGGCTTACCGCTGATTGGGGATTTCAACAGCATACCGTTGGATGGGGTCATAACGGCTTACTGCTAGATGGAGTTGACAATGGCTTACCACTGTATAAATTTGACAATGGATTACCACCGAAATGGGGGATAGTTTAATGTCACGTGGGACCAAAAGGGGTGTGCAATTTAACCTCATCCATGGTGAGGGTGGACCGACGTGAAGGGGTTCAGAACGACCTGGTGTTGGGATTGAACCTTAGGGAGGCATCCTACATACCTTGTCTTGGCAAGGATCAAAGTACACATAGTTCGGGATAGTGGGGTCAGTAAACCAATGTGGAGGAGGACTTGGGGCCCAATGTTTGTTGGGATTGAACATCAGGGAGGTGTCCAATGTACCTTGCCTTGGCAAGGATCAAAGTCCACGTAGTTCAGGTGGAGTGGTAACTGACGTGAAGATGTTCAGGACCATTGGTTGTGGTGGGATTGAACCTTAGAGAGGCTTCCTACGTAACTTTCCTAGGCAAGGATCAAAGACCTCGAAGTTCACAGGGGTGTTTGGTGAACCGATGTTAAGATGGTCTGAATCAATGGGTGGTGGGATTGAACCTCAAGAAGGCTTCATACGTACCTCACCTTGGAATGAATCAAAGACCTCATAGTTCAGGTGGGGTGTGGGGCTTACACTCTAGGCTGCCCGGAGAGGATGTCATGGTCGATGCTTGCGCTTAGCCCATGTGATTCATGCTCGTTATGATAAACAAGAGACAACAAATACCTGATGATCACGTCATTAAAGGTGCATCCTTGGGAAGTGGAGTGGGGCTTACACATATTTAGCGGCCCAAAGAGTAAACAGATGCTTACGCACGGTTCACAGCCCTGGGAGATAGAGATTGGGACTTACTCCAGGGTGGATGCCCGGGTGGGGGAAAATCTTAGCGGGAGAGGGATTTGGCACAGAATAGGAAATGTTCTGGTTCCCATACCCCCTCAGGTCCATGGTATCGAAGGAGAACGGAGAAGCAAGGATGCTACCTCCCGCAAGAAATGATAGGGGCTTACCCAAGGTGGTTTCCCCTTCCCCGCAGACGGACACCACTCCGATAAAGAGTATTTCATTCCATGTGAGGAATGATCTCACTCTCGTAGAGACCAGTGGGTGTAGAGAATGTTTGAGACAGGGCTCCCTACGTGCAGAGAATGTGGTGAAGTCACAATTTAACGTCATGTTCTGAGGATGACGGTGCTTGGCAGTTTAACGTCCTGTAGCTCGGATGAGGTGGGTTTACTCTGCACCCCTAGGAATTATATAACCTGCACCCTCGACACCATGGTGAATAGATGGACATGCAACGTCGTGTCTAGGGGGTGTTATGGAGTGAACCATTGGGGGGTCCACGTTAGTGTGGCTATGCGAAGAAGCAATATATGTTAGCGGGCCTATACGAAGAAGCATGAGGAGAAGCAATGCAACGGGTAGTATCGTCCAAAGGACTTTGAAGCTGCTTCGTGTGAACCTGAAGTGCCACATGGGAAAATGATTTGTAGAGAAAAGGGTGCCATAAGTAGAAGCCTTGTGAAGCTTTGGTGTTCCATGAAGTGGAGGGGCTTCGTGAAGGGATGTGCTTCGCGAAGTGAAGTTCCCTGGGCTAGGTGTAGGGCCTAGGTGCATATGGGAGGAGCTTCGCAAAGTGGAAATGGATTAGTGAAGCAATGCCTCGTGAAGCAGGGGTGCCTTGTGAAGTAAGGTGTCGTGAAGAAACGTGCTTTGCAAAGCATAGTGACCCTACCTTATCATGTGGGTCATGTGTCTGTGGTGTGTATTTCGCGAAGCATAAACGCTTCATGACAACCCGAGTCTCCATGGGGATCTACTTCCTTCATGAAGGACCATGGGTTTCATAAAAGGCATACCTCTCAGAATAGGGGTTCAATTAAAGAAAAGGGGGAGGCACTTCGCAAAGCAAAAATACCTTAAAGAACTCATGGTTCGTAGTGCATGAGGTGCTTCCTGATTTGAGAGATCATAGGGTGAAAGGTCAGATCATCTATCCTTTGGGCTTGAGGGGAGCCCTGTATTTATAGGTAAGAGGCACCGTGAAGTAGAACTCACTCGATACGAAGAGAGAGTTTTCTCCATGATAGGTCACGAACATCAAACTGGCTCGCGGAGGTTACCGCCTTCTTGGTCCAATATGGGGTCGCGAACGTCAAACCGGCTCGCGGAGCATCCCGCCTCCTTGCTCCATGGTGGGGTCACGAACGTCAAACTGGTTCACGGAGGTTATCGCCTCCTTGCTCCGCAGGAGGCTCACGAACATGAGAGGCATTCGCAGAGCATCCCACTTCCTTGCTCTATGATGGGCCCGAGGCCATGGGGCTCCGCGAAAGGGCTACACGAGGCAACCTTGGAGGCTTCCCTCTTGTTCTTCTTCTTTCCAATTTTTGGTGTCAACAAATGCCCCCCTTAGACTTGGAGCTGATGATAAAGCAATGGTCATAGTCTGAGGGTTAATCACCAAAATCTCTCGTCGTTCGCGATGCTATTCCGTGAAGAGGGCTTGCGAAGCAGATAGGCGACGTGTCGGCTGGGCGCGCCACGAAGCTCGGCGCAGCATGGACGCACCGCGAAGCTCCTAAGGTCGTCACCTATAAATAGGGGAGATGAACCCTCTTTTTTCCTCTCTTTCCTCTTCGACTTTGGCTCGTAGCACTATCGATTCGCGAAGCTCCACATACTCTGTGCTTGCTCTCTGTGAACTGAGGCTTCTGCTTCACGGCGCAGAGCGAGTCTCCGACTCCTTGAAAATGCTTAGAGACTTTCTTTCGAAGGTCGGTGCTGAGATCTATGAACATTATTTTCAAATGAGCTCCGCGAAATTGATCTGTTAAAGGGCTTCACGATCCACACACAAGAAACTCCCAAACAAAAAACTGAATGGCTCATCAAGAGGCTTCCAGGGGGGTCCTCGCGGACACTATCTGAAGGGAGGATATGGAGAACAACTTGGGCCTAGGGGAGTTAATATAGAGCCACTCTGACCATGGTTCACTGGTGGAGCTGTTATCAGAGAACCATAGGATACATCCACTATACAAGAGGCTGCCTTTGTATGGATTCTGGATTCTGGATGATGCCTTCATTCCTAAAGCAAGTAGGGACATGCCAGCTTACTAGTTCAGGAGTACGCTGTGTCAGCACCAATGGTTCAGGGCGGCTGGCGACCATGCTCGAGAAGACTCCACACCCATCGATGCTAACTACCTGTATAACCACCTGAACAATGTGGATGAGAAGGAATTATATCCTGAGACTTCCCCCCCTTTGTACCAAAAAATATTGAAGGTAGCCTTGAGGAACCTGGGGAAGGGATGGTCTGAGGAGTGGGACCTGCGCCCGGGCGGCAACTTTATAGACGATTGGGCCTGGGCCTACTGGGTAGGTGCCTCATGTGAAGAGTTTGGGGCTGAGGTGAGGCGAGTGAGCCTATATGAGGCATCTTGGGCCTCCCAATTTCACATTTATCAGCCGAAGTAGCTGATGCTGGAGTTTCTGGGTAGGTGGTCATCGAGGACCAACACCTTCCACCAACACTGCATGGAGGTTGGTATCAGCTTGTGGGACATGCACCAGATCTCAGGGGTCCCGATATTAAGGGAGATGTATGATGAATTCCTCACCGTCATGAGTTTGTGGGATGATCCAAAGTAAATTCCATGGCTGGAGATGGAGTTTATGGAGCTGGTACTGGGAGAGGACAAAGAAGTCGTGAGGGATGTCCATTTCAGGCAGTGGTTCAAGCAGTTTCTGAACTTCCCAGAAGATAGGTGGTTTTCGGTGAGGCCTCGAACTTGCCCAAAGGGGGATCAAAGAGGCAAGTAGAACTCGTACTGGTGGATCTTGGAGGAAAACAGTGAACATAAAGAAGCTTCGGGAGGTTGACAAAGAAGTTCAGCGGCTGCAGGTCTGGGTGGATGAGCACTCAACCACTCTTAACATGCTATCGAGGTTGATATTACAATTGAAGGCCCAACTGGCAGAGGCCGAAGAGGGAATGAAGCAAGCCTCCGAGGAGTTGAATATCATATGGACCGACGTAGAGTGGGCCTAGATTGCTGCCGATTAATTGTGCCCCATCGCTGACTACGAGGAGCAGGTTCTGTATAGGCGGTAGAAAATCCTGAACACCACCAGCCAGAGGGTGGTGAAGCTGAAGCTTTCTTTTGAAATGATTAACCTGTCAATGGAAGGGATAGAACTTCGGGTGCTGTAGAGATCACAAAACCTCTAACTTACTTTCATACTTTGATTATTTGATTCCATAGCATTAAGGAGTCCCATTATTAGTGTTGGTATTACATGCATTTGTTATATTCATGAAACAACCAGTGATTAGTCCCTAAGCTCACACCGGTTGAGCCCAATTTGAGAAATAAGGGGTGATCGTTATTTTATTCCATCTGAACATAAGAGTGCTGACCAAGTTTTGGGCATCCGGGGTTTGAACAACCAACCTGAATTCCCAGGAAGAGATGGGGGAGACCTAACTGAAGAATGAATCTCTCAGAATAGTCAAATTACCATTTTTCCGGTGTGCTCTTGTGCACGAACGGGGTAATGCTAGGGGTGCTGGAATAAATCTGAACATGGGGGAATGGAAGGTGTGAATCACAATACCCAAGATTCAGAACACTGTAGTGATGGCATGGAAATTAAGAATGACTGTTGACCGTGTTCGAAACATAGTATCCTTATTGTGTAAGCCTAAAATAGGGATAACAAATGAGGGCCGACAGCTGACCATGTTTGAAACACGGGGCCTAACTCGAAATGTCATCCATTAGTCTTTCATAACGTTTTACGAGGACAATAGGCGAGCCTTAGGCCATGCATTCATACTGTTAGGGGGTTCCTCTAGACGTTAAAGAGGAATAGGATCTGAATTAAGGGTACGAAAAGCGTGGAGAGTGGATTGATGGGTTGTTCTACTGGAGTCCTACAATCTTTAAATTACGCCACCGTGGTGGAAACACATTAGGTGGGTACATCGGTTTGATCAGGGATCAAACATACTTTTGAACAGGACCTCTCTAACGAGGAAACTGTCACCTCCAAACATTATCATGGGGAATCCTGAACTTGTTCAGGGTAAAGCTGCAATTTCATGGTTCCCCAAAAGAGATCAGGTCAAGGGACTGAAAAAATAGGGGAGAACAAGAATTATGATTCTTGGGGCTGGACCTGAAGACATGGTGTCTGGGGGTTCCTACATATCCCATGAGAATGGGAATCAATCCAAACATAGTTCTTGGGGAAAAGTGTGGTCAAAGACCAACACTGGTAGGGATAATCCTCTCTGGTGAGAAAACTGACACATCCCATGATTAACATAGGGCATCCCAAACTTGTTCAAGGTAGAACCACAGTTTAGTGTCATGTGTTGAAGAAATACGGAATCGTGATGTTTAACATCATACAATAGGATGTGGAGTGAAAGGGAAGATCCCAAGAAGGGAGTATGTGGTGCGATAACTATAAACCCGACGTGAATGAGGACTTGGAGTCCGGATCATGCCACGTATCCCCGGAGGAAACTTTTCAGGTCAAAGGACCAAGAGTGAAAATTAGGCTGGGCCTGAAGAAAAGTGGCTGGGAATTCCTACGTACCCTAGGAGGATGGGAATCAATCCATACGTAGTTCTGAGAGCGTAGTTTAACGTCATGCGGGATGAGGAAAGGTATGCGTGGCATGGATGCGCCGGTACACGTCCAACCAGAACTACTAAGCCCACGTGAGTTGTGCTCGATGTGGGAAACAATAAGTAGTGGTGGGACTTTCCTGGAATAGGAAGGAACACGTTAGGGATGATGGGACACTAGGTAAATGACATCCCACTGATGCTGACCTTCCTATATAATGCACGTAGATGCGCTGAAGAGTAAAGGCGAGTATGTTGGAATTCCACATTAACATAAGGAAGTAGAAATATGTGAATCATGATGCTCGAGATTTGGACCACAATGATGGTGTCATGACGATAGGGGATAGGTGTTGACCATTTTTAAAACATAGTATACATATCATGTTAACCTGAAATGGGGAAAAACAAATGAGGGCTAACTGTTGACCATGTATGAAACACAGGACCTGTCACAAATGTCATCTGAGATCTTCAGGGATGCTGGCCCAGGATGGTAGGTAAGCCAGTGTGGCATGAGACCAGGCTGCAAAGGGGGTCCCTTCAGACATGGAAGATGATGAGGTTCCAAATGACGGGCTCATGAATCTTAGACATGGAACAAGGTAAATTTCCTCATGAAAATTCCATACTTCATGCTCTTTGTCGAAACACACCTGAATACGACTATAATACGTATCAGATAGAGGGAGTCGAGTCCCTTCCCAAGGAAAAGGGTCATGGGGTTTCACACTTTCAACTTAAGGTCCTAGGGAGGAACAATAAGGGGGATTTATTTAATGTACTGCGTACAGGGTGGCGAAACAACCAAACGTGACATGAAATTCCCATAGGGGGATCTTAGTTTTGGGTTATAGAACTTGGACCATGCTGTGAAAAGATATAGGAAGTACATGGTGCGGATATTGAAAAACCCGATGTGAATGAGATCCTAAGAGGTACTCACCACACCCCATGTTCCCAAATGAGTTTCAGCCAGTGGAAAAAAGAAGGGACATGATTTGTTGATTCCTGGGGCTAGACCCAGAGACAGAAATTCTCGGGCGTTCCTATGTATCCCATGAGGATGGGAATCGAGCCAAACATAGTTCTAGAAGATGTTGTGTAGTTTAACGTCTTGAGGAAAGGATTTGGAGTGATCCTAGTTTATGGTATTAGAGCTTGGACCATGAATGGTAGGAAATTATAGACACACGGTGATGAAATTACAAGACCCGACGTGAATGAGGACCTGGTCCGAATCACCATGCGCTTCTTAGGGGAGGTTTCAGGTTGAGAGACTAAAAAATAAAGTTAGGCTAAGCCCAAGAAAAAGTGCATAGACATTCCAACATAACCCATGATTATGTGGATCAATCCGCACGTAGTTCTAAGATCATCACGGTAGGATACCAGTGCTAGGGACAATAAGGTTGTGCGGGTCTGGCCCTTGCACCGAAAGAAGCAGTATTTGATATATCCTGTTTTTTCCTTTAGGATGAATGGTTTTTTTTGAAGAGATGGACCTAGGATGGAAGGTCCAGGTATCACCATGGGAATCAAGCCATATGCAGAAATTGAAAAATGGTTTGATGTGTAACCGATACCAAACATGACGCCCCCTCGGGTGAGGACATCACAATGCAGTTCCGTTTTTCATCGTGTGTCTAGGATGATAATGTCATAGTTTAAGGTCATGTGATGGGACCAACCATGCATTTTTAATGTCATGTAGGATATAAGCAACAATTTAAAGTCACGTGGGACTAAGAATCATAGTTTAAAGTCATGTGGCTCAGACGTATACAACAGATATGAGGTTCCAAAGGGGATGTGCACATCGTGATAAATCGTATCTGACATGAATACAGACAAGGTTCACAACATATCGTGAGCAATTCCAGGGAGGAAACCTAGGTCTAAGGGGCCAAGAAATATCAGAGGAAAATGGGTAGGATAATATATCTCCCAATTGAGATGGACCCGAAGACGAGATGTCCGGGTGTTCCTAAGTATCCCATGAGAATGGGAATCATGACACATGTAGTTCTAGAATGTCAGATAGAAATTAGGGGGGATAATTCCTAGAAAGGGGCATAAGTGGTGCGGCTAATGAAAAACCAACGTGAATAAGGACATAATCCCATACCATGCCATGCAGTCATGTAAGAGTTAAAGATATAAAGGCATAACAAAAGAGATAAATTAGTCAAACTCAAGCTTGACCCAAATACAAGAGTCTAGGTGTTCCTACGTATCCCATGGGAATGGGAATCAAGCTGTACGTGGTTCTTAAAGAGATCTTATTTTATGGTCTTAGAGCTTGGACCATAGAGGAGCGAAATCCATCCATGTAATTTCAAACCTCAACTCAATCCCTAAGCCCATGTGAGCCAAACTCGGTGTGGGAAACAAGGGCAGAAGAAGTTTTTGCAATACCTAGAACACACACCAAAAGGGAGTCGGTGCGGATCCCTGAATAATACCTTTACCATAGATTTTATCTTTCTAACGTGGGAATGTGCCCTGAGGGATAGTTCTAGGAGTGTTGAAATTTCATTTGGACATGATGGGGTGGGAAATTATGTGAATCATGTAACCAACATTCAAGGCTTGAAGGGGCTGGCGTGACGATGGAGGATGATTGTTGACCGTGTTCGAAACACATCTTCCATATCACATTAGCCTATAATGAGGAAAAACAAATGAGCATCAGCCAATTACCATATCCGCAACATGAGACTTGTATCGATTTGTTGTCTGAAACCCTCGAGGACGTTGGCCTGTAATGGTATGAGAGCCCTTAGGCCTAGCATCCATGACATTTGGGGGTCCCTTCGGGTGTGAAAGATTATGGAATACCAAATGAAGGGGAACATAAAGCCTGAAAAATGGGCGAAATCATGTCCACGTAAAATCTGACACTCCGAACGCTGAGCCAGAGTACTCTTGGACACATTGGTGAATCACCAAAGAGGGTCTAGGGATTCAACTAGAGAGTTTATGATATGAAAAGATGAGGGTAGAATAAGGGGATAATGAACTCTCAGGAGAAAGAGTTACATGTCATGTTGTTACAACCCCGACGTGAATAAGGACATATTCCCATACTACACAATATACCCCTCTCCTAGGGAAATTGCAGGCCAAGGGGCTAAGGTGAAAGGGATATTTCTAAGAGATGGGGTTGGACCCAAAGTCTAGATGTTCAGGTGGTCCTACATATCCCATGAGTATGTCAATCATGCCACACATAGTTCTTGAATAGGGTAATGTGCAGTTTGCTGTCATGAAGTAAGGATGTAAATGGGAAAGATACCCCACACAAAGGAGGTGTACAACACGATGAGTAACCCAATGTGAATGAGGACATAATCCCATACCACATCGTACAATCCTGAGTGAAGACTTAGGTCGGGGGCCCGAGATTTGGCCACAAATAGAATGTCGTGTCCAGATTTCATTTTAACATCTTGCAATGAGGACGAAGGTAGGGGTAAGGTATCTCGTCCAGGGATGTGTATGGAGTGATGAGTAACTCGACATGAACGAGGAGATAATCCCACACCACACCATATAACCCTAAGTGAGAACTTGGTACAGGGGCCCGAAAAGGCTGAGGGGCCTGAGGCTAGGCCTCAGACGTAATGTCCTGGCCCATTTTCAGTTTACCATCTTGTAGTGAGGATGAAGGTGATCTTAGTTTAAGGTCATAGAGATCATAACGTATATTATTAGTTTAGTTTCATATGCGCGGGACAGAGAGGGAGAATCATCGTGCTTATGGGAGACCACAAAGCGACAACTATGATTGAGGAAAATTGTTGACTAGGTTTGCAAAATAGTACCCACCCCTGTGTGACCAGAATTTGGGGCAATCAATTGAGAGTCAATCGCTGACCATATTCTCAACACAAGACTTATATCAACATGTAACTCAAAATCCTCGAGGTTGTTAACTCGTAACGGTAGGAGGGCCCTTGGGCTGAGAATCCATGCCATTCAGAGGCCCTTTTGGATATAGAGGGTGAAAAAAACCCAAATTATGGGTCGTGCTGAGCATGGCAGGGCCTGTGCTCATGGAACTGATGATAAATGAAGGAAGGGATATCTCAAGGGGATATGTGTGGCATGGAGAAATATCCTGACGTGAATGAGGACATGAGTCCACACCGCACCACACAATCCTAAATGAGAACTTGGGTGAGGGTCCCGAAGGGGTAGAAGGACCTGAGGCTGGCATTCCTAGCCAACTATAGCCATATGACCTCTTGTGCGGTTACCACCTCATCATATATTTTAAGCCCATGTGAGCAGTGCTCAGTGTGGGAAACAAGAAGATGGATTCGACTTTCCCTATAAGGGTCTGATAGCTTTTATCGCCCGAAGGGAGTTCGCCGCTTGGAGATACAACGAGGCAGAATGAACCACTACACTCAATGTTTGGGGAATATTCGGGTGGATCTAATGACAAAGGATAGCTGTTGACCATGTTCGTAACACAACGTCCTTATAGTGACCTGAAATGGGAACAACAAATGAGCATCGACCACTAACCACATTCACAATGCGGGACTTGTATCAATTTATTGCTCAACATCCTCGAGGGTGTTGGCCCGAAGTGGTAGGATATCCCTTAGGCCAAGCATCCATGACTATCAGGGTTCCTTTTGGATTGGAAATATGATGGAGTCCCAATCAAAGGAGTGGGTGGATCATAGCTGTGCCCATGTATTTTATCATCAAACAGGATGGTGAATGATGTGGACATCTCTAAGGGGCGAGACATATGGTGGGATCGAGATGAGATCGACATGAATTGGGGAAAAATCCTGCACCACACCATATGTTTAGACCCGAGGGGAGATTTTTGAGTTTGGGGCTGGGCCAACAGATGCAATGTCTAGGAATTCCTACATATCCTATAAGGATGGGAATCAAGCCATATGAAGGCCATGTAGTTTAGCATCGTGCGGTGAGGATGTGGGAGGATAGAAGAATGGAGAGTGGGCACATGGTGCAACCGTCACAATCCTGACATGAGTGGGGCTATAGAAGCCTATAATATACCATGCAAGGATCCTCCGAGAGAACTATACCCATGGGGGATAATCGAAGAGAAGAGTCTGGGGGCTGGACTCAGGACCGAGCATCTGAGTGTTCCTATGTATCCTATAAGGATAGAAATCAAGCCTTACGTAGTTCTAGATAACCCATATAGTTTAACATCTTGCAAGATGATGAACAGTTTAACGTCGTGCGGGACGAATCAATTTAGGGTCATGTAGGACCCAGCAGTTTAGGGTCATGCAGGAAAAGTTGGCTCAGTAAAAGTATTTCTTGAGAAACTTGGAATTGGTGGGAGGAGTTATATGCTCACCATCCATGGTTACCAGTGAGTATGCACCATTGGGGTAAATCCTATGAATTATGTAAGGTCCTTCCCATTTGGGATCCTACTTGGGTGGATTCCTGCCATGTATCATTGGTTTCATAAGGGCCATTACCAGATCACATTGTAGGAAATAGCGGAGGTGAACCTTCTTGTTAAAGGCTCTAGCTATATTATTTTGATGCCTTTCCAGATTATGCAGGGCACGAAGCCTATTCTCGTTAAGTTCTTTTAATTCAGCCAAATGAATATCGGCTACCTTATCTGGCGTCTTCTGGTCAGAGACCACTGTTCGTAATGAAGGAAACTGAATCTCGATGGGTAGGACGACCTAAGTTCCGTACACTAGGGAATATGGGGTCACCTGGGTGGAATTACGAGTCGTTGTCCGATAAGCCCCAAGGGTGTTGGGGAGCTTGTCTGGAAAACTCTTCTTATTCCGGCCAACATTTTTTTGCAAAATTTTATAGAGGGTTTTGTTGAATGCTTCGATCTATCTATTCGCCTGTGCGTAGTAGTGGTAGGTATGGTTCAAACAGATTTTTTACTTGGCATACAACATCTTCAACTCAGCTGATCGGAAGTTGGTACCATTATCAGTGAGGACAACGTGAGGGACTCCAAACTAGTAGATGATATTGGAGCTCACAAAGTCAACGATAAAATGGGACTTGACCTCCTTGAGAAGAACTACCTATGCCCCATTGGAAAATAAATCCGTAGTAGTTTGGATGAACCGACATTGGCGAGCTGTCGCTGGAGGATATGGTCCCATGACATCCAGTCCCTAGAATGTGATGGGATAATAGTACTTGGTAGTGTGGAGAGGCTCCAGCGGACAATGTATAATGTTATCATGAATTTGGAATGCATGGAATATCTTGGTGAATTCGATGCAATCATGGATCTCGAAGGGCCAAAAGTATCCCAGTCTCTAGATCTGGTGAGATAGCTTCGACCCAGTTTGGTGGGCACTGCAGGAACCAGCCTGAACCTCCTGCATGACCTGATAAATCTCGACTACTTGGATGAAACAGAGGAGGAAACCATCGAACCCGTGCTTTTAGACAATCTTCTCAATACCGAGACCACTATGTAGGGTAAACTGCAGTGTACAATGTCATATTCGATCGTGCTCGGCCGGATCATCCGGGAGGTAACCATTTTGGAGTACTTGAAAAAGGGGGCTCTCTAGTCAGGAGTCACTTCAACCACTACATTTGGGGGACCTAGGGGTCCTGACATGGAGGCTCTGGTAGTAAGATGGCATACCTTCAGGCCATCGTCATCATCTGGGGAGACCAGAGCAATGAATCTTCTATGTTCCATGTAAATAATCAGGTCATCCTACTCGGGTTCTGAAAGTGATGCAGCTAGGCCGGCCAGGGAATCAACTCGACCATTCTAAGATTGAGGTACATGAGTAACTTCTGGCTGAGATGGGAACTAGGCCATTAGATAGAGTGTGCGCTCCAACAATGGTACGAGCTCTAGATTTCTGATGATGTAGTCACCGTTGAACTGCTTGATGACTAGTTTGGAATACCATTTCACATGAAAATGTGGAACATCAATCTCAAGGGGCAACTCGAGTCCAGTGATAAGAGACTAATACTCAGCCTTATTGTTGGTGTAACCTTCTGACAACAGGAATGAGTATGACAGAATGGCTTGTGCTGGGGTAATAAAGACGATACCCAAGCCTACCCTGTTGAGCATGGGATCATTGAGCCTCCTTCCTGTGGGGCTTCAGGAAGCAACATCAAAGTGAATCTGCTAGCACGACATGGATTGGTCTACCGAGAGGATCAACTCATCGGGGAAATCAAGATCCAAGGACTGGTCAGCAGGATCCAGATGGGCAGCAAGGAAGCCTGCCAATGCTTTCCCCTTTATATATTTTAGAGGGAAAAAACTAATATCAAACTACTAGAGAATCACTACCCACTGAGCGAGATGGCCTTTGAACATGGGGCGGTTCAAAATGTACTTCAGCGGGTCTACCTGAGACACCAGCTGTACCTTGTGGTGCTACAAGTAGTGTCACAATTTCTGTACTATGAACACTAGCACGAGGCAACTATTTTCTATGGGGCAGTATCTGGTCTCTATATCGAGGAGCATGCAGTTGAGGTAGTAAAGTTTTTTCTCTTTCCCCTCATTGTTCTTCTAGGCGATAAGGGTTCCAAGAGATCTTTCCAGGGAAGTCACATACAGGATCAGTGGTTTTTCGGAGATGGGTGGCATCAGGACCAGAGGCAGGAGAAGATACTGCTTGATTTCCTTGAACGTGGTTTGACACTCTTTATCCCATTCGTAAGCAATGCCTTTCTTCATGAGCCAAGAAAAGGGTTTACACTTTCCAGCCAGATTCTTAATGAATCAGTGTATATAGGCTAAGTGGCCTTGAAAACCTTTAAGCTCCTGAATATTTCTTAGGGAAGGCATCTGGATGATGGCCTTGATCTTCTCTAGGTCGATCTTGATGCCCCTATGTCTGACAACGAAGCCAATAAATTTTCCATAGGTGAATCAAAAGGCACATTTTAATGGGTTCATATT
This sequence comes from Viscum album, assembly GCA_963277665.1. NCBI lineage: Eukaryota > Viridiplantae > Streptophyta > Magnoliopsida > Santalales > Viscaceae > Viscum > Viscum album. The sequence continues at coordinate 2,003,884,603 of OY728137.1, forward strand.
CAAGTGGTGAGAGGGGAGGAAGCCATAAACTTTCTCAAGGTCTTTGAGGCGGTCCTGGCACCGACGATATTTGACCACCAGATCATACACTTCGCATTCCACAATGTCCCAAGGATAAGCTTGAATATGTGATTCATGGCACACTGATAGGTGGAACCTGCATTCTTTAATACAAAGGGCATGAATTGGTAACAAAACGTACCTTGTGGTGCCCTGAAGGCTATAGAATCCTCTTCCTAGGGGGCCATTAATATTTGGTTTTATCCGGAGTAACCATCCATGAAGGAGAGGGCTTGGAACCTAGCTGTAGCATCGATCAACAATTCTGTCACAGGAAGGGGAAAATAATCCTTCGGATAGTGACGGTTAAGATCCTGGAAGTCGATGCCGACTCTGATATGTCCATTCTTCTTCTAGACTGACACAATGTTGGCTAGCCACTTGGGGTACTAGACCTCCTTGAAAAAATTTGATTTGATGAGTTTATCAACTTCTGCCTCTACCATGATGCCGTGAGATGGGTGCATCTTTCTGGGAGGTTTCTTGAACCCGCGATGATTTTTTGGGATACCGAGGTGTTGTATGACTACCTGAGGATCTAGTCCTGGAAACTCATCATAGCTCCTGGAGAATACATCATGATATTTTTTTGGAAGTCTACGTACCACGACTGCTTCTCGAGGGACATGTCGGCACTGATCAATGTGGGTCTCGGGTCTACCTCGCTACCGAGGTTCACCTGTACCAGTTCATCGACCGTGTCAGAGACACCCTATTCAAAGGTGGGGGGAGCATCCTCCAAATACTCTTCTTCTCTTGCGGAGGAGCGATCCCCAGCGGGAGGAGCTTCGTCTGGGTCGACAGCCCCCTGTGAGAGGCTGGTACCATCCTGAGCGGCAGTGGACAATGCATCGGGAGATTCATGTGTTTCTGAAACCATAACAATGAAGGCTATCAATCCGATCCTGTCTGGTCTTTGACCTAAGGGGACATGATTGATGATATCAAAGCAATAGTGGTGCGTCGGCTTGAGCTGGTTAATTCCAGCCCGGCAAAACAAGAAATTATGACATATTGTCGTTTCCATGGGGAGGACATCCCGATACCTGATGGGGTTAGGAGGCTCCAGGTTCACCTGAGCATGATTTTTATAGGAGTACGAGATGATTTTCTTCCGTCATTTAGACTTTGGAATATGCTTCCACCTTGTACCAGATACAACAAAACATTGCCCCATGTCGGGGGTCGTGGCCTCCAATCGATGGATCAGGAAGACGTAGGTGTTATCCAGACCTACCCAGGGGTCAGTTGCAACCGCAACGGGTTCAACCTCACAGTCCTGAATCTGCTTGTCCTTTCTCTTATAATAAACGGAATCTAGGTAGTGGGATTCATAAGAGGCAGAAGGAAACACGTCACATTAGAGAACACCCACTCGACAATTGAGGGAGTACTTGAGGCACTGGTGATATGATGAGGAACCGCCACGTTAAGGTGGATCCATGGTCTTCCCATCAATGCATTGTACGTGGTGTCTTTTGAGACAACCATAAACTCAATGCTGGCAACTAGGCCACCGAAATGGGTCTTCAAATGGATCTTGCCAACTGGGGTCTTCTCTGTCCTATCATATCCCTGAATTTTTAGGTCAGAGGGAGTCAAGACATCTTCGGATAACCCCATCTTCCGCAGTGTCCGTGTCACGATAAGGTTAATCCCAGAGCTGGTGTCAACAGGACATGGACGAACCTCCACTCCATTAAATTAGCCAGTGATGTATAGTGGGAAAATGTGCCCCTATATGGGAGATCCTTCATCTACTTTAGAGAATGAAATGATGTATTGAAATTCAGCATTCTCGAATTCTTCTGCATGAAAGGATTCTGCGGCTGCTACCTCCATCTCAAACTGGAGGGGGCTTCTTGAAGCCTTAGCTAGGGCCTCACTCATATCTGATGACAGGAAAAGGGCCTCGAGGATGGAAAACCTTGCTGGGATGCTGGCAAGGTGCTTAAGAACATCATAATTCCCCACCAGGAGTGAACTTATTCTTACAGGATGTCGCTCTGTGACAGGAGGAATGGCGGGCCCTACTGGCCGGATCAACGACTGACTGGTGCTGGGCATATCCCGCTGCTCACTAGTTGAAGCCTATAGAGTGGCTACCTGATGAGGGCCAGATGACAGAGAACAACCTGTAGCTGGGTGTGGCTGGTCGCGAAATGGTTGAGGTGGCTCTGCCTGATCTAGTAGCACAAACGACGGTGGATACGGGCATGATGACACCAGATAAGGAGGCATCGTGTGCTAAGCTCTGCGTTTGGCCTACTTTCCGGTCTCAGTGGCATGCACGGCCTGGCTAGAAGTGTCAAATGATGTGCCTCTATGACCCATATGGTCGCGGATCCACTGATGTTGGCGTTAGCTGGGGACGTTGGGGAGGTCCGCCTGGCACTCCCTATCGTCGAGAGTTATGCAGGGGTTACCAACTCCACGGTGTTAACTAAAGCGTACCCTTGAATATCACTCGAAGAGTCATCCAACACTGGGTGGATTATGGGAGGAATCACCATCTCTAGGGGCATGAAGTTTACAAGAGTACGAGACGCCGATGGCGTTGGCGGGGCACGTTGCTTCCCCTTGCGTCATCGATGCTTGCTCTTCTGGGAAGAGGTCGGCTGAGATGATGATGCAGAAGTGGTGGTTGTGGCTTCTGAAGGCTCCAGCCGATTTTGGCATGAAAAAATGATACCATGGGCACATACGACCATTTTACGAGCCATCCAATCATCATACTTTTGGGACCTTCAATTAGAAACCTGTGACCACTCACCTTCGTTTCCGTTGTTGCTATCTGGCCTTACGAAGACACATGCCACTTGTGCTGGGGCCGGTCCCAACCTGACTATGTTGTTATCGACCTGGTCTTGAATCCAGTCTTTCAACACATAGCACTGCTTGAGGGTGTTCCCTAGGATCCGGTGATAGGGGCATTAATTTGGGCGATCAGTAAGGTTCGCCTCTTCTAGCCTTCTGCACTCAGTTAAACACAAAAACCCTTATTCCAAGGCACTTTGGAAATAGCAGGGGACTTGATTCTCATTGAATGAGTCGGTCCGGTTTATTCTTTCAAGAAAGGGGGCCCTTGGAGCCTAAACCTGATGGGGGGATAGAGGAGCCTGTCAAGGATTCAGAGCCTGATTGTCTCATCTTGGTGGTGGTGGCGCATTACGTGGGGGCACCTGCCGATTCTGAGGGGGCCGTTGCTGGGTTGGAGGCTGCGACTGTGGTGGCAGGCCTCTGTGAGGTTTCAGAGGCAGCTCCACTGGTAATAATTCCAGCTATCTGGGGGCCTCTATTTGGGCCACCATGGCTGGTTCGGTTCTGAAGGCCCTCCTCACAGAAATTACAGGAGGCAACAGACATGCCTGGCTATCCTGTTGCAGGGAATCTTCCAGGCATTGGGCCTTATCAGAGAAGTCTTAGAATCCTCCAGGGTAGTTCTGGGTGATAAGAGAGGGAAACAGTTCCATCTTAACATTTCCCACACACATCGTCAGTAAATTCTCCTGAGTTAGTGGAATGTCAAGGGAGTTTTTGAGTCCTTTCCATTGGGTGAAAAAGTCAGTGACACACTCACCAGGCCTCTGTTTTCACTTGAAGATGTTCGAGATACTTGTTTTTTACATCGTGGAGCTGAACTGGTAATGTAATTGCCTCCTGAGGTCCTCCCAGATGGTTACTGATCTGATTGGGAGTTAGTTGTACCAGAAAAACGCAGGTCCCTCCAATGTTTGCACAAAACATTGGATCTTAGCATCCTCCTGCTGTAATGGAGCCCCTAACATTGGCCCACACCTTGAGGTGAAGTGGGCCAAATGTTGTAGCGGGTCCCCTATCCCATTTAAGGGGGAATAGTTGGGGTTCCTGAAGCCCAGAGGTGCTGACATGTCATCCACCCATGCTTGATGTGGCTTGCCATCAGGTGGGATTATCACCTGTCACATTTCCAATGCCTCAAGGCGGGAAATAAGTGCCTCCATTGGATCATCAGGGCATGTGTCCCTATATTGACGGGGATCCCTAACCACAAGTGTGTTGGCGGGTTCTTCAACATGGTAAGTAGGCCCAACCGATCATGGAGCGGCTGGTGGAACGACCGTTGTGGTAGCTGGGGGAACCCGACCTGGATCCCTTGGATTGTCCCGCCGTTCCAGAGGGTTTGGCAAGACATACTGCACCCTCTTGCCATAAGTTCCTGATTCAACCCTATCTGCAAGAGCAGGATGGTCAGGGTCGCCTGGAGGCAGCTTGCTGATGGGAAGTTGTTCCTACCTCTACTGCCCAGGCCTAGGATTGCCGTAGTCTGGCCGTCACTCTACAACACGTTCATCCAGGTGTTTTTCGACCAACTTCTTCTATTCGACAATTTGTTGGCACAATTCAGCCTTCTTAGGGTCCTCCTCTATCTTCTGCACTGAGGCAGATGTGTCGGAGTGTTTGGAAGCTCCGAGGCTCTCTTTACCCTTACCGTGATTTTGGAAAAGGACTAATGCCTCAATGGGAGCAGTGAGACCCAGTAGTTTCATCTGCTGGAGATTAACTCTTCCCAATGGATCTAGCAGTGTAGTAATTACCTCGGGGGGTAATTCACTATCAAGAAGCTCTAGATCATCCTCCTTGTCCACTATGTCGGCCATGTTGACCGTAACCCTTCCTAGGGGCATGTCTTCGATATCAACTGGTGAGTCGGGCTGCCTTCAGATAGGAATAAAGAGGAGGGAAGCATACTTCCCCCATCCATGGATTTTCATGAGGGGGGAAGCCTCCTTGACAATCTTGCGGAGTACCTTGCAGCTCTGAACGCATTGTTGTTGGAGGGCCTTAAAGCGGCCTGGTGATTCAGGGCGTTGGGCCATAGGGAGTGTGGCCAAATAAACAAGACGGAATTACTTTCCAATGTCTTCAAAATGTGCTTGTATCCTGGGGTAAACCACTCACTGATGACAAAGGAGAAAGTGCGTTGCCCAGAGGGTTTGGCAGAAACACGCAACTTCCTCTAGGGTGAGGGATTCCGATGCACCGAAATTCGGCACTACCACGGGGCCAAACATCTTTGGGAAGTGGTTCGTTGCGAGGATATTCCATAAGATCCTTGGCTCGGATTTAGGGTCTAGCCCTTGATTTCCCCATTCATCAACTGGGGGTGGCTGAGGACCTGGAAACGGTACTGAGGAAGACCGTTGGGATGACAGACTAGCCGGTGGGGAATATGGTGAATGGGCTGACTGACCGCTGAATCTCAGGCTGTCCTCCAAAGAGTGTAGCGACCTAGCCGCTACATCATGATTAGAATGGTTGACGTCTGAAGTTCCTATCACAGGGGTTGGGGCTACTGGCGATAGGACATTTGCTTCTCTCCCTCCATTGGTCCCCAGAATGGCTCTCTGTGATCTCTAGTCGAGGTAGAGAGTGCTTCTGGTGATGACAGTGGTGATTGCATGACCGTAACCTGCGGGGTTGCCAAATTCTCATGCTTCTGGATATACCTGTAGAGGGAGGAAAGAATCCGATGGACCTCGCATTCTGGGAATACTAGGCTGATGTGCCTAGTTCCTGGCCCAACCTTGGACTCGGATAAGCGAGGGGAGGGTTCCCGCGCTGAGTCATATTCTACTTCAGAGTCTGATAAGAAGACTGGTTTGACCTCTATATGGACCTCCCCCGAATTCTTCTTATGGAGGCGATGACCTGTCTTCCTGCCCCTGGATGGCTCTTCGGGACACAGTAGGTTTCTAACATGAGGAGGTCCTTCGACCGTACTGGTTCTGGGGCAGAGAGGGTTTCCGCCTGAGTAAGCTGGGGTGTGAGGAGCACCGGGACATATATCATAGGAGACACGGGTAGAACCTCTTTGAGTAACACTGGAGCGGGTGAGACCTCCGCTGGAACTGGTAGGAGCCTAGAAAGTACCTCCATACATGTTCCCCCTGGTGACATCAGTATGAGGAGGGTCCTTGTACTGGTCTAACTGAACACGGGTAGGATCTCCGTGCTGGGTGTTGGAAGTGGGGAAGATCCATGTTATCCATGGTAGTGGTACGAGTAGGACATCCGTACTGGGTTGAATCGCTGCAGGTTAGTCCGTGGCGGCCACTGCCTGTGCGGACGACCAAGAGAGTCGACCCAGCCTGCCCCTGGGGTGGTTGGGGCCTCGATACTGGTCGGGCGTATAAATTCCCTTGATAAGCATATAAAGGGAACTGTTGATATGCGTCAGCGGTGGCTCGAGCCACAATAGCCACTGATGTTGACTCTCCTTGGTGGGAATCCTCTTCATCTTGCGCCTGACACTGGTGTCAGGTCGGACAGACCGGAGCCAGTGGTGCAGGTACGTGGCTTACCTACTCCTCGTCTAGTAAGACTGGGCAGTAGCTCTGAAACGACCAGGTGGGAGCCCTCACTAGGAGCCCCTGGAATGGGACTCTGATTGGGCTGGCCCGGACCTCCCCTATCTCATCGGCGTAGGGTAGGGAGTCGTCGAAGCGTTCTGGGGATAGGCTCTGAAAACGGTTATATATTAGCGTGGGGAGCAGTGGCTCCCTGCACGACCCTCGGGGGAAGCGTTGAAGATGAGGTGAATATGCCTCTAAATCCAGGCGGACCATATCCATTGTCAAAATAATACCCTCTTCCTCATACCGGCATACGAGGTCATTGATCACCCTTTGTTGGATGAACTTGTATAGGGAGATGGGGCATGGGTGCCCCATGGTCGTGGGAGTAGCGGCTGTTTTGGAAGAGGCGGAGCCACATGGGACTGCCATTTTGGCACTGCTTCTACCCCTACCTCGGTGGGTAGGCGGTGATCGATTTCCAAGTGCAGCAACTTGATTCCTAAAGAGCAGGGAGATTAACACATCAGTGCTGAAAGAAAAACGAATCAATGACCAATGCCCCTGCGCCACCCCGTCTTCCATGACCGGTAAGAGGGGTCCACACTGACAATGTCACAGAACGGGATTTCCAACGTTTTGACTACCCCAACATATGGTGAGTTTCATGCCAGGACTGCTATTTTCTTGGCAGGACCCGACGCCGGATAGCTGGATCTGGTGACATGCTAATCCATTGATGCCTCAAACACTACTAATCTCTATATTGAGGTGAATATCTTCATTCCAGGTTTGCCATTTCTGTTTCTGAGACTTTCTGCAGGGTGCACGGGTCCGTCTTGTTTGGGGGACGATGAGGCTGTTTATTTCCCCACATTCCCACTTTCCAAAGGCAAGCAGCATTTGTTCCTTGTTTAGGGATTTTTTCTCGTTGATCGAAACATGATGATATGATGTCGGTTCTTCCTTCGGTGGATTCCTCCTCGAAACTTGTCACCTAGTCCGGGTCTCCCTTATAGATTTAAGACATTGTTCATGAAACTCTTCCTAGTGCCATATCTTTATGGACGCCAGTTAATTATACTGCTTTTGTCGGGACATTCCAAAGGGTCCAGTCAGGGCAGCAACCTTTGGTTAGGGGAGTAGTCACGTTGGACATCAATGGCATGTATGGACGCTGGGACAATGACGTGTCTAGGTTTCCCCCCCTTATTATAGGGCTTCTCAAGGGCATGTAAGCCTGAGGTATCCCATGTAAAACGTGGGGAATTTTATTCCATGGGCATGTATTTGAGGTTTTCCTCAGCTTCCCATGCTTAACATAGGGTATGCTGCAGGTTTAATGTCCAGTGGAGATGGATCAGAATGATTAGAACACTGATTACAGTGGATCAGATGAGTGAAAACTCAAGAGGGAACACTGATGTGGGGGCCAATGTGTGGTTAGTTTCACAAATATTCTTTAGGGGAATGGGGAATGAGGTGGCATGATCCCACCAGGATGTGGCATCCTGGGTAAGAATCAGGATGGATGATGGAAGGTTTAATGAACTCGATGAAGAATGACATGGAGTCGTCTCGAGGATGAAAGTGATGTTGGGATTGAGTCTCGAAGAGGCTTTCTATGTATCCCCGTGTCAAGGAATCAAAGTCCATGTATTTCATCTGATGAAGACTTATGGCCGATTGGGGATTGCAACGGCTTACCGCTGGATGGGGTCAGAACGACTTACCACTGGATGGAGTTGACAATGGATTACCGCTGTATGGATTTTACAACGGCTTACCGTTGAATGGGGGATAGTTTAATGTCATGTTGGACGAAAAGGGACGTGAAATTTAACATCATTAAGGATGGGGGTGGACCGACGTGAAGGGGGTCGTAATGACCGGGTGTTGGGCTTGAACCTCAGGGAGGCGTCCTACGTACCTTGCCTTGGAAAGGATCAATGTCCACATAGTTTGGGATGGTGGGGTTGGTGAACTGACATGGAGGAGGACCTGGGGCCCAATATTTGTTGGGATTGAACCTTATGGAGGTGTCCTACATACCTTGCCTTGGAAAGGATCAAAGTTCACGTAGTTCGGGTGGAGTGGGAACCGACATGAAGATGGTCGGGACCAATGGATGTGGTGGTCTTGAACCTCAGGGAGGCTTCCAACGTACCTTTCCTTGGATAGGATCAAAGTCCTCATAGTTCATGTGGGTTTTTGTTGAACCTACATGAAGATGGTCGGAACAAATGGGTGGTGGGCTTGAACCTCAAGGAGGCTTCCTACATACCTTTCCTTGGCAAGAATCGAAGACCTCATAGTTCATGTGGGGTGTGGGGCTTACAATCTAGGATTCATGGAGAAGATGTCATGGTCGATGATTTCTCTAAGCCCACATGAGTCATGATCGGTGTGAGAAACAAGAGACAACAAAGACCTGATGATCACATCGCAAAAGGTGCATCCGTGGGAAGTGGAGTGGGGATTACAGGTATTTAACAGCCCAAAGTGGAAAAGGGGTTACACACGGTTCAAAGCCCAAGGAGATGTAGATTGGGACTTAATCTAGGGAGGAGGCCCAGATGGAGAAAAATCCTAGAGGGAGAGGGATTTGGAACGAAAGAAGAAATTTTTTGGTGCCCATCCCCCCTCAGGTCTTTGGAACCGAAGAAGAAAGGAGGAGCAAGGATGCTACCTCCCACAAGAAATGATAGGGGCTTACACCAAGGTGGTTGCCCCTTCCCCGTAGACAGACACAACTCTGATAAAGAGAATGTCATTCGATGTGAGGAATGATCTCACTTCTATAGATACTGGTGGGTTTAGAGAATGTCTGAGATGGGGCACCCCACATGAAGAGCACGGGGTGAAGTCACAGTTTAACGTCATGTGATGAGGACGATGGTGCTTGGAAGTTTAACGTCCTACAGCTCAAACGTGGTGGGTTTACTCCACACCCCTAGGGATTACATAACTGGAACCCTCTACATCTTGGTTAAGAGAAGGGAAAAGCAACATCGTGGCTAGGAGGTGATATGGAGCGAACCATTGGGGGGTCCACGTTAGCGTGTCTATGAGAAGAAGCAATAGTCGTTAGCATGCCTATGCGAAGAAGAATGAGGCGAAGCAACGCAATGGGAAGTATCATCCGAAGGACTTTGAAGCTGCTTTGTATGAACTTGATGGACCGCATGGGAAAAGGATTTGTAGAGAAAACGGGTCCATAAGTAGAAGCCTTGTGAAGCTTTGGTGCTACATGAAGTGAAGGGGCTTCGTGAAGGGTTGTGTTTCACGAAATGAAGTTTCCTTGGCTAGGCATAGGAAATAGGAGCATATGGGGGGAGCTTCAAGAAGTGGAAAGGGATTCTCGAAGCAATGCCTCGTGAAGTAGGGGTGCCTCGTGAAGTAAGGTGTCGTGAAGCAACGTGCTTCATGAATCACAGTGACCCTGCCTTAGCATTTGGGTCATGTGTGTGTTGTGGGTGTTTTGCGAAGCATAAACGTTTCACGACAACACGAGTCTTTGTGGGGATCTCCTTCCATCACAAAGTCCCATGATATTCCTGAAAGGCATCCCTCTCAGAAGAGGGGTTCAATTAAATCAAAGAGGGAGACACTTCACAAAGAAAAAGTACCTTGAAGAATTCATGGTTCGCAGAGCAATAGGTGCTTCATGATTTAAGAGCTCATAAGTTGAAAGGTCGGATCATCCATCCTTTGGGCTCGATGGGAGCCTGTATTTATAGGCAATAGGTGCCGCAAAGCATATATTTCTCAGCGCAAAGAGAGATTTTTCTCCACGGCGGGTCACAAATTTCAAACTAGCTCGCAGAGGTTACTGCCTCCTTGCTCCACGGCGGGGTCCAAAACGTCAAACCGGCTCGTGGAGCATCCCACCTCCATGCTCCACGGCGGGGTCATGAATGTCAAACCGGCTCACGGAGGTTACTACCTCCTTGCTCCGCAGCAGCCTCGCGAACTTCAGAGGCATTCGCGGAGCATCCCGACTGCTTGCTCTGTGACGGGCACAGGTCCATGGGGATCCATGAATGGGCTACGTGAGGTAGCCTTGGAGGCTTCCCTCTTTTTCTTCTTCTTCCCAATATTTTTGCGTCAACATTTATTAAACCTTGATATGACTTATTAGAGGCTTTAAAGACCTTACTGCTGGTATGGGGTAGCACCTGGCTAGTGGAATTTAATAGTTTAGTGTGTCTTTCATATTTAAAGTATTTCATTGTGATTATATATGTGATACGTGTCATTTCATATGATGGAAACCTTGGGGCTGTGTTGGGATTGGCCCAGATATTCTTGAGTGATGCTGATCATAGGTTGGGCTTGGCCTAGGTTACATTGGGTTGTTCTGACCACAAGATTAGGCATCATGGATTTCAGCTTGAGGCAGTGTGACTGTTAGGTTGGGCATGAACTATGTTACTTGGATGATGATGCCATCAGACTTGAGGGACATGGTCACAGGGACACGTGGTGTCTGAGATGTTGTGGCTTGGGTACTATTTTGGTGAATACTACTCACTCAGAACTTTGAGTAGTGTGCACATATAGAGACTTCATGATGAGGTGTTTTTTACCACTCGTGTGGTTAGAAGACCCCGTTAGGTGCGGTTTAGGTACTATTGGTTTGGGGGTGCTTTCCATAGGAATCCATGTGAAAAGTGAGGAGCCTTCAGGGGATAGAATTGATGATATCGGGTTGGGGGAATATTTTCACTGTGATTTGAGGGCAGATGTTGCTGTCTCTCAGGTTACTGATTTGAGGGTGGACATAACTATCACTCTAGTTACTTTATTGAGGGCAGAAATTGTTTCCCTCCAGTTACTTATTTGAGGAAAGGCTTGCTCTTCCCTTGAGTTACTACTTCTTGGGAATGCCATTGGGACATCAGTACTTGTGACACACGGTGTAAGGGGGCACATGGTTCCGGGTTATATGAAAGAGATTCCGGCATTGGCCGAAGCAGGTGACACTCCATGGTGGCTAATGAGCACTGGTGGAGTTTGTGTTTATTTGTGCATAATACTGTTTACTATTTTACTTATAAATTCATGTCTACTTAAACACTTATATTAGGTACGCACCGTTGGGTGGTATCATACTGAGATTCATCTCACACCCTGCATGGGCCCATTGGGACACTTTTAGACTTTATGGATTTACATGCAGGAAAGAGACCTGCTTCAAGAGATGGACTATTTTAGCTATCACCAAAGATGGTAGGGACCTCAAGGTATTTCATTTCTTGAGTTTACATTGTTTTTCTATCTTTCATAAATCAAAATTCTTTCCTTGTTTATGTTAACTATTATTGGTTAGCCATTGGTGCCCTTTTATGTATTGACTTGCCATGGATGCATGCTTGGTTTGTTTAGTAGTTGCAAGTAGTGTTAAGAAAGCTGTTCTATTTACTTTCCACTACTGTTGTTTCTACTTTTCTTCAGCTATTTATCTTCTATTGATTGTGCTTCCACTGTGCGGGTTTGGTTCCAGTCTTCTGAGTCATTTATTTCCACTGCATGTTACATATTATTTCTTGGACCAGTACTATTATTATCCCCTGAGAGGTTATAACATCCCCTCTATACCTATCAGACCCTCGCTGCTTGTCAGTAGCCTTTGGCATTCGGGGAGGTGTGCCTAAGGTAGTAACACTCGACTGTTTAGCTCTATTCGGGTGGCTCTTTGGGTCCAGAACGTTACACTTTTAGTTTTCTTTATGTCACTTTATACATTGATATGTATGTATTGATTTATATACCTAATGATGTTTCTACATTATACTTTTTTATTATAATCTTTTTAGGGAGAAATCATTCCCAATAGTTATTGGTTGATTCTCAAATGCTTTTTTCCAATCCGTGGAGATCGGGAATGCTCTTCAGGTTACTGGTGAATCAGGTCGGGTATCGGTTTAAATGGTATTCTAGGTTGGTTCATTACACAATGCATATCATATTCCATAATGTTGAATATATCATAAAATAATAATATATGATAATGTTCTATTTCTTTTTTAATTTTAATAATTTAAATTTTAGAAGATCACCTATGTATTTTATCATTAATGATATTTGTTTCATAATATTAAAAACATGGTGTGAAGAAGGATGAATTTATATAATGAATGAGACATTAGTCATGTGTTTTGTAGAACATGAATAAATTAATGGGATCAAGGAGGGTCCTTGTGGTATTATATAAATTAGGTCAAATGCCATGGTTTTAGTGTATGTGTATTGTTAAACTTCTTGCTGAAACTCATTCTCCCTCATATTTCTCATATCCTTCTTCTTTTTCCCCTGAGAAATTGGTATTCTATGGATAGTATGAGAGTCTTTCCCATGCGATTGACAAATCAGTTTCAACCCATGGATACAACAAGGCGAGAGGGGTATTTTAATTTATTCTAATGTGATATTCATCAAGAAAAGTAAATGAAGAAAAAAGGGAAATTCTAATCTATGGTGAAAGGTATATACTATTCTCTATTTTTGTTACATATAGTTTTGATTATCAATCATGCAAGATATTATATTTGGATTTCTATTTTTATATAATATATTGATTGAGAATTAATAAACCCTATGAAATCCATCAGTGGTGTGGGAGAAATGTGATGAAATTTTATTCATGAAACCATGTTGAAAATGAATGGTTTTATAATCGCAATTAATATCATATTCTAATCCGTTAAAAATAAATAATAATTTATACTATGATAGATATTGTGATATGTGATGTCATCAGATATACTAGGGTCACCACATAAAATATGAGATATTCAAATCAGAAATTGGAACAAATTATTTAGATTTAACTAATCATAAAATATAATATCTTATATCATATTCTATGATGGTGAAAATGCATGGATGAAAAATAAATTATTGTATCATACTTATGATATTTTGGATTATCATAACGTTTGACTCCCCTATAAGTTGTTTATACATTAGTGATAGATTAATCCTACACAGGTTGTAGCCACATGGGGTTAATTTTATTTGAGATATATAGCTATAAAACTCAGTTTATATTATTCACACCTTGAAACATCCCATCCCATCTCACTCTAAAAAGTTGCAAGACCGAATTTCCATGTGACCTCAAGTGTGGATCCTCACACATTAGAGGCTGCTGACTAGAATCGGGGGTCTAAGGTGGTGTTGTGAAGAGACTATACCCACATATCAGTTTCACAATAATAGGTAAATAAACTAACATCGTAAACATCCATAAGAATAAGAGTATGAATAAAAAAAAAATAGAAACATGCTATAATAAAATGAAGCGTGGCATACTAACATATAGAATATCTGGCATACAAAAACTAATCACCCACTAGTCTGATCACATATAAAAAATAAAAAAGAAAATAAAATACAATGCTCTTCTAAAGATATAATCCCAAACTATATACCTGACTTCTATGACTGTTGAACCAACCTAAATCTATCCAATATTCCACACATGAATCTCCAATCAATCATGAAATACATAGCCTCTACCCTATCTACAATACATCCCATTCACAACCTGAAAGTAGCCATAAGTTTTGAACTCACACAGTGGTTCAAGTATAGGGTTTGAGAAATGAATCTCTGTTAGCCACTCACAATGGTGATCCCATAACCCACTATTATAAGTACATGATCATGAAATATGGATACCCTAGACATGAATAACTATAATGAAAATAAATAAATAAAACCACTATCGGTCCATAGGTCTATGAACCCAATCTACCATACCTGATTTGACCAGTGATGGGGTGTATCTGAGCACGTCACATCGACTATGCCTCCGAAGAACATGTAGGCTCAAAAAACATGGAATCCCTAGACATATCATCACGACTCCAAGGAACCATCCTACAATAGTCTGAACATTTGGTATCTAAATCCATGGAAACCCCAACATCAAGATACAAGTCCATAATAGCTCCAATTACTGAGCTCCAAGTCCGGGGACGTTCCCATCCATATCCTCATGACATCGGAGTATCATACCATATCATTCCAAATGTCTAAGCTAAAAATATATGGAATATCCAACATTGATATCCAAATCTGTGGAATCTCCAATCATTGTGCTCCAAATCTATAGAAGCTCCCATTTGTATCCTCACAACTTCATGGTACCATACCATGGTAGTCCAAACATATGAGCTCCAAATATATGGTATATATAATCCATATATCTAACTCAAAATTGTAGAATCAAAATCATATCACATCACCCCTGAGTGTGTAACCCAATCACCAATATAAAAAAAATAAAAAATATCAAGTGATGGAAAAAACACTCACTCCTATCCCTATCATCTTAGTCCCATCAGGACTACACATCGGTTTGGGTTCTAAGGTGACCACCACAACCATAAATACCCAAACACATGCACCTACTCAGGGTTAGTATATTAATGGTTCACCCACTTGGGTCTTCTAGGTGATTCCAAAAGTGGAGGAATCCCTATTGGGATCCTCAGTAATAGAATAATATCTCAGGAAAATTCTCTACACTTGGGAATGTCACGTTTCGTGATAGCGTCAATACATAAATGACCACATGGAATCAAGGGGAAAGACACTTAAACATCAGTCTAGGAAGATGGATCAAAGACAATCTCAATTTCAATGTCCCACTTGGTTGGTACACTCAACCAACAAGATCACAATCTAGGATAAGTTCTAAATACCTAGGCTTATAAATGCCACATGGGAGATGTCCCCGAGCTCATCCCGTTTTAATGTCACTATAGGTTGGCCCAAACACCTAAACTATATGAATATTAAAATCATGACATGATACCAAAAAACTAGGGAAAATATCAAGATATCAATACCCAAGGGCCTCAGTATTCCAATGCCAAGTCCTACCATCATTCTCCTGACCCTTACCTGGGTCTCACATCATGTCTCCCATGAGAGACCTTTGAGTTCAAACAATTAAGGATAAACATATTAATCCTAACTCACTCACTCTAAAACACCTCTTAAAATTTATAAAAACACCTCAAGGGTTACACCATCCCATTTTACATTCAAGAAAACTCAAAAGAAAATCATCTTGACCCCACTTCTAGCTTCAAGGATTGAAATCATCCAAAACATCCAAACCAAGTACACAGTGTATACTATCAATGCCCCAGTTGGATTTGAACCTCAATAGAATAAGGTTTGTAAAACCTAAGTACATGGTGTGCTTTAGATCCATTTAGTGTAGAACCAATATGAGTTACCTAGCCATGTGGATTACATAGTCTCTGACCAAGTTCCATATATGAACATTGGTCATGTACCGTACCTAGTGTATGGCCATGTACCATACATGACTATGTTCCCCCACATGGGGTGTCTGGGTGAGTACTTGGATGCACCTTGGGTTGAACTACATAATATATCCATAAACTTCGCTCGAAATGAATAACATACAATGTGTGTTCTTAAAAACAACATGCCATGTTGTATGTTTTCCCAAATGAAAACCATTTGTGATCATATTAGAACCCCAATTCATAAAAAATAACCCCAAATCGACCCCATGGGGTCCAAAACAACATATATAAGGATTTAAAATTGAATTGAAACAAATGTATATGAATAAGGGATAAGAACCTAAAACAAGATCTATCTTATTAATAAAATGCCAAAACATTGTGTCTAAATCTATTCCCTGTGGTTGCTACACCTTGATCTGGTATTGATCGACACCACGAATGAAGTTTTATTTTACCTCCCCTCTCCACTCAATTTAGTCATCACATAAGGGAGATACCTAACTCTTTTTTTGTTCATAAGAAGAAGAATTGTGGGGGGGTTGAGTACAATAAAAATTAAATTATTATTTATTAATTTAATTTAATTAAAACATCCATTTAAATAATCAGATCAAGTATTAGAACTCAAAGAATATTTACCCCTTAATCGAAGAAAAAACCCCATTCTGGATTCAACTATGGAGTTAGAATCTAAATCAGATTCTCAATTTAAAATACATCATTGTTCAAATATAAATGAGTTAATTAATAACTCATTAATTAAATATTAATATTCCACCAAAATTTTAATGGATCATAATTACTCAAAACTCATATCATAGGGTAAACACCTTATTATAGAATGAATTTAGTAGTTAGAAAAATTATCTAAGATCATATAGAAGTGGAAAATGTCTATTTTACCCCTCATGAGAACCCTAAACCAAAAATTAAAATTTATTCCAATTTTCAAAATATTATAAAATGAGGGGTTTTACAATTTCCCCACCATAATACTTATCTTCCTTGAGAAGCTTCAGTAGTCTTACAATCACACATTGTGACCCACACTAGTCCTAAATTCATCATCAAATTGTGGTGTTCTACTCCAGAATGAAAACTGAGTTTCCTTTGTACAAATCCAACCATGAGGCGTACAACCCATTAAAGGTATAGATGATTCTTTCTAACACAAAAAACTACAAAGATGGTTCTTGATTACATCCATCCATCCTTATACATCAAAACATCACCCATGATTCATCACTGGGTCCATGCTGCTCCCATTATAAAACTCAATCCATTACAGCTGATTCTAATCCATGATGCCCCTACCATTGGATTCACCTATAAAACACATCCTTAGTGGCCCATCAACCCTATTGATGAAATTTCTATTGCATAATAAATAATACCTACCTAACTATATCACCGTGTTCAATCTGATACACGCCACCATAAAAGTATCCATATCATCCCATAACCAAACCAAATTCCTGATCATCGTGGCCCACACCCTGTCCATTATTGAACATAATGACTAGAATTACCAAGCTCACTCTCTCTATATTTTCATGTTGAAACATAAAATATTAACTTGTTCCCAACTCATAGAAATTGCACCCATGACATTCACCAAATTTTGATCCAAAATGAGATTCACACCCTCCAATTGGCTATGGTGGGCTCCTCACCATATGAATTTATTTACCGATCCTCAAGCACAATGTCTGATATACCCCATATCTCATGGATGTTTTTCCTCTAGAGACACTCTCAACACATCCCATTAAAACCCATTATCCCTTGCCTCATGTACTATCATCACCGATTCCAATTTAATTGCACCACACATAACCATCATGTGAACTACCTTGATCTCATCTGAAAATGAATAGGAATACTCTCTAGTACCACTTAATCACTAAAAAACCAACTCATACTTGCGTTAGTAACATGATATCAGTACCAGGATAATGTGATAAGAAACTAAACATGTTACATGGCCTATCCATTTCACTTGAAAAGAGATCCCTTTTTACTCATCTTAAAAAATTAGTCACTTAACTTGTTCCATGGTCAATCTCATTCTCACCCACTTCAAGGGAATCATCACTACATCATAGGTGTCTATCCTTTCTCTATGGAATGTTATCCATCAAGTCAAAAAAATTCTAAAGGCTCTAAAAAAAATTGAATTTTCATGCATTCATTATCCAACCAAACACTTATCCATAACCTGGAACTACTTTGAGTCATGTGTTCCTACCCACACACTCACTATACAACAACACATTCATCAACAATAGGTTTAGGCATCCGAATTGCCCTACCATTTGAAACTAGATTTGATAAAAAGAGTTAGCACTCAATGTGCTTCCTTGTAACCTCAATGAATCTCCATGACCATTCTGTAACTTTATGAAACCTCAAACATATTGTATCATAGTTCAAAGCACCTACCCATTCTTCCATCTCCAAATAACTCACAAGTACTGGCTAACCCCTCTCATAGGTTGAACTCGATTGTGTATGTTTCGAACTTTAAAAAATAGTTATTTGAAACTAAGGGTCTTTACATATCCCACCTAGGACATACTCTAGGTCTCACATAAGGTCACATATCATTGGAAACAACTCACTATTCAAATCAAAAACATTCTATGTAGACCAACATGACAAAACCATTATCCATCAGGCACTAATTATCACTATGAATCTACCTATGGGACTACTCCTTGGAGAATCACACACCAATCAATCAGCACCTCCATAACCAACAACAACGTCTTAGATGATCCATATATAGAGAAACACAAACAATGAGTTAGTTAAGAGAATTACATTCCAAGATATATGATAAAAAACCATAAAGTTTGTTAATGACACTTTAAATAACTGTGATCGAAAGGCAACAACCCACACCAAGGGGTTTCCCAAAAAGGATTCATGTGACTTATTGATACACCAAGGTCACACCATGTCCACTACACTAAGATAGTACATTGTCTATTTCAACTAGAATCACACATATAGATCCAAATGACCTACTATCAGAAGGAAATACACACACACACACACAAATATATATATATTGGCCCAAATAAGTATAATTACACTATGTACTTTTATGGAAAATACCATAGGAGAAGTTGTTTACACTTTAATAAGCTAGAACTCTAGTCAATGATAATAATAAAACTAGTAATAGACTACATGTTATGTGAATACCTACATGTCAATAATGATGCATGGGATTATTCATTCCTATACATGACAAGATCCAAACCCAATGAGAAAAGAATCAACCTTAAACACCTTTTGAATCACATGTGATGAAAATAAAAAATATCTGTATTATTAAAAATCCAAAACATAATTAAAATCCTTAGAAACATATAATTCTTTCTGAAATAAGTGTTCAGGATAAACCATCTTGATATTAATCATAGGGTTTGAAAAATTCCTATCTCATTACTATAATATCCCAAATAGTAATACTGATAAAAATAACTATGATACTAATTTGTAATGTCTTGACCATGATAACTATTTATAGTAAATATACCAGATCACCAAGTGAACTAAGAAACACATCCTCTTATGAAAGAGGCTTCCAACTAGTAGTGGAGGTCTAATGTGGTATTGTGATGATGATAGAACCCCATATTAGAGTGTGAAATCATAGGTAAACAAACCAACATCATATATATCCTTATCAATAATAGCATGAATAAAAATAACTGAAATAGGTGCATGATATAATAAAATGAAGTGTGGAATATAGACATACATACTATCATACATACAACAACTGATCACCCATTGGACATTACATATACAGGATAAAAAAATAAAATAAAATAAAATAAAATGATGTATTATAGCTCAGAGCCCAAACAAAATACCCAACCTCCACGACTGTTGAAATACTCCCTCCAAATCCAAGATACCACATAATATAATTTTTTTGATCATGTAAAATTATCCCTCTTAACTATCCATTATGAATCCCATGATCATCCTAAAAGTATTCATATGGTCTACACAAACACACACTTAAGTGAATTTATATGGGGTGGGAAATGTATCTTAGTAGGCCACCCCAATGGTGAGGATATAACCTTTCACCACAAGTGTATACTCATACAATATGACCATACTAGATAATAAAAAATAGAATAAAAATAAATAAATAAAACCATAGTTAATCCTTAGTTCCGTGACCCCAATTGACCACACATATTTTGACCAGTGTTGAGGTTTCTATTTGTATTTCGTGTTGAAAATTCCTATAAAGAACATGTTAGCTCCAAATCCATGGAATAAACAACTATATACTCATTATTATGGGGAACCATTCCATTATAGTCTAAAAATTTGGGCTAAAAAACCATGGAGTCCCCAACATTTAGTTCCAAGTCCATGATAGCTCAAATCCCCGAGCACCAAGTCCATGGAAGCTCACATTTAATCCTCACAACCCAGGGGTGCCATATCATTATACTCAAAAAATACGAGATCCAAATCTAGGGAAGCTCCATTTACAAGATCAAAATACATGGAAACTCTAATAACCAAAATCTAAGTCCATGGTAGCTCCCATCCATACCCTCACGACTCCAGGGTACTATCCCACAACAATGCAAACATATGAGTTCCAAATCCATTGCAACTCCAATATATATACTCGACTCCAAATCATGTTAGACCACCCATATCACATTATCCATAATGGAATAACCAAAGATACAACATAAATAAAATAAAGTAAAACATATCAAGGGATGGCCATATTACTACACCCATCACAATCATTTCAGTCCCATTAGGCTTACACATCAGTTTTAGTTTTAAGGTGACACTCGCAACCATCACTACAAAAACATACACACCTGCTCATGGTAGATATATCAATGAGGAACTCACATGGGTCATTTTTATTAGTAAATAAGTGGAGTGATTCCTATTTGGATCCTCAGTCACATACTTTTCTCTTGGGATAATTCCCTACACTTTGGAATGTCAAACTTCCCAACAATATCAACACATAAATGAACTCTTGCCCTTAAGGTGAAATCCACTTAAACATCTATCTAGGGAGATCGCTCTTGAACCATCTCACTTCCAAGATCCCACTTTGTTGTTCCAATCACCCAACATGATCCTAGTCTAGACTAAGGTCTAACTACCTCGGAAGATGCATCTCATAAGTGAGATAACCCTAATATTATTTCTTTTCCATGTCACTATAGGTTGGACCGAACACCCAAACTATATTCCTTTTGAATCATAACTAGGTCATAAAATCTAGGGATAGTCCCAAGCTATCGATTCCCAAGATTCTTGGTGTTTATATGCTAAGACCTCCCATCATTCTACCAACCCTTACCTGGGCCTCACATCATATCTCCCATGGAAGACCTCTAGGTCAAACAATAAAGGATGAATATCATTATCCTAAGCCACTCACCCTGAACCACCTATTAAATGTACTAAAAATCACCCAAGGGTTCCAATATCCTGTTCTTTATGAAAAACACTCAAAATTGCTCTGTATTAGAATAGTTTCAACATTAGTGTGAAAATTCATAAAAAACTCCCCAAATGGAACAATACATGGTGTTTACATATGAGTATACAATGTGTACTCTCAAAGCTCCACTTGGACATATACCTTAGCCAGACTTGGCATGTAAAACCCCAGTATAGGGAATGTATTATCCAAAATGACATGTAACCCACATGGGTTACCTAACCATGTGGATTAAAAGGTCTCTAGAAAACTACTACACAAATCCTCTAGACGTGTACCATACTTAGGGTCAGGCTGTGTTCCATACATGGCCATGTTCCCCTACATGGGGTGTCTATCCAAGTACTTGAACACACACCAGGTCAAACAACAGGGCATGTACATAGGTACTACATGACGTGTATTCATCTAATTTTACCCTCTCTAAAAATGAGGAACACACAATGTGTTTTCATGAAAACTACATATCGTGTAGTTGGATTCCCAAACAAAAACCCTTTGTGATCTTCCCAAAACACATGTTCAGAAAAAAACGACCATAAATAGACCCCCATGAGGTCCCCAACAACTCTTATAATGATTTAAAATTGAAAAGAAAAAACTACGCAAGGATAGTGGATAAAAAACCAAAAAAAATCCTACCTTGTGGAAAAACACCAAAGCTTCAGGTCTAAATCGATGCGTCATAGTCACTGCACCATGGTCTAGTATCAATATGAACTAAGGATAAATTATAGTGATGCCTACCCCCTTCCCTCTTGGTTCATCCATCACATGAGGGAGATACATCCCCATTATGTCATGTGTATGAAGGATAATGTGGATGGAGTATAATAAAAAGTAAATTAATTTTTATTAATTTAATTTGATTAAAATACACTTTAAACACTCACCCCTCATCCCATATACCAAAATAAGTTAACACTTTACCCAAGAAAAATCCTCCATTTCAGAATCAACCGTGAAGTAAAAATCTAAAAATGACACTCCATTCAAAATATATCACCATTCTAATTTATGTGAGTAAATTAATATTTAATTAATTACATATCAACATTCTTCCAAAATTCGAACGACTTAAAATTCCGCTAAATTCCTATCCAATATTAAAAACCCAAATATTGGATCAATATAGTGGACCAAGAAATTACTCGAGATCATATAGAAGTGTAAATTTCCATTTTACCCCTCATGATAATTTAAAACAAAAAAAAATTATTTTCTTCTCATTATCAAAATCTTGTAAAAATACAAGGTTTTGAACACCCTTTTTAATAAGTCATAATAGTCGTATGTTGCATGATTTATCTTATTAATACCCACTACTTCATATATTTTTATCACACACGGATTTAAATTATAGCCTATAATAACTAGGGGCTCAGGTTTAATCCTATATAGAAAACTAATCACATACAACAATCATGGCACCATTGAAGTAATCCTACATTGCCATCACAATATATCACAAGACACATTATCTATCATAGAATATGATTGATACTAAAAAATGATTTGAATATTCATGGAATTTATATCATAATCTACAATTTAGATTATATTATTGGAAATGATATTTGTAAAAAAGTTAATTTTTATATATTTTAATCACTAATTGATTTATGTGATTTATAAAATGTTTATAAACTATAATAAAAAGTATTTTTTGATATTTATTAATTTATATGATGTTTATATGGTAATTATTCAAAAAAAGATTTATGATTAATTAATAAATGTAAATGAAACAATTATAAATAAATATTCCATAATAATAAATTTTAATATTAACTATTTTTTCAAATTTATATTGCATGATTTATAATTTGGATATAATTTTTCTATATTGAAATTATATTTGTAGTATATAATTTTAAAAAATAAGAAAAAAATATAAAGTGGATTATATTTTGGATTATAAAAAGTTTAAAATTATTTAATTTGAAATATTTGTATTAAATGCCATATTTTAAAAATTATTTAAACCATATCAAAATGTATTTTTATAATTGATTTGATCAAGGTTTAAATAATATGAAATATGTGAAATTTAGATTATGTATATCATTTTCAGAATTTAATTAGAATATAAATTGTTTCTATTTTATTAATATCATATATTTAAGAGTAAATTACATATTAAAAGATAATATGAAGAGTTAATATTTGGAATAAATATAAAATTTCAGTGTTTATTTATTTATGGAATTTCCATAATACATGGATAAAATTATAAAATGTTTATAGTAAATTTATTTATTATTTGTTCATAAATGTTTATCTAATATTTAAATTCATGAATTCATGAATTATTTAGTTTCTTCCCTTTTTCAATTCATAGATATTAATATTATATTGTGAAATTATTCATTATTTAGTGAAAATTGTTACACTATTTCATAGTTTTAATATATTCATATGAGAAGTTACATACTACGTATGATATTTGATTTAGTTTTATTCTATATTTAATATGGATTTTATTAGGTTATGAGATTGAATTTAATGGTTAATTATATTTTGCACATATTAGGAGATAAAATTATGATGGAATTTATGTCTATATTAGAACTAACCATTTTAGTGGGAATTTGGGTTATAATTCTCATTTCAATTTAGGAATTTTTTTAGGTTTGGTGTGAGAACTATTTTCTGGGTTAAGTTTTGGAAGCTCCAGATGTTCAATCATCAGAAGTAACACTTGGGAGAACTCATATAGAGAAAATTACACTAGCTCCATGAAGTTTTTGTTTTAGGAAGAAGAAGTTAGTTCAATGGAAGTTCCATAAGTGGACGAGTTAGTTCAATGGATATAGTAGTGTGAGTTTAATGGAAATTTGATGAAGCTTCAGGATGTAAGGTCAGTTGAAGCACACTGGACAATGTGAGTTCACTAGAAGTAACATAAATATCTAGACATATGAGTTTAATGGATTGAGCCAATAGAGTAAAATTATGTAAATACTAAGGACTATCATATAATTATTATATTTAGTGAGTTTTTCCTAATCTAGATAGATTTAGTGAGGCAAACAGAAGGGGAAACTTCTAATAGTTGAATGGAAGTATGAAGCTGGTGAAGGTTGTCCATAAGTTCATGACTTAAATAGAGTAACTATTGAAGTATTGTAGAAGTATTTTCTAGTGAATGGAGATAAGTTATATTTCTCAAAGGCATCATCATGGAGCATAGGGAAGACATTCACTATTTAACTAGAGTTGGTGGTAAATGTAATGAATTATAAAAGGAAATATATGTTTCATAGTCCAATAAAAGGATACCTGAAAATTACCAAAATATTTGATGACTAGATGGAAAAATAGGACTAATATATATATTTTTATTGGTATAATTATTCAATATTCATACTAATGGATTGTAACACCCAAGATTCAATTATATTAATTAAGCCTTTTTCATTCTAAAGAAACTATAACATAATTCACATAATTTTATTCAAGATTGATATTAAAACCTAAATTACCAAGTTTAATAATTTTAATTTTATGAAATACATTTCATTTTTTAAAAATACTCTCACTTTTATGAGATTATTATGAAATAATAATGAATTGAAATTTCATTAAAATTTTTTTATAGAACAAATATATATTTAATAATTAATAAAATTAATTTAAAAATATAATTTTAAACTTATAAATCTATGATTAACATTTTGGAATTTAAAGTTAGGTTTTTATTCAAATAAAGAATTGTTATAGGTTTTCAATATTAATCAAGTATTTACAAGGTTAATCTCAGTTCTGGTTTGGTTTAAAAGTCAAGTAAGACTAATTTTATTTATCCTAATCCAATTAATTCAATGGGAATCAATATTATACATGATATTGTTATACACTCATTTTTATGCTTAGGATGGCATTTTTCTAAAAATAGTTTTTCATTGCATTTTATGAACTTATATTAAAAGTAATTTATGCTAATTATAGTAATTGAATTATGTATAAAGAAATAAATATTTTTAATTATAATAATTTATATCATTTAATTATTCCAACATAATTTTTTTTCCTAATGGATAGTAATTATGGTAAAAATTTAACACCTCTGTTAAGGGTAAAATGAGTTAAAATTGTAAAAATAAAGGGATAA
Source organism: Viscum album (assembly GCA_963277665.1). NCBI lineage: Eukaryota > Viridiplantae > Streptophyta > Magnoliopsida > Santalales > Viscaceae > Viscum > Viscum album. The sequence continues at coordinate 2,003,909,923 of OY728137.1, forward strand.
TGTTTCAATATAACCCAAAAAACTATATTAAATGTAATTGGTCAGTTTAATTTATAACTTAAAACTATCATATTCTAAATATTAGAAATTATCTTCCACTTTACTTGAATAATACATATATATTATAATAATGTTTTAAGTATTTACAAGTTTTCCGCCCACCGAACTTATAGAAGGGCACCTAATAACCTCACTTATCATCAATTATTGAGCCATTTGTCTCATATAATACCTATCCAAATATCTTCAAAAAATAATTATCCACCTATTTTTTTCTTCCTAAAATAACACTTAATTAAGGGATAACGTGTAAGCCGAAGGAGATTACCAAAAGAAGAGGTACATGTTCTTACCAAGATTTTTCAAGTTCCAATTTTATTAAACCTCTTCCAAAACATAAATAACCATATTAAACTAATTATATCATTATAATTAATATAATTATATGTTTTTATGTTAATTTTACATCCATTTTCAATCTCCTTTACATCATATGGAAAATTAAAACACTACTCATACATACGTATGGAATACCTTCTCTATATAGTAGTGTAATTCAATATTAATTAATGAATCACTTGGATGGTTATACAGATAGAATTAATTCATATATATTATATTTATTATATAATTATTATTCTGAAAATATAATATATCATCTACCTTCTTACACTTCCATCCATTGTAAAATGATAACGTTTCTCATGATTACGAATGAACTACCACCTCCATGAAGTAATGTTATTCATTTTTCAATTAGAACATTTTATAGATGATTTATAAATTTTATATAATGAATAAGATTTATTTTCAAAAAATTATTAACATTTGGGATATTATGTAAGTATTTAATAACACCTCAAACAACGATTAATATACCGATATAATTTTAGAGAAATTGATTAAACAACCTTTAGTGGTTGACGTAAAACAAAAACTAAACAATGAATGGATGTCAATTGAACAAAAGATAACCCTAAAAATATAACATTGAAGAAAATTTATCTTAATAATTTATTTAAAAAATTTAAATTGATTATCCATGAGGATATAATGTATTCAGCCAAGCATGAATCCAAGGTAAGGGTTTTTCATTTCAATCCCACTCTATCGAGACATATTTTATATCATGCACCTAATTGCATTTATATGGTGTATATAATACCTATTAGAAATATTATTTTATTATTTATTCTTTATTCATGATATATAACATTTCAATTCTGGTTGTCTCTTTTAAGGGGGTTTGATTCAAAAGTTATTAAAGCCATAAAAGTTTATTTTACAACCTCACACTTATTCAGATTATTCATGTTTAAATTTATGTTGTATGAATTATATAATATTTATATTATTAAATAACACATATTTTCTTATACTCTAGTTATTTAGGGGTTTCCATGTTTAATATCATATTTTCATCTATTTAGTACTCAAATACTATAATAATGTTTTTAAAAAATTGTCCTCATTTATTTTTTTCAACTATGAATAATTCTCTTCTATAACTATATTATTAAAAAAATTTAGTGGAAGTTTTTATCTAATTTTAATTTATTGGTAAAGTAATTTTTATACTACATTTTAATTTAGTTATAATGATTAAAATGAAACTTTTTAAAAAATTTCAAACAAATCATTTTGGACATTTTATAAAACTGTAAAAGAAATTTTCTTTTTAACTTATATGACATAAATTATTGTTTCCACCGCCAAGACCATTATTTTCTATTTATATTCCTCTAAATGTTTTTCAAGTTTTCAAAGAAAATAATTTATTATGTTTTGATGATTTTTTATATTTTATATTAAAATAATATGGAATTATTTTTTAAAAGATTGAAAAGATTTTTTCAAATGATTTATAATTTGGTTTTCACAACAAAGTTCCAAAATATTTAAGGAATGTTTTATAATTTGTTTTCATCCATTTTACCATGTAATTATAAAAATAATTTCATTTATTTTAAATTTTCATTTATGATGAATTATTTTTCCTTTATCATCTGTTGCTTATATATGGATTATACCTTATTTTTTGATCACTCACTTTCTTGTGATCATGTTCTCTATCACTCTCCATTATTCATTGGACATTATTTTTATCATTCAAATAATTTATCTTAATATCATATATGTATTTAATATCATTTATACTTATTTTATATTGTTTTAATCATATTGAATTTAAATATATTGTGTTTGTTAAAACAATCTTATTAAAAATGTTATTTCATTTACCGAATAAATATTGACATTTCATATTCTAGATTCAATATGAATATTTATTTATTAATAAGGAATATTTATTAAATATTATATTTTTGATTAAATATATGAAGAATGCAGTGGACACATTGAAGTGAAGGGTGAGGCTCAATTATAGATAGACTCTCAATGCATCTATACGTCTCATGAGACAAATTTTTATCCAAATTAGTTGGGAATTTGGTGAAGACCTTCTCATTAATTGAAATATATTATCACAATGCCTCATTGGTAAGGTTCATGATGTATTGGAATTATTCCCTGATAGAAAGATCTTTATGTTTGGTATTATTCATTACCATTATTAATATTTCATTTATTATTGTCAATGTGATCGTTATGCTGATATTTTCCATAGAAATATTTTGAAGCTCAAGTTATTTATTAAATAGAATATGTATCAATTATCAACTCTACCATATTTTTTTACAACTTATATAATCATGATATCTTCCATTTTATGATTTTACATATTGATATTATAAGATCACCCTTTATTATGTTTTTCTTTCGCCATGATATGAATAAAGAATTGTTGAATTATTTTGAAGAAGACAAGAATGTTTTTCATGCTATGTTTTATTTTTTAAACAGTAATATGAAAATAATGTATGTACATAGTCTATTAATATTGCTAAAATGGCCGATCATTCATGTTTTAATTCCTTGAATTTTATAAAAAATTAATGAAGTAAACACCAACTTTGGGTTAATAGAGTTGAGGTCATTACAATTGGTAACGAAGGAAGTTCAATAGGACCCTCGAGCACAATATTTTAGAAGAACATAACTAGCATGATAATTAAGATAAAACCCTATAATGTTCAATATATTTTAAGTATTTTTATGTTAAGTCTCAATATTAATGATGTTATGGGATAATTATGTGTGTTCCATTGTTTAGAGATAATGTTTAGTGGAAAAAAAGGAAAATCGTATATACACCTGTAGTTTACATAGGGATTTACATTATGGGAATGCCAATAAAATGGGTGTCGGTGTTGATTATATCATGACCATATTGGGGAAACTAACCCAGGTTATGAAAAATAATCTCACACATGTAGAGAAACCTATTATTCCATAGTGCTATGAACCTATGTTGGATCTCTATATATAATAGAATCCCCCATCATTTACTTAAACTACTAATCCATTGGTAGTTGAAAAATGGGTCAAGTCTCTTGAAATTATATTTATTTATTTGGGAATTAATGAAGTGGAAAAGGTTATTCTTAACGTATATTTTTTAAAGGGAGATTCTGATAAATAGTGGTCATTTTTCTAGAATTCTAAATATTATGATGAAATAAAAAGTGTTGAATATAGAAATTTTAACATGATATTCTATGAGAATTATTTTCCTTGAGAGTAATTAGATAGAATGGAAAGGATATTTATCAACATAATGTAGAAGGAAGAGGAAAGTGTTATTGAATATAAGGCCAACTTCACATGATTATCAAGGTATACTACATTATTCATACTTAATATAGAATGAATAATTGATCATTTATTTGGTGGGATTAAGCCTAACCTTTGAATGTAATTGGTACCCTAAATTTTTTAATCATATGATAATATAGTATCATGTTCCATCAAGATAGAGAAATAATTTTATAAGTCCTATATCTTCAAGGTAAATCAAGAAAATAAGTTTTTAAACGAGTACAAGGGAAAAATAAATGTGTCAAAGAAGAAGAATGTAAAGATGGAATTTTCACAATGTAAAAATTTTGGAATGAAAAATACGAATTTGAGCCTTAGAGCGGGATCTCCTTCTTCACTGTGGAACCTAGGGTTTCTCCCAATTTTTTTCTCCATTCCCCTTTCGGGACGAGATCTTCTTGGGTCATCGGGGGGGGGGGGGGGTCATCTTAGAGTGGGTGTCGTTGCTCATGTGGAAGTGGGTTTGACTTGGTGTGGGTGTCATTAATCAGTACGGGATCAAATCACAGTGGCGGTGGGTTCGAATTGGTGTGGAAGTCATCGCTCGGGTTGGGACCTACTCGTAGCGGTGGTGCACCGCTTCTGAGTGGAACATTGGTGTTTAGATCGACGATGAATTCTATCGATGATGATCCATGGTGCAGTCGACGTCACTGCTCCATCGACAATGCATCAGAGGTTATACCGGATTGTCTCAGTGTGTTCAATGCCACCTCTTCTTATCAGTTCCTCAACGGTCATCCTGGTGTCTCCTCGGTGGTGCTTCGACAGTCATCGTGGTGTGGTCCCTCCGACACATCCATGTGTTTGAGTGCACCTAGTCTGACATGACCAGTTGTGCTTCCTGCGATTTACCAATGTGGATTAGGGACATTTATGTAGTGCTTCAAAGGTGGGAGACTCATCGGTTTTAGATTCTCTAAAGTTTTACTTGCGTTTAGTTCGGTGATGGTGTTATTTCGATCTTTGGCTGGATCTGGTTAATGTATTGTCCTGTTTCAACTTCAATACCCCTTCTATACACTCCTTGTCACCGTGAGGCTTGTGATAGAACCTGGTGAAGGATCATCACACTTCTAATTATAGCATATCTATGACCAGAGCGACATTTCTGTTTTAGGAATACCCTAATTCCCTCATTGGTTGAATTATCTTTGCATGGGGTTGGGTCATCCAGTCTTAGGTGATGGTGACATGAACTCATGTTCTTTTGACTACCTTCTAGAGTTTTGTGGATTTAGTGGTAGGAGTGTCCTGAGTAGGATGGTGGGGTTGATCTAGGATGGCCGTTGTTGTAGGTTATATGGTTTTGTATTCTCAGAATTGTGGAATTGTTTTTGAACCCTGTGGGTACAATGATGCACTCAGACTTGACTATGCAAATCAGGCCTCAGAGGAAGTTCCAGAGCTAATGTTCATCATTATAGTGCTTTATGGATTTGGATATTTGAGAGGGTATGACATAAGCTATCAAATCGGGCCTGTGATTTGACATAGGACACTTTCTTTTCGTTCAGACTTGCACCGGTGAAGAGCTTTCCACAATCATTTTTTGGGGAGGGGTTGCTTCATGTTGTTATGTGGGATTGTCTCTCTAGACCTTCAGGTCATGATATGTTTTATGTCGATGAAGTCTATTTGGGTTCCCCGTTCTTCCCTTAAAATGGGGTTTTGCTTTAAATAAAATAAAAATTTGAAGGCCATTAGGTCATTGGATGGATGGAATGAAACATCCTAGTAAATTTTTACATACAATGACAGTTTATCACAAATTAAAAGGTAAGGGCCATTTGAATCATTAATTCAAGGGAAAAATAGAAACCACTACCCTCTAGTACTTCAATTGTAAGGATATGGGGAATTATTCAAACAAATACCCCAACTATCATAGGAACCTACCATAGAAGAGAATAATGGGGGAATGCAAAGATTATACAATTACTACACATGAATTTTTAGTTCCTAAAGATTTGGTGGTTGGTAATTTGATTGTAAAATCAAATTTAGAAATGCCTTAATTTGATTTTGGATCTTCACACTCTTTTGTATCTTCCATGTTTGCAAATAAAAATTAAATCATTCTCTTTCACCTTAATAAGAGAGTTTTCAATCAAGAAACCTTGTGGAAATATTATTGAAATAAGGATATGTTAGTTAGTTCCAATTATGATTCATAGATATACCCTATTTGAAAACATGGTTATTATACCTATAGTTGAATTTGATATAATCCTTGGTATGGATTGGATTTCATTGTATAACGATAAAATTTATTTCCAAGATGATGAGATTACGATTCATGAAGATGTTATGGAACCCCATATCTTTATAGGGGAGACTTCATCATATGAATTAGGTATGGATCCACCTCTATTAACTCACCTTAATTAAATTCTAGTAGAATAATAGAATAAAAAACCTATAGAAAGTCAAGGTATCCTGGGAATAGAATATATACTTATTTTGTAGGGAAATATGGATGTATTTCTAAAGAGTTACCTTGAAATACACTTGAGCGTAGAGTTGAATTTTCTATTGAACTCATCCCATAGGAAACAAAATTTTTCTAAGAATACCTATAAAATAGCTACAGTGGAATTAGTGGAACTTCAGAAACAACTACAAGAGTTGTCTAACAAGGTATTAATTCGCCATGGTGTTTCACCTTCGAGAGCCCATGTTATTTTTTCTAAGAAGAAGGATGGTTCTTTGATATTGTGCCTCAATTATAGTGGAATCAATTACATTAATACAAAGAACAAGTATCATTTTCCACATATTGATGACATTTTTGATCAAATTTAAGGAGTTTAATATTTTTCGAAGATTTCACTTCATTTTGGATATCCGAAATTGTGAGAAAGGAAGATATTAAAAATATGACATTTCACACATGGTATTGAAAATATGAGTTTATAGTAATTCCCTTCAGATTAACTAATGAACACTCTGTCTTTATAGATCTGATGAATAGAGTATTCAAATATTATATTGATAATTTCATTATGGTATTTATTAATCATATCGTGGTATAATTTAAAAGATATTATGACCATAAAATCATTTTGAGAATAATTCTTGAAACTATCAAAGAAAAGGATTTATATGGGAAATCTAGTAAGTGTGAATTTAGGAAATAGTAAGTTTATTTTATTTTACATATTGTATCCAAGGATAGATGATTAGTTCACTTTTTAAAGAAAAATCCAGTTAATGAATATCCTACACTAATGAACATAACTAAAATATGTAGTTTCCTTGGATATGTAGGTTACTACCATTGATTTGTTCAATTTTTTTTCCCAATTATCTAACCCATTGACCTAGTTCAAATATAAAGCAGTTATGTTCATATGGCTCGAATAATGTAATGAAAGTTATGAAGAATTAAATATGAGATTTTTCAATACATTGATATTTATATTACCATATTGAAGGGATAGTTTTGTGATATATAGTTATGCATCAAGGAAAGGACTTAGATGCATCCTTATGAAGAATGATGGAGTTGTTTATTATAAATCAAGCCAATTAAAGATCCTTGAATAGAAATATCCAACCCATGGTCTTGAGTTGGAAGTCATAATAATTTCCTTGAAGATATGGAGGCATTATCTATATGGTTAAATATATGAGATATATATGGATCAAAAAATTCTAAAATACATATTTTCTTAAAAATAGGTCAATATGAGACAAATTATATGGATATATAAAATCAAGGATTATTATTTCTCAATAAAATACCACCCCTGAAAGTAAAATAAGGTAGTTGATGCATTGAGTAGGAAAGATAATGGAGTTTTGACTAAAACAAGGATTGAAATAGATTCTATATTAAAAGAGTCAGTAATTTCGGATATGGGAATCATTAAAGAATGATAAACATCACTCCATTTCTAAATTATTAACAAAACATCTTTACATGAGAAGATAAAAATGTCTTGTCTTGATGATAAGAGTTTGTAAAAGATAATAATATTCATGAAATATGGGAAATTAAAAGACTTTTTTTATAATGATTTCATGCTGAAATTCAGAAAGATGCAATATTTTCACTCATACCAAAGTCAAAGGGGGAATTAGTTAATGAATCACATATCTCAAATTTCCCTACACAACCTTATCGCACCAAGTTTTATAAGGATTTAAGAGCACATTTTTGGTGGGATAATATGAAGCATGAAATTGATATCTATGTATCAAGATTTTTGGTTTTCTAGTTTGTAAAAGCTATGAGATAACATTCTAAAGGATTCATGAAACAAATACATATTATTATATGGAAGTTTGATGATATTAATATATAATTTTTCACTATATTTTTAAATAATTCTAAAATAAATTATTCTATACGAGTTATTGTATATTTCCTTATGAAGTCTTCACATTTCCTCACCACATGGGAGGATATAATTCTCAAGATCCTTGCACAACTCTATATAAATGAAGTTGTGAGACTTTATGGTTCACCTATTTTTATAATATCTGATCATGAACCATGATTTACATGGAAATTTTGGAAAATGATTTAGAAATATCTCAACTCTGAGCTGTATTTGAGAACTACTTATCATCCAAATATAGATGGATAGTTTAAAGGGACTATTAAAACATTAGAAGACACGATGAGGTTGTGATCACATGACATTCAAGGTATGTAGGATCAGTATTTTCCTTTGTGTGTGATGTATTTTATGTGAAAATATTTTATACACTAACTTTTTGGGATGGATTTGGTGAAAGGAAGATTATAGTCTCAAAACTTGTTGAGGGTATAATGGTGAAAGTGAGAGCTATTCAGAGTCATATCAAGGTATCTCAAAGAAAAAAATGATATATCAACAATATAAGGAAGGATATTTTATTTAATGTAGTGGATTGAGTTTTGTTGAAATTATATCTATGTTAGGTTAGTATATAGTTTGGAATAAATGTGGAACTAAGTCCTAGTTACATTGGTCATTTTGATATTTTGGATTGAATTGGATCTTTGACTTACCATTTGGAACTTCCACCCAACCTATATAAAGTGAATTATGTGTTCTATATATCATTATTGAGAAAGTATATGATAGAAACAACACATGTATTCACCTATAAATAAATATAATTGTTTCTTGATCTATCTTATTTTGAATATCCTTTCATGATTATTGACACTATAGAACAAGTATTTCAGAATCTGAAAACTCCTCTAGTAAAGGTAATTTAGAGAAATTTAAAGATAAATGAAGTAATATGGTAATATATGGAAGTTATGATGAATAAATACCAAATTTTATTTTATGAGGTTAAATATATAATTTTTTAGGATGAAATTTTATAAGGGGAGAATGATGTAACACCCGAGCTTCAATTATAGTAAGTACTCTTTTCATTCTAAAGAAACTATATAATAATGCACATAACTTTATTTAAGAACATGATTAAAACCTAAATTAAAATTTTTGAAATTTAATTTAAAGAAGTAAATTTTATTTCTGAATTAATATTATCAAAATCATAATTTCTCGAATTTTTATATATTTTTTCGAAATAATTTATTTTGGGGTAAATATTGGAAAATAATGATTTTACAAATACAATCACTTTTATGATATTATTCTGTTAAAATAATGACTTGAAAGTTCATGAATACTTTTTTATAGATTAAATATATATTTATTAAGTATTATAATTCATTTGAAAAATATAATTTTGAACTTATAAATCTATGTTTATCATTTTAGAAGTCTTAGTAAAGTTTATATTGAAAAAAAATTCATGGTTCTTATCTTTTAATAAAGTATTCAAAAGGTTACCTTCATCTTCAAGTTTGTTTCATATTAAAACAATTATCCTTTTATTTAACACAATAAAATTAATTCCATGTGAATGAACATTATACTTTATTTCTCTAAAACATCATTTTTATATTTAAGTGATAATTTTTCTAAAAACAGTTTTCATTGAATTTTTTGAACCTGTATTAAAAGTAATTTCTTCCACTTATAGGTAATGAATCATATCAAATGGAATACATATTTTTAATTATACAAAATTAATATTTGGTAATGAGGTTAAGTTTATTTTTTTTATAATGAATAGTAACCATGGTACAAATTTATCACCTTAGTTAAAGGTAGAATAAATTAAAAGCACTAGTGAAAAAGGTGTTTTTATGTGAGTTTTTTATGTTTTTAACACCAGTTAACTTGTGGCATTATTATATGAGACATTTTAAATAAGTTTTTCACAAAAGTTATCATCAAATGAAATTATAAGTTCTATATAGTTGGAGTTGGTTTATCATGATTCTTTTTTCAAAACCAACATAGAAAACATTTATCATGTCCTTTCTTTTTGAAAAAACTAACATGATAAATACATTATCACATCAGTTTTTTCATAACCAACATGCTAAATCCTCTTTTTAAAATCTCTCATTTGTTATATATATTTTCAAATTCCAAATTTTTTAAAAACTTTCATAGAAACCAGCCTACAAGAACATATTTAGAGGTGGGTTTTCACATCAATTTTATCAAAACCAATGTGGAAAACCATTTATCAGGTCTTTTTTGGATAAATAAACAATATAAATCATATTTCTAAATTTATAAGTTTGGTTATAAAATAAATGATGTGAAAAATATATATATTTTAATTAAAATCAATATATAGAGCATCCTAGTAGTATAACAATAGATAAAAAGTAGGAAAACAATAGAAACAAAACCAGAAACAATATCATAGGATCAACGAATTTTAACATTAAAATTTGTAATTTAATCTTTATAATGAATATTAAAAATAAACTAATACCCATTTAGAATAATGAAATAATCTACCCATTCCCCTTGTAAGTGTCTTATCTCTAATCCAGTATAAGGCTGATGGTCATTAAAAAGATACAAATTAAAAAGAAACAATTTAACATGTATTCTAAATATAATAAATGAAAAATCAAAGAAAAAGTTATACTAAAATCCAACCTTATATATTTTGTTACTTTCCTAGTTGAATTTTTTTTAAAACACAATTCTTGGAACAAAAAAACCATATTCCATTATTCCTTCTTAAAGATTTCAATTCTGTTTAAAGAGAACATTTAAATTTTAAATTACATTTTACGTACTTACAACAAAAATATAGTAGTTATAAATGAGAATTAACATTTTCTTTGTCATATTTTATCTTTTATCTCTTGTTTCCTGCTATCTCTATAAATTAATATCATTCCCCATTTGAAAATAATATATATGAAATAAATTTTAATGTCATTATAACATATATATGTATTCAAATAATCGAAATTACGTATTCATTGGATTCTTAAAATCATCTCACACGTCACCATGTATGGAGGATAGTCAATAAGTTATCTTATATCTTGAAAAAAACAATATCCAATGAACCTGAATATATAAAAAAATAAAATGTGATTGGTCATTCAGTTAAAAAATATAATAATTTATGAAACAGTTCTATACTCTTGAAGATAAGGAAGCATCGAACACTGAATAAAATTATTTTGAAATGTTTCATCAATATAAAAAATTATTTATATATCTTTCATTATCATCACTATAGGTGAAATAAATTGTGGGTCCATAAATCCATTTAATGATGTCCTTTCATGCTACACACAAAGAGTATATAGATTCCTAATACAAAACAAAAAAAAGTATACAATTTCAATAAATTTTAAAACTAATAGATGTATGATAATATAATTACATGGAAATGAATTGTACCATGTTGATGCCCAACTAATCTCCAGTTATAATCTCCATCATATCTTTCTTTTAAAATTTTCACTTTTATTTCATGCCCAAAAATGTTAGTATCCATTGGATGTTCAAAAAATTCCAACAAAAAATATGAATATGACGATAAACTATCAAGTCTATAAGAATTTGTATATGAAGTCATAACTAACTATAATTTTTGTTTTCAATACATTATGAATATACATTTAAATTATACCTATAAAAAATAGCAAAATATATAAATATAAAAGGTTAAAAAATTTTAACACCAATATGAAATAAAGAATATAATATACACATACCTCAATGGTAATTTTTTAGACAATTCAAGATGGACAAACTAGAAAAAGGCTAATACTTTTCCCATTGTAGTGAACTCATCCATAATAAATGGAATTTTTTCTAATCTATCTATATTATCCCTTATAACGACCATAATCTTCTCTATCTGTATCTTTTGATAATGAATATTATCCCCTACATAATATATAATACCATATGGAAAAATATGATTTTAGGAATCCTCAACATATAACTCATAATAAATGAGATGTTATAAAGGATGTTGTTTCAGAGTTAGGTAATTAGGATAAGATGGAGGAGTGAGATTTGTAAGTGGCTGTGGAGGAGTGGGATATATAGCCTAAAAATATATTTGCATGTTAAAAAACATCCACTTTACCAAATCTTTTTTCCTTTCCTACATAGTCTTACCATAACTTAAATTTAGATTCTAACCCTTCTATTTTTCTTTTATATACACCCTCAATTTAAAAATATTTAGAATGAACAAACACTTTATTTAATGATACACCTACTGGGTATCCTCATATGCGACCCGAGTGTTCAGGATTACCCAATGTAGTAGCTAAAATATCCTTCCTATCATCGTTTATGAGGGTCCCAAATGTGTTATTCTCCTTAAAGGATTCCTATATAGAATAATTGACAAATTAAGTAGTGAATCATAATATATAAATATTTTATTTAACATAAATGACATTATTAATTAAATAAACTCTTATAATCCTCTCAGATATAATCCTTGAATCTTCTATAATATATTATCTCATATTTCTTATCCAGGACCTCTTCTATTTTTTATGTCTAGTTGGGGGGGGGAGCGTTACCCTCTATATAGCTTAATGACTTAACTCTTTGTTTTTGGATTTTTTCATCTATTATTTATTTTTCAAATAACGTATACCCTCCACAAGATAAATTATGACGATATACATTTATATATTGGATATATTGATGAGATATCTACATTTTCTACAAATAAAGAATAGGAAAATCATTAATATGATCATTAATATAAAGAAACATCTAAAGGATAACATTACAAACTTCTTTTCATATAATTTTACTAAACTAATTCCATGTATCTCCTACTAGAAGTGGATATATATCACATGAATGTTGATGTTGTCTATCCCGAAAAATTAAATATGATTTGAGGGTTGATTTAAAATCCCTATATCACCGAGCTTCAAAATCTAAACATTTCTTCCTAACTACTCTAGTATTATGTATATCATATGTTATTTTATAATAAGGGGAAAACAAATATTATTAAAAACATTTCATGACAAGTAATAAAATAAAAAATGACCATACCAAAATTATCTCCCATAATTGAGATAATGTAACTTTTTTGGATACTTATACAATCAAAAATAAAAATAATAACTTTTCCTTGAGACTGAACTGCAATAAAAGTATTATTTTTTTGAATTTGGGTCCCTAGGAATATCATTATCATCAAAATCCAATGGTATCCTATGCTTCTGGCTACGTGAAATTGATAATTTTGGTAAACATATAATACCAAATTTACCAAGACTCAAAGTCTTCTCTACCATTGTGGAAGTTAATGTATCATGTGCAGAAGGATGAGGAGGATCCTTAGTAGCAGTATGTGTACAGTACTCCCTAGAATTATGTGTATGGTCCTCTACAGAAGCTAGTGGAGACTCAGATATTTTATCTTCCATTATCCTACAAATCAAAGTAACAAAAATTAGTACAAAAGTATACAAATCCAACTATTATATATAAAATAAAATAAAAAAATTTAAACAAACGATCCAATAAAAAGTAAAATAAAATAAACACATTTTTTATTCATATTTTTAAAGTATCTAACTAAAATTATAACAATAATAATGAGAGTTTAAATGAATTAAATTAATTAAAAAAATAAAAACATTACATAAAAAGTTGAATAAAAATTTTAAAATGATTTAAAAAACCCAAATAATACTAAACAAACCACTCTTTATCAAATTCATTAGAGTATCTCCAATGCAATAAAACATTTTAGAGTAGAGTTTCTCCAAAAATGGTGTGTGAATAGTAAAAATTCTCCAATTTCTTAAATCATTTTTACACAAAAACTAACATTCTTTGAATAGACTCTTTTATAAATTTTTTATTTTTATTTGATATATTAGATTAAAATTATTTATTTTCTTTAAAATCAACAAATAAAAAAGTCATGTAAGGGTAAACATAAGTTATGTAAGGGAAAAATGAACATAAATAAACTAATCTAAACAAAAATTTTACTTATTAGTTATAATATTCATTCTAATAAAAGAATAAAACTAATATATCCATCATTTTATGAAATTTTAAAAATTAAATAAGTAATAAACATTTGTTAACTGTAATATTAGAAAATTACTAAAGTATTATTTTACTAAATTCCTTCCTCATGATCATTATGTATGGGACATCTATATATATGATGTTCTTATCAATATTTTCGATTTATATTTCTATGGAAGTAGAAATATCACATAAATCAACTTCTTCGTCGTGTTTTTATCACCAATATAGTATTTGTTTCCTTATAAAATAATAGATCACTATATATTAGATGGATCAAGAACCTGAAAATTTATTTTTTATGTGTTTCTATGCTAAACAGATCAGTTAAGTATTTCAATCTATTTAGATAAACTTGTTTCATAGAAAATTAATCATGTTTGAAATTGTTGTTATTGATAACCCATTTACAGTTAAGCACATGAACTCAAAATTTTATGTAATAAACCTCAAAAATTTCTTCAATGACTCCATATTCACTTGATCCAAAGAATGGATTTTTTCTTTAGCACTCAAAAAATACATTGCTTATATGAACACCAATACACTACTATTCTGAGCCATAATTTTTTTCCTGATCATTTGTATGAAATGTATATCCATTAATGTTATACCTGAGTTATGTTATCAAATTTAAAATTTGACCTCTTAATAACCCTCTCAAGGTTTCTAATTCATTTTTTCTCCCATGCATGGTCCCTTTAAACCAGGGGAAAAATAGTTTTTTATGATCACTCAAAATCCACATATCTTTCTATTGGGAAAAAATCCCTCAAGGCATCATTGACGCATTTTTGAGGTGATTGTGTTTGTTGACAAAGTGGACTTCTGTGTTGTGATTGTTGAAAAAGCAAACCATGACGTACAAATTTGTTGAAAATGGGGATTTCATGGTTGCATGTCGAGTTCAAGGGTAGTGGTTAACAATCCTTGTTTGATTCAAGAATGTCTACAAAGGAATGGATGATCTGGAGGTGGTACAAAAAGAGCAGATACAAGGTTGCATCATTTTCCAGTGTTTGCCAAATTTTTGGGCCTCAAAATCGACAAATGGAGAAAAGTTTTTTTGGAAAAGGGACTTGCGCGCGGAGGTCTTGAAGGAGAAGAAACTTTCACGCCATATGTTTTTCAAGATCAAAACATCAAAATATGGCATAGGGATAAGGGGATCGCAAGTTTTAGGGTTGGTCGCGCAAGTGACTTTCCCGATAGAGACTTGCGCGCCGAAACTTGCGCACCAAGGGGAGACTTGCATGTCGTCACGCAGGGTGTCCAAATTCCTATAAATAGAGGTTGAACCCTCCTCATTCTGTGAAGAGTTCAACACTTAGAAAAATCAGAGCTCCCGTCACGCAGGTGTGGTGGTCGCGCAAGTGGTGTGTGGTTGTGCAAGTAGAAGTTGTGCGCCAGGTGATAGTTGCATGGCAATATTGGTTTGGGTGAAAAAGGGTGTAAGTTGCGCAAGTTTGGAGTTAGAGAATCTTGTGTTACGCATGTATTTGATGTGGGCTTGTGTGCCAGTTATAACATGTTCGCTGATACTTGCGCGCTGGCTTAGATAAGGGATCCAGGTAAGGTTGATTCATGACAGTAATTCAGGGCTGTGTGGAAGTTGGAAGATTGCCCGATAAATTTGGTGCAAAGAGAGATTCATCTACAGGTGAAAGTTAGACTTCAACAGAGAATCTAAATACAACAGAGGATGTATTCATTAGTGATAATTAAGAGACCTACTAGTCTATAAACTGTGAGTAGATCCTTTCCAGAGCAGTGAGAAAAGGAAGAGGAAGAAGGTGATCCTCTCCATCGGCAGTGAGCCAGAGAGAGAGAAACAAGGAGTGACCCTTGGGAAAGCAGTGAGCTAACCCAAAACATTATAAAGGCAGTGAGCTTGGGAATATAAGTGATCTATCCCAAACCTTGTAAACAGCAGTGTGCTTATAGTGGATTTGGTACATCAGCACATTGCTAGTGTATGCTCCTTGGACGTAGCCCAATGAGGGTGAACCAAGTAAAAATTGTTGTGTCCTATGTGTGGTTTAATTTTTGTTTATATTGTGAAATGGGAAAGATAGAGAAGAGTGTTTTTCTTAATAGTGAAACAAGATTATAATGGGCTTTAATTTTAAATTATTCATACCCTGATTCACCCCCCTTTCAGGGTATTAAGCCTTGTGGACCTAACACTTTCTTCTTTGGATAACATTGCTTTAGTAGTTTATATGCAATGTTATATACGGATAATAATTATCTATGTTATTAAAGATGTATAAATGTATATGTTTTATTTGTTCACATATAAATGATTTTACTTTATATCCATTCATCCTCTTTCACCCATAATTGACTCATTCAAGGTGAGATATAGGCCAAATGATATTCTCCACTCACTTCTACAAAATAAGGCTATAATCTTGGTTTGGAATTGTGGTTATAGGCCCAAAAAATGTGTCTATAGGTTATATCCATGATTTAATGAACTATGGATACTATTGGCATGACAATAGGGAAAATCCTATAGTTACGTTTTACAAACTGTTGAAGAATATTAAGTCACATAAGACCTGTAGCTACAGTTTGAAATTGTGGCTATAGGGTTGTTGACACAATTTGGAACCAAGGATATAGGGATATATCTATGGTTCCAAACCGTGGAAATAGCCTTCCCATTCCATAAAAAACAATACTATTCAACCTATGCTGGCTATTGAGAGGACTGTATTTTATAGAGAAAAAGATGTTGGAATGTATTGTTCCTTGACATATGTTATTTCCCAGTTAAATTTTGATGATTTGAAATATTGAAGGAAATGAGATATATAAATTCAAATAAAATCCCACACATGGGCAGAATTATTGGCCCATCCTACACTTGGCTTCTTGTTTATGAAACTGTTATAAGAAAAATACATCAAAATTACTAGCAGATTTTATATCCATTTCCATGTGACCTAACATGTAATTTTTATGTATCCAATGTGGTGTAAGCTGACTTTTTTGAGCTATTCAACTGATGTTCAACTGAAAAACACGCCACTATAGGTTTTCAAAAAAAAAAAAATCATAGTCACATAAAAAAACATACAGTTCCTGCTGAAATGATATTACACATAATGAACTATCATACTAACAGGTTTGAATATAAAAAACAAAGTCAAATAATGAACTGTTATACTAACAAGTTTGCACATAAAAAATAGTTTTTCATAATATAGGTTTTCACATAATGCATAACAGGTTTTCATAATTCATGTTTCCACCCCCTGCACAACCCTTCCCCTCCCCCTCCCCCTTTCACCCCACTAGCACCCTCCCCCTGCCCATTTCACCCCTTGCACCCCTTCCCCTACCACTTTCACCCCTGCCTCCTCCCCCTGCACACCCCTTGCACCCCCTTCCCCTCACCCTACCCCTGCACACCCCCTACCCCTCCCCCTCCTCCTACACACCCCTACACACTTCCCCCTCCCCCCTTCCCCCTCTGCCAGTACACCCCCTTTGAAACCCCCTACACCATCCCCCTACCCCTTGCAATAGAACCTAGAACACCCCCTCCTTTTCACACCCCTTTAACACCACTTGCACCCCCTACACCCTCCCCCTTCCCCTTACAACAAAACCCACCACACCCCTACCCCTCCCCTACACAGCCCTTTCACCCCATGTACCCTCCCTCTTCCCCTTGCAACCGAACCCAACGCACCCCTCCCCTACCCCCAGAACACCCCCTACCCCCCCTGCCCACCCCATGCACCCCCTGCCCACCCCATGCACCCCCTACACACCCCCTTCACACCTCTACACACGCCACAAATCCCTTCACACCCCCTTCAAACAACATGCATCCCCCTTGCATGGATTAACTCAACAATAGGTTTATAGATAAATCATTAATGGTTACTGTTGATGTTGTGAAGCCTTTGGACACAGAACCTAAAATTTCAGGTTTAATATGTCACTGCCATGGAATTATGTTGAAGTAATGGGGTGTCTTATAAATAAAAGAAGAAGTATGTCTTTGATAGATAATGATAATATCAAGTTGAAAAAAATGGAAACTATAAAATTACCAAAGAAGACTCCATGGATTACTAAATATGAGTAAGATCAAAGAAGAAGAATGAAATTTGAAAAAAAATACCAGCTAAGATGCAAATTTCAACGAATCATAATGTTTTTCTTATGATGAAATAATAATAAGAAAAATGGATGATCAGAAGGATTTTTATGGGTGATGTAAGGCCTCTTGTCATGTTTCAAAACAATGTATTACATTCCTACCTAAAAAAGGAAAACATGATGAAGAGGAATCTATAATCTAATAATTCACGTTCCTTTGTTTATCATGAAATCCAAGAGGTCCCATACAATAATCCTATTGAGAAGAGTGAGTCCACCAGGTTTTTAATAAAAAAATGATAATAAACTTTAGGGAAATGATGAAGAGTATCCCCAATGATATAGTTGGGAAGTATAGATGATCCTGGTTGATAGGCATTCCTTAACCTTTGTGGTCTCACTAAAGGGCATGGTAACACATCATTATTCCATTTATTTTATTTATACGAACATAATGGTAATTGAAAGAAATAAGGGAGAAATGAATTTATTTGACTTTAGAGAAGTGCAAAGTGTTGTAGATCAAAAAATAAAAATGGGTATATTGAAGTGCCTAAATCAAGAAATTTTATTTATTTTCAATACGGGTTTGTAGAAGTATTGATAAAGTAAGATGGGTTTTAAGGATACAACTTAAAGAAATCAAGTAAATAGGTTCGATACAAATTTCTAAATTTAATTATAATTATTTTTTCATTGATATTCAATAAAAATAAAAGTTTTTATGGGTGAAGAAACCATGCCTAAATCATTTGACTGAATTTTGAAGTCCTTGGGATTGGTTGAGAATTGTATGAATTTATTTTGAGTTGAAATTATTACATATGTAAAGTTAAATTGAGATTTATGTTGACAAAATAAAGGAAATACTTGATGTTATCTACTCATATAAAAGTATCATGAATCCTATATAATGTTAAGTTAGGCATTCAGTATCTATACAAACATAATTGAAGCTCTATATAAAGGTTTCACTGAAATTAGGTAGACGTATAAAGGTAATTTGAAACCTATGTAAAGGTAAAAAAACATTACATAAAGGTCATTTGGAGATTTCACTACCTACGTAAAGGTATTATAAGAACTGTATAAAGGTATGGAAAGAATCTACGAGCTATTTAAGGTGATAATATGCTATATAAAGTTCATTCATGACATACATAAAGGTCAAACTAAAGTAAATGAGACTATAACAATGTAATTCATGACCTATGTGAAGGTCATCTGAGAAAGATGATGGCTACGTAAGGGTCATCTATGATTTTCAATAACTACGTAAAGTTAACTTTGGGATTACACCAGATGAGTCAAGGTAATTGTGATCCATGGTGAAGAGATGGAAACCATTTCATAGGGTTCTGTGAAATGAAAATGCAGCCACACCATAGTTAATTACTAAGGGGTGTTTTGGTGATTATGGTAAGATTATAATTAATAAGGGAGATTAATTTTAATCCCTAATATTGAAAACCAATTTTTAAAACAATCAGGTAATTATAGAATTTAAATTAAAGGGTTAGGCATAGGGAACCTACCTTAACCTCAAGGTGTTCTTTTTTTAATGACGAAAACTAGAATCTTCCTTTTTTTTCAGCTTGGACGCATATGCAACTTCACATATATATTTGGACACCTAGACCCTATGTCCATAATTTTCAAGGCCAAATATGCACAAGGGGGTCCTTAGATATATGTTTATACTTTCATATACCCATTTTCACTTACATCTAAATGAATTTTTCATATCTATATATAAGCACACCTAGCCCCAATATATATATATATTCATACTTCCATGATTGAATACATATAAATAGGGAACTTATATATGTATATTACTACCTATGAATACAAATGTAAGTCCCCTTCGCCAATGGTAGCTCGAATACACCTCAATGAGATCCATAATGCACTGAAAAAATATAGGGAACCCAAAAATAACAAATTCCTTAATTAAAAATGAGATAAAGAATAAAAGAGGAAGAAACCTTACATGAATCCAATATTGAAATAATTACCTTCAATAGTGGTGGTTATAGCTGACCTCATCATAAGTAACCACATGTATGTAAATAATGTGAAAAGAAGTGAGATATAATGACTTATTATATATATGTGATTAGTGTGTCAGCTATACATGAAAAAGGATACATGACTCCATAAAAAAAAAATGAACAAAGAAAATTCAGTTTGATATGTACATCCCAATATTAAATAACATGATTGTTAATAAAGGATTTTTGTTCAAATGAGATCCATTGTCATTTAATACATAAACCATAGAAGCGCTTATAAAACATGGTCCCCAATGTTTGAATCAAGGTGAGAGTGTAAAATATATATGAACATGATTTTCATTTTAATGAAATTGATAAAATAATAATATTAAGGAAATATTTCCCTATTTGCATCATTTATTTTCCCTTATTTTGTTGATTAATTTGCGTCCCTTTGATTTTGAATATTCCAAGTACCTTTTCATTTCAAATTTTATTTCATATGATTACACTAAAAATTAAATAAAAAAATGATATATAAATATGGTGATGGAATGTTACCATCAATCTGAAAAAAGTATCCATGTTCTTTCATTAATTTTTGTAAAGAAAATATATTATGATAATTTTAAACAAATTAGGAAAGTTATTTGTTTAAAAAAATTTCAAAAACATAAAATAATAATTCTTAGTTCTCACTAGGATAAACCTATATATCTTTTTCACTCTTATTATCACCCTCAACCTCTATTAATATAGGTGTATTATCATTCAGTTTTTTTGAATGCAATAGCCTTCCAATCTAGTTTTTCATGGAAATATGTATCTTGGTGAGTATTCTATAAGGGAGTAGGTTACTCCACTATAGATTGAAAAAATTAATGTTATGAGGGGATAATTATACTATTTAACACCCCTTGGGTTGTATTTTATTTTTTGACAAAAGGTGTGGATTTTTCCCAAGATGATTTGTTGAAAATATAGGGAGATTGATGGACACCCCTAAAGTGAGTTAGACATGTTGACAAGGTGGTTTAGGAGGAGTTTGAAGTTGTAAGAAAATAGATATGATGGATATATATATATATGTATATATATTAAATTATTTTACAAATATATTTGGTGGACGAAGAGTGGTGATGGAGCTTGGAATGAAGATACAATGATCATATGTATGAATGAGTCCACGAAACAACCCTTGGAATTCATGGAATCATCCATGAAGGCTAAAAGGAATGGTAAATAAATCTATAAGTATCTAAATTCATATTTATAAGTGAAGTAGAAATTTAAAAAAAAATACCCAAGTTCACATGTATGAGATTTCCCACATATTGAATTTAAGTAAAGGACCACGTACACAAAATTTACTATAAAAAGGATATATGTAAGGAATTACTGGGACTTAAGTAAATTTGGATATGTGAGGTAGTTCATGTATTTGAAACTATAATTTTATGTGATTTTAACAAAGTACCAACAATTACAAATCTAGATACGTGAAGCTGTTCTTATATGTGAATCCGTAGATGTTGATGATTTGGTTATGTGATGAACTATATAGGAAAATCTAGACACGTATATGATTTTTTCCAGATCTATGGGAATTATATACTGACATGTGGGTTTTACCTATGTTTTTGGATAATTTATCTGATTATGATAATATATCAAGTGATGAAATACATTTTTAGAAATTTTAGAAACATTATGTAACTTCTAGTAGAATCCATGCTTCAAGCCAAGAATCAAGAAGTAATTCATGAGTGAAATGTAGTTAATTAAATGAAAAATATATTCACAATGAAATGGATCATTTTATGCTAAAAATTAATAGATTCAATAATGAAGAGGCCTACTACATGAATCTTTAAGATGAAATCTTATTCATTCAAGCTCACATTTTGGAAAGATGCATGTGATGGGAGATCACTAATATGGAAGATCAAGGTTATCCATACTACATTCCAAGAATAAATAGAGATAATGACATGTATGTATAATGGATAAAATACTTGGATCTAAGTTTTTCTTACCTTTTAATTTTATGGAATCATGGATAGAGGACTATGTTTAAAATTGAAGAAAATACCCAAAGAAATTAAAAAGTGTGGAACTCTTTTTGTTCATGAAGTCCAACAACCTACAACAGGAAGGTATGAATAATTTAAATTTTAAATATTTCTACCTATATAATGTTTCTGTAGGAAATTTTAGAGAGGTTGGACTTCCAATTAAAGTTGAGACTATCGATGATGAGGATTTCCCAAGGATACTGAAGGTGGAAGCTATCCTTCTTTTATAATAATTATATCAATAGATAAAAGAATACAATTTGAAACTAATGTAAGAGAACGCGCCATGAGAGGTTTAGATCAAGGTTCTATAAATAGAAGTTAGAAATCTAAAAGGATTCACCAATAGGATATTTTGAGTGGATGCTGATATTAGAGAGAATAATGACTCCCAAGTTGATAAATTCAAAGTAATGTATTCCAAAGTGAAGCTTATCAAGGTTGATTCTGATGAGAAGGGACATAGATCAAAGGAATATAAAACTTTTTAGGAAAAGAGATATGAGTTGGTTATATTCATTTAAAATATGGATGCAAAGATTAGAAGGTTTCATTTAGATAAGTGATCCTTAACGACTCCATTACTCAGATAAACTCTAAAATGAAGGATAAAAGTGGCATGATGGACAAGCTCTCTTGATAATTAGAATAAGATATTTCTAGTGGAAAGACACTCAAGAAAAATATGAATGCTCAATTTTAATTGAAGAGTACTAGAATTTGGAATATGGAAGAGAAAGTGTACTTGGCCAAGAAGAAATTAATTTATATGGAAGATCTAAAGTATTAAAATAATATGAGTATAAAAGTTTCCAAGAGGATGGAATGTTTTGTTGGTGTAGTAAATAGACTTTAAAGTTTCTCTATAAGAGGCAAGGAAAAATTGATTTTCACCTTAAGAAGGAATAGAAATACGTGCTACTTTTATGGGATGCATGGTAACATTTCCTATTTTTTGTTGAGGCATGTGAATATATCAATTTTAATAAAGTTGGTGTAAAACATGAATGACTGAGTTATGAAGTTTAGTGATGAAAGTATGGGTCTTATCTTAATAATTATTATCTTTCGGACCATGTCTCAAGTAGATGTTAAAATAGGTGTTTAGTTGGAATGAAAAGATAAAAATAGCTTGTACTAAAGGAAATATATGTCCCTCTCAATAATATATTTAAAGGGTTGGATAAAAAAAAATTCGATGAAAATATTATCTCATGAAGATGATCTAAATCTATTGTAAAAATAAGAACCTCTTAAAAATAATGAAGGTTAAACTTTATTCCAAAACAAAAATAAATTTCTGTAGTAAAGGAAGTGGAAAAGACTACCCCCAATTGAGATAAAATACAATAATAGAACAAGGAAGATATATCCAAAATTAATTTTATGGACGTTAAAGAAGAATAATTCCAAGGTGGTCCTATCAAAACCACCATAGGAAAATGAAAGAATATTGGTGGAGGTGGCCTCCAATAGAGGGAAAAACGTGATGATGAAAACATTAGAAAGTCATCAATTATGGATAAGTGAACTTGTGGAATTTATCTCACAATAAAGAAGAAGATTATGCGAAGGAAGAAAACTATCACCATGGAGGCTGCTTGGGAGGAAAGGGAACTGGATTAAGTGATGAAATTACTCTCCCTAAATATGAAAAAGGGAGAAGGAAAGAGTGAAAGCAAAGGGTTTTTCAGATATGGCTAGACCCACTAATCTATTGAGTAGGTTTAAGGTAACCCTTTCTCAATGCATTAAAATTTTCCAAACTATTTATACTGTGATGAAGACATATGGGGGTGAAACATTCCATAATATAGTTTTTTTATAAAATCACATATTTAGATGATGAAATATAGATCTATTTGAATCTAAAAAGTGCACACCATAAGTGTAAGTTAAGAGAACTATATGTAACAACTGGTATCAAGCCTAATAAAAATTTATGTCTGAACCTAACTTATCCAATGGTTTAAAGAATACTATTTTCACTCCAAATTTCACCCAGAAGTTTAACGAATGCTTTTCACACATTTTTTGCATGTGGAAAGTTTCACATTCTTTCCTCCTCTTTTGTGATCAAAGTTACTCCCTAATTTTGGCTCCATCGATCTCTTCTTTTCATTCGATCTATGAGACCACTGCAACTATTCAAAATCTAGTTCAACCTTCATTTCAATCCACGCTATCACTTCATAATTATTATAGTCTATATTGGCTATATTATTTCATACATGGGGACTTAGTCCACTGAATAACCTATCAACATTTACCTTAGGTTCCATGACAATGATAGAGGTATAATGAGAAAGTCATGTAAAGTTCATCACATAGCTTCCCATAGATTCATTTTCCTTTTACTTCAGCTCAAGGAATTCTTTATCCATTTTCATTCGCATTGAACAAGGGATTTTTTATGAAAAAGGCTCCCCTAAACTCTTCCCACTCCATTTCATAAATATCCACTATTAGATTCATGTTTTTAACTAGTGTCTACAGCATACCAGATTCTCCCTCTAAGTGGTACATAACCAGGGTGACTTTCTCTTATTCCAAACAATGGAGTACAAAAAAGATATTTTCTATAGAGATTATCCATTGTTCAATAATCAGGGGTTCGATAGATCCATTGAATGAAGGAAATCATTGATGCATAAAGGACTCTACAAAAAGTTGTTCCCTTTGAGGTGAATCCGATCTCTCGGCTTGAATCAAGTTATTGCTAATAACTTGAGTTAGTTGATTCATCATTCTCATGAAGTTTTCCATTCTGACTTCCATCAACATTCCATCAGCTCCTAGTCCATTGCACTCACCATTTACATGGTTTCTCCTATTTACATCCATTTTCTAAAATAAGTAGACCTTAGTGAGAAACATGATTCATATAATAATCTTATAATTCTAAAGTAATTTCACGTCTTAAAACATCATGCTTAAATATTTTATTCTTTAACAAAAATTACATTTTCTATAAATCCTTCATAATGGTTCATAAAAATATTGTGATTAACCATACATATCCCATGAGAGTGTCAAACCAGGCATGAAATAATGCCCATTGTTGTGTACCAGGATACGCCAAGTCAGGCTAGAAGCACCTTGTCAGAGTTTTTACCCTTAGGTATATCTGTTCCAGAACCACATCCACTTGTTCATATCCAGATAGATATTTTTTCCACAAAAACCAATTACTGAATAATTCACGAGAATACAATGTGTTTTCCTATATTTTAACTTTTTTATTAAGGTTTATCCTTTAATTTTCAAATCCTAATTTAAAAAAATAACTAAATCCACCTTCAATACCAACTATGGAATCCCGCCTTTTTATTACATAACTTTACATTACATTTTACACATATAGGATCTTTTAAAGTTTAGTTTCTTGTAAAAAAGGAATATAATACATGAAAACCTAAAAAGTTCATTTAATCAACTTGAATGAATTATTATTTTATTTAACCTATTTAAAATTTCCGAATCTCATAATCTAGGGACATACATCAAAGGAAAGGGTGACCATAAGGCTCTATAAGGGAAATCAAGGTAATGAATTTATAAGTGATCATGAGAATTATAATAAGATCTTGAAGAATATAATAAAAGCATGAAAAAAAGAAAATGAGACATATCATAATAAAAAATTACATTAATCATAATAGGGAAATGTAGATATAAAATTTAATTGAGTCATTCATAAGCCTATCACCAATTTTTATCACCGAGGTGTCATAAACATTATTAAAATTATTCACCAAGGTATCATAAAACATGTCATCTCTAGAGATTAAATTATTTACCTAGTGCATTAGAGTTATATCAGGGAGAACTATTCATATGTATTAATTAATTTGAGACACATATATCACAATGAAATACTTTATAATTATCTTGTGGATAATAAAAGAAATGGATTTCATATCAAAATCCTAGATTTTATAAGAAAATTTCTTAAAGACAAGATATTTATGTCATTATTAACCCAAGAAAAAGGAATGAGAGTTTCATGTATGTTAATACCAGAATAAAATAGATAATTTTAAAATCTAGGTGAATACCCATAGAAAATAAAGTGTTTTGTGTATTAAAAAAAATAAAATAAGAGAATTTCTTGAGAAAAAGAATGAAATTTTGAGATGAAAATTCGGCAACATAACAGGTGTGAAACATGGTTTTATAAAATAGTAAAAAGAGATGGTACCAGGGTATCCCATTTATAAAATAATATTAATACAGTGAAGGTAAATAATAAAATGGATATAAGAACATAGTTTGGAAATTTTGAAGACATACCACATAAAAAGGGAACTTGAAAGAAAATAAGAAGTTGAGATTTCTCTTACCTTTAATAGTAACTCCTAAAACTCAAATATTGGGAACTTGGGGAATTGAGGAAACCTTGGGAGGTAAAAATATCAAATATTCATGTATAATTCAATGGGAATTAAAGATAATGGTGAAATGGGTGGGTATTTATAGAAAAAGTGCACGATTTGTTTATTAATTTCCTTGGGCACCTAGGTAGTGGTAAATGAAAAACCATGAGCCTTACCATTTTATTGGAAGCATGGGACACCTATTATGATATTTTAATCCATAAATCTATAACAACATTTTATATTACTTATTACATCATTAATAAATCATTAAACATACTGAAAACTCAAAACTGTATTTTTACTATTCATTGAGAAACAACATATTTTAGAAAATTATCATAAATTAACCCTAATATAATTCCAGCAGTATTATTTAAAATATGATGTTTATTTTATCATAATAATCCTCTAAGTTTGAGAAATGTAACTTTTGAATATAAAAATACTTAATTATTAAAAATAATAGTGGATGGAAAATGCATTGTAAAATTTCTAACACATGAAAAAAATTTATTTTATCATTTAAATTAAAATAAGAGTGTTTTAATCCTAATATTTAATTAAAATAAACATTATTAATAAGAAATTATTTTTTTATAATAATTACAAATTTTTTGAAAAGTATAATTTCTGTCCGAAAAATCAACTTATCAAATTCGTCATATTTTTAAGAAAAACTAAACTCAAAACACAATTAATGGAACAAAAATTTTATTTATATAAAGGTATTATACATTAAGTAACTAAGGACTTTACACATATCCCCTTATAACATTTTCATACGACCTAAGGTTAAGGTGTGCGATGATGATGGATTCATGGGGCGGCTTGGATAACATCGCCCGAGTGGTAATTTACACTAACTTGAACTTCTCCCATATGTGATTTCAATCAAGACACACTTGTTGAAGCTCTGCTTGGGCCTGGTCAAGAGTGAAGGCCAGTGATGCTACCTTCCTCCCAAGTTCTGACAAAATGGATTTTTATGAACCAACTCTACTGGTTGAGTCCATTATTTCTCATTTCTTTATTAATTATCCTCCTTTCATTTCTACTTATAAACAAAAATTATATTGTTAAAATTATTATTAAGAGTACTATTTCCAATGGTCATATTGAACAATAATCATAATTGACCAACTTTCATATACTGATCGAAACTCGATGGTCACATTTCAATTATACACACTTCTGTTTTTAAGGGATATAGTTTTGTTGAGTATAATATAACACATATTTTCAAGAAAAAATTATCATTTAAAAATTTCAAGTCGTTAAAAAGATCCTCCATCAGATCACATATTAAGGAGTCATGCACATCCTAATTTTAATAGTGGAGGACTACTTCTCCTAGGTCTTAAACCTAGACTCCAATTCACCCAGGTCCCCATACCTACACTTTATTTGTCCAAGGACCCCTACTTGGGCACTTATCCATACCATCTGTACATTGAGTCATGATATTACTCTTAGATTCTTCATACAAATTGATTCAAGATACTCATATAAGTTTCTTCATATTCTTTTAGTTGAGATACTCTACTTAGTATCCAAAAAATAACTTCACCTGGATCACAATCCAAGGTGAACTATATCTGGGCCTCCTACGATGTGTAAGATCCAACCTCCCTAGTGTTTCTTCCTCATCTAGTTACCAAAAAATAGGATTTTGACTACCATACATGGGAATTATATTAGGTATAATCCCAAAACCTTCCTACCTTCATCTGAGTCACATATCAAGTTAGGCAATTCATGTCATCCTAATACATAAGAAACACTCAATACCATATTGTTCATTATCATGCAATACATCTAAATTTATATTATTTATTGTTTCTCATGGATCATGACTCACATGGGCTTATAGGTTTTATTTTATCTTTACATTATCATGATTGAGACATGAACACTTATGTTCTTACTACATGGTGTAAAATTGCATAAAATGGTCCTTTCACACAACCTAAAACTGTGTAACTCAAATTATGTGGGTTTTGATTCCTTATCCCATCGGATACAAAAAAATATATATTAGGCCTAATACCAACATTCAATCACATATTTTCCTTATGTAATTAGTATAATATGATCCACTTTACCTAAATATCTTGATTGGAGATGGTACTCCTAGTTTCCCTTATATATGGCTTGAGTTTAGATTCTCCTGTTGGATTCACTATGTATGGGTATACTTTAAGGCGTTAGCCTCATTATATTCAATCATACTTCCATGTATAGTTACGAAAAAACAAGGGGATTGAAAACCACTTATGAGCCCCAACTAGGGGTAAGACCCCACTATAACTTCTCTTGTCTAATTATTAGTATAGAGAATGAATTAGAAAGTGATTCCATGTGTAAGTACCAAAATTTATTTTTCTAGGTAACCTTCACCTAGTAGTCCACTATGTATGACTTTAAACTTCTTGGGATAGGTCCTTGTCACACAACCTTAGAAGTAATGACATGTCCTATTAAGTGGAACTGAACTACGTGAGTTCTGATTCCCTTCATAAGGGTTAATAGGACACCCCTTTCAAGGGCCCAATCACAAATCCAAAACACTTAACACATCCTTGTATAGTGATAAACTATGAAGTTCCCAAATATAACTACAATCCCTAGAATCACTATTTAATAAGAGAGATATGGGGATCCTCTAAAACATAAATTTGTTCACATCGACACATGATTTTGACCATATCATTAGAATATTTGGAACCAAGGACGTTCTTTGATAGAAATGGAGTTTGGTTTGTGTTTTTTGTCACTCCACACATGGTTGATCAAGGAGTTTTCAAGAAAAGTGATCTTTCAGTACATAATAGCAACATTGTTGAAGGCGACATCGTTTTCTAGTGTTTTCCAATTTTTTGGTCTCAAAATTAGGAGGAAAGGATAGCATTGTGAAAGGTTGTTTTCTGGATTAAACTCTTTATAAATATGGAAAATACATGGGTATTATAAATACTAGGTTGAGGTTTGAGAATATGTTGTGTATTGAAAACGGAGATGGTGTTCTCCATGATTATAAGAATTAGAGCATCATGAGTGTACGATGGTTTGATGGAGATCTTCATGACAACGAAAAATCTCAAGGGTGATTCTCAAATGGAGGATCACCAGAAATATTTTTTTAAGGATAAAAAAATTTATTGGAGGTGGTGGAGCATCGTGAACATCTGATCCTATAAATATAACAATACACCACTTCATTTTCCATGAAATTATTCAATTAAAATATGGAATTGCTCAGATTTTTTGAAGCTAAGGGAGCTCTGTGAATTTGGATTTCTATGAGATCTCAAGATTCATGAAAAGGATAGTTATGTCTTGAATAATGCTAATTATTTTGAGTAATGGGTTCTTCATGATGACTAGGTATTCCTAGAGGACACAGTGAGCTCAATTAAGGTAGGTTTCTTTGCGATGGAGTGAGCTTCACGAAAAGAAGTTCTGAATATTCATTTTTATTGAACAATGATTTCAAAGTACATCAAATCGGGTATACATTGCAAGCAGAGTATCATGCTAGTTTGGGATAAATACTTTAATGAATATCTATTGAAGAGACCATCAATTCGATAAACTAAGTAAGACTTCATCCAAGGTATTGAGATATGGGAGTCGACAGAAGTGTTCCGAGGGATGCAGTGAGCTATCCCTAAAATCTTGTAAAGGTAGTGTGCTTGTCATCGAGTGACTGTGTTTAAACATTTGTATTCCACAACTAGTGAATATTAGTGGATTTTGGAATGACCAACACACTTTCATCTTTTTTTCCTTAGACTATCCCTTAGTGGTGAAATAATTAAAAATATTTTGTTGCATCTTTTCATATGAATGTTTTATTATTATAACAATCCAACAAACAAGATTAATAAGTTCTTACCAACATGGTAACAATATCCGTTACTTTAAATGTAAAATTTGGCTCCCTGATTCTCCCCCTTCAATATTCTCTAGTGTCTAATATGTGGTATTAGAGGGAAGGTTCACCTATGTTGGATTATCTATATTAAATCTAACCTCTTTTAATGATTTTTGTTTATTTCCTAAGTCAACTATGAAGTGAAATTTGATGAAAATTCAGTAATCTATATGTAAAAGTTTATATCCACTAAGACCATGATGAATAAGAAAAATAAAGAGAAGAGATAGTTGAAGAAGTCCCTCTTATATAAATAATTGGTAGTATTTGGTTCTCCATGCCTTTCTGTAAATGAAGATATATCAGTCAATGAATTCAAAGAGTAGGTGTCTTAGTTTTACACCAAAGTAAAGGAAAATAATTCTACCTCTTCTAAATCAAAATTTTCAAGTGAACAATAGGTATATGTTATCACATTTTAATGTTGTCTTCAAAATAAAGATCCTAGCATAAGTGGTGATGTTGAACAATCTATAACCTCACATGAATTTTCATTTGAGAGATTATGAAATTATCTACATGATATTCCTAAATAAATAGATTTCATTGTTTTTAGAATCTTTAAATGAATTTAGGTAGAGATCACCCTGCTGGAAGTAGATGTTACTACTTTGGAAAAGGTCTTGCAAGGAAAAATTCTTGAAAGTTTAAATATATCAAGATGGTTGGAACCTTTGAATAAGAGAATAGGGTACTCAAAATATGTTCCACAAAATACCTCAAAAAATTTGAAGAGAAAGAGGTATTAAAAAAGACTCTTGAAGAAAAGATCTATTTACTTTAAGTGAAATTGAAAAATAACACTGATGTCAAGGGTTTACAATAGGAAGAAATATCCAAGAATATCAAGGAACATGACTCGTTGATTCATAATAAAAGTAATTTGCATGAAGATGAAGTTGTTATAATGAATATGGCTTGTGAAAAAAAGATGATTATGATTGAAGACCAGAAAATAATCCTCAATATGAAATGTGAAGATCTGGAAGCTCAATTTTACAATCTTGAGAAGACATATATTGAGATTTGAAAAAATAAGGAAACAATTGTTGTAACTAATCAATGTTCACTAGAGGATTCTAAATATAAAATACCTCTAACATGTGACAAGAAGATCATGACCTCTTTTTATGATCTATCTCAAGTAGTTGATAAGAAATATCTACCATCCATAATAACTTGCATTAACGCTTATAAACATATTATCATGAACAATGAAGGATGTAAGAAAAATAATGAACAAGTATGGATGAATAAATGCGATAAGAAACCTACCACCATGACCCAGGTAGACATGAAAAAGAGTATAGAAGTTTTCTTCCCACAAAGATCATAACAAGTCATCTAGAAAATCCAACAACATTATACAATAGGTATAGGGAGATCAAGGTTTATTGGTCAATGTTGGTTCTGCAATATATTTGAGAACTATAAATTGGATTTTTTGTACAATCCTCTAAATGAAAAAGTATAAAGGAATCATATTTCAAGGAGAAGAAATCCAAATAAGAAGAAGCTACATCCACAGGTCCAGAAGAATATGTATACCCAAAATAGATTTGGGAAGCTTGATAACATCTGTGATGTTTTCAATGGTATTGATCACAGTGAGGGTATATGATTATCTCAACATTCATTTAAATTTGATAGGAAAATAAGACCAAAAAATATCACTATGTTTAAAGAAGAAATATTGGGAAGAAATAAAAAGCATACTACGAACACAAATTCTCCCAAGTAGATCTCAATTAAAGAAGATAAGAAGAATATGGATTCTAAATCCAAGAAGTTGAAGGCTAGTGAATCCAAAATAACTACTAAGAGATATAACACTCAGAAGAACCCATGTGGAAGATCCAAACTTGATGAAAAAGTTCCCATTAACATGTTATTTATTTGGCTAAAATATTTGGAAATAATGAGGAAACATGAATATGAACAGGCCAAGGCCAGTGAAAAAGTAAAAGAAAAGATTAAATATGATAAACAAAAAGTGCATGTGAGTTTTCAAAAAACATTAAAATCTTGTGTTAAAGAAGTTTCATGTGAGAGATTCATGAAATCTAGTCACATTAACAATTTTTTTTAACTTTACTACCAAAACAAGAATAAGTCCTTAAGGGGAGTAAGAATTTATCATCCATGAAGGTTATTAAAAAGAATAATTATCCACAAAAAGTATGAGAGGATGTGAAGAACTTCATAATGCTTCAACATAAATTATAACATATGTTCAGATGTGAAATCATGAATTTTGGAGTAAATGGAGAAACTTGGTTGATAAAAACACCTTAA
This sequence comes from Viscum album, assembly GCA_963277665.1. Lineage (NCBI taxonomy): Eukaryota > Viridiplantae > Streptophyta > Magnoliopsida > Santalales > Viscaceae > Viscum > Viscum album. The sequence continues at coordinate 2,003,942,806 of OY728137.1, forward strand.
CCTTACTGTGCATTTTGATGAAGCAAAGAGGAGCCACATTATTCCCTTAATGATTGGTTATTATATTTGTTGTTATAATGCATGTAATTGAAAGGTGAAGCATGTTATCAAGGGGATAACATGATAAGTAGTGAGGGATATCATTTTTATGTATCTAAGTGGAATAAGTCACCATCTATTAATAATTCCTAAATTTGGTAATCAAATACAAACATGATGGAGGATCATTTTTGATTATGCTAAAGATTTTATATTCTGGAAAACTAGGATAAATATGGTTCCATCTTGGCTTGATCTTATTTATGGTATCCTGGATAACAAGTGCTTAGGAAGATTATACTTGGTGACGTTATGAAAGATATCAAATGTGGATAGTCAAAAGAAGAAGAATTGTTCTGGTGTATTCTCCATACTTAAATTTATTAAAATCCATTATCGATGAGATCCACCATTATGAGAATGCTGAGAAGTATTTCCCTTAAGGGGGAGAAAAATGAAGAATGATGAAAAAACCTCAATAATAATTATTTTAATTATTATCAAATTTGATTATTCTAGAAATATCTTGAAGATCATGTCATTGAAAAAGGAGTTTTAGGATGATTTTCCTTAAAAGTTTCATATCAAATATTGCATCTTCAACCTATAATGAAAGTGAATGACACATGAAGTAAACTATATGTGTTTTCATATCATGAGGTACAATTATAAGTGGGAAAGGTATATATTCATATGTTAAAATAGTGTATAAAGCCTATGCATTGATATAAGGCATTGATATTGAATAAATTTTTTCTTTAGTAGAGACACTAGAGTTTATGATGGTTTACCTTCCAATAGAAATCCAAAGAGGATACAAATTTTATCAGATGGATTTCAAAATAACATTCTTAAATGTTGTTCTTGAATAATAAGTCTACATTGAAAATCTAGGGTTTCTTCTAATTGGTAAAGATGAAATGAAGGTTTGTAGATTGGAAAAGGCATTATATGGTTTGAAGAAGGCACCATGAGCATGCTATTATCATCTGGACTCTTATCTGAAGAAGATCAAATTTAAAAGGGGATGTGTTGACCATAATATATATATAGATAATTCAAAATAATATACATATATGGTGTTGGTATTTGTGGATGATGTTATATTTGGCGGAAGAAAGAAGAGACCAGTTGAATAATTTTCTAAAAACCTGAAATAAAAATATTAAATTGCTATGATTGGTGAACTCACATAATTCTTGAGGCTGTAGGTCATCCAGAAGAAGGATTACAATTTCATTTCTTAGACTAAATATGCAAGAGTGTTCCTATAGAAATTCAACATTCAAGACTTCATACCAATTTTAAATCCAACTTCGTTTGGGATAAAACATGGAAAGCATGAGGATGAGACTTGTTGGAATCCAACCATGTATAGGGGAGTCATTGGAAGCTTATAGTACTCAAATACAAAATGAAAAGTTATTATCTTTGAAACATGATTAGAAGGACTATTTCAATGCAATACAAAGGAAGAAAATATGATAGTAGTTAAACGAATCATAAGGCATATTAAAGGTTCACTAAATTATGGATTATACTTTTTTTGCAGGAATATATAACGAAGTATCATCATTTTTTGATTCTGATTTGGCTAATGATGTAGTATATTGAAAGTCCACAAGTGTTGGAACATTTTTTATTGTAAATAAATGTGTGGGATGGTTGAATAATAAATAGTAAAGTGATTATCTTATTACTACTGATGAATATAATATTTTCACTACAAAGACTTGTACACAACTATTGTAGATAAAGCAACAACTGACTGATATTGGTGATGATGTGAAACAACCATTGGTGATTCATTGTGACCACAAGAGAGTGAATAATATTACCAAGAATCCTATTTAACATTCTTGTATGGAACATATTAAAATTATATATCACTTCATCAAGGAAAGAGTTGAACAAAGCTTGATTAAAATGGATCATGTTGGAACTGATGAACAAGTGGTTGACATTATAAACAATCCATTGGTAACACATGTGTATGAGAAACATCATTTGAACCTTGGTGTTTATACACCTCTTAGTGTACAGTAACCCCTATCCTTAGTTGTGTTAACCATTTTAATATGTTTATGGAAGTGATGCTGGTTTTGGGGGAGATATGATCTAGGGGGAGTGTGTTTTTGAGATCTATAAGTAAAAATAAGGTTCTTTGGGTTTATTTCTAAAGGGTGAGAATAGAAAAGTGGATAAATTCAATTTTACAAATGGGGAGAATGAGTTACAAAGGGGGGGGGGGGGTATTTCAATGGTAAAAACAATTTGGCGTAATGATAAAACTTCCAGAGCTTAGCTTGTAAATCTTTAATCATTCCAAAACATGAGAACCCAATTCATGTTCCCCCTATAATTTTCCACATTGAGAATTGATCACATATAATTAGAGTGTTGGATGCATTATTTCTTGGGTATGAGGTTCTGATAGTGGCCAGTGCTTTATTTAATTTTTCTACAAATTTATAACAAACCCAATGGGGGATATTGTTGGAACCAAGGATATTCTTTTCTAGAAATGGAGTTTGTTTTGTGTTTATTTTAAATCCACACTGGGTTGATCAAGGAGTTTACAAGACAAGTGATATTTCATTACAAGATGACAATGGTGTTGAAGGTGGGGTCATTTCCCAGTGATTGCCAAATTTTTGGGCATAAAATCTGGAGGAAGTGATAGCATCATAAACAGTTGTTTTCTGGATTCAAATCTTCATAAATATGGTAAATAAATGGGTTTCTCGATGATTGGATTGAGGTTTGTAAATATGTAGAGAATCAAAAATGGAGAAGGTTTTCTCTATGACTATGAGAATTGGATCATCATGAGTGCGTGATGGTTTTACAAAGATCATCACGATAATGATAAATCTCAAGTGAGATTCACAAATGGAGGAGTGCTGCGAAGATGTTTTTGAAAAATCCAAAAAAATGCAGTGGAGATGGTGAATCATCATGAACGTATGAGACTATAAATATAAGGCCACCCTCACTTAATTTGACACAAAATTATTCAAGGAAAATCATAAATTCCTCTAATTTCACGAAGCTATGGGAGCTCCATGAATCTTGATTTCTATACGATCTTGAGCATCATGAAAAGACTATTTAAGTATTGACTGGTAAAAATTATTTTGAGTAGTTGGTGCTTCATGTTGAATGGGTATTCCATGATGAAAAAGTGAGATCCAAAAAGGTAGGTTACTTTGTGAAGGAGTGAGATTTGTGAAGGATCTTTACAAAAGGCAGTTATGAATATATGTTTTTAGTAAACAATGCTTTCAAAGTGCATCAACTCAGGTATACGATGCAAGTAGAGTCTCGTGCTAGTCAGGGACAAAGACATTAATGAAAATCTTTTGAAGTGACCATCAAGTCAATAAAATGAGTAAGAAATTACCCAAGTCAGTGAGCTAGGGGAGTTGACATAAGTGTTATGAGGGATGAAGTGAGATATCCTTAAAATATTATAAAGGAAGTGTGCCTGGAACAGAGTGAATATGTCTGAAATTCTATATTCAACAACTAGTATATATTAGTAGATTTTGGTATGACTGACAGACTATCGATGTATGCTCCTTGGACTAGCCCTTGTTGGTGAACCAAGTAAAATTGTTGTGTTTTCTCTTTACATGTGAATATTTTATTACTCCACTAATCAAACAGAAAGGTTTAACAAGTTCCTACCAACATGGGAATAAGATCCATTTCTTTAAAATAAAAAGTTGGCACCTAGATTCACCCCTCTCCCCTCAAGGTGCTTTAGGATTAATAGGGGTAACCAGATTGCACATGGATCTAGAAAGGGTTTAAGAAATCATATTAAATCAATAAAAGAGTCTCAAAGTAGGAAATAATTATACTCAAAATGGGGAGTAGAGCCTGGCCTCCCATCCTATAGACCACTATGTATTCTGAAGTATTGTTGGTAAGAAACACCAGTGACCTCCACCCTTTAGAAATAAAGTTTACTGGAAGTTCACATCAAACTATCATGAATGAGGAAGTGTGTTGTAGTTTCCATAAAAAAAGTGAACTTGATGTGAATCCTTTAACCGTGAAAGCAATTAATTGATCATTCAATGTTATTTTTTAAGTTTTATTGACATGTGTCTTGTTTGTGTCTCGTTTTTAGAACATTTAAGACTTATAAAAATGAAAATAGAATAACCAAATATGCCTTATAATGTTAGTATTATTGGATATGTTTGAAATACTATTAGGGAACACCAAGACACTATTCATAGTTGGTTGATGCATCAAACATATGCCTAAAGTATCATGGAGTCTATGGACTCATGACACTAATATAAACTTTCCAAAATCCAATACCTCTAATGTTTGGTGTTGAATGCATTGGACTGGGAATACCATCATAATAGGTTGACCCCAAAATTTTAGGTAGAATGTAAAAGACTCAAGGAGATAAAGCCTCATATTCCATCATATTGTCAAAGGCTGTGGAGAAGTAGGTGGCCCATGTTTCCACGTCTAACTATTTTAGGAGCCTATACCTAGAGTTTAGAAACGCATACCTCCCTAAACATAGGTAGGTAGAGGAGGATATCCATTGAATCCAAAAAACCACCTGGGATCTTCGTAGAGGATCTGATACTTTTCATGTTCACTATAACTGTTGTATGAACCTAACTCAACATGAATCTATAGAGGAAGCTATGTCAACTGTGATCTTATATAATAGGGAATCAAAAAAGGACATCTAGTTGGGGGAATTTAGTTACTACAAACCAAGAGCATATCTATATCCATACTACTTACAACATTCTTAAGACACATCAGCATATCTCAAGAGTGGCATAGGGACAATCCCAAATCACTATTAGAAAAAATCTACAGACTTCATAAAATATATTCTTGGTAGCTATAAAATTTCATCTGAAAACCAAGTCTATAGGGAAAATGGAATTTTTATCTTCATGGTCTTCTCCAATATAATACATTTGATATGAATATACCCATATTTTAGATATACCTCCTCTGAGGAATGTTTTTCTTTATATTGAATGTTTCACATAAGTAAATGTAATTACTATTAGCTCAACTGATACTACAAACCATGATACTATTTAAGAATAAACAAAGGTGTTTGCATCCACTACCCACCCACCAACTAAAGATGGGGATACAGTATCAACAGAAGAGAGTATTTCTCAGTTCAAATCTAAAATTTTAGAATGTGTGTATATCAATTCCAAATTAATCAGGGGAAACATAACCCCCAAGTATAGTCATCAGGTTAAAGTTTCCATGGATCCTTCATCTAAACCTCTTTAATAGGATGATATTTCTTAAATCATAAAGGAAAAATCCATCCACCCTATCAACTTGATATCAAACAATCAAACCATTTCAATACAACACAGATTTATGATCAAGAGTTCCCACCACAAGGGGGGGATTAACATCTAGTTAGGGAAGTGAACCAAGGCCGACTCAGCAGGCAGTTTCTTAGAATTATTTTATGCTCAAATTTCTCATATGGAAACTCTTAAAAATTTACATGAACTGGTACAATTGGAGAGGAATTCGTATCTCAAGTGGGTAAATTTTAATCCTCCTCCACTAAACTTCAAGAATTGAAATTTCTCAACATTTGATGGAATAAGATATCTAGAGAAACATCTCACCCATTTTTCTTCTCAGTGCATCCTAATGTCGACAATGTTTGAATAAAAACAGGCTACCAAACTCAGATTCTTTGTGCATACATTGGATGATCATGTATTTTTTTTGGTATAATAACCTCATAACCAGGTCTATTGAAATCTAGGAATATCCATGTTAGGAATTCATCTACTAATACATATCTACATTAAGTAAAAAACTATCATTGATCTTACAAATTTCAAGAAATAATAGAATTATAGATCCATAGATTTTATTTCAGGTTATAAGGGTTTAACACAGTCCCTAAAAAACAGCTTCCTTTGGAACAATTACTAGATATTTGTGTGAAGAACCTATAGGATGAGTTGTTAACTACTCTCATACCCCTAAAGTATCCCAGTTCTTTTTGAGAGTTCACAAAAATAACATAATGTCTAGAGGATTCTCTTCATAGAACCAATAAAATATTTCCTGAAGGAGTAACATCACTAATGAGAAACTCAAGGAAAGTGAAAAGAGATCACCCTCATGATGAAATGGATGTGGTGACATGACCATGAATGTGGGAAGAATAAAATTTATTCCTTCCATAATGATTAAGTTATAAGGTACTTCATTGGTGCCTTAGATAATTTCAGACCAGGTTTCTAAAAAAGAATATGTTAGATAAATCATGGTAGTATGGTCACCTAAATTACTATTTTTACCATCATATATTGGATTACATGATCCATGAATGATTCATTGTCAAAGATATAATGTAAAAGGTGTTCGATGATGGTCATGTTACATTAGAAAATCTAAAGGAACATGTGGCATATGTTTCATCCATTCTGTCAAAAGAAGAAGTCGAATGAAAAAATTCGACATATGGGAATATGCTAGATTTTTATTAATGGGTGATCTACGAATTAATGGATTAGGAACATGAAACCATCGAGGAAAGAATGAACCATCCAGTATTAACCCCCTTTCCCTCTACATCTTTGACTGTAACACCTTCTACTTTATAAAATTTGAATATTTGAAGTAATCTATGTTAGAGAGAAAAAGTGAAAGTGGGACCCCAAGGATTCCAAAACCATTTTAAACTCAAATGAAATTTATGCACCTATCATTAGAATATCAAACACCATCCCACAAAATGGTACAATGGGAACTATCCCACCAAATAGTCGAATGACACTGGCCCACTAAGAAATACAATGGGCATCGTCCCACCAAACAAGCTAATGAGAACTAACCCATAAAATGAGAACTTATTATTATAGTGAACATAATTTTACCTTTGTCTTCATAAATATAGTATCATCCAAGTCTAATTAATTTTCATCTAGTTCGGATGAGAACACTCGTAATAGATATGATCACACAGTCATATAATTTTCTAAAGCTCAATGGGGTTCCCATCATCTAATCCAAACATTTTTGAAGAAGATCTTGGTGATACCCCACCCACCTTTAAGGAAGGAGACATCAACCCTGTTGAAATCATAGAATTCCATGTTCATAGATTATGTCCCCAGTTTCAATAGTAGATCTAGTCACCCGTGTCTATACCTGAGAACCCATTATCAAACACCTACCTTTCTATCAGTAAAGGAAAGAGCTTCAACATGTCTTCCTCCTCTCACCCCTTAGAAGATAACAAGGCCATATATACTAAGAAAAGATAACATAATTATAGCAGGAAAATGAATATATCTAGAAAATGATTATGGAGTTTCTTCAAGTATATATTCCCCATAATGAAATTCCACCATCTTGCTACATAATTCCTCTATACAGTGAAGTCCCCAATCCCACAAGGATGAAGTTATTTTCAAAATTTCAATCACCCTATACCATAGGGTTTGGGGTATTTTTATATTTTCACCCCTTAATCATGTTAATTATGGATAATTTTAAACCTCAATGATCACAAAAATAGTCCTTGAGATAGTGAGAGTTCCCTTATTTAGAGGTTGAATCATAAACTCCCTGGTTATCAGAATCTTAAACATATATAACTAAATTGATTTATATTAAAGTACCATTTCTAAGATCTCAAATTCAACCACATATTCATGCTAAAAACAACATATGTGGTACACTAAGGAAGCAATGTTTTCATTTTTCTCTAAGTGATAAAAAATAAAGTTATGTTCTTTTAACCAGAGAAACTTTCTAGGTATTTCAACCAAGCCTTAGAGAATAATTTGATTGATATCACTAGGATAAAGAAACCTGACCTAAATCACCAAGTTTGTTATGGAGTTCCACATGAACTCGTCCAAATCTCCCTGTACATAAGAGGATGATGAATAGTGGCGAGGGCCTGAGAGGCATCATGGGGAGACTATTCCCTTGGTAACAGACAACCAATATATGATATAATAGAAAAAAGAATAATAAGGACAATAATAAGGGAAAAAAGATCTATATGAAAACAATATAATGGATAAGAGTCTCAAACCCATGATGTGAAAATATAAAATTCAAATCATACAATCCAATGAAAAATAAATGATCCCCATATATGGTAGATTAATGTATTAAAGTAGGGAAAAAATTATGTAATATGCAGAAAAAAATCTACAACCTAGATTTTCTCCCAACATCATCTTTCATTTTCCCAGGGATACTTCTCAATTAATTATCAGAGGGCCCTATACCTTAATCGGATCCCTAATCATAAAATCTACACGCACACTACAACTCCCATATAGGGTGTGAGTATAGAACCTTATAGAAAACCGAAAAGGGTCTTTAATATATGTCCACAATATACACAAGTATATTCCATGATAATAATCAATGCATAAGTAAACAAAAAGTAATCACACATGTGAACACATATGTTGGGTCCTTGAAGGCTGACTCTACTTGCTCCGACTCCATGCTGAAGGAAAATTCATATGTTGACCTGATTTACTTAGCTAACTAATCATTTTTCCACACCACCCTTGAAGGGATAACCATAAATACCTTTAAGGACAATACTCAGGTTGAGCCAATTCACCTATTTGGGGAAATCCACACACCACGCATTGAACCAATCTCAAACCTCTGGGAAAATACATCATACAAATGTTAATCCAAACTCATGGATATAGGGAAATCTATATACTACATGTCGACCCAATCACATGGCCCTAGGGCAAGCCATGACATAACTTGTCGACCCAATCTCATAGATCTAGGTCAAGATATCACATAATCCACACACTGGCCTACATGGGAGAAAATAACCTATATAACTCAACGATTCCCATGTGATTGTTGACATGTGAGTAAAATTAATAATTTATTAAACCCACTAGAACTAGCACGATGGAAGAATGAGTATAAAATTGAAAGAGAAAACAAATTAAATGTGTAACTAAAACAAAAAAAACAAAAAAAGGAAACTAAAAATAGAAAAAATGATATTGTTATGGTGGATGAGAAATAAGAGAAATTAAAGAGATAGAAACTAATAGATGATATAATTAGGGTGATTAGATAGATACTAATTGATTAAAAATTGTTTTCTATATTAAAAATTCAATTGAAACAACTATTCCTGTGTATGTGAGAAGGTGTTTTGAAACATCTAATTATCGTTAGGTGAACTGCATAGTATAGTGAAATCTCCTGAAAGATGACTAGTCAAAAAAAATTTAGGAAAATAATTTTCCGTTGATAGATAAAAGAGACATAATCCTTTTCTAATTTATGGTTCTTCATGATGATAAAATGTTAAAATATTCATTACCATCTCATTTCAATACATGAAATAGTATAAAAATGATGCCATAAAAAACAAAGTGATGATCATGGTATAATTAATTTTAATGACACAATCATGAAAAATAAATCTAAACATATTGAAAAGTATCAATTAATTCCAATCTGATATACTTAAAGAAATTAAGAACACATCTTTAAAGAGACTAAAATTAAAATATTGAAGAAATATATCTCAAAATAGGAATACAAGAATAGAATATATAAAAATAATTTTATCTATAGAAGTCACATTAGTCCCCCTTATTCCATCTTCTACAACTCTCGTGTTAAGATTTTTCTCACCTTCAGCTCCATAAATTTTTCTTTTTCTCCCATTCATCTCTAAAATGAATGCCACAACTCTCGATGTCTCCCAAAATCTCATTTAATATATTTATAAACCTCAGGTACTTCATGCACTATCTTAATTCATTCACAGTTGAATATAGTGTTGTAGTTGGTATTTCTATAATTATCGTAGTAATTTTATCACTTCCATTCAAAAAACACTACAACTAACATATGGTAATTAAATTATCCATCTAAAAACATCTAATTAAATATCAGTAACTAAATTTAAATTCCAAACTATTGGAAACTTCCCTCAACTTAAATATTGATCAACGGCTGCTGTCCACTTGGCTCACCCATCATCTCATGCAACTATTATTATTTTCACACATTTCTCTTCAAACCCATGATTTTAATTTTGAGTAGGATTGAGCTCGATCCATTCATTTAAAAAAGAATGACTCCTCTACCTCAATATCAAATCCGAACAATAAAACTGTAGCTTTAGTGAAACACCCCGAGATTTTATGAAATATATTATTTTTAATTTCTTTGATGTATTGTGTTGTACACTACCCCAATATTATCTTGCACTATATGCAACACCGTAGTAGCTTGCAGTATATGAAACACTATTCTTGGATTTTGTTGAACCCAATTTCATGTTCTTGTGATAGAATTCATTTCATGCAACATAGAGTATAAATTATGTTCAATGTATAAATGAAATAAGTTTTGATTATGTCATACACAACACCAAAGGAAACTTGTACTACAAACAATACTGACTTGTCTTATGTTACAAGCAAGAGAGACCTTCCTCTATAGCTTGTGTTGTACGTGATACCAAGTTTCACTAAACAATGATATATTATTAAAATATTATTATTTAATGGGATATAAACTATCCATTATGAATATTGTTAACCACATTTTGAATTTTATAACATTATAATTCATCTGAAACATTTTCTAGAACATGGTATGAGAAAAAAAATCAATTTTTCGGATTAAAGAAGTATTTTTCTAAAAATGTAGTTTTACCGACTTTTGGTAGAGCACCTATTTTAAATCTAGTTTTTGATACTTTTTTAAGTTAAATTGTAAAATATAAACTTATTATTTGGAATCAGGACATACAAATTTACTTTAGTTGATTTTTTGGTATTTTTCTGATAAAATTCAAATTTTAGTGAATAGTGATAAATACTGCATTTTAATTCAAAACAGCCTTTTCAAATAATTTATTTATATAGTTAGATTATATTTTTAATTGGTTTTAAAGTTTAATTGGATTATTTTTTTATCATTTAATACAATCTTGTTCATTGGATGTAATTTCAATTTTAAATTGAACTTAAACACATGTTAATCTTTTGGTAGTTATTACTTCTGAAAATCCACTTTTTCATTTTGACAACAAGAATTAATTTTAAATTAGTTGCCCCAACTTCTTTGTTTTGAATTTGGAAAAATAGACTCCATATTTGGAATCATAAGGTTAAATTTTTTTAAATAGGTAATGTTTATTTTTGGACATTATGAATAGTAACTTTAGTAAATATTTTATTTACCATAGTTAAAGGGTAAATCAGGTAAATAAGAGAACAAAATAATATAATAATAATATTTAACTACCCTAAAACATGTTAAAATACTATTAGATGAGATATTTCTGACCATGGGAATCCTTGGGTCGATTTTTGGACCCCATGTATTCACTTGGATGTGAAAATGACATTTTATAAGAATTAATTTAAAGTAAAGATAATTATAACATAAAATATATCTTTTACTAAATAGATTTTAATATAGGATTATTTAACCTATCTATTAGTATATAAATAGTCATTAGAAATATAAGAATATTTCCTACATCATGGTATTTTATTTATAATTTTTAGACATTAGATAATTATATTTATTTATGACACAATTATGATGTGGTGATTACCACATCAATGAAAGATTCGAATAAATGAATTTATAAATAATAAAATAAATTTATTTTGAACATTTTGATTCCATCCCCGAATTTATGGATGACATTGAAATATTAGGTATTAGTTAATGCCTTTAGTTTTAAGGAATCAGGTTTTTCTAAATTTTAAAAAATGGCAAGTATGAATAATGTCCAAAAGTGACATAATTCATAACTTAAAACATAAAAATATTTTATCAAATGATATTAAATTCTTAAAAATATAATATTAGATAAAATGGTTAATATAACTCCAAATAATTTATAAATAACTTTTTTTGGTTGTTTGACATGATATGGTAATTACAGTAACCCACAATGTGTAAATAACATGATATCACAGTAAGATTAAAAAGGGTAAAATAAGGGTTAAACCAAAATAATAAGGATAAAAAACATATTCAAAACTTTTCTTAAAATTATTGGATGATGCGTATTAAAAAAACTCATCTTATCTTATAATTTAATAAGTTTTGGACCATTTTTAATCAAAATTTAATTTATAATAAATTAATATTTTTAGAGTTTCATAAAGTGACCTTATCCTCTCTTATAAAAGGGCACCTCCTCCCTTTCCCCACATCACTTCATTTTTAGCCTTCAATCTCGTCCAAACCCTGCCCATTACTCTTATAAACTTACCTAGTTAAATTATTGAGGTTCTGGCCTTCTCAACAGACCAACTCTAGTGCCCTAAGAAGAAATTTAAAAGAGGCATGTCGAGGAAGAGGTAATCTCTTCTACCGATTCTTTCAAATTTATTTGTTCTTCTACTTCCTCTTCTTTAGTTCTTTCATTATAACGTAATAAAATCAGTATCACTAATATATTTATATGTTATTATAAATATTAAACAACCATATTTAACCTTCTATCCATCCTATGAAAAAGGAAATCACCGCTTGTGCATACGTGCGACTTACCATCTCCACACTGTGGTGTAATATGTTTTTCACCACCACTTTAATTGGATGGGTATCATGGTGCAAATTATAAATATATATGATTATTATAACATTATAATAATTATGAGATACTATACACCATCCACTTCAATACTGTAAAGTCCCGGAATTTCCATGAATTATTTTTTAATTAAATGGGAATTTTACGAGTCCACAAAAATTGATGGCGTGTGATTCCGAGGCCCGAAGTGGCCGGAATGAATTTCTGAACTTTTGTTCGGGTACATTTAGTAGACATGCGAGCGGATTTTTATAACATTTGAACTGGTGCTCGGAATTGAAATCTAAGGGCACCGTTGAACTCGCAGCACCCATATTCTCTTAAGAAGACATTAAACTCGACGACAATTGGTTGAGGGTGGGAGTTAGTTTTTGGGTTTTTCATGTTTGAATAAAATAAAAATAAAGTTTTGCAGCTTTATTTTTATCTTATTTGTTAAAAACCTCAATGTGGAAGTTGGTAGTGGGGACCAACCAACCTTAAACTCCCATGAGAGGTTATGGTGGTGGGGACCAACTAAGCCTAACCTCCCATGATAGGTTATGGTGGTGGGGATTACCTGAGGCCTAAAGCTCTTGAACACCCCTCTTAATGAGGGAGAAAATTCTCAACTCCCTCATTAATGTGGATGAGTCTCTTGAGCTTCCTCCACATTAAATTATGCCAATGCACCACATTAAATTGTGCCAACTTAGTTAATTAAATTTTCCAATTTGAATTTTATGCCAACGAACTAAATAGAAAACATAATCTATTATGTTGGCTACTTGGAATTTTTGGAAGAATTGGGAGAAGAAAGAGCTTAGAGAGAAATAAAGTTCTCCAATGAAGAACTTCACCACCCAAAGAAGAACGCTTCGCCAACAAAGAACGCCGACCTCCTTCGACCTTCTTCCTCGGGACTTCTTCCAACATGGGATGTCTTCATCTATGAAAAATTGACGTCCACACTTCCTCCTCGAGCCAAAGTCAAAGAACAACCTAAGGTAGGGGTTTATTTATAAGTGATTTTATATTCCCATGATCTTCCCCTCTAAAACAACGAACGCAGATCAACTCTCTTTTTTAGATTGATCAGCAAATGTTTTTATTTTGCGGGATGAGAACAATCATTGTGGGAAGATTTTACGTTCTTCATTCTTGTTTATGTTGAGCCATTTGCTACCGCCCTAATGCAGAGGGTGATGGCCAAACAAACATGGCCCGAACTTCCTCCGTCGTTCTGCTTCTTTTGTGGTGTTGAACACGATGAAGGCAACGACGCCGCCACCCGCAGCCTCCGCGCCCCACACTGCCTCGCAGCCTCCATCGCTCCATGCCGTCTGCAGCAGAGCTGACCCGCACCCGAGCTGCTGCCGCTCTGTTCCTCCATCCACTAAGTCGTTGCCTCTGTCCACTGATCGCCACCGCTGTCCATCGAGCACCGCCGCTGCTGTCCGCCGATCGTCATCGCCATCCTCCAAGCGCACCTGCTGTCCGCTGTGTGCTGCCACCATCAATCGAGCATCACCACCGTCTGCTGAGCGCCGCCGCCGTCCGCTGAGCACCGCCTCCATCTGCCTCCCCGTGTCCAGACTACCCCTGCGTGGCCGAACTGTGGCCCCACGACCAGACCGTGGCCCCGCGGTCTCGCGCCGCCCTCATCCGAGCCACCCCGGGCCGGGCTGAGCTGCCCCATTCCCTCGCGGTACCCCTTGGCCAAGCCTCCCTCATGGCACCCTCGTGGCCTACCGGGCCAGGCCACACTGCGGGCCAGGCCAGACCCAATGGGTGAGGCTGGGTCGGGCTGGGTCGGTCTGACTGGGTCGGACCGGACCCAAGCCCACTACGGCCCATTTTCTTTCTTTTGGAAATAACTTTGGCACTAGACGTCCATTTGATGAACCCTCAGCAGAACATGAAATATTGGAGTGAGATAGTCCCCTTGAGTGATACCCCATTGTGTTTTGGATTAAGATAGGGAACAATTAGGTTGGATCGAGCACGAATCCAACTGGGCCCCCGGGACTAAATGGCTAATAACTCACAGACCGAGCGTCTGATTGACCCCCCGTCTGTCATGTTGAGACCCCTATGACGTGGAAGACCATTGAGATACTTCTTCAAGGGAGTTCGTTACAGTTGGAGTATCGAACAGTAGTTTTTGGAGCGGATCTTCCCAAAGGGGAGCGAGCATAGTACGGGAACCCTCATTAGGCTTTGAGGGGGAGCGCCTCTATGTGTCGCGGAAGGCCCATGGCGGGGATCACCTCTGTGTGACATGGTAGACCCATGGTACTCGATAGGAGGAGTACCTCAGTAGTCCAAGGTTTGTGGGAAGCGCCTCTGTGTGAGGTACAGGCCCACTATACTCAATAGAGGAGGAGTTCTCCAGTAGCCGAGGTGTTCGACATTGTGTTTGGAATGTTAATTGTTAATACCCCTAGAATAAAGCATGGTGTGAGCTGAGTCAATATCTCTATGTTTTCCTCATGATTAAGATAGATTACTTGATAACTTAGGTATATGTATGGGCATATACCTAAGAAAGGTTATCTGTTGATTTCATACTTTGTGGTTTATCCTTTTTGGATTTGTGAGACCTTGAGGGTCTCGGGGTCCCTACAGCGTATCGTTATACTCACCCCTGCATGGGCTATGCACACAACTTTTTTTATTGGATGCAGACGACGAAAACCTCTGATTGAGGCTGAAAGTACCAGGACAAGACGGTGCCCGGAGGTGGACCATATAGTGTGTCGGTACGCAGAGGAGACGGGTGGATGTGGAGTGCTTAGGAGCCGATCTGTACCTACCCTTTAGGTAGGAACCCCGAAGGATGATCCAATAGCTGTATTTTCTCTTTCTTCTATTGTTTGTATCACAGTTGTACTTAAACATTCTAGTTGGGCTTGTATTCTGACCCCTTTATTTACTTTCAACACTTTTTTGGATATTCAGTTTACTTGAGTTCATTTCTTATTGTGTGCTTTGTTACATGTGCTTATAGGTTATAATGGAAATTCATTCCCAGTTATAGGTAATACACCTTTAGTACTAGTCTCCAGACCCTGGCCTATGGACGGCGGGCTTGGGTTAGTCATGACACGGGCCCCGGGGGACGGGTCAGGACAAATTGGTATCAGAGGAGTCGGTTCTACCGCAGAACTAGAACTTTTATCTTTTATATGAAGAAATAGTGTTAATTGTAATGAGTTCGGTTTTTAGTTCAGGGAGTCCAGTGTTGGTGTGGAGGCCGACGTATCCATACACCAGGACCCTGACTTCTGATTTCTGACTCAGTGCACGAAAACACTAATTGCATGTGTGTTTTCAAAAGTTTTCTTTGTGATCTTTTGAGTCAGCTCACCAGGTATAACTTTCAGCTCACCAGGTATATCTTTTTGACTGTGGGGAACCTATTTCTTTTTAGGATGACTCCATGCAGACAACCATCTAGTGTTCTAAGAGTTGTACGCACTGATAGCCCACCGAGTGACGAGGCCTCGGTGCAAGGCCCTTTTCTTGTAGAGGCACAAGCGGAGGCACCAACGGTACCATTACATGTTGGGACACCAATGCCACCAACCCCAATAGTAGATGGTGTACTCCACTTGATCGCATTTCATGAGTTCCATCACCAAAGTCCACCTAGTTTCAGGGGAGAGACAGACCCACAGGTGGCTAAGGATTTTCTGGAGGCATAGGTGAGAGTTTTCCAACTGGTAGGGACACCAGCTAATCTGATGGTGATTCTTGATTCCAGCCTTTTATAGGTAGACATGGGAAGATGGAGGAGCTTGATGCTTCAAGTTAATGAAGAGGTGACGCTTCTGTTGGCAGACTTCGAGAGCCTATTTCGGGCAGAGTTTGTCCCAGTGACTCTTCGCGCAGTGCGCATTCTGGAGCTACTTCATCTGCAGCAGGGTAGCATAAATGTAGCTCAGTATTTAGTGAGGATCATAGACATCTCACGTTACTCCAAAAATATGGTTCATGAACCATTCTTCATGTCCTAGACCTTCGATCAGGGGCCCAGGTGAGAGATTGGGGCTTCAATGATCTCACTCAGCATCCCGACATAGGCGGGGGTGTTAGAGAGAGCCCTCCTAGTGGAGAGTTTCCTTGCTGAGCAGTCACCAACAGTGAGACCCACTACTAGTCATCAAGTAGCAGAGTCCTCTACAGCAAGAAACATACAGATTTCGCAGAGGTATAAGAGGACCATACCTACAGGTGGTCGACTGCATGACTTAGGATCAGTTATGTGGGGCACCCGAGACAGAGCCGTTCATACCAGGAGCGGGCAGTGTTACGCATGCGGCGGGCAGAGTCACATGGCTCGTGACTGTCTGACCTATACTAGAAATGATCAGTACACGGTCGAAGGACCTCCCCTGTAGAGACACAGATTTGACTGAGGAGGTCCGTAGGGAGTAGAAGAACATGGCAGAGGATCATGCCATGCAGCAGGCGGTGGGCGACGTTTGGAGATATTACCGCCACCACCACTAGGAGGTCCACCCCGACCGCAGAGAGCAGGTGGACAATGGAGAGCTCATCTCCAGGAAGCTGAGGCTTATGAACACGGTGCTCCAGAGGTGATATGAGGTACGATTTGTGTCTACTCCACCACAGTTACAATACTTATAGACACATGTGACTGTCAGTCATTTATTACCAATGCCCTTGTTCGGAGCTTGGAGATTCCGATGGAGCCGTTGGCTCGATCCTTACGGCTAGAGAATCCTATGGGAGAAGATTTGACGATTACACACTGGTTCCGGTAGTGTGAGATTACTCTAGGAGGTGAGATATTCTCTAACGCCCTGACCCTAGTTACCCAGAGTCGGTGCATTATTACATAACATTGACATGATCACAAAAGATCAAGTCTCTAAAGACCGATTAGTTTAGTATCCTTGGAAACACTAGACACATTCATAAGTATTACATTACATTATAAAGTGAAAAACTAAAACAACATATTCTCCATAGTCGACACTCATATCCCCTCAGAATATCCCTGCAGGTCAGTCCTAAAATACTTCTTCACATCCTGGAAAAAATAATACATAGAAAGGGGTGAAATCAGATACTCAGTAAGGATAAAAATATAGCGAAAACTTTTATAAATAATCATAAACATTTAAGGCAATGTATAACTAAAACAAAACCATTTTAAACATGAACTTCAGCATAATATGGAAAAAATAAAATGAAATAATTCCATTTAATTATTCACATGGATATTCTACTAGTTGAATAATCACATGCAATATCAATAACCACTTTCATAATGATGGAATGCATAATTCCATATTGTCATAACCACATAGTCAAGGCCTTGTTCCAAGACTAAAAATAAGATTTTGTAAAGGACTTGTGACAAGATACTAGTTTGTCTCATGAGACCTACCGATGCATCGAGGAGCTATAGCGAGCTCCACCCATCACTTACTAAGTCCAATGCATTCCTCATATGAACGGGTTTAAACATAACATAAACATTCGTATTAAAACTAGCATACGAAATGTCAATACTTTCTCCATAAACCATGAATGGAATAAAAATAACACATCCACAGTCAAAAATATCACAAAACCTTCAATACAATATTGAAGTTCTGTATCATAATAAATCAACTTCAAATAAGCTTAAAATCCATCAAAGGATGTCGACATAGATGAAATCAATACTATTTGAGAGAAATACTTCTTTTTTGAAATCATTTAAAAGTCACATAATTATAAAAGAAAACATTTACTTTGAAAATATTTTAATAAGCTTATAAGGTAAGATTTGAAGATTTTATAACGGCGGAAAATAGCCGCACCCACCGTATAATTTTAAAAAGACATTCTTACATTAATTTTGTCGAAAAGGTTAAAAAGTACCTTGTTTGGAAAATGATAGAAATATTCCTTTATAACCATCTTATAAAAATTAAAACAAGGTTATAAATGACTTTAACCCATACTCTATAAAATAGTAAGAATGTTTTGAAATACATTTTTAAGAAACATGGATGTGGATGATAAAGAGGTCCGAGGAGATAATTATGTATAAACAACCTCAGATAATGAAGAGATTGTGAAATAAACCCTTACCTTGTACTTTTCCTTGGTCTATGGTAGGTTAAACTCCTTTATAATGGTGAAATAATTGTTATTAAATTATACAAGAATCATATACATTAATATTATATCATATATGATCTTTTAACATTGCTTTGTCAATAATATCTTAGCATTATCGTCGTTTCGGTTGTTAACATATTCGTTTTCCTTTATATTATTTGTTATGTGAGTCATATATTTTATGGATGGGATGTATCTTATTCATATCCATAATTATATCAAGTCTTTAAACATTATTTATAATCATCTAATGAAAATTAGTCTTGAATAGATATGATGGGGAATGAATCTCATCGTGTTTGTGGAGACAGTAATCCGTATGTATGCACGAGCGACAATATCATTCTTTTGATATTAAAATAATATATAATTGGATGGTATAGAATATATACAGAATAATTATCATGTTATATTTATTATTTACATGAATTAAACATCATTATTATACCCATCAAAATAATAATTTATTGAATAACAATTACACGACGACGTGGAGATGGTAATCCGTACGTACGCACGTATGATGACATGTCATTCAAAGGATGGATAGAATAATGAATATTGATATAAAATTTTTATAATAACATCACAGTATATAGAAGATACTGTAGTTATTATTTTATAATGTAAATAACCAAGAAAGAATAAGTGTAAGAAGAAAAGAACTTGAAAGAGGGTGGTGAAATTATAACCTCTTCTTCGAGTTCTTCCTTTTGATTTGATCATAAGGGCTCCATAAGTTGGATTTCTAAACAAATTAAGGACTCTAGGATGAAGGGAGGACAGTTGATTTGTTATTTGGGTAGGGTTTGGCCCAACCAAAAGGATTTTAAGGTGTGAATTAGAGAGAAGGGGGAGTGCCCTTTTATAAGAGGGGTGAGGGGCACCTTAAGAAAAGCTAGAAATATTATTTTATAATAAAATCATTTTCGGTTTATAATGTCTAAAAAAGGGATTATTTAATGGATATGGTGTGGATGGGTCTAAAACCACTCAACTAATAGGTTTTGGATATGTTTGGATCACTATATTAATCTTAACATTTATATTTAACTCTTAGTTAAATAGTTTGACATTTACCATGTCTCTTTGTATTTTTATATTATATGGTTAATAAACATACTATATACTTCCAAGAAAACCTCAAATGGTTCATTAATGATACACCTATCATTATATAAGTCTTTTTCCCAAACCATATATTTTTAGGAATATAATATCAATTAATAATATAATATTTTTTTTTAAAACTCATTGATGTCAATTTTGACATTATTTGGTATTTTGTTTTTGGTAAATTCATAACAAAATTGTTACTTCGAAAAAAATTCATCTAAACAACTATAATATTTCATATTAACCTATAAAATTAGTTTAATTCATAAAAAGTCTCAAATTACATTTATTTGGGTATTTAAAATGTCAATTATTTTAATATTTCATTAATAAGGTAATTACTGCATCACCATTGTGTCCTAAATAAATTAAATTATTTAATGTCTAAAAATTATAAATAAAATACCATTATGTAGGAAATAATTTTATCTTTCTAATGAATATTTATTATATAATTTATCTTATGTGTAACTCTATATTAAAAATGTTTTAGTTATTAAACTTTGATTTTAACTCTTTTAACACTTCTTTGAATTAAAAAAATAATAAATGTTTTAATCTAATCCAAGTGGACCAAAGAGGTTCATATTTTATTCCTAAAGTTGTTTTTGGTAGAATTATACATAGTCAATAGAATTAGGACATGTGTTAGGGTAATAATAATATCATTTTTATTCTTAATTACCCTATTTACTTTTAACGGTGGTAAATAAAAGTAAAAAGTTACTTTTCACCAAAAATTATTTTTATCTTATTGAACAAAATTTTCCTCCTTGATATTAACTGTGTATCCAGGATTTTCTAAATTTAACTCATAGAAGCTGTAAAATTATGTTTTATGTGAATTTGCAAATTCTCATAGGAGGTGGGTAAAAGACGGTGAAAAGTTCAATAAAATTTTATATATATAATATTATTACAAAATGACTCCAATGAATTTTATTGAACATATATTGGTATTATGTATCTATTCTGACCTAAAATAAATTTAAATAAAATAAATAATTATTTAAATAAAAAGTTAATTTTAAACAATAACTCAGTGTTTTTCACTATTCATAAAAAATTGAAAGTTTTTAGAAAAATATCAAAAATTCACCCTATTCTAATTTTGATATTCCGAATTCAAAAATGAAGTCTATTTTACAAAATTCAAAACATAGAAGTTGAATTTATTAATTTAAAATTAATTTCCGTTGTCAAAACCAAAAGGTGTATTTTTAAGAAATAATATCTATCAAAAGATTGACACTTGTTTATGTCCAATATCAAAGTGAAATTACATACAATGACCAGAATTGGATTAAATGGTAAAAATATAATCTATTTATACATTCAAACCATTAAAATGTATAATTTAACACTATAAATTATTTTTATTAAAAAAGTTGATTTCAGTTAAAAATAGTATTTTCACTATTCACCCAAATATGAATGTTATCAGAAAAACACCAAAAAATTATTGAAACTAAATTATTTTGTCCCGATTCTAAAGAAGAAGTTTATTTTATCAAATAGAATATATAAAAGTTTCAAAAATTGGATTTAAAAAGGGTTCATCATTAAAAGGCGGTAAAAGTGCATTTTTTGAAATAAATACTTCTTTTATCTGGAAAAAATGAATTTGTTCTTACATTATGTCTAAGAAACTCATAATATGGATTCTAAAATCATAAGGATTATATATAGTTCAATATTCAGTTAATACTATTCATAACTGCTTTTGAACGACTAGTTTGGTAATCTTGTGGTGCGCTCGAACCCGATGTTGCATGTAGTGTAAGTTATTGAATTACTTTGAAAAAATAACGTACTATAAAATATTGGGGTGTTACATTCTTCTCTCCTTCAATAAATTTCATCCTCGCAATTTGAAATTGTTTTTCGAAAATAAAAGGTTGAAAATAGAAAATACCTTTGTGGGAAAACCCACATTGGAATCTGGGTTAATAAAATTTAGTCTTAGTAAGAGGAAAAGGGGAATGTAAAAGTAACCACCAAATTTTGATCTCAATTAGGAGAACATTTGTAGAAATTTGAGACACATAATTGGAGGAAAAACGTAAATATTTATAGGGAGTGATTGAGGTCATCAGTCCCAAAAAAATTTAGAATTGAGGGCCTCAAAGCCATCAATATATGATGATTTAAAATATCATTGGTTCCACAAAACATAAGGTATTAAGATAACACATTTTTAGTTTTAAGAACCCTTACCTAAATTTTATGAATTAATTTCTTCATAGAATAAGAGAATAAAAAAATATATACTTGACAAGTAGAGTTCCATCCTTTAACTAATTTCTACCGAAAACTCATCTTTCACTCTAAAAGATAATAGAACTAAAAAAACATTCTATTTATCCTATTCATATAGGGTTCCAAAGAAAATGAATTTATAATTCATCTACCAGACCCTTAAAAAAAACTACATTATTCAATCCAGGACATCACGTGGGTTAGTGGTAGGTGATACACCCTTGTCACCTTTCGGTTGTGGGTTCAAGTCTCGCGGCCTTGCCGGACATGACGGGTTGTCGCCCAACCTCCGGGTTGTCCTTTTTATGGAAATCCAAAAATAATCTCAAACTAGACTTATCAAAATACTTCTATCCAAACTCACAGTCCAAAATTTATAGGGAAGTTAAACACAATGAAGATCCTTTTTGAAACGTAATAACATGTGAACACCTTCATCATGTATTCTTTTAAAACACTGCAACATCATGAATTACCATAAAACCTTATTGATTACATTCATGCTCCGTTATTCATTATATAATTTTGGATATACTCATTCTATACAAAATTATTGTAAACTTGAACAATGATGGAATATACAAATCATTAATCAGTTTCAAGGTAGTCAAGAATATCCAATATAATTTATCTAAATCAAACATGTATTATTCCAAAGTCACCACCATAGTATCAGAACCATATTATGGTTTATCTTTCTCTCAACCATATATTTTCCAAAAATTTATCCTACTATTGAGTCACTATTATTGGTTCCATGCAATCTCAAGTCCTTAATGAAATAGTACTAAAGTACAATCCTTATATACTCCATAATTATTATTACTAGTACATCATTGATACAACACTCAAATGACATAATTCTTTAATAAAAACATAGGAACTCTAATCATTCCTCCTCATATGTAGTAGTATCATAACTTTATTATTATCCAATAGCATCATTTGGGGCATACTCTGATGATTTAGACATTCGTTCGCGTAGTGTCCCAACTCTTTGCAGATGAAGCATTGTACATTTGAAACCTTTTTCATACCCTTGCAGTCACATACATGGTGTCCTTTTTCTCCACAATTATAACAAACTCACATTCCCTTAAGGAAATTTTCAGGGTGTTTCTTTCCATAGTTATCACATATGGGAATATTCTTCTTTTCCCTCTTCCCTTTATCCATATTTCTCTATTCCATCCTTTTCTTCTCTTGCTTCCCTTCAAAGACATAGGACTCAGAGAATTATTTACTTATCTTATTAACTCATTATACTATTTCTTAATATGTTGAGAATACATGGGAGACAATTTCCTGCCTAAATATTGGCCTAATACCGTGAAAGATACGATCCTTCTTACTCTTTGGATCATACATATTTCTGGAGTTCACATTCCTTCTACTGGGTGCCATTTCTATTCAATGGCATACACTAGGTCAATTTATGAATTGCAATGAATAATTTCAAACTTGTAAAATACCTAGCGTAGATTGAATAGTTTATGGACATAATACATAATCATAAAAATATTTTCTTTGAGTAAGTATATACTCATAAACCCTTAATAATGGTTTGTAAAGAAAATGAGAATTATCCTAAGCATATCCCCCGGGAGTGTCGTAACCAAGAGTGCAGCAATGCCCATTGTCGTGCACCAATTTCTATTAGAGTATAGCTCAAAGCGGTGTTTTCGGGTTTTACCCCTAGGTACATCTGTGCCAGAGCCGCCTCTACCTGCTCGTATCCAGAGTCGGTGCGTTATTACATAACATTAGAATGATCACAAAAGATCAATTATCGAAAGACTGATTAGTTTAGTAGCCTTGGAAACACTAGATACATTTATAAGTCTTACATTACATCATAAAGTGAAAAACTACAACAACATAGTCTCCATAGTCCACACTCATATCCCCTCAGACTATCCCTATAGGTCAGTAATAAAATACTTCTTCACATCCTGGTAAAAATAAAACATAGAAAGGGGTGACCTCAGATGCTCAGTAAGGATAACAATATAGAGAAAAATTTCATAAATAAGCATAAATATTTAAGGCAATGCATAACTAAAACAAAATCCTTTTAAACTTGTACTTCATCATAATATGGAAAAAATAAAATGAAATAATTCCATTTACTTATTCACATGGATATTCTACTTGTTGAATAATCACATACAATATCAATAACCACGTTCATAATGATGGAATGCATAATGCCAGACTATCATAACCACATAGTTAATGCCATGTGCCAAGACTACAAATAATAATTTGTCAAGGCCTTGTTCCAAGACACTAGTTTGTATCATGAGACCTACCAATGCATCGATGAGCTATATCAGGCTCCACCAGTCACTTACTAAGTCCAATGCATTCCTCATATGAATAGGTTTAAACATAACATAAACATTCGTATTAAAACTAGAATATGAAATGTCAATAATTTCTCCCTAAACTATGAATGGTATAAAAATAACACATCCACAGTCAAACATATCACAAAACCTTCAATACAATATGGAAGTTTTGTATCATAATAAATCAACTTCACATAATATTAAAATCCATCGAAGGATGTTGACATAGATGAAATCAAAACTATTTGAGAGAAACATCTCTCTTTTGAAATCATTTAAAAGTCACATAATTATAAAATAAAACATTTACTTTGAAAATTTTCTTATAATATTTTAAGGAAATATTTGACAATTTTATAATGGCGGAAAATAGCCGCACCCTCTGTATAAGTTTAAAAATACATTCTTACCTTAATTTTTTCAAAAAGGTTAAAAAGACCTTGTTTGGAAAATGACAGAAAGATTCCTTTATAAAAAACTTATAAAAAGTCAAAAAATGGTATAAATTAATTTAACCCATAGTCTATAGAATATTAATAATGTTTTGAAATAGATTTTTAAGAAACATGGATGTGGATGATAAAGAGGTCCCAGTAGATAATTACATATAAAAAACCTCGGATAATGAAGAGATAGTGAAATAAACCCTTACCTTGTACTTTTAATTGGTATAGGGTAGGTTAGACCTCTTTATAATGGTGAAATAATTGTTATTAAATTATAAAATAATCATATAAATTAATATAATATCATATATGATCTTTTAACATTGCTTTGTTAATAATATCTTAGTATTATCATCATTTCAGTTGTTAACGGATTCATTTTCCTTTATATTCTTTGTTATGTGAGTCATATTTGTTATGGATGGGATGTATCTTATTGATATATAGAATGATATCAAGTCTTTAAAAATTATTTTTAATCATCTAATGAAAATTAGTCTTGAATGGATACGATGAGGAATGAATCTCATCACGTTCGTGGGGATGGTAATCCGTACGTACGCACGAGCGAAAATATAATTGTTTTGATATTAAAATAGTATATAATTGGGTGATATATCATATATACAGAATAATTATCATGTTATATTTATTATTTACATTAATTACACATCATTATTATACCCATCCAAATAATAATGTATTGAATAACAATTACACCACGATGTGGAGATGGTAATCCGTACGTACGCACGTTTGGTAACATGTCATTCAAAGGATGGATAGAATAATGAATATGTCTGTACCATATTTATAATAACATCACAGTATATATAATATACTGGTGTTATTATTTTAGAATGGAAATAACAAATAAAAAAGATGTTGAAGAAGAAAAGAACTTGAAAGAGGGTGGTGAAATTATAACCTCTTCTTCGGGTTCTTCCTTTTTATTTGATCAAAAGGGATCCTTAAGTTGGATTTATGACCAAATTAGGGCCTCTAGGATTAAGGTATGATAGTTGAGAGGGTATTTGGGCAGGGTTTGGCCAAGACAAAAGGATTCTAATGTGTGAATTAGTGAGAAGGGGGAGTTCCATTTTATAAGAGTGGTGAGGGGCACCTTAGGAAAAACTAGAAATATTATTTTATAATAAAATCATTTTCAGTTTCTAATGGCTCAAAAATGTATTATTTAAATGATAAGGTGGTTATGGGTCTGAAAACACTCAACACATAGGTTTTTGATAGGTTTGGGTCACTATATTAACCTTAAATTTTAGATTTAACTCTTAGTTAAATAGTTTGACATTTAGCATGTCTCTTTGTATTTTTATATTATATGGTTAATAAACTTACTATATACTTCCAAGAGAACCCAAAGAGGTTCATTAATGATACACCTATCATTATATAAGTCCTTTGGCAGAACCTTAATTTTTGTTTGAATAGAATATCAATTAATAATATAAAATTAGTTTTAAAAACTCTTTTATGTCAATTTTGAGACTATTTGGTATTTTGTTTTTACTAAATTTATGACAACATTATTACTTTGAACAAAATTCATTTAAACAACCCTAATATGTCATATTAACCTATAAAATTATTGGAATTCATAAAAAGTCTCAAATTAAATTTATTTGGGTGTTTAAAATATCAATTATTTTAATATTACATTAATAAGGTAATTACTGCATCACCATTGTGTCATAAATAAATTAAATTATTTAATGTCTAAAAATTATAAAAAAACTACCATTATGTATGAAATCATTTTATATTTCTAATGAATATTTATAATTGAATTTATCTTATGTGTAACCCTATATTAAAAATGTTTTAGTTATTAAACATTGATTTTAACTCTTTTAACTCTTCTTTGAATTAAATAATAATAAATGTCCTAATCTAATCCAAGTGGACCAAATAAGTTCATATATTATTCCTAAGGTTGTTTTTGGTCAAATTATACTTATTCAATAGAATTAGGAAATGTGTTAGGGTAATAATAATATCATTTTTACCCTTAATTACCCTATTTAGTTTTAACCGTGGTAAATAAAAGTAAAACATTACTATTCACCAAAATTTATTTTTATCTTATTGAACCAAATTTTACTCCTTGATATTAACTGTGTCTCTCAGATTTTTTAAATTCAACTCACAGAAACGATAAAATTATGTTTTATGTGAATTTGCAAATTCTCCTAGGAGGTGGGTAAAAGACGGTGAAAAGTTCAATAAAATTTTATATATCTAATATTATTATAAAATAACTCCAATGAATTTTATTGAACATATATAGGTATTATGTATATATTCTAATCTAAAATAAAGTTAAATAAAAAAAATAATTTTTTAAACAAAAGTCGGTTTGAAACAATAACTCACTGTTTTTCACTATTCATCAAAAATTGAAAGTTTTCAGAAAAATATCAAAAATTAACCCTAAGCTAATTTTGATATTCAGAATTCAAAAATGAAGTCTATTTTACCAAATTCAAAACATAGAAGTTTCATTTATTAATTTAAAATTAATCCCCGTTGTCAAAACCAAAAGGCGTATTTTTAAGAAACAATATCTATCAAAAGATTGACACTTGTTTATGTCCAATTTCGAAGTGAAATTACTTACAATGACTATCATTGGATTAAATGGTAAAAATATAATCTATTTATACTTTCTAACCATTAAAATATATAATTTATGACTATAAATCATTTTGATTAAAAAAGTTGTTTTCAGTTAAAATATAGTATTTTTCACTATTCACCCAAATATGAAAGTTATCAGAAAAACACCAAAAAATTATTGATACTAAATTATTATGTCCCGATACTAAAGAAGAAGTTTATTTTGTCAAATAGAATGTATAAAAGTTTCAAATATTTTATTTAAAAAGGGTTCATCATTAAAAGGCGGCAAAAGTGCATTTTTTGAAATAAATACTTCTTTTATCTGAAAAAAATGAATTTGTTCTTACATTATGTCTAAGAAACTCATAATATGGATTCTAAAATCATAAGTATTATATATAGTTCAATATTCAGTGAATAATATTCATAACTGCTTTTGAACGGCTAGTTTGGTAATCTTGTGGTGCGCTCGAACTCGATGTTGCGTGTAGTGCAAGTTATTGAATTAATTTGATGAAATAACATACTATGAAATCTTGGGGTGTTACAGATTCGACTTGGATCTCCTAGTAGCGCCGTCGAGGCCTTGCAACGTCATCTTGGGTATGGACTGGTTATCTACAGTCCATGCTCAGATTGACTGTATTAGTAACAAAGTGCTGTGTGTCTGCATGGATGAGACTAGGTTTACCTTCACTGGCAAGAAGGGAGAATTTATAGAACAAGATGAACTTACACGGAGGAGAGTGCTGCCAATCACTCATCAGTTGGATAACCTTACCCTTGGAGCTGTTGACGTGGAGAGTCCGAGCTATCCTGTAGTGGCAGACCGGTACGCGAATGTTTTCCTTGATGATGTTTTGGGTCTACCTCCTCATGGAGAGGTGGACTTTTAAATTGACTTGTACCCCGGGACGACACCAATATCTACACAAGCATATCGGATGGCTCCCACGGAGCATCATGAGCTCCAGGTACAGCTGGTGGACTTGCGGGGGAAGGGGTTCATCCGGCCTAGTGTTTCACCTTGGGCAGCTCCGATTCTGTTAGCCAAGAAGGCGGATGGGAGCTTGAGGTTTTGTGTTGACTATCGGTGCCAGAACCTGGTGACTGTGAAGAACAAGTACCCACTCCCAAGGATTGGCGATCTCTTTGATCAACTGAAGGGAGTACGGTGGTTCTTGAAGATAGACCTCAGATCAGGCTATCACTAGCCCAGAGTGTGAGCCGAGGATGTGATGAAGACATCCTTCAGATGTCGGTATGGCCATTACGAGTTCTTAGTTATTCCATTCGGTATGACCAACGCTCCAGTAGTGTTCATGGGACTCATGAACATGATATTTTATCCCTACCTTGATCGCTTTGTAGTAGTCTTCATCGACGACATTGTGATCTACTCGGCTACTGAGGAGGAGCATGAATATCACTTGCGGGTAGTACTTAACACACTCTGAGAGCACCAGCTTTATGGTAATCTCTCGAAGTTCCAGTTCTGGATTCGATAGGTTCACTTTCTGGGGAATGTCATATCGGAGGCTAGAGTTGCAGTGGATCTAGTGAAGATTGAGGCAGTACTTTCTTGGGAGCCACCCATGAGTGTGACTGAGGTACAAAGTTTCCTGGGTTTGACTGGATATTACAGGAGGTTAGTGGCAAAATTCTCCAGATTTTCTGCACCACTATCAGTGTTGACAAAGAAAGGGAAACCCTTCGAGTGGTCGGGGAGATGCCAGCAGAGTTTTCATGGGAAGAGGTAGAGGCTGACTAGTGCCCCCATCTTGAGGCTTCCAAAGGAAGGCATTGGGTACATAGTCTGCTGCGATGCATCAGGGAATGTGCTCGTATGTGTCCTGATGCAGGAGCGAGCAGTTATCACATATGGTTCTCAATAGCTGAGACAACATGAGTAGAATAATGCTACCCCTAACCTAGAGTTAGTAGCAGTGGTATTCGCCTTGATGATGTGGTGACACTATCTGATGGACGAGCACTTTATAGTCTACTCAGATCACAAGAGTATCAGGTATATCTTCTCCCAGAAGGACCTGAACCCGAGACAAAGATGATGGCTTGAGTTACTCCAAGACTATCAATTCGAGATAGTCTATACTCTGGGGAAGGGGAATGTTGTAGAAGATGCACTCAGCAGGAGGACTGGTATACAGCTGCAAGGTGAGGTAACGGAGCAGCTAGCTGCTTTGCAGATACCCTTTGTGGATAGAGATGGAGAAACTTTTCTTCAGTCTCTTACATTCACTCCCCTACTTCTTCAGCAAGTTAGGGAGGCACAACGTGGGGACGCTGACTGTGAGGCACGACGTGCACAGATATCCACAGGAAAGGAACCTGATGGATTTTCTGAAGGTGGGGAGCACGTCATCTTCTTCAAAGGATGTACCATGGTACCAGTGTCACTTCAGGAGGAAGTGTTGGGGGAGTTCCACACATCCCCTCTAGAGGTGCATCCAGGAGTGGAGAAGATGTACCAAGATCTTCGACAACAGCACTGGTGGCCGGGAATGAAGAAAGGAGTAGCATAGTTTGTTTCTCGGTGCCTCACTTGTCAGCAAGTGAAGACAGAGAATCAGGTACCAGCAGGGTTGGTGTATCCTTTAAAGGTCCCAAAGTGGAAGTGGGATGGGATATCCATGGACTTCGTGACAGGACATCCACGTAAATCCAGAGGTCATGACTTGATTTGGGTGATTGTCGACCGACTCACCAAGTTAGCCCACTTCCTATCTATGAGAGAGCAAGGTTTTGTAGAGAGCTTGAGATGACTCTATGTGCAATAGATTGTGCGGATACATGGATTAACCTCGATGATTATATCTGATCATGATGAATGTTTTACTTCCCAGCTATGGAAGGGGTTTTAGGAGGCTTTCGGGACACAACTTCATTTGAGCACCGCCTTCCATCCTCAGATGGATGGCCAGACTGAGAGGACCATTCAAACCCTCGTAGACATGCTACGTTCTTATGTCCTTGAATTCGGTCGCAGTTGGGAGGATCACATGCCTTTGGTGTAGTTTTCATACAACAATAGCTATCACTCCACAATTGGGATGACACCTTTTGAGGTGTTATACAGGTGACCTTACAGATCACCTTTATGTTGGACTGACCCAGGGGAGTCAGCACTCGTGGGACTAGAGACGGTTCAGGCTACCACAGAGAAGGTTCAGATCATCCAGGAGTAGATGAAGATAGCACAGAGCAGGCAGAAGTCGTATGCCGACAGAAGATAGAGACCTCTGGAGTTTGAGGATTGCGACCATGTCTTTCTACGGGTGTCACCTCAGTGAGGATTGCAGAGATTTGGCCAAGGTGACAATTTATCTTTGAGGTTTTTCGGAACTTTTCAAGTCCTCAGGATAGTTGGAGAGGTGTCTTACTACTTAGATCTTCCACCTCAGTTGCACCGGGTGCATAACATCTCACATGTTTCCCAGCCGAGATGACACTACTAAAAGAAAGGCCATTAGCGACCACCATTTGCGGTCGCTAATACCCTATAGCGACCGCCCAATGACCGCCATTGGTGGTCGCATCTGCTCCGTCGCTGTAGGGCTTTAGCGACCGCCAATGGCGGTCTCTATAGGTGGCTGAAATGCCGCCTTAAGCGACCGCCTGGCAGTCGCTGTAGGCTGCCTCCCGGGCACCATTAGTGATCTCCAATGGCGGTCGCCAATGGTGCCCGGACAGCAGGCTAGAGCGACCACCATTGGCGGTCGCTAATACTCCCTGGCAGGCAGGCTATAGCGACCGCCAAAGGCGGTCGCTAAACTTGAATTTTTTTTAAAAAAAAATTCCTACCAAAATAAATAAATATATTTATTAAATCAAATATATATATATATATATAAAATAATGAAAATATTTATATATATAATATTAAATAAAATATATATATATTTATTAAATAAAAATATATATATATATATATTAATGAAAATATTTATATATATAATATTAAATAAAATATATATATTTATTTATTAAATAAAATATATATATTTATTTACTAAATAAAATATATATATTTATTTATTAAATAAAAAAATATATATATATATATATATTAATGAAAATATTTATATATATAATATTAAATCAAATATTTTTCATTTTTTTAATGAAATGTACAAATTGTGTTTTTTTCTTCACGGTGGAAAAGCAGACATAAAACAAGGTAAAAATCATAAAAAATGGAAAACAATTTCAAATAGCATAAACATCAAAATCATCATAAATGATAAACATGCTTCAATGATCCGAGCAGGTCCATCGATTTCAATCTTCTGCTTCAAAACCTAAAATAAGACAAAAAACAGAACAAACGTAAATTGAATATAATTATTCAGTTATTATATACATATAATAAAATTAAATCTGACATCAAATCATGGTGATAATTTAAAACCCCGAATTTAAGAAATGCTGTCATTTCAGGTCATTCAGAGCACGTTTCTTCGAATTCGACTGTCTCACACCGTTTTTGATGTATTATGACACCGAAAACGCATTTCCGGTCACCACGGTCAAACGTCACATCCGATTGACGTGTCGTCTGCTCAACCACATTACAATTCACTCACCCTTTTATGTCGTCTGATTTAAGGGAATTCAGACCTCGTTCGGCCCGTTTGGACCCCCCACACGCGTTTATCAAGCGTGCGCAACACTTAAAGAACGCATAATGAGCCCTACCGCACAGACCGCACGTCTGATTGACGTGCCGTCTGTGCGTACACGTCACAAATAATAATTATATTGTTTCCCTGTGATTTCAGGTCAATCCGATGTCTTCCTCTATGACTTTGATCGTCAGACGCCCGTTTTGGCCGTTTATGACACCAGAAACGCGTTCCCGGTCACCACGGTCAAATGACACATCCGATTGACGTTCCGTCTACTCGACCACGTCAAAATTCACTCACCCTTTGATGTCGTCTGATTTCAGGCCATTCGGAGCTCGTTCGGCCCGTTTGGACCCCCCCACACGCGTTTATTAAGCGCGCGCAACACTTAAAGAACGCATAATGAGCCCTACCGTGCACACCGCACGTCCGATTGACGTACCATCTTCGCGTACACCTCAAGAATAATAATTAGATTGTTTCCCTGTGATTTTAGGTCAATCCGATGTCGTCCGCTATGACTTTGACCGTCAGACGCCTGTTTTTGCCGTTTTTGACACCGGAACGGCGTTCCCGGTCACCGTGGGCACACGACATGTCCAATTGATGTGCCGTCTACTCGAACACGTCACAATTCACTCACCCTTTGATGTCATCTGATTTAAGGCCATTCTCACCTCGTTCGGCCCATTTGGACCACCCACGCACGTTTATCAAGTGCGCACAACACTTAAAGAACGCATAATGAGGCCTACCGTGCAGACCGCACGTCCGATTGACGTTCCGTCTATGCGTACATGTCACGAATAATAAATATACTATTTCCATGTGATTTCAGGTCAATCAGATGTCGTCCGCTATGACTTTGACCGTCAGACGCCCGTTTTGGCCGTTTATGACACCGGAAACGCGTTCCTGGTCACCACGGTCAAACGACACATCCTATTGATGTGCCGTCTGCTCGACCACGTCAAAATTCACTCACCCTTTGACTTCGTCTGATTTCAGGCCATTCGGACCTCGTTCGGCCCGTTTGGACCCCCCCACGCGTGTTTATCAAGCGCGTGCAACACTTAAAGAACGCATAATGAGCTCTACCACGCAGACCGCACGTCCGATTGACGTACCGTCTGCGCGTACACATCACGAATAATAATTATATTGTTTACCTGTGATTTCAGGTCAATCTGATGTCATCCGCTATGACTTTGACCGTCAGACGCCCGTTTTGGCCGTTTTTGACACCGAAACGGCGTTCTCGGTCACCGCGGGCACACAGTGGGGCCGATTGACGTGTCGTCTACTCAACCACGTCACAATTCACTCACCCTTTGATGTCGTCTGATTTTAGGCCATTCGGACCTCGTTCGTCCCGTTTGGACCCCCCCACGCGCGTTTATCAAGCGCGCGGAACAATTAAGGAACGCATAATGAGCCCTATCGCGCAGAACGCATGTCTGATTGACGTTCCGTCTGCGCGTACACCTCACGAATAATAATTAGATTGTTTCCCTATGATTTCAGGTCAATCTGATGTCGTCCGCTATGACTTTGACCGTCAGACGCCCGTTTTGGCCGTTTATGACACCGGAACAGAATTCCCGGTCACCGCGGGCACACGGCACGTCCGATTGACATACCGTCTGCTTGAACACGTCAAAATTCACTCACCCTTTGATTTAGTCTGATTTCAGGCCATTCACACATCGTTCGGCCTATTTGGACCCCCCAAGCGCGTTTATCAAGCGCGCACAACACTTAAAGAACGCATAATGAGACCTACAACGCAGACCGCACGTCCAATTGATGTGTTTTCTGCGCGTACATGTCACAAATAATAATTAGATTGTTTCTCTGTGATTTCAGGTCAATCCGATGTCGTCCGATATGACTTTGACCGTCAGACGCCCGTTTTGGCCGTTTTTGACACCGAAAACGCGTTCCCGGTCACCACGGTAAAATGACACATCCGATTGACGTTCTGTCTACTTGACCACATCAAAATTCTCTCACCCTTTGATGTCGTCTGATTTCAGGCCATTCGGACCTCGTTCGGCCCGTTTGGACCCCCCACGCGCGTTTATCAAGCGCGCGCAACACTTAAAGAACGCATAATGAGCCCTACCGCGCACAACGCACGTCCAATTGACGTTCCGTCTACGCGTACACCTCAAAAATAATAATTAGATTGTTTTCCTGTGATTTCAGGTCAATCCGATGTCGT
Source organism: Viscum album (assembly GCA_963277665.1). Classification (NCBI taxonomy): domain Eukaryota; kingdom Viridiplantae; phylum Streptophyta; class Magnoliopsida; order Santalales; family Viscaceae; genus Viscum; species Viscum album. The sequence continues at coordinate 2,003,977,266 of OY728137.1, forward strand.
CCGCTCTGACTTTGACCGTCAGACGCCCGTTTTGGCCGTTTATGACACCAGAACGGCGTTCCCGGTCACCGCGGGCACACGAAACGTCCGATTGACGTGCCGTCTGCTCGAACACGTCACAATTCTCTCACTCTTTGAATTTGTCTGATTTTAAGCCATTTGGACCTCGTTCGGCCCATTTGGACCTCCCCACGCGCGTTTATCAAGCGCATGCAACACTTAAAGAACGCATAATGAGCCCTACCGCGCAAACTGCACGTCCGATTGACGTGCCGTCTGCGCGTACATCTCACGAATAATAATTAGATTGTTTACCTGTGATTTAAGGTCAATTCGATGTCGTCTTCTATGACTTTGACCGTCAGACGCCCGTTTTGGTTGTTTATGACAGTAGAACGACATTCCCGGTCCCCGCGGGCACACGACACATCCGATTGACGTGCCGTCTACTCGACCACGTCACAATTCACTCACCATTTGATGTCGTCTTATTTCAGGCCATTCGCACCTCGTTCGGCCCATTTGGACCCCCCACGCGCGTTTATCAAGCGCGCGCAACACTTACAGAACGCATAATGAGCCCTACCGCGCAGACCACACGTCCGATTGATGTGCCGTCTGCATGTACACGTCAAGAATAATAATTAGATTGTTTCCCTGTGATTTCAGGTCAATCCGATGTTGTCCTCTATGACTTTGACCGTCAGACGCCCGTTTTGGCCGTTTATTACACCGGAAACGCGTTCCCGGTCACCACGGTAAAACGACATATTCGATTGACATGCCATCTGCTCGACCACGTCAAAATTCACTCACCCTTTGATGTCGTCTGATTTTAGGCCATTCGGACCTCGTTCGGCCTGTTTGGACCCCCCCACGCGCGTTTATCAAGCGCGCACAACACTTAAAGAACGCATAATGAGCCCTACCGCGCAAACTGCACGTCCGATTGATGTGCCGTCTGTGCGTACACCTCAAAAATAATAATTAGATTGTTTCCCTGTGATTTCAGGTCAATCCGACGTTGTCCGCTATGACTTTGACCGTCAGACGCCAATTTTGGCCGTTTATGACACCAGAACGGCGTTCCTGGTCACCGCGGGCACACGGTGCGGCCGATTGACGTGCCGTCTGCTCGACCACGTCAAAATTCACTCACCCTTTGATTTCGTCTGATTTCGGGCAATTCGGACCTCGTTCGGCCCATTTGGACCCCCACGCGCATTTATCAAGCGCGCGCAACACTTAAAGATCTCATAATGAGCCCTACCGTGCAGACCGCACGTACGATTGACATGATGTCTATGCGTACACCTCACGAATAATAATTAGATTGTTTTCCTGTGATTTCAGGTCAATCCGATGTCGTCCTCTATGACTTTGACCGTCAGACGCCCGTTTTGGCCGTTTATGACACCAGAACGGCGTTCCCGGTCACCGCGGGCACACGACACGTCCGATTGACGTTCCGTCTCCTCGACCACGTCAAAATTCACTCACCCTTTGATTTCATCTGGTTTCAAGCCATTTGAACCTCGTTCGGCCCATTTGGACCCCCCCCCCCCGCGCACGTTTATCAAGCGTGCACAACACTTAAAGAACGCATAATGAGCCCTACCGTGCAGACCGCACATCCGATTGACGTTCTGTCTACGCGTACACGTCACGAATAATAATTATATTGTTTCACTGTAATTTCAGGTCAATCCGATGTTGTACGCTATGACTTTGACCGTCAGACGCCCGTTTTGGTCGTTTATGACACATAAAACGCGTTCTCGGTCACCATAGTCAAACGACACATCCGATTGATGTGCCGTCTACTCGACCACGTCGCAATTCACTCAACCTTTGATGTCGTCTGATTTCAGGACATTCGGACCTCGTTCGGCCCGTTTTGACCCCCCACGCGCGTTTATCAAGCGCGCGCAACACTTAAAGAATGCATAATGAGACCTACCGCACAGACCGCACGTCCGATTGACGTGTCGTCTCTGAGTACACCTCAAGAATAATAATTAGATTGTTTCCCTGTGATTTCAGGTCAATCCGATGTCTTCCTCTATGACTTTGACCGTCAGACGCCCGTTTTGGCCGTTTATGACACCAGAACGGCGTTCCCGGTCACCGCAGGCACACGGCACGTCCGATTGACGTGCTGTCTGCTCGAACATGTCACAATTCATTCAACCTTTTATGTCGTCTGATTTCAGGCCATTAGGACCTCGTTCGGCCCATTTGGACCCCCCCAGGCGCGTTTATCAAGCGCGCGCAACACTTAAATAACGCATAATGAGCCCTACCACACAGACCGCACGTCCGATTGATGTTCCGTCTACGCGTACACCTCACGAATAATAATTAGATTGTTTCCCTGTGATTTCAGGTCAATCCGATGTCATCCTCTATGACTTTGACCGTCAGACGCCCGTTTTGGCCGTTTGTGACACCAGAACGGCGTTCCTGGTCACCGCGGGCACACGGCACATCCGATTGATGTGTCGTCTACTCGACCACGTCACAATTCACTCACCCTTTGATGTCGTCTGATTTCAGGCCATTCGGACCTCGTTCGGCCCGTTTGGACCCCCCCACGCGCGTTTATCAAGCGCACACAACACTTAAAGAACGCATAATGAGCCCTACCGCGCAGACCGCACATCCCATTGACGTGCCGTCTGCGCGTACACGTCAAGAATAATAATTAGATTGTTTACCTGTCATTTCAGGTCAATTCGATGTTGTCCGCTATGACTTTGAGCGTGAGACGCCCATTTTGGCCGTTTATGACACCGGAACGACGTTCCCGGTCACCGCGGGCACACGGTGCGGCCGATTGACGTGCCGTCTGCTCGACCACGTCACAATTCACTCAACCTTTTATTTCGTCTGATTTCAGGCCATTCGGACCTCGTTCGGCCCATTTGGACCCCCTCACGCGCATTTATCAAGCGCACACAACACTTAAAGAACGCATAATGAGCCCTACCGCGCAGACCGCACGTCCGATTGACGTGCCGTCTACGTGTACATGTCACGAATAATAATTAGATTGTTTCCCTTGATTTTAGGTCAATATGATGTCTTCCACTATGAATTTGAACGTGAGACGCCTGTTTTGGCCGTTTATCACAAACATTTTTTTCAATGTGCATGATATCCAAATTATGCCTCAGCATGTTAGTTTTCCAATACGGAAGACAATAAAAAATACTTTTCTTTTTCCAATTGTGACTGCGCTGCCTACCCGTAGCTCGAATATTACGTACCGGAGGAGCCACCAAATCCTGAATTTCATATACCATGCGGATGTTTTCTTCCTCAATCTGCGATAACATTTCGACTCCTGTCATGATCTTTGGTGCTGGGTTGAACTCTCTAGAACCATCAAATGCCACTCTGTCCTTTCTGAACCTATGTTGAGGGGGGAGAAAACGTCTGTGACCCATGTATGCCCATTTTTTGGAATGCTTAAGCCGTACGGATTTTTTACTTTTTTTGAAACAAGGGCAAGAAAATTCCCCTTTCATACTCCAGCCTGATAAATTTGCATAAGCTGGGAAGTCATTGATTGTCCACAATAAAGCAGCCTGCAGTTTGAACATTTCATTCGTTTCACAGTCATAAGTCATCACACCATCGCCCCAAAATTCATTCAACTCATCAATCAATGACTGAAGGTAAACATCAATCTTACCCCCCAGACTTTTAGGTCCATCAATAAGAGTGGAAAGTAATATAAATTGTTGCTTCATACAAAGCCACGGAGGAAGATTATATGGAACCAACACCACGGGCCATGTGCTATGAGTTGCACCAACCATAGACTTGAATGGATTGAAACCATCTGCTGCCAATCCCAATCAGACATTACGAACATCTTTGGAAAAGTCGGGATGTCTCTTCTCAAAATCCTTCCATGCATGAGAGTCTGCCGGGTGGGTTAACATATCACTTTCATGAACTCTTTTTGCATGCCATCTCATTAAATTAGCAACATTAGATGACATAAAAAATATTTTCAACCTTGGTTTAAGGGGAAAGTAACGCATTTGCTTTACGGAAATCAGTTTCCCCTGTATCACAATCTGACTTTGATGAGTCTGATTTCCCCTGTTCTCTTTCTACCTGGAAGCTCCACAAACCGTACAAATATTCAAATGGGCAGTTTCCTTTCTAAACAACATATAGTGGTTTGCACATGCATCTACAGTCTCATATGTAAAACCTAAGTTCTCTGTCAGCTTATGAGCACGGTAATACGACCCAGGAATCTTAGCGTCAACAGGAAGAACCTTTTTTAATAACACCAACAGCATGTCAAATGATGTGTCTGACCAATGATTCAAAGTATTCAAATGCAACAACTCCACGATAAACGAAAATTTATTGAAAGAAGTACATACTGGATATAATTCTGTTTTTGCATCATCAATTGCTTCATAAAACCTCCTCGAATCACGATCTGCACCAGAGCAAAGATTTATCTCACCAGTCTCAAGATTCTGGATGTCAATGCCTTCAGGATCCAACCCACATACCATTTCAGTAAGCATTTCATGCATTGAATCATTAATCCTTGCATCAACATCCATCTGAACTGTATCCGTATTTTCATAATAAACATATTCTTCTCCATGACGAGTCCAAATCTTATAATTTTTCAGAAATCCATTAAATAATAGGTTCTCCCTCACAGTATCTCGTGTGAATTGATATCTGTTAGCACATTTTCTACATGGACAACTAATATAGTTACTTTCAAATCCTCTGGTGAAGTCAATAAACTGCATAATTCCATTGAAATACTCTCTAGACGTTCGATTTGGAAGATCAATCCAAATCTTATCCATAATAATATCCCTATAAAAAACATTTACATAAGACTTATTACATTTTCATTTTTAATATCAAATATATTTAAAATAAATACTAACTAATTGTTTGTGAACCATTTATAAAATAATAATGTAAGTGAAAGGCCATGTCATACCTGATTGCGCTACAAACTTGGAAGGGAGGGGAGCCGATAATGGTGCTTTGAGGGAGAGGACCGGTGGGGAGCCAGAGCCGGAGTAGGTGTGGCGAGGGAGGGGACGGTGAAGGAGGGGACAGGTGGCGGTGGTGCGGCGAGGGAGGGGACGAAGACGAAGGGGACGGGGGTTGGCGGGGTGCGGGGGGGGGGGGTGTTTGGGGTGCTGGGGGGAGGGACAAGGGGGCGGAGGGCTGAGGGCGGAGGTCGGAGGCCAGAGGGGCCGGAGGCCGAAGGCCAGAGGGTGGCCAGAGGGCTGCCAGAGGGCTCCCGAGGGCTTCCGGGCTGCCGGAGGCGGGTGGCGGGAGGCCGTAGGGCAAAGGGCGGCCGGAGCCGGAGGGAGGAGGGTAGGCGGAGGGCGGCTGGGGAGGGCGGGGGCCGGCGAAGGGCAGCCGGAGGGCTGCCGGGCTGCCAGAGGCGGGTGGCGAGAGGCTCGAGGGCAGAGGGAGGCCGCAGGGCAGAGGGCGGATAGAGCTGGAGGGCGGAGGGCGGGGCTGGCAGAGGGTGGTCGGAGGGCGGACGGAGGGTGGACGGAGGGCGGAGGGTGGCCGGCTGAGGGTGGGGCCGACGGAGTGCGGTCGGCCGGAGGGCGGGTCGGCGGAGGGCGGGGTTTCGGAGGGCGGGCCGGCGGAGGGCGGGGCGGCGGAGGGCGGGGCGGCGGAGGGCGGGGCGGCGTGGAGGGCGCACGGCGGCGGGGCGGCTGGGAGGGCACGCGGCGGCGGGGGGGGGGGGGGGGACGGGGGGGAAGGGTTCGGGGAGGTGGGGGGGGGGGATCACGATCGAGAGTGGAGAGGGTGGGGGGGGAAGACCCTTATTTTTTAAGGAGACTTAGTGACCGCTATTGGCAGTCGCTATTGGTTACCAATAACGACCGCTAATGGTGGTCGCTATAGGTAACAGGGCTCAAATGCCCATATTTCTAGTAGTGAGATACATGGAAGACCCTTCTCACATCATCGACCATGGCGAGACAGACTTCGACGATGGGGAGAATTTTACGGAGGTTCCAGTAGAGAATGATGATCGACAGGAGCAGGTCCTTCATGGATGGTTGATACCTCTGGTGGGCTTTCACTGGAAGCATGAGAACCTCCAGGAGAGCACATGGGAGCAGGAGCCTCAGATGCATGCTCAATACCCCCACGTGTTCCCTTAGTTTGAGTTGTGGCTTATACGAGATTGAGGTGGGGAGAATGTAAAGACCCAGACTGTCCATGCATTGTTTTCAATTAAATTGTAATTTTACGTGTCTGTGAAAATTGTCGACGCATGATTTCGAGGCCTGGAGTGCTCGGAATGAATTTCTGATATTTTTTTCGGGTACGTTTAGATAATGTGAGAGCGGGTTTTTTCTAACTTTTAAACCGGTGCTCGGAATTGAAATCTGAGGGCACCGTTGAACTCGCAGCGCTGGTATTCACTTTGGAAGACATTCACCTCGACGGTAGTTGGTCGAGGGTGGGAGTTATTTTTTGGGTTTTTCCATGAATGAATAAAATAAAAATAAAGTTGTGAAGCTTTATTTTTATTTTATTTGTTAAAAACCTCCATGTGGAAGTTGGTAGTGGGGACCACCCAACCTTAACCTCCCATGAGAGGTTATGGTGGTGGGGACCACCCAAGCCTAGCCTCCCATGAGAGGTTATTGTGGTGGGGACCACCCAAGGCCTAAACCTCTTGAACCCCCCTCTTAATGAGGGAGAAACTTCTCAACTCCCTCATTAATGTGGATCAGCCTCTTGAGCTTCCTCCACCTTAAATTATGCCAATACACCACATTAAATTGTGCCAAATTAGTTAATTAAATGTTATAATTTGAATTTTGTGCCAACAAACTAAATATCCAACATAATCAATTATGTTGTCTACTTGGAATTTTTGGAGGAATTGGGAGAAGAGAGAGCTTTGGGAGAAATAAATTTCTCCAACGAAGAACTTCACCTCCCTACGAAGAAAGCTCCACCAACGAAGATTTCCAAACTCCTTTGACCTTCTTCCCCAGGACTTCTTCTGACATGGGACATCTTTATCTACAGAGAATCAACGTATACACTTCCTCCTCGCGCCAACATAAATGAACAACCCGAGGTAGGGGTTTATTTATAAGCGATTTTATATTCCCAAGATATTTCTTTCTAAAACAATGATCAGATCAACTCTTTATTTTAGATTGATCCGTTAATGTTTTTATTTTGCAGGTTGGGAACAATCATTGCAGGACGGTTTGGCTTTCTTCATTCTTGTTTATGTTGAGCTGTTTTCTACCTCCCTAACGCGGAGGGTGCAGGCCAAACAAACATCGCCCGACCCCCTTCCATCGTTCTTCTTATTTTTTGGTGTTGAATGGAATGTAGGCAACGGATCCGCTACCCGCGAACTCCAAACCCCACGCCGCCTCGCGGCCTCAGCCGCTCCGCGCTGTCCGCAGCCGAGCCGACCCACGCCCGAGCCACCGCCACTCCACGCCGCCATCCACCGAGCCACTGCTACTGTCCACCGACCGCCACCGCTATCTGCCGAGCACCGCTACCACTATCCACCGGCCGTAGCCACCATCCGCCGAACACCCCCGCCATCCGCCGAGCACCGTCACCATCTGCCGAGCACCGCCACCATCCGCCAATCACTGCCACCGTCCGCCGAGCGCCGCCACCATCTGCCGAGTGCCGCCACCGTACACGTCCCCACAGCTGGACCACCCCTGCGTGACCAGACCATTGCCTCGCGGCTAGACCGCCACCCCATGGTCTCGTGCCACACTCGGCCGAGCCACCCCGGGCCGGGCCGAGCCACCCCGCACCGTCGCGGTACCCGTCATCCAAGCCACCATCACTGCACCCTTGCGGCCTACCGGGCTGGGCCGCATTGCGGGCCAGGGTGACAAGAACCTGGTCAGCACAGGCCGGGTCGGACCGGGTCATTCTTACTGGGTCAGACCGGACCCAGGCCCACTACGACCCAGTTACTTTTATTTGGCCATAACTTTGGAACTGGACGTCCGTTTGACGAACCATCAGCGGTGTTGGAAATCTTGGATTGAGACGGTCTGCTTGAGTGAGACCATTTGTGTTTTGGATTAAGATGGGGAATGATCAGGTTAGATCGAGCATAAATCCAACTGGACCCCAAGGACTAAAAGGATAATAACTCACAGACCGGGCCTCTGATTGACACACCTTCTTTCACGTTGAGACCCCTATGACATGGAGGACCTTTGAGTTACTTCTTAGTGGGACTTCGTGGAGGTTGGATTATCGATCAGTAGCTTGTGGAGTGGATCTTCTCGGAGACGAGCGAGCATAGTGTAGGAACCGTGTGGATAGCTAAGACTTGACGACTGCTGACCGTTTTGACACAGAGTGACTCGACAGGCCTAGTGGGGAGCGCCTTACTGATGCGGCAGACCCACAGTGGGGAGTGCCTTGGGGACACGACAAACCCACGATACTTTATAGTAGGAGTACCTCAACAGAATTTGAGGGGGAGAGCCTCTGTGTGATGTGGCAGACCCACGGTGGGGGCGCCTCTATGTGACACGACAGACCCACGGTACTCGATAGTAGGAGTACCTCAACAGTAGAAGGTTAGTTGGAAGCACCTTTGTGTGATGCGAAAGGCCCACTGTACACGATAGCGGAGGATTTGTATAGCAGCCAAGGTGTTTGAAGTTGTGTTCGGAATGTTACTTGTTACTACCCCTAGAATAAATCTTGGTTTGATCTGAGTTAGTATCTCTGTGTTTTCTTCATGATTGAGATGGATTACTTAATAACATAGGTATTTGTATGGGCATATAACTAAGTAAATTTATCTGTTGATTTCATACTTTTTGTTTTATCCTCTGTGTATTTGTGAGACCTTGAGGGTCTTGGGGTCCCTACTGAGTATTGTTATACTCACCCATGCACGGGATATGCCTGCAACTTGTTGTATTGGATGCAGACGACGGACATCGCTGACTGAGGCTGAGAGTACCATGAATGGATAGTGCCCATAGGTGGACCGTATGGTGTCTCGGTATGTAGAAGAGAGGGGTGGACGTGGAGTGTTGAGGATCAGATCTGTACCTACCCTTCAGGTAGGAACCCAAGAGGATGATCCAATATATGTCTTTCCTCTTTCTTCAGTTGTTTGTTTCATAGTTGTACTTGTAATTTCTATTTGGGCTTGTATTCTGGCCCCTTTCTTTACTTTCAACACTCTTTTGGTTATTCAATTTACTTGAGTTCATATCTTTCCATGTGCTTGGTTACGTGTGCTTACAGGTTATAAAAGCAATTCCTTCCCAGTTATAGGGAATACACCTTCAGTGCTAGTTGCTAGCCCCTGGACTATGGAAGGCGGGCTTGGGGTAGTCACGGCACAAGCCCCAGGGTACGGGTCGTGAAAAATTCCATTCAACAATTATGGGAACGATATTTTCGCTCGTGCATACATACGGCTTACCGTCTCCACGGTGCGATGTGATTTGTTCTAAATAATATTCACTATACCATGATTATATAAATGAATTGAATTAATAAATATGATATATATTATACTAATAATATTCTTTAAATTATATAACTATGACATAAAAAGAGGAATAATAACTCATCTATCAAAACATACATAAGAACATAAAGCGGTTAATACCCGAATAATGAGTAATAATGAAATGTTACTAAAAAACAGATGAAAATATGTTCATAAATGTTATCATAAAAATAATTATGATTCTGGAATAAATCAGTAACAGTATTTAAATCATTATATAGGAGTTTTGGATACATACGAAGCATATCAGACCTAAGGTAATGAATAATTTTGCAATCTCATTTTCATTTGATATTGTTTATATGTATGTATTTACCAGGGATATATTTATTATATATGTCCATGTTTTCTAAAAATATTTTCATTAAATGTTTAATATTCTTCTATGTATGTTTAAAGTAATTTTTTACCAATTTTTTACTTTTACTACATGGTATGGAAGGAATCTTTCTTTTGTTGACCATACAAGGTACTTTTTGACATTTCCAGAAAAAGTATGAGGATAATGTTTTTTAAATTGTATGACATGAATTGATTTTTACGGTTTCATGACTCCTTATTTCCATGAATATTAATATAAACTATTTCAATTTTATTTTCTACTATTTTTATTCTTTTAAAATTGTACGGAATTTTGAGAAAAGAAAACATTTTTTATGAAGAAAGGATATTTTCATCAAGAACTATGTTCTTGTTGCTTATCAAAATTATTTTCCATCTAAGATAAAACTCTTTAAAGAGTCTTATGTTTCTATCCCTATTATTACTATTATTTGATTTTTTAAGGATGGAATGGTATTTTATATGGATTATGTTATGTTGGAATGATGTTTAAGAAATACCATTATTTCTTGGGTTAGGTTATGATGTATGATTTATGATTTTGTGGAACATGTAAGAATGATTTCCTTATGAGAAGGGTGGACCTATATCTTCTTCCAATGCATTTGGTAAATATTTATATCTCATGAGATAGAAATGACTGGAATAACATGTAAATCTAGATCAGTAATACATGGATAGAATGACAAGTAAACCCAGTAATGGACTTTTTCCATTACAGTGGTCTTAGTAGTAATGCCTTGGCTACTATGAAAATCATATTATGTACTTATTTGTTTTCCAAAATTATGTGTTTTATTCCAATGCCATTCTATCATGGATAATGTTACTTTATGAAAAAAAATTTACATACTACCACAATTTATATCATGACTCATGATTTTGATGTTTAAACTTTATGTTAATGTTTTTTTGTTCAAATTTTTATGGTTTGTTTTATTTTATCCATGTTTACCCTTACTGATCATTTGAGCTCACCCTTTTTATATTTTTTTCCTTTGGATATAATGAATGGTTTTAGGTGGGAAAATAATAGGGGAATATCTTTATGGGATATATTGAAAATATTTCACGATGATTATAAGATTATGTTCCGAGTTTCCAAAGACACTAAACTAATACAGTCTTTGGGTGTCTATTTGTGTCATGTATTAAGTATTCCTCAAAAGTAATGTAATTTCCTTGTACGTCAATCTTGGGTATCTATACTTGTTATCAGAGTGAAGGTTTAGTCAAGCCTTGGATACTAGAATGTGAAAACATTAGTGAGAACCCCAGAGATATTTCTAAGGTATGTCTAAGGATATCTCTAAGGTTAATTATAAGTATAGGATACAGTCCTAGAATTTTGATAAAAATCATGAATAACCAAGGATTAAACCTAATATGTTAGATATTGAAAGTACTCCCCCATGATAATGTTGTTTTCCTAGTATGATATTTGCATCTCACACTGTTCTTTTTGGGTTTTAGACAATGGATAAAACCCGAAAAAACCATGCTAGTGATCAATGCATTGGGTAATACAATGATTGTCCTACTGAACAACCAAATGTTTTGGGATATGGAATGAAAAATCTTATTTCTATATTTACAAAATCGATGAATCATTTTAGACTTCCAAATGATAAGATAAGGGAACAACATTTTATTGGGTCCTAATGAGGCAACGCCCACCTTCTTTTAGTGGGTCTTCTGATCCAATTGTTACTGAACAATAGATCAGTACCATTGAAAAGATATTTTCTTTCCTTCACTGTTTGGAACATTAAACGTTCATTTCAGTAGTCTATTATTTAGAAGGTGAAGCAGACCAGTGGTGGACTCTAATTAAGAATACAAGGAAGTAAAATGAAATTGAATCCATGGAATGAGACGAGTTAAAAAACTTATTTTTCAATAATTACATTCCTCTTATTCTTTAAAAAATGTTGGAAAATGAGTTCCTTGAGCTTAAGAAAAAGGATGATGAATATGTTGGTACATACAAGGTGGATTTTACAAGATTTTCAAGGTATGATTCTAGCTTTATCATCCAAATTGAAAGTAAAGTTGATCGATTCTTTAGGGGCTTAAAATAGTGTCTTAAAAGGGAATTAGCTATAAGATACTTTAATAGTTATAAAGATATTGTGCATTGTGCTATCAAGGTAGAACCAGAAGTTGGTGTTATATATCCTCTCATGGTTTTGACAAGAAACGAAAGATGGAGTTCAAGAGAAAATCACAAAACAATGGTGAAAAGTGGACAAATGTTTCCTTATGCTCAAAGTGTGGAAATAAGAATGGTGGATATTATCATAAAAGGACTAGATAATGTTTCAAGTATGGAAAATAAGGTCATCAAGTATTTTAGTACCGATGTAATGGGAAAAATTTTGCTAATGATGTGAATAGAGAAAAGATAACAGAGAAATCACCACAAACACTTCAATGCTACTAGTGTAAGGAAATGGGGAATTATTCTAAACAATTCCCTAATCCAAGGGTAAATAATGATCGACATCAACAACCTCTTAAATCCAAAGATAAGGGAAAATCACATGCGATCACTATTGGTGATGTTGTGTATGACAACGAAGTGGTGGAATGATTAAGTGTTTATGTAATGGGAATCGAAAATATTGTTGTGGAATCTAATTTATAGTATTATGGAATATTGGAATATCTTTTATTGGTTTATTGTGTTTTTCAATAATTATATGGTACCGATAACCATGAAAGGTGATTGAAATATTTTTGTAAAGAACATGATATGTGAATAATGATGAGATAAGGATATAATGAGATGCTTGATAGTATTAATGAGATAATGACTGATTTAAGGAAAAATTGATATCATGGTTTGAATATATTGAATTTTTTGGATTTTGGTATGTGGAAAGAGTTAAATTTTGATAGCATTCATGCTTTCACTAAGGTTCTATGGCAATTCATGTTATTAACATTGTTTATAGAGAATACATGTTTAAGGTACTCACATGTTTTGAATGTGACAACTAAGAACTACCAAATGAGATATGGGTGATAAATCTTATGTCAATTTAGTTCACCTCTTTCTAAAGTTTTATATTTGTTAGTTTTTGGAAGGATTGAAATTTTATCCATCTATGGATAGTATAAGTTATTTTCCATTTTAAGTTTGGTATATTAATGTATTATCTCACTATAGGTGTACTTATGCATATTTTTTTACCTGTGATAACCTTTTTATTGATACAAATGGAATGACATATCATTCAATCACATGATCTTATAACACTTCAAGAATGAAAAATACAACTTAATTTCTTTAAATAAGAGATGATGTGGAATTTTTTCAAGGCAAGAACAACAGTGAGATTGTACCAAAATCAATTAAGTATTTATTCTCATGAAAAATTATTCTACTTTAGGAAAAGGATCTTGAAATCAAATTTTTGATGCTAGTACCGTCTTATCTGATGAATTAGAGAGTCCCTTAAATAATCGCAGATTTATGGATTTCTGGTAGTTAACTTTCCCCAAACCTTGTTCTCTATCACTATCCATCAAAACTTGATGGTTAGATTTCTCTTCCATATCCATGTTTTAATTTCCCACCTATGTTCTCTTATGTGGAAACCCAGCGATGAGTTACTTTGGGTAACCGTTATGTTTCAAACTTTCCTTCTTAAAATGATGTTTTATTATCCCTTTTTATGATGTGGGTTTTGATGAATGAAAATTTTAAGTTGAAAACCATTTATAACACCAATGAATTTCGAGGGAGAAATTCATTTTAAGGGGGGTAGATTATAACACTGTGAGATTTTATGAGATAGATTTTTTTTAATTTATTTGATGTATTGTGTTGTATGCTACACCAATATTAGATTGTGCTATACGCAACACTGTATTTTCTTGTAGTATACACAACACTATTCTTGGCTAGTGTTCAACATAATTTCACGTTCTTGTGATAGAATTAATTTCACGAAACATTGAGTATAGATTTTTTTCAATGTATAAATGAAATTTTTTTTGATTATGTTATATGAAACACCAAAGGAATATTTCACTATATGCAAAACGGAATTGGCTTGCGTTACAGGCAAGAGAGACCTTCCTTGATAGCTTGCATTGTAAGTGATACTGAGTGTCACTAAACAATGATTTATTATAAAAATATTATTATTTAATGGGATATAAACTAGATGTTATGAATCATATTAACCCCATTTTTAATTTAATAACATTATCATTCATCTTACACATTTTTAGAACATGGTATGAAAAAAAATCAGTTTTTCAGAGAAAAGAAGTATTTTTAAAAAAATGCAGTTTTGCCGTCTTTTGGTGGTACACCATTTTTAAATCTAGTTTTTGATACTTTTATAAGTTAAATTTGACAATATAAAATTATTATTTGGAATAAGGACATAATAATTTACTTTTTTTGAATTTGTGGTATTTTTCTAATAGAATTTAAATTTTAGTGAATAGTGAAAAATACTACATTTTAATTCAAAACTACCTTTTCATTTAATTTATTATATAGTTTGGTTATATTTTTAATCATTTTTAAAGTGTAATTGAATTATGTTTTTTTAAATTAATACAATGTTTGTCATTGGAAGTAATTTTATTTTTAAATTGAACTTAAACACATGTTAATCTTTTAATAGTTATTACTTCTTAAAAACCAGCTTTTTGGTTTGGACAACGAGAATTAATTTTAAATTAATCATTGAAACTTCTGTGTTTTGAATTTGGAAAAAGGGATTCCATATTTGGAATCATAAGGTTCAAATTGTTTAAATAGGTACCTTTTATTTTTTGGATATTATGAATAGTTACTTTAGTAAATATTTTATTTACCATATCAAAGGGTAAATCTGGTAAATAAGGGTAAAAAATAATATTATAATAATATTAAACTACCCTAAAACATATCCTAATCCTATTTTATGAGATATTTTAGACCATGGACATCATTGGATCTATTTTTCGATCCCATGTATTAATTTGGATGTGAAAATGACATTTTATAAGAATTAATTTAAAGTAAAGATAATTATAACAAAAACATATTTCTTTTACTAAATTGGTTTTAATATAGGTTTATTTAACTTATATCTATATCTATAAATAGTCACATGAAATAAAAAAATATTCACTACATTATGGTATTTTATTTATAATTTTTATACATTAGATAAACGTATTTATTTATGACACAATTATGATGTAGTAATTACCTCATTAATGAAAGAGTCAAATAAATGAATTTATAAATATTAAAATAGATTTAATTTGAACATTTTTATGCCATACATAGATTTATAGATGAAATTGAAATATTAGGGATGAGTTAATTCATTTTTTTTAAGGAATCAGGTTGTCATGAATTTAAAAAAAAGTCAAGTATGAACAGTGTCCAAAATTGACATAATTCATAACTTATTACATAAAATATTTTATCAAAGGATATTAAATTCCTAAAAATATAATATTTGTAAAAATATTTAAAATAATTTTAAATATTTTATAAATAACTATTTTTGGTCGTTTGACATGATATAGTAATTTCATTAATACACCATTTGTAAATAACATGATATTATAGTAAAATTAAAAAAGGTAAAATAAGGGTTAAACCAAAAAGATAAGGATAAAAAAATATATTCCAAACTTGTATTAAAATTATTGGAGTATTTTTATTCTAAAAAATATCATCTTATATTATAATTAAATAAGTTTTTTACAATTTTTAATCGAAATTTAATTTATAATAAATTTATATTTTGAGAGTTTCATAAAGTGACCCTCTCCTCTCTTATAAAAGGGAACCTCCTCCCTTTTCTCTTCACTCCATTTTGATCCTTCAAGCTCGGCCAAAACCTTCCCATTACTCTTTAAAACTTACCTAGTTATATTCTTGAGGTTTTGGTCTTCTCAAAAGACAAACTATAGTACCCTAAGAGGAAATTTAAAGGAGCCACGTTGAGGAAGAGGTAATCTCTTATACCGATTCTTTCAAATTTATTTCTTCTTATACTTCCTCTTCTTTACTTGTTTCATTATAAATTAATAACATAATTATCAAAAATATAATGATATGTTATTATAAATATTAAAAAAACCTATTTCACCTTTTATCCATCCTAGGAAAAATGAAATCACCGCACGTGCATATGTACGTCTTACAGTCTCCACACCGTGGTGAAATCTGTTTTTCACCACCACCTTACTTAGATGGGTATAAAAGTGTAAATAATAACTATATATGATTATTATAAAATTATACTTATTCTTAAATACTATAAACCATCCAATTAAATACCACTCAATAATTATGGGAACAATATCGTCCCTCGTGCGTATGTACGGCTTACCGTCTCCACGGTGCAATGTGATTCGTTTTACATAATCATCATTAAAACATGATTAAATAAATGAGTTGAATGAATAAATTTGATATATTTTATAATAATACCATTTTTTAAATGACACAACTATGACCTAAAAATAGGAATAATAACTTATCTATCAAAACATACATAAGAACATAAAGCAGTTAATACCTGAATAACGAGTAACAATGAAATGTTACTAACAAACAGATGAAAATATGATCATAAATGTTATCCTAAGAATTATTATAATTATGGAATAAATAATTAACATTATTTAAATCATTACATAGGAGGTTTGGATACATACAAAGCATATTAGATCCAAGGTAAGGGATGATTTTGCAATCTCATTTTCATACGAGATTGTTTATACATAAGTATTTACTGGGGATATATTTATCATCTATGTCCATGTTTTCTAAAAATGTTTCCCTAAAATTTTTACTATTTCTATATGTATGTTTAAATTCAATTTTCCAATTTTAACTTTTACTGCATGGCATGGAAGGAATATTTCTTTTGTTTACCATATGAGTTACTTTTTGACTTTTCTGAAAAAAGTACATGGAGAATGATTTTTTAACTTATATGGAATGAATGGATTTTTATGGTTTCACAACACCTTATTTAAAAAAATAATCCTATACACAATTTCATGTTTTAAACTAAATTATTTTCTTTTAAAATTTTAAGGAATTTAGAGAAAAGAAAACATTTTTGAAGAAAAAAGGTTATTTTAATCAAGAACTAAGTTCATGTGGTTTATCAAAATTATTTTCCATATAAGATGAAACTCTTTAAATAGTGTTATGTTTATATCCCTATTATTACTATTATTTTATTTTTTAAGGATGTAATGGTATTTTATATGTATTATGTTATGTGGGAAAGTTGTTTAGAAAATACCATTATTTCTTGGGTTATGCTATGATGAATGATTTATGATTTTGTGGAATATGTAAGAATGATTTAATTATGATATGGGTGGGACCTATATCTACTTAAAATGAATTGGGTAAGGATTTACATATAATGAGATAGACATGACTGGAATGACATGTAAATTCGGTTTATTAACACATGGATGAAATGACATGTAAACCTGATTGAGTAATGGACTTTGTCCACTATGATGGTCTTGGAAGCAATGACTTGGATAGTATGGAAATCATATTATGTGCTTATTTGTTTTCCACAATTACATATTTTATGTAAATTCCATTCTATCATGGTTAATATTCCTTTATGAACAATGCCTTATGTACTGCCTATATTTATTCCATGACTCAATATTTTGATGTTTAAACTTTATGTTCATGTTTTTTACATTAAAATTTTTATGGTTTCTTTTATGTTCTACATGTTTACCCTTATTGAGCATTTGAGATCACCCTTTTTAGCTTATATTTTCCCCATGATATAAATAAAGGTTTTAGGTAGGAAAAAAGAGGAATATATTTATGAGAGATGTTGAAGATCTTTCACTATGATTAGAAGATTATGTTCCAAGTTTCCAAAGACACTAAACTAATACGGTATTTGGGCATCTATTTGTGTCACGTATTAAGTATTACAAAAAAGTAATGTAATTTCCATGTACGTCAATCTTGAGTCTCTAAATTTAGGAGTAAATTCTTGGGTTTATATCCTCTAGCTTTCCCAAAATTCATTTGGTCATTTTATCGAAAATATGCCATCCACCCACTAACAGAACCACTGGGGGAAACATTAGAGAACCTCAGGCCCCCGACCTCTTCATACCTTCAATTGTAAACAACCCCAATGAAATCATCATTCTTGAATGAAAAAATAGTTCATTAGAGATCCCCATTTTACCCTTATGGAAATGGCTTCTCATGGATTTAAAAATTATATTCCTTCAAAATTTAACAACTTCGACCTCTTCACCCTTTTTGGTGGATCTTGTGTAGTTTAAATCCTATATCCAAAACATAATGTTGTTCATTGAGAAAATAAAATTCATCAGGATATCACCTTCTTCAATGGGTTGGGTCGAGATCCTTGGTTTGAAGAATTACCATATTTTAAAAACATGGGTAAAAAAATCAGATTCTAATTTCTAATGGAAATCATACAACCTCTATTCATGAAAACCTTCTATGCTTGAGTTTCACATGTAAAACTAGCTTTATCAATACACATTTTTTAGTTTCGGTCAAGCATGGTTTATCACTATGAACTCCTAGATCCTAAGATCCTTACCTTCAGTTTCTTGATGAATTTCCTCACTTAATCTTCTTCGATGTATGGATGAAGTTTGAATTGAAATTATTTTACCCGATTCAAGCTAAAAATTGAGCCCATGTTAGGAATCTGGTTTAATAATCTTTAACCATTAATTATTGGTTTGTTAGTTCAGTTAGAACCGAAATCACCCTCATCAATGAAAACTCAAATCCCAAGCTCTTTATAATATTTTCGGTAAACTATGATGAAAAATTGAGGTGCGTCATATTCACTGGAGTATCAGCTATCTTGGGTTACATATTTAACTACCCTTGGTAGATCAAGCTCATTTTTATCTGGTTTCTGACAGTTTCCCTTGCTTAGAGCTCTGGTTATTTTCATTGGTAGTAAGGAGAAATCAGTTATGTGGTATCCACATACCTAAATAATTTGATACATGAATTTTATTGAATTCTTATACATAAAATTTTCCATTTTGGGTATGTGTGTAGTGAATTTGGATGCATAAACCCCTTCTGCAATTTGGCTATGTGAATGATGCTACAATTTGACTTCATGGCTTTTTCCTAATTCAGCTATGTGATTGACAACTAGAAATTTGGAAATGTAGATGGTCAATGGAAATTGGTTACATGTGATTCATTAAAAATAATAAAAATAAAACATTAAAATGATTTTCAAATTTAATAAAATAAAATAAGAAAAATGATAATTCTAAAATAAGTAAACAAAGTTAAATCAAAAAATAAAAATGAAATAAAAATAAAAATTAAATAATTAAAAGTAAAATTAAAACAAAATTAATTAAGATAATGAAATTAAATTAGAATATCATTAATTAAAAATAGATATGAATATAAAAAACAAAATATTAATATAAAAAAACACTAAAAATTTATATTAAAAATGAAATTAAAAAATATAATATTAAAATAATGAAAAAATTAATAATTTAAAAATTAAGATACTCATTTAAATAAAAAATTGATGAATTTAATATTTAAACAACCAATTGAAAATAAGTATGTAAATAATGAATATAATACACATTTTGAAATTACGTACATAATAAATTTCCAAAAATGGATGTGAAAAAACATTTGAAATAAAATCCACATCAAATTACACCACACTTAAGACATTTCTTTCCCCTAATAAATATTTTATTCACATTCAATGGTAGAAAATATATCTACAAATGGAAAAAGATGAAAATCCACAAATAATTTATTTTCATAAATATTTTCCCTCATGGATTCTATTAAGTAATAAAATATGAATTCCATCTTGAATTAAATTTTATTAGGGAAAAATTGGTTAATATTAAAAAAAATGATTTAAATTGAAAATTTTAAAGAGAATTTAAAAAACATCAAGTTTCATCCAAATGTGAGTCCAAATAAATCATTACCTATAAGATAATAATCAAACATTTAAGATATAATAATAAATAAACAAGCTTTTGGACAGGGTGAAGTGAAAATTTATTGGTGGAATAAATGACATATCTAATAGATTATGAATAAAGAATCAAAAAAAATAAAATAACAAAATACTAAGAAGTTCAACTTGGGTTATGATTTTCATTTCATAATTTATTTTCTGCACATCTTATAAGTTAAATTATAATTAAAAAATTAAAAGTCAATTATTATTATATAACATTCACACAATAATTTTTGAAAACTATTTTTTAACAAGGAAATAAAAATTATTTACTAAATTAAATCCAAGTGGTAATTAGGAATAATATTCTCAAAGTTGCGTCACAATCTTGAAATTTGAGAAAACAATTCACCTAACAAAAAATTCTATGTGATTCTGAAAAACTAAATTATTCAAAAAAATTATTGGATTTTTATGGGTTCTCAATGAATTATAGATTATCTTAAATTAAAGCCCCCCACACATAAAACCTAACAATCTCCTCATTTTTTAATGTAAAATTAGGAGGACATTTCAGGAAGTTTAAATTCAAAAATATTTGTAATGAAACAATGAAAGATTCTTGTTTAGGGTCAGAATAAGGTTAAGAAATTATTTTTACATGAAAAAACATTCTCAACATGGAAAATACATATTGGTCACTACTTAAAAAATCAAGTATGTTAATAGCAATTTTTAAATAGGTTTCATGGTACACATTGAATTTTAAAAAGTCATTCATTAAGGAACCAAGATGGTCGTGAAAAGAAGAAGTTTAGTATTCAAAGTCTTTAAAATATAAGTAGTGACCATAAGGTTTTACATTATATATTAGAAATAAAAAATCACTTAAATATGAAAATTTCAATTATTTATTACATCTCAAGTAATAAGAAACCATTGAAGGTTAAATAGTATAAATGAAATGCAGAATTTGAATTTTAACTCCCCTGTGATAAAGCTTTAACACTTGAATCTTAGTAAAAGAAACCCCCTAATCCCCTATGGTATCCCAAAATTTAAATCCTAAAAAATAAATAAATACATTAATTTCAATAATTTAAAGTGAAATAAGAAAAACCATAGAGAATATTTATATAAGTTCAATTAATTTTTCTTTTAAAAACAACTCCTTCCTCATTGATTCACACCCGACCTCTTCTAAGGTAGTACAAAAAATAAATGAATGGAAAATCATTAATTACATTATTGAAAATTCAAAAAAATCATTCCAAGTATAGATTTGGAGTTTGGTATGAAAATGGATATCAGCACACAACCGAGAAGGAGAAATTTATTCAAAAAAATAAAAAATGAATAAGCTTATAAAATTATGGATTACCTCCCATGAAACACTAAATTTAAATTCTTTATTAAGACTTTACCCCCTTAAGTGTTCTATCCTCTATCATTTATTGGGTATGAATTATTATTAATTGAATACTTGGTATTGTGTTTGGAAATTTCAGCTAGTTCACTCAAGACATCAAGAAATTCAGTAGTATGAAGAATTCTCCTTAAAAAAACCAATGTTCAAGGACTAAGACTCCTTCCCATAGTAGTTTCATGACCCATATTTTCATTAAAAGAATCAATAAAAGGATAAGATAGATCATAACAATTCCCAAAATGAACAACCTCTCTACTCATTATCTCACCCACAATCTCCCCACACTTGAAACAATAAAAAAGTAAGAATTAAGTTCTACAGTAGCTGAAAATAGCTCACTATCAGTAGTATAAACCTCAAAATGATGCTCAGAGATAACTTCCTTTGATGAAGTAGGTAAAGATTCCTCAAGATCTTCTACGAACTTATCAATGTCATGAATAAAAAATTCATCATTCAAGTAATGCATTGATGAATGGATAGACAATGAAACATATATTTGAGTAGACTTACCACTACCAAAAATATTCTTAAATTAAAATCTATCATATGATATGAGAACAACCTCTCCAAGATTTCCTAATAATTCTATAATCTTGAGTATTAAAAAATCACCATCAAATTCTCTTATATTAGGAGTAGACTAGTTGTCCACATCTTGAAAACAACCTAATTTCTCACTTCCTACACTATCAACATGATAGGGTGATTCATTTTCAGTTTCTAAAGGATTAAAACTCACCCAATAGTTTTCCCCAGTTTTATAACCTTTATTTTTAACAGAAGAATCACTGAAACCATACTCACAGTTCTTAAGAAGATGGTAATATGAATCTATTTCCAAGTTGGAAACAAACTAGGGATATGAACTTTGAACATAATCATGAGAAACCCTTTCAACATAAATGTTAGGGGGTGGTTGGAACACTTCATTGACTTAATAAATTAATCAATTAATCTAACTCCTAAATTTCCATATCCTTTCTAAATCAATTTTGAAAAAATATTCAACAAAAGTTACTTGAAAATGTTCATTAATAGACTCACTGGTCGATTCATAAAAAAGATAGTGATTTTACCTTTTAAACTCATCTCTAAACACTTCCTTAGAAACATATATCAAATTATAACTCACCAAAAGAGGTGAATCATTAAAAAAATAGAACTCTTATTGATTATAACCATCTTGAAGGGTCACTTTTACCTAATAAACATCAATAAAACCCCAAACTATAGAAAAAAATGGTCTTTCTAGAATAATTGGGACTCTTTTATCACTCCCCATTTCAAGAATTAGAAAATAAGTGGGGAGTTTGAGCTTTACAATATTAACCAAAAAGTATTCTATCCATCCATAAGGATAAGAAAGTGACTTAACAGCTAATTATAGAGAAACTTAAGTTTTTTTAAGCTCCCAATGTCCTAAATTTTTGAATAAGGAGTAGGAAATAAGGTTAATGCTAGAATATAATCACACAAGAACCTAATATCACCAGTAACTCTAATTTTATGGGAAATATAAAAGGATATAGTTTTTTCAATATTGGAGGAATGTTTTTTTGATGAATTTAACTACAATCCTCATTTAAATTAATTATTTAAAAGTCACCCCAATCCTTATGATAAGAATCATTTGGTAAATTAAAACCAAGAAGGAAAATAATACAATTCCTCTAAAAAGGGGATATTTACATTTAATATCCTAAAAAATTGAATAAATTTCAAGTAATCTGATTCATTGTTATTTTTAATCTTTGAGGAAATGTAATGAGAGGATAAAAATTCTTATAAATAGGTTGTTCACTCTCCTCATTCTCAAACCTCACATTTTCCTTTCCTTATTTGATTAATTCCCACTTTATTTTCTTTTTTTAATCAGATTTTTCATGTGAATATTCATTATTATTTTTTTATTTTGGACACTGGTGTCCAGATTTCCAGTTCTGGTGTTTTCCATGTTTTGATTTTTAGATTCATATAAATCTTAAGGTTCAATTTTTATAGGTTATTTTATAACTTTTTATTGGGTTTTCAGACTTGATATAGTTTTTATAGCCATGATTTATTCCTTGGGTTTCAACATTTTAGTTTTATTAAACATCCCTTTATCTAATCCTCCTAAGTCCCCAAAAAGTTTTTCCATTTATAACTCATGCATATGAATTCTATAATTTGTTTCTGGAATGTTTGAATCGAGTCTAGAATTATGGGAATCTAACTAAAATTTTTTAAAATAAAATATTCCTATAAACTATTCAAACATTCCACTAACAGAAACTTTATAATTTTAGGACTCGATTTTGAAATGATTTTTAAATGAAGTTCTAGATGTTGTGTGAAATAACGAGAAGCAGATTGTTTCAACAAAACATGTTCTTTCTATGAAAATTTGGGATGAGTTTTCTAACCAATGTTACATTGACTCAGAAAATGTTTATTGATAACTTGATTTATAGACCTATAGTCAAAATATTGGGAACTATCATTAGTATTCATAGGCAGATAAATGTTAAGAAACTATTTTTGAGAAGTTCCATATAACCCACAATGACAGCACTGCTCCCTAAGTGAATTTTAATTAACAAAAATATTCTAGGAGTTAGTATAACCCCTATGAATGAATATCTTCTTTGTGATTTTTTGTTGGTAAATTTTTGAATGTTTTTGAAAGAGTTTTTTTATATCATCAGCTATCATAGCCAAGAAATCACCACCACAATATTTATCCCCAAGAATTTTATCGTAAGGAGTGATGATATTATAAAATGAATCCATCAAGAGATGAAGAGAAATTAGGTTTTTTGTAAATTGTAAAACAATTCCCCTAAACTTTTCCCAATATCATTGGAATTTTCATCCTAATCTTAAATGAAACTGGCGATTTTATGTCTCACTTATATGGTAGTGTTTCTAGGATAAAATTTAGTAACAATGGAGTTGAAAAGTTGGTCCCATGTGTCAAAATTTGCTCATAAAAATTTTGGAACTAGATTCTATCCTTACTCTTTAAACAAAACAGAAATACCCTCAACCTGAGCTCCCCTTAATTCAACCCATTAAATGGTAGATGTTTTATCAATATATAAAAATTATAATGAATTCAAGATAATCATAATTAGGTTCACCATTAAAAGAGTGTAACATTGAGTTGTATGATTGTTTCATCTTAAAACATCTAGACCTAGGGGATAACCACATGAAATATGTATTTTTTAAAAAGGTTAGAATATGAAAATACATATTCCTAGGACTCTATAAATTCCCATTCATAGGTCAATGTGAAACAAGATTTTCTTTTTATATCATGACTCTCTAAATTTCTAGATTTTGATTTTCCATTTCATCTTTTTTATTATTTTAAGGGGAAATAATTTATGTTTATCTTAGGTATTAGTTGTTGAAGTTCAGATTTTCAATTTTCCATTATGTGAATAAGATTTGGAATTCATATAGTTTAAGAAAAATTAAACAAAACTATTTAATTCAAGCATATTTTTCAGAATGTTTTTTATAATAAAAAAATTGTTTAAATGTTTTTTTATATTGGTTGCATGCGACTTCTATGGATATGGAGTTGAAATTTTATTCCCATGTAGTAATTGATGTGTGAGTTAAATATAATTATTTATTAAACCTATCAAAACCATTTTTGGTAATTAGGAGTATCAAATCACTAGGGAAAGCGTAAAAAATTATGTAACCAAAAAAATAGAATTTAAAAAAAGAGAAAATGAAAAAAGTGAAAATAATGTTGTGATGGTAGATGAGAAACAATAGTAATGAGAGAGAGAGAGAGACTGATTGATAAAAAAATAGGGGGATTAGACTTTTTAGAATTGAATTAATACTACAACTTTAACAAACCCAACTATTACAATGTTTTTGAGAAGGCGTGTTGAAATGCCTAAACATTGTTAGGTGAAATCCATGGTATAGGGAACTCACTTGAAATATGATAAGTCAACCAAAAATTCTAAAAAATAATTTTTCATTGTTTGAGAAGTGATATGTTATACTTTTCAAATTTTTGGTATATTATATGATGCTCAAAAATTGAAAATATTCACTAAAATCTCTTATCAGAACTTAGAATACTGTAAAAATGATTCTCATTAAGAATAAAATAAATACAACTGTACAATTAATTACTCTGACATAATCATGAAAAATAAATCTAAATAGAATAAAAAATATGAATTCATTCTAATTTGATACCCCTAAAGAAATTATGTTCACATCTTCAAAGAGATAAATATGAAAATACTAAAGAAATAAATCTTAAAAAGGAATACAATAAGAGATGAGAGAGAAAGGAAACTTATCTATAGAAGTTTATTTATTTCCCCTTACTCTAGCTTCTGTAACTCCTACATTAATATTATTCTCTCCTCTACATGCATAAATTTTCCTATGCTGTATTTCCATATCTAGAATGAATTCCCCGACTCCCAATGTCCCTATGAAACTCCTTTAATATTTTTCCAAATCTCATCTCCTTCATACATTGTCTTAATTATATAATCGTCTAATGAAGTGTTGTAGTTGGACTATTTGGCACTTTCATAGTAATTTTAGCACTTACCTTTAATAAATTATACTACTAATAGATTCACATTAAATGCTCCACCCAAACACATCCAATAAAATCTCAGTAATTGATTTTAAATTTTCTCCGACTAGAAAATTCCCTGAACATCAAGCTTAATACATGCCTTGAGTCTACTCAACTCACTCATCATCTAATCTAACTATTATTACATTCACATATTTCTCTTAAAACCCATGATATGTATTTCAATAAGGCATGAGCTTGACTCATTCAGTTTAATAAGTGTGACTCCTTTACCTCAACACCAAATTCAAACAACAAAATAGTAATTTTGGGTGAAAATGATCTGGTTCATCTCATTTGGTTTTACTAAAACTCCTTTGGGAATTTTATCAAAAAACTATTATTCTACCTCTAATATACATAAAAGAGATACATTAGAGAACCATATGGCCCCACCATCTTCACACCTACATCAGTAAACAACCCCAATGACATAATCTTGATCAAATGAAAAATAATTTCATCAGAGATATTTAGTTTGACCTTGTGAAAATAGCTTCTAATTACTTTAACAATTATCTTTGTTTATAATTAAACATATTTGGACCCTTAACCCTTTTTAGTGGATATTTTTTAGCTTCAATCTAGCATCCAAAACATAAAGTTTATCAGTGAGAAACATAAATTCATTGGGATATCATCTTATTGAATGGGTGGGATGATTTCATTGGTTTGATGAAGTTCTATATTTTTTCAAACTTTTATAAAAAAATCCAATTCATGTTCCAAATAGTCATTGAAAAATCTCAATTCATGAAAAACTCATATTCTTGTGATTGAAATGGTTAATGAGAATTATCGATGAACTTTTTTGCGTTTGGTCGGGCATATTTCATCGCTGAGAACTTATTGATACCAAGCTCCTTAGGTTTGGTTTCTCTCTAAATTTATTTGATCAAGCTTCTTCGATGCATGGATGAAGTTCAAAATGACTTCCTTCGACCTGATTCATGCCAAAAATCAAGACCATATCGAGAATCTTGTTCAAAATGACTTCCTTCGACCAGAGGTCTTTGAATATATCAAGATGTTATCTATGAAAAAAATGACGAAATAATCTATATATGTTTGAAAGATCCTACTCATGAGAGCTACATACAGGGTTGGAGCTTTCATTATCCCGAAAGGCATAAAAAGCCATTTATGATACCCATTTTTTCTCCTAAATGTTGTATTCAGTATGTCATACTTTATAAACCAAATTTGATGATAGCCAAAGTAGAAATCAATATTTTTGAACCTTTAGGATCCCCTAAACTGATCAAATAATCCCTAAATCCTTAGAAATGGGCAACTAGTCTTCAAAGTAATTTGATCTAACTTGATGTATTTTTCACAAAACTAAATAGCATCATCCACCATATTATTGAAAAGAACTAGATCACACCAAGGTTATGTGTTAGGTTTGATAAATCCATTATTTTATTGTTCTTCAATTTTCACCTTAATCTCCTTTAAATTGGTAGTTTCCACACGGTAAGGTTGAATAGATATAGGGTGCGCACCAGGCATGAGTTCAATTTCAAACTCAATACCACTATCTTATGGTATCCTAAAGAAATATTATGGTATGGAATATTAGTACATATCTACAATAGGAAGAGAATAAGATGGAATCCTTTTCATCACTATTAAAATAATCAATCTATCCACTTATGCTGTAATGGCTCCAAACTTGCTAGTATCTGATCCCACTTTGTCTGCTTCAAGATCCCACTCACTGGTCAACAAAAATTTCTCTCCCTTAGTCACTATAAAGGATAATCATCTCTAGTAATAGTCAATGTGTTCATGGTAACTACTCAACCACTCTAGGAAAAGTATCACATAGAATCCATACATCTCTATAATTATAAAATCCCACACATTTTCATAGTCAATAATCTCTTAGGGATAATCTGGGTAAATATGGAGATGATACTCTTTATTTCCCAATTTTATATTAAAAAAAATAAATTCAGAATAGAATTTAACCTGGAAATATAACCTAACAACCCCTTGAGAATATCTAAACAAATGGGTTGTTTCTATATCAAATAAATAAATATAAAACATAAAAGTAGTTAGGACAATACCTTGATTCGTTGAAGGTCCCTCTACACCATCAGTTGAAACATATTTGGACACATAAATTCTACGTATGTTATCTCCATGAACTCTCCCCTAAGGATCATGTGTCACTTGATTTACACACCCTAGTAGAGTCACCACATACTTCTAAAACTCTCAGACCACATCTTAGCCTAACCTCACTGATCACATCCAAGAAGACTTCACACAATACTTTTAAATATATCCAATCATTCCAAAATAACGAAAATTATTGGGAGGATTAGGAAATTATGTAAGATAGTTACCATTCTATCCAAAATTATATCACCTAGAAGAACTATATATCATATATGTAGCTAAATAACCCTTGATCTGCTTTTATTTTTATCCACCACCCTGACACATGTCCTCTAATTTCCTATTCTTAATACCTGAATAAGTAGCTTGGGAAGCACTGGAAAATATAATATTTAGTCCACTAAATGTTGAAAGACAAATGAAAAATTTATCTTCCTATATCCCATTATCAATAATCAAAGTATCATCTATCTCCTCAATATAAGTGGTCAAATAAAAATTCCAATCCTGACACATCAACTCATTTTGGAGACAAATATCAAACTTATTGGCCTTCTACACCTCATTCTCATCTAATAAAGGATACAAATGTAGTATCTCAGTGAATCATGTAGAATAAGATGATACCAACATTGTACCTTGATGAAGCTCGATGAACTTCTGGGCATGATCCAGCTTCAGCATATCAAGGGATAATTCCTAAAAGAAGATGTCCTCGATGGTTTACTACATCATAACCTTATTTATTCCCACATAATTCATAATACCCACAACCCCCAAGCTGGTTCATTGTGCATAAAATCTGCAAGTTTCACCTTTCGATCTTCCATAGTATCACCCATGTCAAATATTCTATTAATAATGTATATTGAGTCTTCATCATACTGAGGGTCTCTAGTACCCAAAAAGGTTGGGGGATTTTGGAGTTGAAATCCTTGAGAGTGGGAAAAAATTGACCATTGATCTCCTCTACCCAGAGCAAGAACTATCTAGAAGAGTATAGGTTGGGTTAGTTCTATGGCTAGAACTACAATAGTAGCTATGAGAGTATTCCAAATTTCACCCTCCTATATAGAAGGTAGTGAAATAAGGTAATCCTAACTTGAGGGAGCATTCTGATCAACTTACCTTTATGGTTATATAGGATGTTTACAAGGTGGAAATTTTTTAATTGCTAAATCAAACTCTTAGAAAAGATCAAACATATAGTTTAAGAAGACTGTTTAATAGTCTACATGAACAATCAATGAATAAAATAATAATAATATCATAAAAAGAGGGTATCCACAAACATAAGGTATAACCCCCCTTAGAACTAACCCAAGGGAAAATCTAAGTCACCTGTACACATAAAAAACATAATATTTTTAGGTTTAAATAATTAAATGTAATCAATAATGTACCAATGAAGAACAAATAAAAAATTTTAAAATGAATTTAGATAATTCTAAACCTATATAATACATTAAATAAGAATGTGACATTTAAAAATACATGCCTAATAATGATGCATTATTTCAATCTAAATCACATAAATTAGAATATAAACATTAAGGTAATCACCCAAGATAAAATACATCAATGGTAAAAACGAATTACAAGAACATTAATCCCAATTTCTAGGAAAATCAGTGATCCATTATAAAGTTCTATTTAGGAACTAAAATAGTTCCCCTCCGAGAGTCCCAAAAATCCTATCTCTTGTCTAAAACATCCCAAATCAAGGAAAAATAAGGGAAATAGGTTTCCTATGATACCATTTTGTAACACCCCAACCCGAATCATTGGGTCTGGGATAGAGTTCCATGACTCCTCATGTATTCCTCCCTGTATGTACAAGGCTATAAACTAACATCAGGGGCCTGAGATGAATTGTAGATAGACTATTCCCTTGGTAATAGATAACCAATAAAGGATACAATAGAAAAAGCAATAGAAATAACAATAATAATAATGGAAAAAAATACTCCATACAATAACATACATGATATGCGTATCAATCCCATGCTCTAATATTATGGTATGTTAGTCATATAATCCAAATAAGAATAAAGGATACACACATGTGGTAGGTAAATGTACAAAATTAGAGAAAAACCAACTAAGTACATGTGAAAAAACACATAATACCCAAATTCTATCCTGAAATCACCCCACCCCATCCTGTATCTCTTTCTCAATTTCCCACCATATGTACCTTTCCCTTAACTAGATCCTTGATCATAAAATCTACATGCACACTGAGTTACTCATGTAGTGTGTGAGTATAAAACCCATCGATACACCACCAATGGTCCTTAACATATGTTCCTAATATACACAATTTTATATATTTACAATAATCAATTCATAGTTAAATATTATGTAATCACACATGTGCACATATATGTCACGTCCTTGAAGAATAGATATTTATGCATTGACTCTATTCAATAGGGAAAGTTAAATGTTGGCCTAATGTACTTGGACAACCAATCATCTATATATATCCTCAATGAAGGGATACGACAACCAACTTTAAGGTAAGTAATCACATCAATCCAATTTACCTCTCTAAGGAAATCCACACACCACATGTCGATCCAATCACATAGATATAGAGAAATCCAACATACCGCATGTCAAAAATACTCACAATTAGAGGGAAATCCACAAACCATGTGTTTACCCAATCATATGTCCATGGTTCAATCCATCACATAACATGTTACCCAAATCTCATAGATCTAGGTAAATCCATCACATCATCCACACTCCCCCTCTAAGAGATAGATTTTCTCATATGGATAAACTTGGTCACTCAATTTTAGTGATAGATAAATTACACAAGTAATAAAAAATTATATAATAAATAAGTTCATAACCCTATCATATCAAAAAAGAAACATATATCCAGCAAACAACCACATGAAATTCATATTAATCATACGTCTCATGAAGCTACAAACACACACACACCACTAGTGAATCATATCAATCATAGGTCTCACGGGGACACACACTCACAATAATTCTAAACAACCATATGAATATTCCATATATAGTAAAGGATTACTAGCTAAAGAGAAATGATGTTATGATGTCATGAATTTCCACCCACTTCGAGTTTCACATCAATAATCTTCGAGAAGAGTCACTATCATCAACGACCTTGGTCCAAGGGAGAAGCAGATGTCAAATCTCCAAATTTGGTTATTATTTCAATTAATGATAAAAAAGTATCTTATTAGATATTGTAGTAACACTTATATATACTCATGAAATAAATATTATAATGCTTTTACCAAGAGAAAATTTAGAATTAGACTATTATGGATGGAATTTACCGATTTGGAAACACTGTATCGATATGAGCTTTAAGCATTGAAGAAGGGACATGGAGTGAGCCAAAACCACCTAAGAACCACCTAATGTTCAAGTGAACTGGGTGAAGGTTTAGAAAATTCATAAGGTCTCTAGAATTTGTTAACAAGATATAATATGAAACATTCATGGAATGAAAGTTTAGTTCATTATGGGAAATCATCATACACTTGAACATTTACTCCGTAATTGATTGGTTCATGCTAAGAGCCCATTGAGACCTTTTAGAGAAATTCTGGATGGAGGTAGAGTTTGGATAACTATAAAGGTTGGAATGGATTAAGTTGAACTTTGGATAGTATTGTTTAAGGTTAAAACATTTATAAAGATTATTTTTGGAATATTATAATACTATAGTTTTAGGAAAAGGACAAACTGCAGGTCGGGGGATAACCCGTCGCGTCAGACAAAGCTGTAGGAATCGAACCCACAACCATAGTGCGACAGACCATTATTACCTACCACTAGCCTACAGGAAGTCCCTGGTTATTACAAAAAAGTTTTTCTAATCTAAATGGTATGTGCTAATTTTTGGAACCTTATACAATTTTGATAAATAAAACATTTTTGAGTTCTATTACCTTTTGGAGTGAAAGATGGTTTTATGGTAAAAATTTATTAAAGAATGAAAGTCTACATTACAAGTAAGTATATTTCCTTACATTCTTAGTAAATCTCTTAAATAAATTCCATAACTTTATGAAAGGTAACTTAAAGAAAAAATGTTGTCAGTTAACTTTTCCAATTGGAGAGTCAATGACCATTTAACCAATCACATGTTTGTGATTTTCTTGTAGTTAACTTTATCCTAATCCTGTTTTGTACAACTCTCCATCAGACCTTGATGGTTTGTTTTTCCTCCATATCCATATTTTCATAGAATCCTAGTATGGTATATCTCGAGTGACCTTTGTACTTCTCTTTATTTCTTTTAAATTTAAATTTTTATTAACCTTATTTCCAATTTGGGTTTTCCACAAAGGTATTTTCTATTTTCAACATTTTATTTTCAAAGAAAAATTTTAAATTGCGAGGATGCAATTTATTGAAGGAGGGGAGAATGTAACACCCCAAGCTTCCATGGTACGCTCCTCATTGAATAATAGAGTAGCGTATGTTGTACGCAACCTCGAGTTCTAACACACCGCGACCAATAAAAGTAGCAGTTATGAATAGTAATACCCACTTTTTGAAATTATATAAATTTTATATTTCAAAATGGACTTCATTTTTGGATTCGGAATATTGAAATTAGCCTATGTTTAATTTTTTGTATTTTTCTAAAAAAATTCAATTTTTGATGAATAGTGAAACCACTAAGTGGTATTTTAAAAACTAATTTTTCATGTAAATGAAACATTACCACTTCTGTGTATTGAATTTCAAAAATCTGACATACATGGTTGTCATTAGGAAGAAAAATGTGGTTCAATGAGATGAAAATAATTTTTGGTGAATAGTAACTTTTAAGTTTTATTAATCGCGATTAAAGGTAATTAGTGAAATTTAAGGTAAAAATGATATTATAAAAATATAAAAATATATTTACACTTGTCCTACCCTTATTGGATGATTCATGGCCGACCAAGAAAATCCATGGTTCAACTTGAGGACCCCATGGAGCCACTTGGGTAAGAAAATGACATTAATAACTTTTTATCTAAAGTAAAAATAAAATCGACACAAACATCTGTTGTTTTACTAAAACAATTATTACATGGGGTTATATAAGTTAAATTTTCAACTATAAATATTCATTGGAAATATAAAAAGAGTTCATACATCATGGTAATTTTTTTATAATTTTTTGGAATTAAATAAATAAATTTATTTAACACACCATGATGATGTAGTGATTACCTCATTAATGAACTTTTTAAATAAAATGAAAATATAATATAAAATCTAAGACTTAAACTTGTCAAAGACCTATTTTATGGGTATATTTCTAACCCTTATCACCTTATCCTAGAAACATATAATTGTGGGACCTCTAAAATCCGAAAAGCATTTCATAATAATGTAATATTTCATGACTTTTCAAGAGTGCCCCTCCTCTCCTCTTATAAAAGGCCCCCACCCCTACCACCTTATTAAAACCTTCAAAGCCATTTAGCTCGGAAAAACTCTGCCCAAATACTCTCTAAAATTCCCTCTCTTACTCTTTGAAGCCTCACTTTGGGCAGAATTCTTCCCAAGGATTCCTTTGGCTCAAATCAAAAAGAGTTACCTGATTTTAAGGTAATGTCTTCTCTTATGTTATTTTGTTTTATTTTTCTTCTCCAACCCCTTAAACTATTTTTATTCCTTTATTTTGTAATAACACCAGTATATTAAATATACTAGGATGTTGTTATGACAAGTATTTTATTTACACTTACACACACCTTCGTCTAATGGTTAAAGAACATACTGTTTCTGTGGTTGGAAAATTTCTGCCTCACGAAACGATGATTGTTCAATATTCTTTTAACAGCTCTCATGGTGGAAATTAATACATCAATATATTTTTATATGATATATATTATGTTTATGTTTTCCTTATTCTTCTTTATTTCTCATTTATGGCATACCTTTATGATTTCCATTATGGGTAAACGTGATAATTTTATTTTAGGAAGTGTGGACTACCACCCCCTCAAAGTGATTTGAATCATTAATGCCATATGTGGGATGTATAAAGGATGGAGTAAATGATATTATATATGATATTATACTGGAATTATAATATACCTTTATATAATTATTATTTCATTCCATTAAATACTAAATAGAAATGAAAGTAGCGTTCATGCGTACGTACGGCTTACCGTCTCAATAAGTGGCGCATTTCATTTCTTACCTCTAAATGTTACGTAATATTATGAATAAATGTATATACTGTATATATATGATATATATGATATCTACATCATGAATATAATTCTAGAGATAATGGATATTCTGCCACATAAACAACTTGTAATTATAAGAAGTTTATTTTTGACTCAAGTACCAAAGATCGACAAAACGACCGTTATTAACTTAAATAATTGCATAATGTTCATAACATGGTAATAAGTGATATAAAAGGAATAATGAACCTGAAAAATGTTCTTAATCAATTATAAATTAACTCTAGTTTATTATTAAGGAGGTTAAATAATGATCGAGTCAAGTCGGATACTAGGTAAGGGAATTACCTAACCCAATTTCTATTCTTTGGGTTAATCTCCTACATTCAAATTATTTCATGATATTATTATTTCCAATATTTTATTTGTACTTTATTTATGTGTACTTATAGTGAATACACATAATAGATCTAATTTATTTAAAAAATGATCTTTGTAAGGGACTTTGTCTCAATATCCATTCATTGAGTCATATTTTGTTTTATACACAAATTTCTTCTATATGGTGTATAAACCCCTTTGACTTTTACGTTTATTAAAAAGGAATCTTTTTATATGATGAGTTTTACTAAATGAAAAAAAAGAATGTTTTTCTTATCATACGTATGTGGTGACAATGACTTCTCCGCCACCGTGACCATTATTTGAGTTTCAGCTTCCTCTACAATCCATAACTTTTTTTAAATGAAAAATAAATACCAAGTTTTAATTTAATTTTATTTTGGTATTGAAAATGGTTTTGATAATGTTTTTATTATATCAATGTGTTGTATTGATATCTTGTGATTGAAATGTGGAAATGTTATGTTTCCTTTATGCATGTTTTATGTGATACGATTATGTTATGGTATATGATATGTTTAAACCTATTCATACGAGGAATGCATTTGACTTAATAAGTTACGGGTGGAGCCCGCTATAGCTCCTCGATGCATCGGTAGGTCTCATGAGACAAACTAGTGTCTTGGCATGAGGCCTTGACAAAATCTTATTTGTAGTCTTGGCACGAGGCCTTGGCTACATGGTTATGATAGTCTGGCATTATGTATTCCATCATTTTGAAAGTGGTTATTGATATTGCATGTGATTATTCGACCAGTATAATATCCATGTGAATAAGTAAATGGAATTATTTCATTTTACTTTTTCCATATTATGCTGAAGTTCATGTTTAAAAGGCTTTTGTTTTAGTTATACATTGCATTAAATGTTAATGCTTATTTATGAAAGCTTCCGCTATATTGTTATCCTTACTGAGCATCTGAGCTCACCCCTTCCAATGTTTTAATTTTTCTAGGATGTGAAGAAGTATATTATGAATGACCTGTAGGGATAGTATGAGGGGATGTGAAGACAAGATGTTGTTGTAGTTTTGTTTTACTTTATGATGTAATGTAATACTTATGAATGTATCTAGTGTTTCCAAGGCTACAAAACTAATCGGTCTTTCGAGACTTGATCTTTTGTGATCATGACAATGTTACGCAATAGTGCACTGACTCTGGTTAACTGGGGTTGGGGCGTTACATTTCTCATTGTGATGCACATGCATTCCAACAATCATGTCAGTAGTCCATACAAAACATTTGAAAAAGTTAAGGACTTTCCACCTTTTGTGCAATGATTTTATGATGACACAGTTTTCTAACTCAGTATAATTTCACCCCTAAGAGATGTTTCCTAGTGAACAAATATTTTATTAAAATTATCACCATATTTGTTATTTAAAATGTGAAAAAATTATTAAATTAAATATGAATAAAATACCTCAATAATTTCAAAAACAAACTTAAGATTTAATTTCTACTCATTGAGATAAAACTAATGGCACTGACTACATGTCAATCTAATCAGTATCATAGGAGATATCAAAGAGATAACATTTAAGATAATAAAATAATAATAATAATAATGTTGACGATGATAGAGATTGGTAGAGAGAGAGAGATAGAGAGATAGGTGTGTGGGGGTGGAGAGAGGAATGAGGGGGAGGAAATTTCTCCCATATGGGTTTCGGTGCATCCCCCTTCCCCTTGTTAATATTTTCCCATTTTTATTCTCATTAAATGATTCTCTTTAGTTATTTCATTCATTTTCCCTTTTATTATCTATCCTATTTTCATGTGTTTTCACTCTTTTTTAAGCCATTTCTAAAACATATTTAATCATTCATTAAATATATTTTTAAACTCATCCACACACACACACACACACACAAACATATATATATATACACACATTATATATATAGAAACACCCACATATACATTCAAAAAACCCATAGATATATATATATATATAACCCATATATATACACATTATATATATATATACACACAACCACATATATATATATATATATAACCCATATATATACATATTATATATATACACACCCACATACACAAACCCACACATATATATACACACTATAGATATATATACACACCCAAACACCCACCCACACACACAAATATATAAAACCCATATATATACACATTATATATACGCACCCGAATATATATATAACCCATATAAACACACATTATACACACACACACACACACACGCATTTATATATATACACCCACACACACACACATACACACACAGATATATATATATTTAACCCATATATATACTTATATATTTAACTCAAATATATGTACATATTATATACATATACACCCGTACACACACACACATATTAATTGATCACCTACAAATATTATTTTCCCAATTTAATAATAAATCTTATTATTATTAAATCTTCACTGTCAATGCCATCATAAAAATCACCGTTTTTTTGATTAAATATCGATAATAGTAAATAAAAATTTTATTATCCACACATAATTTCATTTATTTAGCATAAGTAATAATTTAACCATTATTACCTAACTACCCATAAATATTCACCCACCCAATATTTCCACTGTAATACAATTATTAATAACACATGTATATTTCCATTTTTGTTTGACACAAATAATAGTAATAAAATAACAATAATAATTATTATTTTGCCTCCCAATAACAAATTCATATTCCAATTAATTTAATCAGTTCAAATTTATCAAAATTATTTCATAAATTTATTCACAATCTTAGATTTTTTGTTTTAATAAATCTACTAAACCGAAAAATTAAACATAACAACATGAGTCGTTACAATCTCCTCACCATTATTCTTACTATACCATAGAATTTATTTAGATCATGGAGTCACAACTACCCACCATAAACGTTTCCATATTTAAATTAAAACTTTTTTTCAAAAAAGAAAAAAAATGAAATTTGTACATTTTATTTCCATTTGAACTCCATGAAACCACCACTTATACCATGTGATAAATACAAATTATTTTGTTAAATCGAATTTATTCAAGGAATAAGTCCATATTACTAAGATATTCTTGTTAGTCATTATGACATATATAAACTCAATCATAGAATACAATATTCTCAAATAAAAGAATACTGAAAATAATGTACTAATGCACATATCACAATTTAAGATGGAATTGAATTATTTGGACTCTATCTAATTCAAGTAACATGTATATATGTTATCTGAAACTATGTTCCTAGTATGATGCATGGACACACACCCAAACCCATAAATCACATATCAACATCTTTTCCATCACCTAAGATAAATTTAATCAATGAAAACTTTAAATAATAAAAACATAAATTCCCTTATTATGGAAACCTTGTGGTCCACTATACAATGATAATTAGAAAATGATATATTTCCCCTTCCATATTCCTAACCATCCTAACTACTCTATATGTTATTCCAAATCAAGGAAAAGAGGAATCAAAAGTTAGTGAAACCTACCTCTGATACCAGTTTGTAACAACACAACCCAAACAACTGAGTCTGATCTGAAAGTCTCCTTCCGATATGAAAGATGATATCAACTAGCAGCGAGGGTATAAGTCTATCATTGGGGAGACTATACTCTTAGTATCAAGTCATAGCTCAAATAACATATAAAAAATATAATAAATAATTATATTACATACATAAACTAAAAGATGGAATACATGATATAATAATAGAAACAAAAAAAAGATCCTAGGTATGGTTAAAGCTAGTAAATAACAGCAGAAATAGGTGTCCCACTCAAACCCCATCCAGAAATGACCACATCTAGATCCACATGTTTAACCATCCATAGTAGGTCCCTTTCCCTTCACTAGATCCCTAGTCATGAAATCTATATGCACACCGAAATTCTTGAGTAGGGTGTGATTACAAGAATCAGTAAGACAATATCGAAACCCTTAAAATTAGTGCATAAAATATACAAGTTGATTCCAAGATCATAAAAATGTTAAAAATATAAAAAATAATATATCACATAAATACAACTCATATGTAGAGTCCTCAGGGACCTACTTCCCACTTCAGCACCATGCTAAAGGAAATATACCCACTTCAACACCATGATGGAAGAAACATCGATGACCTGCCTGAAACATCCACCTCAATGGATAAAACCAAGCATGTGACACATTCCACTGGTTAGGATATCCCAAGTGCATTATGACCCAATGTTCAACACATCCCTATTGACTGGATAAATATAAGAATGTGACACATCCTTCCAACTAGGATTGTCCAAGAATATGCCAACCCAATTCTGGCATATCCCTTCTAAATGGATAACCCCAATCATGTGACACATCCCACCACCTGGAATAGTAAAAGTACATACCAATCCAAGTTTGGAACATTTTTCTTGGAGGATAGTCCAAATAGGCCAAACCTATACGCTCAATTATAGAAGAGAAGAAGAAATCACATGCGATACCAAATATATATGATATATCAAACTTCATGTCAAATCAGAAAGTATCATAATCATCATAATCCATATGAATGTAATAAAATCATAGGTCAAAGTTACACAGACATACACACCTCATGCGATCAAGCATAATACATATTTTTCTCATTAGTCCACACACACATGCTAATAATCATGTTAGTAGTCTATATAAAACATTCAATAAAATTTAGGACTTTTTAACTTATGTGCAATGATTTTCGGATTACAAGGGTCTCTAAATGAGTCCAATTTCACCCCTAAGATATGTTTCATAGTGATCCAAAATTTTATTAGAATTATCAACATATTTTATAATAAAATGGGATAAAATAATTAAATTAAATTTGAATAAAATATCTCACTTCCTTAAGAAATATAGGATTTAATTTCTACTCCTTGAGAAAAACCCCACAACACCAACCACATATTAATTTGACAAGTATCTATAGAGATATTTAAGAGAGAAGTTTGAAGATAATAAAATAATAATAATAATAATAGATATATGGATAAAAAGAGAGAGAGAGGTGTATGGGGGATGAGACATGTGTGAGGGTTGGAAAATTTCTTGGGTGAATGAAAACAGTGGACCAAAACTGGAAGTTTATTCCAGCTAAGGACCCCCACAATTTTGGAATAGTAAATAAACAGGGATCCTTAACTTGAATTAACTTCCAATTTTTGTCCCCCATTTTAATTTTTCCAAATTTACTCCATGAGGATTTAGGTTCCTCTCCATTTCCCTTTTAATATATTTTTATTTTTTATTCTCATTAAAGGATTCACTTTAATTATTTCATTCATTTAATTTTTTTCTTCTCTCTCCTATTTAATCCATGATCCAGCCCTTCATGTGTTTCTCTCTCTTTTTTGAACCCTTTCTAAAACACATTTAATTATTCATTAAATATATTAGAAAATTCATCCATATATATATATATAATTATATGCACGCACACACACACACACCGTTATACCCATATTTACACTTGCATATATATATATAACCCATATATATAAATACTATATATATATATAAACTTGTATATATATATAACCCACATATATACATAATATATACATGCACCCATAAATATATACACAGGCCCACACATACATATATACACCTACACACAAATATATATACATATATATTTAAACCATATATATATACATTATATATATACAAACCCACACACACATGCACAAATACACACACACATATACATTTTACCCATATATATACATTATATATATAATATATATATATATATATATATTAATTTATCACACACAAATATTATTTTTCCAATTTAATAATAAATTTTATTATTATTAAATATTACCCATCAATAACACCATAAAAATCTCAACAAAAACTCTAATTAAATATCAATAATAGTAAATAAACGTTTTATTAACCACAAACAATTTCATTTATTTAGTACAATTAATAATATCTCTATTATTAATTGACCACCCATAAATATTCACCCAATCAATATTTCTACCACAACACAATTATTAATTACACATGTATATTTTCATTTTTTACATGAATAATAATAATAATAATAATAAAATTATTATTATTATTATTTTACTTCCCAATCAAAAATTCGAATACCAATTAATTTTAGCAGTTTAAATTTATCAAAATAATTTTATATAACAATCATATATCCTGCCTTTTAATAAATATCTTAAATCGAAAAATTAAAACTATTGACACAAGTTGTTTCCTGAATGACCTTAAAATTCATCCATCAATTGTACTAGTCATACATGGACATAGTTCTATGATGATAAACTACAGGGGATGTAATCTATACCACATGACTTTAAACAGTTTGGAGTGGTCCATCATGCATAACCCTAAACTACTTGGAAGTGATTGTTCTATATGACCTAGATCACGACCCTTGTGTAAGAGGATTATCTACACATGGGTTACTTATCCATTTGTCAAGTATATGACAATAATGGACATGGTTTCCAACCTTGATGTCATGGTTCAAAAAAATTATGACCAAAATTTTCCTTTATAAGAACTATATGTGGTTTCATTACTACTATTTCAAGATACATTGTGATGACCCCATCACTTTTCTTGAACATAATTGAAAATTCCAATCGTCCCAAAAAATGTCTCAGTGCCTATGTTTCTATTCACATTGGTTTTTCTCCCCTTCATCGGTATTAAGATAAGATTATATCCCTTACATATGAGTCAGATCTATACAAAGATCCTCAGCATATGGTTTTTTTATACATAAGCCTTTAAAAATATGAATATTCCCCCCACTTTTAAGAGTTTTCATACTAGTGTTTGGGACCTCTAATTCATGTTGGGTTCCTTGATAGCCCTGAACCAAGATAGTGACATCTCAATCTAACCTGATAGTGTAACCCTATCCATATAATTTTTTTCCTTCTCAGTGTCAAGGAACTTATCTATTTTATCACTAGCTCTCCTATAAATGATATCAATCTATATAGAGGTGAATAATCATTTCTATACGTGGATTGATTATTCATCTCATAGTATACATAGTGATACCTAGATCACCTATTCTAAGACTCATCACAAATTCCCATCAATCCTCTCATTTTTCTTGGTGTTAAAGACTTTTATTTATTCACTTCGGGTTCTTTCATTCACTCAAAACTAAGAAAAAGTTTTCAATTTCTTTAATGATCAAGATCTTCACAAATACACTATATAATGGTCCTTGACATAAGACCCAAAAAGTATTTTCATTTATTCCTTTTATCATGATATTAAGCTACATGATATAAGGCCCATGTCATAAGACACTAAACTAGATTGAATTGAGTCCTTTCCATATGGTTTTAAACTTTAGGACATGAGGTCTTATTATAAATACCCCAAACTATATGGAATTAAGTCCCTATCACATGATGTCAAATTTCCTAACATGAGGTATTTATTGTATGATTTTAAGAAACATGGAATTGACTCCTTATTTCATGACATTACACTTCCTGACATGATTTACTTACTATAATACCCTAAACTATATGGAATTTAGTACTTTTCACATGAAATTAAATTACATGTCATATGATCCATTACATAAGGGAATAAAATTCTTATATCTGACCTTCCCATGCAACCCTTTACTTATAAAAGTGCTAGATCCATATAAAATTACATAGTGTATAGTCCCTATCTATAAATATATGGTAGGGTTGAATTCTATATTTCTAGGGATACCTAGATATATTATAATGTGCATAAGATATGTAGCTTCTTCTTACTTCAAATATATATTACAATAAAAAATATCCCCTCCATATATAGGAGCTAAATATCTAAAGGTATTATGTTTTAAGAACTCTGTGTAGATTTATTCCTGTTAACCAGGATATGTAGTGACACATAGATCTTCTATCATAGGCCTGTACAAATACTTACATCTCATTATTTAATAAAATAACCTTAACCTTAAACTATGTGAACTTTTTCTTAATGTTATATAAATTAGTATAGGTCCCTCATTCATATTTGGTTTACCTCACCCTTATTGATATATATATTACCTTATCATTTGGTCAAAGATGTATTACCTTAAAATTCACCCCATCATTATCCAAATTACAAGACCTATAATTTTAAATTGAAAGAGACCCAAAGGATTTTCAGGTTGAAGGCCCACAAATGGAGTCTTGAAAAAAAGTCAAGTCTCTTATTACCAAGACACTCCTTTTCATAGTTTTGGAAAATGTTAGAGTGTGAAATGAAAAAATTATAATGATTTTAGGGACTAATACTTAGTGCTATAAAAATTCAAGCTATGTCATTTAGGCCCCACTGGTCTAAAAAAAGTCACAATAGATCCACTTACCCCATTAAAATGTTATTTTGTTTTTCCATGGGTATATTATTGTTCATGAAAATCTCTCCTCTTCACTTTTGAGTAGACCATCCATTTATGTGATTGTAATACTCAATAATTTTTTTATATATCCCTTTCACCTAGAAAATGATTTCAATTCATGGTAGTGTAACCTTTAGGGTTCTCAAACACTTCATTTATATCCTATTATTCATGAACACAATCCATGTATTTAATATATAAATCATAAACAACCTAATTATATGAGCCGAGATACTCCTCCCAGAATCCCACAACCTAGAGTAAACTAATCCTCCTACCCCCCTTTTTGTAGAAATATTAGTAACATGGATCCTTACTAATCTAAATAATCCTCACTTGGAATTGATGATGAATAACATTGTTTCCTTTGAGGCACTAAGTAACCCCTATGATATGTTTTGTTATCATAGGAATGGTACCCTTTAATCCCATTCACTATTCCTTGAAGGTGTGGCCCTGGTTTTTTCCATTTCTAAGGGCTAACCTACTCCCACAAATCTCTAAGACCAATTGATTCAGATATTCATAGGTTACGATTTACCATTTATTTAACCAAAATATTCATGTATATTCAAATACCATTTATGTTACACATTATTTCATTATTCCCACATTCAATGAAATATTATGGAATCATATTCTTATTCCATTTCATATTTTGGCTATGCATCTAATCTGAGAATCCAAATTACTTTAGTTGAGACATGATTCTCAGTATCTTGAAGCTGTGATTTGATAGTATCCTCTAAGAAAATAGTTATT
Source organism: Viscum album (assembly GCA_963277665.1). Lineage (NCBI taxonomy): Eukaryota > Viridiplantae > Streptophyta > Magnoliopsida > Santalales > Viscaceae > Viscum > Viscum album. Next base: position 2,004,021,080 of record OY728137.1, read on the forward strand.
GGGAACATTTTCATCAGTGAATGACCTTAAACCATATGAAATAGTTTCTTAACCATCATGACCATAAATAGAATCAAGATATCTGTGAGGATATTTATTTTATTAGAATTGGGATGTTATAATTCATGTCAGGTCTATCTCACCAATGTTAGTGGATAATCCACTTCACCTTTTTTTCAAAGAAATGTTTCATTAGACCATATCCATAATTGTTATGAAAAATATGAAATTAATCTACATGAACCATTCCAAAATGTTTGAATTTACCCATTAATTCTTGTTTTCATGAGACACATTTCAATATCAATATCCATTATCATGGATCCAACCATAGATTCTTCTTTCACTGCATTCCCACTATTATCTTAGAACTTTTATATTTACAAATTTAGGAAATCAATTCCTTGATTCAAGATACCCCACTTTTCAACCTAAACACCTTGAGTCAATATTCTCCTTTTGGTTCCCAAAATATTTGATCCAATTATTCCTTTCATTAAAACAAAAATCCTTTAGTTTTGAGCCTCCATTTGGAAAGCATTCATCCACAAGTGATTCAACACTATAAGCTCACTAGATATTTAGTATTGTAGTGAATTTCCATATTTTTACCTTAGAATATAATTCTTTCTATTCTAAATGAATCCAATTCTAAGGGGGTGGGGCATTTTTTTTAACCGATAAACTCGAACAACACACTTTTCCATAGAATCCATGACACTGTACTCTCAAACCACACAATTCATGTTTGAGTAGAAAAGGATCTTCATGCTTGAAAAAGAAGTGAATGGGATTTATATGTACTTATGATTTATTAAAAACTGAAGGATAGAGATTCATAAAAAATATTTCATAGTTTGGTGATGTTGTGGTGAGAATCTTCTTCTGGGAGTAGGTTATGGATTTCACACTTTACATACAAAAATGTCTTCGAGACAGTAAAATACATTTTTATAGTATTTTGGGAACTATTTACCCTTTTAAAACATCTTATATGGGTAAATAATTTATCCAATGGCATTGTTCCCTAGTAAGGATTTGATTTCACAGTTTATAGAGCCAAAAAATACTTATTGATCCAAATATATGATTGTTTGATGTTGAGAATTTATTGTAAATAATTCTTATCTAACCCTCAAGTTTGTGAGCTCAAGTCCTATATGCTCAGGTCTCCTCCACCCAACTCCTTAACCCATCCCCTTCACCCATCTATTATTATTTCTTAGGATTAGGTTACAAGGTTATCATGTTCAGGCCCTCACTCCTAGGGAATACCACTGAAGACCTCACAAACATGATTCATTTCCCAGATGTTTTCTTGCTTGAATTCTCTGGAACGCTTATCTCCTGCAATATAGTTGACATGAATGAACCACTTTGCACATCCAAATAACTTCTCTTAGTCCCCTATATTTTTCTATAAATTGACCCATCACTTACAATTTTTGATAATCACATATGGGCACCATAAATATGAAGAGAGGCTGAAGATCCCTTTTCCATACCGATTTTGAAGCCCCCCATAAGAGCTCCATGATTCCTAGTCATCCTCACAAGACCCTATATTATGGTCAAGCACATGGGAACCATGTATCCTTTCATGTAAAGAGTCACATATCCTTATATGTATCCAAACCAAGTATCACTACATTTTTACTCCCATACTAGAGAAAACAACACCTGATCACTCAACCAGTTGGGTGATAAGCCTCTATCTATGGAGACTCTTCACCCATGGACCCTTACTAGAGAAAAAACATAGGCTAGAATGATCGATTAGATTTGAGTCATGATCAATCCTCCAATTCCATCCATTCTAGGGATAGACGCCTTGACAAACACTAACTAGGGTGAACCACCTCACCCAACACAAACTAAGGTGATCCCACTTTCCCAACACAAACTTAGGCGATCCTTCTTCTAGGTCCCCCAAACAGGGAAAAACTCATCTATTATCTACTATATTAGGGAATCATGTAAACACTAATTTAAATTTAGGATTACTACTTCACCTAAGTATTCTCTTTGAGCTCTAGTTTTCCCAATTCCCCATACTTAGTCTTCATTTATCCTAAGTCCCCTACCTGGGCACCTAGCCCTACCATTTATACCTCGAGTCAAGATATCCCTATTAGTTTCTTCATACAAATTGATTAAAAATACTCTTATTGGTTTTTTCATACACCTAATGTTGAGATACTCCTCATAGTATCCCAAAAAATACCTTCACCTAGATCACTTGATAGGGAGAACCATATTTGGGCCTCCTACTAGGCATAAGCCTTATACTTTACGGTCTTAATTCCTCATCTAGTTTGAGTAGAAAATATGTTGACTACCATACATGGTCCTTATATATAGTTTAAGATATATTCCTTTCTTTTTTTATAAGAGTCACTTATTAGGTTAGGCATCTCATGGTTGCACATTGCATTACCCCCACTCAATCCCCTATTGCACAATCAAATTTAATATAACCAACCTTATATTATCTATTATTTCTCACATTGACCATGAATCCTATTGGTTTAGTGATTTTATTTTATCATTTTTTAGAATGATGGAGATTTTAATAGTTACATTCTTACCACATGACACAAAACTACATTGGATTCTCCTATCACATAACCTTAAACTGTGAAACATGAACTACATGGTTTTTGATTTTGGATCCCATAAGATACACATGGAATCACTTTAAGGATCTATAAAAACATTAAAACATAAATTTTACTTATTTTATTAGAATAATATGTCCAAATTAACCTAAATAAATTAAGTCAATATGTTCCTCCAAGTTTCAATTACATTTTCCTTGATTTAAGATACACCACTTAGCTTCACCATGTCTTGGCCTCCTTCATGGTGTAAGCACAAATATCTACAGCCTTCCATCATCATATAGTTAATAAAATATTGGGGGGGGGGGTTAAAAGCATAAATGTTCCTTCTAATAGGTGAAATAACTAACCATACATTATTCTGTCTAATTAACAATAGAAAAAGGAAGTCAAAAGGGCCATTAATGCATAAGTCTCATAGGAACCATTACCTGGTATTCTTTACCTCATTTTCTGCTATGTATAAATTTAAATTTCTTAGGATATTTCTTGATCAAATGGCCATAAAATGTATGGTATTTTACATTAAGTGGTGAAAAATTATACTAGTTATTATTCCTTTTAAAGGGATGTATTAGAATACAATTTAAAGGGACCAAACACAACTCCAAAACACTTACATCCTCCTTAGATGGTGATAAAGTCCAGAGTTTCCAACTATGGATATAATTCCTAACATCAATAATTAATAAGAGTGATATGGGGAACCTATAAAATATATATATTCTCACAATAATGCATGTTTTCAATCTGATCATTTCTATAGGGTTAACTAGTCCTGAATTGGGATTTGGGAAGGATTAATAAAAACATCACAAATATATAGTAGAGTGTTGGTGTAGGTAATAATTACACCCAAATGATTGATATGATCCTTAACTACCATCCTATTAAATAAAATTAATTCTAAAGAGTCATTGTTAAGAAACCTAAGTGACTTCCTACCTTTATATAACATGATCACATGATGTTTTCATTAAACCATCATTGATACAGAAGCGTATTGGATTTTCAATTCAAAACAATGACATGCATTTATACAATATGTAACACCCCATTGCTTTATAACAAGTTTTTACCATTTATTTGAGTACCCAATGAATGAATCTTTTTACAGGTTGTTTTCAGTATTTTATCAAACCTTTTTGAAGGTTTCTGGGCATTTTCATGCTTTTCTCATGGTTTTTTCATGGTTAACAAAGTATGCAACTAGAGTTTCATGGTTTTCGCATGGTTAAAAAAGTGTTCAACCTGGGAATAATGGGGTTTAACAGTTTTCACATGGGTTTTACATTGTTAAAAAAAGTGTGTAAGGGATTCACATAGTTTTTTCATGGTTAAACTATGTGTGTAGTCGAAGAGTGAAACTCTTCTAGGGGTGCTATTTTGGGTGCACAGATAATAAAAATGGTTAGTACTAACTATGAAAACCAACCAAACAAACCTTGAATGAAATAATTAATGTCATGAAAATATTTATTAAAATACCAAATCCCATTTAATTAACCATAAAATCCTCCCACTCAAACCTAAATTGATTCTTTGGATTTTGGGAATACTCTAGAGCCATTTTGGTCCCCCAAACATCATCTCTTGGTATATCGAAGTGCTAAACGAAGCAGAGATTTTCACTTTTAGTAATTTATTTTCCTCATAATATTGGATCAACCATGTTCTCTTTATTCATTTTTCCTAAAGGTTATGATGGCCTTTAGTTTTGTTGGATCGTGATTAATTTATGAGAAATTTTAGAGCTAAGATCTCTTCTCTCTTATTTAAAGATCTATCTTCCAGGATCCAGTGATCACCACAATAGGTGAAACATCTCAGATTCATTATGGTTGGATTCAAAATATTCCAAGTGGATGTTTCTATGTTTTTTTTCATTTTGTGATTCATTTTTTATTGATAATTTATATGTTCATTTTTATTAAGTTCTAACACATGTTCTAGGAAATTTGAACATTTAATTCCTTAAAAAAGCTTCTTTAATCCTATTAACTTTCAATTGAATTTGAAATTAATTGAATGGATATGATCTTGATATCTATAACCTTTTTAATAATTTTTTAAATTCATTATTTTTTAGATTTATTTTCCAAATAACTTTTAATTGGTTTTCGGTGGAATTGAGGGATTTGGACCACGTTTTGATTTATTAAATGAACATCCTTGATTTGAATTAAATGAATTAAATTATTTGATGTTTTCTAAATAATTTTAAATGAATTAATTTTTTAAATGACCTATAACACCCTTTGAATGAATTTTTCATTGTATTAATTAGTTTTAAATATATGGATTAATTAAATTACCAAGAACCCCCTATGAATGATTTTGAAGTTATTTTGAAATGGGTTTTCTTGGGTTATTTCAAATAAATTATATGTTCACATGGAAATAGGGTGTTAACCCATGTTTAGAAATATATTGAAACCCTTTAAAATTATAATACGTCCTTGGAATTATTTATGGTTTCTTTGGAATAAATGATTTCTTTAAAGGCCTGTTTGGTTTTTTCAATATGGATTGTGGAAGGATGTGAGTATTATTACCCATTTGAATATTGATCTATTTTAAAGGATTTTAATTGAATTGATGATTATTGATGGCATGGTTGGAACTTTATGATGATCTTATATTGTGATAATCCCTTAATGTAACATTCTTCATTTTTTTAATTTCTATTGTTTGGTGTTGAAAATGGTATTATTTAATTTGAGGGAATTGGGGGTTAGAGTGATATGTGATATTAGGGCCATTTCTCATATAGGATAAGGATCCACATATGATCCTTGTAACTTGATTATCACACTCACCTATTTTTATTAGTCATGGGAACCTAGATAGTTAGATGGGATGAAATAGATATGTGATTTACTAGTAGAGTCACACCCTTCTAGTGGATCCATAGAGAAAGTGAAATGTTTGGGCAATGGAAACATGGCCAAAAAAGTGGGTGTCTGTGGAAATCATTTTCATGGTACCTATGAGAGTAGATGTATGATCAGAAATTAGTCATGTTGTAATTTGATTCGTTATTCTGAGGTGGAATCACTATCATACCTAGGTTATACCAATGAAATCCATATAATTGATCTCGATTCATTACAACATTCATTATCACTATTTTTCATCATATTTTACTTCATTTCTTCATTTACTTATATTATGCACTGTGAATCTATTTTATTGACTCTTGTTCATCTTTCCAGGTGCATATTTTCATATTTTCATGATTATCTGACTTTATATTGTGAAATGGTTTTCAAATATTTTCAAGAAAATGTTTAGTTTTCTTAAATGGTGAAATGGAATGTTTTATAGGTTTAGTTTTATCAATGATTTTTAAATGATTAAAACTCTATTTTTAAACTAAACCTCTTAGTCTCTTATTTTTACTCCTATTTTATCATATAAGAATTTTCTTATTAAGTAATTTCACATAATTTTTTGTGGAATCCTACTAGCCTCATTAGCTCACACCCTGATTATACCTATTGGTGTTTGAAAACTTTATGATCTTATAGAGGGTGTTTTTCCCTCATCTTAAATTGTGGGTTTGTGCTCAGGTGACTAAGGGTGGGTGGCTTGGGACATGGTGGGTGGTCTTGGACCACCCTGAGGTTGGTTTTTGGTAGTTATGTTCCTCTTTTAGTTTTCTTACTGTCTCTTTGTATGTTGAGGTGTATGTATTGATTTATATATCTGATGATATTTATGAATGGAATCTAGTTTTTTAATACTTTTAGGTAGAAATCATTCCCAATGATTTTTTGTTGATTCCCAAGTGTTTGTTTCCATCCCATGGAGATCGAGAGTGATCTTTGGGTTATTGGTGAATTAGTTCGAGTATAATTTTAGATGATATTATAGGTTGGTTCATTTAAAATGGTATCAACAGAGGTATTTAATTAAATGAAAATAATTGAATTTGAAATCCTTATGTCATTTTTGGTGATTCATCATAGAAAGGAGATTATGAATGTGTCGAGACTCAAGAGGTATTTTGTGAGTGTGTGCTTGATCACCACCCCTTCATGATGAGACTTGAGTTACATGTGATGTTGAGACTTGAGTATTTATTTTTATTTATTGGTTTTATAATGATAAATTATATTTATATTCCCAATGAGATAAAATTTTATTTTGGGAATCTATTATGAGTTTTTGAAACCACAATGAAAGGATGAACACAATCGCATCATGTTTTCACGGTCTTATAAACTATGAGTAATCTATTTGACTGATCTTAAAATCCAACCATGAATTTTTGTGAGGTTGGTGTGTGGTTTACCATCCCATAAAAAAATCCTTTTCATTTTTAACTTGGTTCTAAACTTGAAGCCTTATCCATTTTCTTACAAGCGACTTCACTTTTGCGAGGATTATTATGGGGGTTATGGATATGGGTTGTTTAGTGTACTTGTTTGGTTGTTTCAAATTTAATCCCTTGTTAATGATTTTAAATACCTTTATAAAACTAAATTGTGTCATAAAAAAGTTTTTTTAAGTGAGAAATTAACAATTACCAAAATGTGAGTTTTATGAAATGGTTTGTTTGGAAAAATAATTATTAAAGACTATTATATGGTGTGATAAAACAATGTTTTAAGAGTAAATTTTAGTTTTTAATGGATTTAAATGTAAATGGTCTTGATAAATAGAAAATTGGATTAATTTTTTTGAAACTATGGAATAATTTAAAGCTACACATAAAGGAATTTTAAGACTTTCATGGATTTGTAACATGATTAATCATTTTTAAAGGAAATAGTAATGTTTTATAAATAGTGAAATATTGTGTCTTTTGAAATCAATAATGATTTGATAATGTGGGACATGACTTTGTTTAAAATATTTTGTGACATTTTTGAGTACTTTTTGATTCCTATGTTTATATGACTATGTTTTTTGATGTTAAAAAATGTCTCCCAAAAATTACTTTAAGAATGATAGAATGTTGGTCCAATGGTCCAGTCCTCGGGGTAGTTCATCACATTTTCTAGAAGTCTAACCACTTGTTAATGACTCTACTAAAACTCCATATCGATTGGTGGAGATAGAGACCTTGAAGACATTGAACCCCATCCTTTAATTCCTGTATTTTTAGCCACCTTCTTATAAAGGAGAACAAGGTTCTCTTGAGGCAGTACAATGGCTTGAAGAAGTTTATGGGATATTTTATTCTCTTATGACTCCTAATACTCTGAAGGTTAAGTCTATCAAATCTTTATTTTAGGGACCTAGCTAGGAGTGGTCCAAATTTTTGATTCCCACTTGTCTACATGCATTAATTTATTGGGAATTTTTCAAGTAAATATTTATTAAATTGCAATATCCTGAGGAAGTGAAGAAGTAGAAAGTTTCCTAGTTCTTGGGTTTTGGTCAAGATGAGCTATCAGTTGTGATGTATTCCATGAAATTATAATGTTTGGTATGTTTCATACCTAGGCTTGTTGGTAATTATTTTAGTAAGGCTATATGGTTTAGAAAATGTCTTAACCCATACTTATTAACCTTCATGCCTGCAGAAGGGGTGATCATTTATTTGGGAATGCCCAATAAGGATTTCTCAGCTAATGAAGATCTATTGAAAAAACACAATGGGATGAATAAATATTTCACAGTTCATAAAGTAAATCCTTCTTAATAAAATAATAGGCCTCTCATCTATTTCCAGTTTTGAGAACTTGGTTATGATAAGAGGTTGTGTTTGGGAGTTCCAATGGTTTGTGGATGGTGTGGCCATCAGGATCACCTTCAAAGGTTTTATAAGTTGTTCCATGGGAAAGGGAAAATTATTTCCTGATTATCATCTCCTGATAGTATAATAATAGATGATTCATGATATTAAATCTCAAGACATAGGACTTATAGTGAATATTTTCACATAGTGGTGGAGCTTCGGGATTCTAGCTATGAGTTTCCAAATATGGTTGATGTTGATCCAACTTGTTGTTTCCAACATCATAATAGAAACTATTTGATTTCCCCTTCTTGTGGCTTGTCTATTTTGGAATCCTTTGGTTTCTTGGATCTTTGTGATGGTATCTTGGAGAGTTGGGTCTATAAAATTTTTGTATTAGTGATGTAATAATAGTTTCCCTTTGTTGGGATATTGGTTGTTGTTTCTTAGAATCCTTTTTTTTCTAGCTGGATGGTCAGACCTCAATTTTGATGTGTTGGATGATCTCCCTTGTGAGAGTGTAGTGCCCTATTTGCATTGGACTTGATGTTTAAACTTTTTCCAGTTTTACTTGAATAGACCTTGGGAATGTACTTAGGTAACTATAATGATTTGGATTTTTGATAGACCAGAAACTTGGTAATGCTGGCATTGGATTTGATGATATCATAGTGGTATGAGGCTTAGTTTTGAAAATCCTATGTCACCGTTGAGTACTTACCCATGGTAAAAATTCATATGAGTAATTTCCCTTTCTTATGGATTCATGATATTAGATGTTTCTCCTTAGTGAGTGGGTGAAGTAAATTATTTGGGTCTAAGTGATGTTCTTCTCTTATGATACACCATTTTTTTGAATATTGAAATGGTGGGGAGATATAGTCTATGTTTCCAGTCAATATATATTTTAGATATTTCTACTGATCTTGGTGTGCTGATCTTGGAGTTGTGTGTGAGTTTTCATCCTTTGGGGGAGTCTATATTCTATACCGTAGACCATTCACCTCAGAATATCAGTGATGGATTTATTCACGTGTTATTGTTTTTTATATTTTAGACTAAAATATTTATAGGGATAGAAAGACTTATGGTGGGGAGTTTACACCATATCATTACTTGTTTAATGTTCCTAAACTATTTTTTGGGTACCAAATGATTAAATCTCTTTTGGATTTTTTTCTGTATTTTACTAGACCTTTTTGAAGGTTTCTGGTCCTTCTCATGGTTTGCACATGGTTAAACTAGGTTTGCAACCTAGGTTGCATGGTCTTTTCATGGTTTGTATATGGTTAAAAAAATCATGCAACCGAGACATAAGGAGTTTCTTGATTTTCACATGGGTTTTCCATGGTTAAAAAATGTGTTCAAGGGGGTCACATGGTTTTCACACACTTAAACTATGTGTGAAACACTTCTACGGGTTTTTTGGGTCACACAGTTAGGTGCATGATTAATAGTAACAGTGCGACCCAACCCAGAAAACCATGCAGAAGATAATTAAAGTTACTAAAATCATAATTAAAATTATGAAATATACTAATTAACCCTAATCTCATCCCACTGGAACCTAAAATGATTCTTTTTCCTTTAGGAACACTCTAGAGCCATTTTGGCTCCCCAAACCTCATATCTTGACAGATCAAAGCGCCAAATGAAGTGGAGATCTTCTCTTTCAGTGAGTTATTTTCTTTATAATATTGTATATCCATTAAACTCTTGATTCCTTATTCCTAATGGTCATGGTGGCCTTTCATTTTTTTGTATCCTAGGATGATTTATGTTGAATTATCGATCTAGGATCTATTATCTCTTCTTTCAAGATCTATCTTCTTAGATCTGTTGATCGCCATCAGAGGCGACACATCTCAGATTCATTTGGGTTCAATTCCTATTATTCTAATTAAGTGTTTCTATTATTTTCCTTCATTTTTTGATTTATTGTTTCTTGATAATCCATAGATACACATTTCATAATTTCTAACACATGTTCTATGAAATTTATCCAGTTAATTATTTATAAAATCTTCTTTGATTCTATTATCTTTTAATTGAATATGAAATTAATGGGATTTCTATTATATTGATATTTATAAACTTTTTATGAATGGTTTAAGTTCCATGTTTGTTTAGATTTATTTTTAAAGAACTTTTAAATGGTGTTTTAGTGAAATTGAGGGATCTAGTCTGAGTTTTGATTTATTAAATGAACATTCTTAGTTTGAATTAAATAAATTGAACTATTTGATGTTTTATAAATATTTTTAAGTGCATGAATTTATTAAATGACCAAGAAACCACTTTGAATGATATTTACCTTATTTTAAATTGTTTTAAATGAATGAATTTATTAAATGACCAAGAACCCCATTCGAATGATTTTGACCTTTTTTTGAAATGGTTGTTCTTAATTTATTTTAAATAAATGATTTATCCATGTGGAAAGAGGGTTTCAACCCATGTTTTAAAATATATTCAATATTTTTAAAATTATAATACATCTTTTGATTGATTTATGATTTCTTTGAAATAAATTATTCTTTTAAAGGAGCGTTTGAAAATTTTATGATGAATTATAAAAGTAACTGGATATTATTATCCTTTTTAATATTGAATTATTTTAAAGGATTTGATTTTAGTGGATTATTATTTATGACCTGCTTAGAACTTTATGATGATAATCTCCTCTGATAATCCCTTAATATAAATGTCTTAATTCTTGTACTTCCCATTTTTGGGTGTCGAAAAATTGATTATATACTTTGATGGAATTTGGGATGAGAGTGAGAGGTGATATTAGGGACATTTAACATGTTTGATAAGGATCCCCATGTCATCCTCATAACTCAATTATCTCACTCACCTCTTTTGACTAGTCATGGGAACCTGGATAGTTGGATGTGATGGCCTTGATATATGCTTCACTTGTGGTCTAAAACCCTTCTAGTAGATCTATAGAGAACATGAAAGGTTCATGCTATAGATGTGTGGCCAGAAAAGTGGTTTTTTGTGGAACTATTTTTCATAAGACCCGTGATAATAGATGTAAGATCGATAATTAGTCATGTTTTAATTTGGTTAGCTATTATAATGTGGAATCATTATCACACCTAGGTTGTACCCATGACATCCATATACTTGATCGTGATACATGACAAAATTCATTGTCACTATTTGGCACTAGAGGTTTTTTGCTTGCATTATTTATTGTTATTATACAATTTGAATCTATTGTATTGAATCTTGTTTTTATTTCCACATCAGGTGCATATTATCATCTTTTCTTGATTACCTGACTTTATCTTGTGAAATGGTTTTCAAATATTTTCAAGAAAATTTTTAGTTTTTTTAAATGGTGAAATGGAATGTTTTATAGGTTTAGTTTCATTAATGATTTTTAAATGTTTAAAAATAAAATTTTAAAATACTTTACTTACTCTCTTATTTTTATTCATCTTTTATAATATTTGAATTTACTTATGAAGTAATTTCATATAATATTTGGTTGAATCCTACTGGGATCTTCATCCCACACCATTCTTATACTGTTTGGTGTTTGTGACCCTTATGATCTTATAGAAGGTGTTTTTTCTCTCACATTCCTTTGAGGGTTGAGGATCGAGTGTCCAAGATTGGGTTACTTGGGACATGGTGGGTGGTCATGGACCACCAAGAGGAATGTTTTTGGTTTTTTATGTTCCACTTTTTGTAAGAACCCATGTTTTTAGATTGGGTCAAAATCCTGACCCTGTTCGAAATTTGGACTTGTTTCATAGAAAACTGGAAAAATATGGGAAGTTTTGGAAATTTCTAGATTACAAGCCATGTACCTTAAGTACACGCTGTGTACCCTTTCTCGTGTGTGACAACCATACATGGCTCGTTGGCCTATGAGTGGGGTATAATGTTTTTAGAAAGTACCTGTAATGTACTAGTTGTACACACCGTGTAGAGGGGCCGTCTATAGAGATATACATGGTGTGTTGGGGATGTCAGCTGGGTAGAGAAGTACACACCATGTAACCCCTAGGTACACATCTTGTAACACCCCAGGTAAATAAGGAATATGAAATTTTCATATTTATCCATATTTGTGAATAAAATATTAATATGACTTTAAAGGGGGCGCTATGCTCGATGGCGTACCCAACACGCAACAACGAGTTTCTTGGGAATCTTACGTTGCACTCTAATAATAAAATAATATTATTTTAAATGGTAGTTAACATGTAGCCGTTGTAATGGAGGGAATGGATATAAATAACTAAAATATGATTATATATGTTCTTAAATATTTTTACATTTATACAATAAAAGATAAAGGCTTAAAATACGGAAAGAATTCAATTTTAGGCGTATATGCCCTAGTTTTTACTAAAGGTTCACTTATCACCTTTTGATGGAGAACTGTCATTAAATATAGTTTTGTTCACTCTTATAAATTCTATTGGACCAAATAAAACTCTTCTTAAGAATCGGGACATCAAAATTTACTTTGTGTAAATTTTTAGTATCTTTCCGATAATGTTCATTTTTTTAATGAATAGTGTAAAATGTTGTATTTTAATTCAAAACCTCATTTTAATATAATTTATTTATATGATTAGATTATATTTTGAATTGGTTTTAAAGTGAAATTAGAAAATATTTTTACCATTAAACCCAATAGTGGTCGTTGGAATTAATTTCACTTTGAAATCAGACTTAAACTAGTGTCAATCTTTTGATACTTATTGTTTTATAAAAACACGCTATTTGCTCTGACAGCGTGAATTAATTATTAAATTAATTAATGTGACTAATATGTTTTGATTTTTGTAAAATGGACTTCATTTTTGAATTCGGAATATCAAATATAGCTTAGGGTCAAGTTTTGGTATTTTTCTGAAAAACTCCAATTTTTGATGAATAGTGAAACCACTAAGTGGTAATCAAGAAAACTAATTTTTCAGTTAAATGAAAGTTTACCACTAATGTGTATTGAATTTTGAAAATCCGTCATACATGGTTGTCATTAGTATGAAAAATGTGGTTCAATGGGATGAAAATAATTTTTTGGTGAATAGTAACTTATTAAGTTTTTAATCGCGATTAGTGGTAATTCGTGTAATTTAAGGTAAAAATGATATTATAAGAATGTGAAAACACCATGAAACTTGTCCTACACCTATTGGGTGAGTCATGGCCGACCAAGACAAGCCATGGGCCAACTTGGGGACCCCATGGATCCACTTTGGTTGGGAAATGACATAAATAACTTTTTATTTAATGTAAAAGTAAAAATGACACAAACATGATATGTTCTACTAAAACAATTTTTAAGTAGGGTTACACAAGTCCAAATTTTGATTATAAAATGTCATTGGAAAGATAAAAAGATTTCCTACATCATAGTAATTTTTTTATAATTTTTAGACATTAAATAAATTAAATTATTTATGACATAATAATAATGCAGCGATGACATCATTATTTGACGATTTAAATAAAATGGAAAAATAATGTAAAATATATGAACTACACATTTCCAAAACTTATAGTATGAGTGGATTTAGAAGCCTTATCACCTTATACACGAATTATATCAATGTGGGACCTTTTAAAACCGAAACACATTTTTCAAATAAAGTAATATTTATTTACTTTCCAAAAGTGCCCCTCCTCTCCTCTTATAAAAGGCCCCCACCTCTACCTCATTTAACACACTCCTCAAGCCTTTGGATCGGCCAACCCCTTCCCATTTACTCTCTACACATCCCTCTCCTCATCCTAGATTATTCCCTTTGGGCAGAATCTTTTCAAAGGAAGCCTTTAGGCTCAAATCAAAAGGAGTTACACTTTTAAAGGTAATTCATTCTCTCATGTTCATTTGTTTTATTTTGCTTCTCCAACCCCCTAAACTCTATTTATTTATTTCTTTTGTAACAACACCAGTATCTTCAATATACTAGGATGTTTTTATAAGATTTATTCGAGCTACACTCTCACACAACTATATCAAATGGTTAAAGAACATACGGTTTCCATGGATGGAGAAATTTTGCCTCCCGAAACGATGATTGTTCAATACTCATTTAACACCTTAAAAGGTGGCCATTATGATGTCACTATTTTTATATATGATATATAATATGTTTATGTTTTCCTTAAGCTTCTGTTATTTTCATTTTGGGCATACATTTATGGTTTCCATTATGGGTAAACGCGATATCTTCATTTAAGGAAGTACGGACTACCGCCCCCTCAAAGTGATTTGATTCGTTAAATACCATATGTGGGATTTATAAAGGATGGAAATATGATATTATATATGATATTATACTGGAATTATAATATACCTTTATATCATTATTATTCCATTCTATAAAATACGAAATAGAAATGAAAGTAGCGTTCATGCGTACATACTGCTTACCGTCTCCATGAACGGTGCATTTCATTTCTTACATCTAAATTATTATGTAATGTTATAAATGCATAAATGTACTGGATATATATGACATATATTATATCTACATAATGAATACAATTCTGGATATAATAAACATTTGGCCACACGAACAACGTGTAATTGTAAGAAGTCCACTTTCGACTTAAGAACCAAATATCGGCAAAACAAATATTATTAACTTAAATGATTACATAATGTGTATGACATGGTAATAAGTGGTATAAAAGTAATAATGAACTTGAAAAAGGTTCTTAAGGAATTAGAAATTAACTCAAGTTTATTATTCAAGAGATTAAAGAACGATCGAGTCAAGTCGGACCCGAGGTAAGGGATCTTACTCCTCTCTTTCTTTTTAAGTACACTCTTTTATGTCATTACTTTTAAAGCTCATATTTCTTGTTATTGGGATGATCTTTTATATTAAAATTACTGTAATTTTTATGTTCATGTGATGAGAGACCCTATTCTCTCTCATCAATCCATTTTGGAAGTTTTGAGTGGCGCCGTTAGGCTGCCGAACTTTCGTAAGAGGTCTAACTTCTCTCTTTCTTTTTAAGTACTCTCCTTTAAGTCACTTCTTTTAAGCTCCTCTTTGTAATGTTAGGGGATGTACTTTTATATTACTATTTCTTTACATTTTATTGTAATGTGATGAGATACCCTACTTGATCTCATCAATCCATATTTGGAAGTTTTATGTGGCGTCGTTAGGCTGCCGAGTTTTCGTAAGGGATTTTTCATCTCACATTTATTCCCGTGAGATTTATGCTACATTTTCCACAATTTCCTTTGAGTGGTGTATGTACTGCCATTATTCTACTCTTTGTGTAATATACTTCCCTTTATGAGTATTTACATCAATGATTTATTGTCCTTCTTTCATGGGGTGTATGTTTTGAAAGATACCCAAGTCGGTAAGGGAACCTTTCACCCTCCTCTTTTTTAAAAAGACTTCTTTTGTTGGGTCTTTTAATTTACATATTGTTATGTTGGTATATGTTCTAATATATCCTTATTGATGTAAATTTTATGTCCAAGTGATGAGATACACTTTTTATCTCTCATCAACTCATTTTGATATGATGCCGTTAGGCTGTCAAGGGAACTTTTTAACCCAATATCGATTTCTTTGGGTTCAACTTGTAGTCATTGAATATGTCATCCATTGAATATGTGTGAATGACCTTTTATTGTTTTACACTTAATATCCACTTATATTGGGTGTATATATATATTTGTCACACATATTTTTGAGATTTATTTGTCCTTAATTTAAGGATACCTTCTTTATAAGGGATTTCATCACATTTGACATTTCTATTGAGGGTTAATTGTTGTTATGCACCAATTCACTCTTATATGGTGTATATACTGTCCTTTGGAGTATTATATCATGAATCCTTTTATTCTCATGATATTATAAAGTTCTTACTAAATGTTATTCCTCGATTATTGTATTCAAGTGTCTCTAATTTTGGTAAAACCCCTTTAACCAAAATATCGTTTTAAATGTTTTAATTATTTGTTCTTATTAATATCCATGTTTTCAAAATGGTTTTAAGGATTTATATGGATATTAATGGTTTAAAATGTTAAAATCTTCAAGGTGGTATGGGACACTTTGATTCAAAAATCTCTTTATTAAATGTTTTAAATGGTTTTGGAAATGGTTTCTTTTTGAATGGGTTCATTATTTCAATATCCTAAAATGTTATATTGTGATTGAAATGTGGAAATGTTATATTTCCCTTATTCATGTTTATGTGATACGATTATGTTATGGTTCTTGGGCATTGTTATGAAGAACGGGTGGTTCCGTGATAAACTAAGGGCGGGTGATCCCGATATAGCTCTCCAATGCATTGGGTAACGCGAAGGAGTGAAACGTTAAGGTTTCTCCGAAGAGATTTAGGGAATATACTGTGATGGGTATTCCAAACGTAACCAAGAGGGTTACTCCCCATGTAAGAATGTTATGAATGCCTCAAGTTACCTTTATGTATTATGATTTCTATGATTTATTCATGATTTGATATGCCTATGTTTTATGGGTAAAGTATGATTTCATTCTTATGTATACATGTACTCATGTTTCCTTTCCATATCTATATATCCCTTACTGAGCTTTTTATGCTCATCCCAAGTTTTTGAAATGTTTTTCACAGGTCAAGGGAAGGGTACATGATGTGATGATAGTGTCAAGGATGTGTCAAGAAAGAATCCATGTTTTATTTTAAATATGTTTCCTTTGATGGGAAGAATGAATACTGTCTTTTATGTAACCACTTTGTTTAAATGTTGAATGTAATGCAAGTTTCATGATCTAATTCTCTAAAACTCTAAACCTGAAAAGATCCTCAATGTGTAATCTTATAATAACTCAAGATTAAGTAAGGTTTAAGGCTGGGGCCTTATAGTTGGTATCAAAGGTCGGTTTAGATAACTTTAGAGGTTAGGGTATTCTTTAAGCATAAGTGACATTACCATAATGGTTAGGATTTCAGAAAGAGTCCTAGTTTTAGATAAAGTGAATGAGTAAGTGTATCTTAGTGTTTACCTTCCTCGTTAGTACATGATGGTTTTGTTGATATACTCACACTGACATTTCTATTTTTAGTGAATGGATGGATCTAGCAGGCACCAAAGAGACAACAGGTTTGAAGGAAACTATGGTGGTTCTCTGATTAAGATACTAGATAAAATGTAGGATTGAATGAGGAAACTCGTGGTTGTTCTAAACCAAATATCAATGAGTCATGATCAACCACTTCAACCTTGGTGAGTTCTCTAATGCATCATGTACGAGATGGCCAACTCGATGTGGAAATTCAGGTAATAATTATTAAGGTAACCATTAGGGTTTATATGATACTTAATTTTTAGGTAATTATGGGTTACTCTATGATATGATGGAAAATGAAAGGAATGAGATAAACTTGAGGTTAAAATATGTTATGATTATTCTTGAAGATTTTTTTCTCATTTTGGGGAATGTTTTAAGAATTATATAGTTTTGGAAAAAGGACAACACGCAGACCGTGTGACTACCCGTCGCGTCGGACAAAGCTGCGGGAATCGAACCCACAACCAAAGTGCGACTGGTATTTATCGCCTACCACTGGACTACGTGAAGTCCCTGGTTAGTTTGGCTGATTCTTTCTAGTTATATGATTTTATGAATTAATAGTAAGTTGATTTTGGGTTATTTATGAAAATGATTAAACTATCTTGGAGGATATGTGATTAGGTTAATTACTTTTCAATACGAGACTTTAGGGGAAACTGATGTTGTTTGGAGATAAATGTTACGATTTAACTTGGAAGACTATGTGACTAAATCCTTCAAATATTTGGGTTTCAATCTTATATTGGTTTACTTTGAAGAATTTTATGGACAAATTGTTTATCGGATGGTCCTCGTTGAACTTTGGGTTTTGTTGGAAATTTTTTGGAGATTAAGCATAAATTTTCTTTTTAAAGGGTTATCCTTTTCTGGATTATCTAGCCTTGTACTAACCTTTTTGGTTTTGGTTCTGGTTAAAGCCTAAAGACATGGGAAGTATATAGTTCTCTTTTTTGGATTAGGTGATTCTCTAGAAGTTGATTATAGTACTCTTAATTTGAACAAGTCTTCCTAAATACTCGCCTTTTGGAGAAAATATGAGTTTGTGTAAGGAATCTAATAAAAGTTGAGAGTCAACATGATAAGTGATTATGTTTCCTTATGAATAAATTCCTCAATAAAAAGTAACTTAAAACAAAAATGTTGTCTATTAACTTTTCCTACTGGGGAACCCAACACCGTTTAACCCATCACAAGTTTGTGATTTTCTTATTGTTAACTTTCTCCTAAACATGTTTTCTATCACTCTCCATCGGAACATGACCCTATGTTTTCTCCTCCATGTCCATATTTTCATACTTAGAATCCTAGTATGGGTTAACTCGGGTGACCTCTGTGCTTATCTTTCTTTATTTTAAAGTGATTGTTTTACCGACTCTTGTTCCGATGTGGGACGTTCAAAGATGTTTCCAAGCGCAATTTTAAAATTGCGAGGACGCAATTTCCAAAAGGGGGGAAGGATGTAACACCCCAGGTAAATAAGGAATATGACATTTTCATATTTATCCATATTTGTGAATAAAATATTAATATGACTTTAAAGGGGGCGCTATGCTCGATGGCGTACCCAACACGCAACAACGAGTTTCTTCGGAATCTTACGTTGCACTCTAATAATAAAATAATATTATTTTAAATGGTAGTTAACATGTAGCCATTGTAATGGCGGGAATGGATAGAAATAACTAAAATATGATTATATATGTTCTTAAATATTTTTACATTTATACAATGAAAGATAAAGGCTTAAAATACGGAAAGAATTCAATTTTAGGCGTATATGCCCTAGTTTTTACTAAAGGTTCACTTATCAACTTTTGATGGAGAACCGTCATTAAATATAGTTTTTTTCACTCTTATAAATTATATTGGACCAAATAAAACTCTTCTTAAGAATCAGGACATCAAAATTTACTTTGTGTAAATTTTTGGTATCTTTCCGATAATGTTCATTTTTTTAATGAATAGTGTAAAATGTTGTATTTTAATTCAAAACCTATTTTTAATATAATTTATTTATATGATTAGGTTATATTTTGAATTTGTTTTAAAGTGAAATTAGAAAATATTTTTACCATTAAATCCAATAGTGGTCGTTGGAATTAATTTCACTTTGAAATCAGACTTAAACTAGTGTCAATCTTTTGATACTTATTGTTTTATAAAAACACGCTATTTGCTCTGACAGCGAGAATTAATTATTAAATTAATTAATGTGAATAATATGTTTTGATTTTTTTAAAACGGACTTCATTTTTGAATTCGGAATATCAAATACAGCTTAGGGTGAAGTTTTGGTATTTTTCTGAAAAACTCCAATTTTTGATGAATAGTGAAACCACTAAGTGGTAATCAAGCAAACTGATTTTTCAGTTAAATGAAAGTTTACCACTAATGTGTATTGAATTTTGAAAATCCGACATACATGGTTGTCATTATTATGAAAAATGTGGTTCAATGGGATGAAAATAATTTTTTGGTGAATAGTAACTTATTAAGTTTTTAATCGCGATTAGTGGTAATTAGTGTAATTTAAGGTAAAAATGATATTATAAGAATGTGAAAACACCATGAAACTTGTCCTAAACCTATTGGGTGAGTCATGGACGACCAAGAAAAGCCATGGGCCAACTTGGGGACCCCATGGATCCACTTTGGTTGGGAAATGACATAAATAACTTTTTATTTAATGTAAAAGTAAAAATGACACAAACATGATATGTTCTACTAAAACAATTTTTAAGTGGGGTTACACAAGTCCAAATTTTGATTATAAATTGTCATTGGAAAGATAAAAAGATTTCTTACATCATAGTAATTTTTTTATAATTTTTAGACATTCAATAAATTAAATTATTTATGACATAATAATGATGCAGTGATGACATCATTATTTGACGATTTAAATAAAATGGAAAGATAATGTAAAATCTATGCACTACACATGTCCAAAACTTATTGGATGAGTGGATTTAGAAGCCTTATCACCTTATCCACGAATTATATCAATGTGGGACCTTTTAAAACCGAAACACATTTTTCAAATAAAGTAATATTTCTTTACTTTCCAAAAGTGCCCCTCCTCTCCTCTTATAAAAGGCCCCCACCTCTACCTCATTTAACACACTCCTCTAGCCTTTGGCTCGGCCAAACCCTGCCCATTTACTCTCTCCACATCCCTATCCTAATCCTAGAGTATTCCCTTTGGGCAGAATCCTTTCAAAGGAAGCCTTTAGGCTCAAATCAAAAGGAGTTACACTTTTAAAGGTAACTCATTCTCTCATGTTCATTTGTTTTATTTTGCTTCTCCAACCCCCTAAACTCTTTTTATTTATTTCTTTTGTAAAAACACCAGTATCTTCAATATACTAGGATGTTTTTATAAGATTTATTCGAGCTACACTCTCACAAAACTACATCAAATGGTTAAAGAACATACAGTTTCCGTGGATGGCGAAATTCTGCCTCCCGAAACGATGATTGTTCAATACTCATTTAACACCTTAAAAGGTGGCAATTATGATGTAACTATTTTTATATATGATATATAATATGTTTATGTTTTCCTTAAGCTTCTGTTTTTTTCATTTTGGGCATACCTTTATGGTTTCCATTATGGGTAAACGCGATATCTTCATTTAAGGAAGTACGGACTACCGCCCCCTCAAAGTGATTTGATTCGTTAAATACCATATGTGGGATGTATAAAGGATGGAAATATGATATTATATATGATATTATACTGGAATTATAATATACATTTATATCATTATTATTCCATTCTATAAAATACGAAATAGAAATGAAAGTAGCGTTCATGCGTACGTACGGCTTACCGTCTCCATGAACGGTGCATTTCATTTCTTACATCTAAATGATTATGTAATGTTATAAATGCATGAATGTACTGGATATATATGACATATATGATATCTAAATAATTAATACAATTCTGGATATAATAAACATTTGGCCACACGAACAACGTGTAATTGTAAGAAGTCCACTTTCGACTTAAGAACCAAATATCGGCAAAACAAATATTATTAACTTAAATGATTACATAATGTGTATGACATGGTAATAAGTGGTATAAAAGTAATAATGAACTTGAAAAAGGTTCTTAAGAAATTATAAATTAACTCAAGTTTATTATTCAGGAGATTAAAGAACGATCGAGTCAAGTCGGACCCGAGGTAAGGGATCTTACTCCTCTCTTTCTTTTTAAGTACACTCTTTTATGTCATTACTTTTAAAGCTCATATTTCTTGTTATTGGGATGATCTTTTATATTACACTTACTGTAATTTTTATGTTCATGTGATGAGAGACCCTATTCTCTCTCATCAATCCATTTTAGAAGTTTTGAGTGGCGCCGTTAGGCTGCCGAACTTTCGTAAGAGGTCTAACTTCTCTCTTTCTTTTTAAGTACTCTCCTTTAAGTCACTTCTTTTAAGCTCCTCTTTGTAATGTTAGGGGATGTTCTTTTATATTCCTATTTCTGTACATTTTATTGTAATGTTATGATATACCCTACTTGATCTCATCAATCCATATTTGGAAGTTTTATGTGGCGCCGTTAGGCTGCCGAGTTTTCGTAAGGGATTTTTCATCTCACATTTATTCCCGTGAGATTTATGCTACATTTTCCACAATTTCCTTTGAGTGGTGTATGTACTTCCATTATTCTACTATTTGTGTAATATACTTCCCTTTATGAGTATTTACATCAATGATTTATTGTCCTTCTTTTGTGGGGTGTATGTTTTGAAAGATACCCAAGTCGGTAAGGGAACCTTTCACCCTCCTCTTTTTTAAAAAGACTTCTTTTGTTGGGTCTTTTAATTTACATATTTTTATGTTGGGATATGTTCTCATATATCCTTATTGATGTAAATTTTATGTCCAAGTGATGAGATACACTTTTTATCTCTCATCAACTCATTTTGATGTGATGCCGTTAGGCTGTCAAGGGAACTTTTTAACCCAATTTCGATTTCTTTGGGTTCAACTTGTAGTCATTGAATATGCCATCCATTGAATATGTGTGAATGAACTTTTATTGTTTTACACTTAATATCCACTTATATTGGGTGTATATATATTTGTCACACATATTTTTGAGATTTATTTGTCCTTAATTTAAGGATACCTTCTTTATAAGGGATTTCATCACATTTGACATTTCTATTGAGGGTTCATTGTTGTTATGCACCAATTCACTCTTATATGGTGTATATACTGTCCTTTGGAGTATTATATCATGAATCCTTTTATTCTCATGATATTATAAAGTTCTGACTAAATGTTATTCCTCAATTATTGTATTCAAGTGTCTCTAATTTTGGTAAAACCCCTTTAACCAAAATATCGTTTTAAATGTTTTAATTATTTGTTCTTATTAATATCCATGTTTTCAAAATGGTTTTAAGGATTTATATGGATATTAATGGTTTAAAATGTTAAAAGCTTCAAGGTGTTATGGGACACTTTGATTCAAAAATCTCTTTATTAAATGTTTTAAATAGTTTTGGAAATGGTTTCTTTTTGAATGGGTTCATTATTTCAATATCCTAAAATGTTATATTGTGATTGAAATGTGGAAATGTTATGTTTCATTTATTCATGTTTATGTGATACGATTATGTTATGGTTCTTGGGCATTGTTATGAAGAACGGGTGGTTCCGTGATAAACTAAGGGCGGGTGAGCCTGATATAGCTCTCCAATGCATTAGGTAACGCAAAGGAGTGAAACGTTAAGGTTTCTCCGAAGAGATTTAGGGAATATACTGTGATGGGTATTCCAAACGTAACCAAGAGGGTTACTCCCCACGTAAGAATGTTATGATTGCCTCAAGTTACCTTTATGTCTTATGATTTCTATGATTTATTCAAGATTTTATATGCCTATGTTTTATGGGTAAAGTATGATTTCATTCTTATGTATACATGTACTCATGTTTCCTTTCCATATCTATATATCCCTTACTGAGCTTTTTATGCTCATCCCAAGTTTTTGAAATGTTTTTCACAGGTCAAGGGAAGGGTACATGATGTGATGATAGTTTCAAGGATGTGTCAAGAAAGAATCCTTGTTTTATTTTAAATATGTTTCCGTTGATGGGAAGAATGAATACTGTCTTTTATGTAACCACTTTGTTTAAATGTTGAATGTAATGCAAGTTTCATGATCTAATTCTCTAAAACTCTAAACCTGAAAAGATCCTCAATGTGTAATCTTGTAATAACTCAAGATTAAGTAAGGTTTAAGGCTGGGGCCTTATACATCTTGTAGTTAGTCGGTATGTCCTCAACGAAATAAAAGTTGTCATATGACCAGTAAAATTATTCACACAACATGTAGTCCTATGTACACGCCATGTATTTTTCTTTTTTTTCACTAAAATGGGAAGTAGCCTCGGTTTGAGGCAAAAACCCAAACCCTCGATGGGTTTGAGTGGGGAGAGCCGACCGAAGCTCATTTTTTCTCCCGATCATCCTTTCGATCTCTGTTTTGATTGTCGTTAGATGTGTTAGGACCCCCTCAGTAAGGCCTTGATTCCCCTTAAGCAGTTCTTATTGATTTTTGTTCTAAGATGAGTTATATGGGTTTGAGAGGTTTTGATTATTTTGCAGATCTACCACATTTCCAACCTAATTGGAGGCTGTTATCATAGGAGTATCATTGTACTAGTACAAGGTAGGTGGTTCATACCTTCTTTCATGTTTTCACAGACTTTTGGACAGGGTGGACTTTGGCGCGTTTTAGGGTATTTTGAGAGAGACCCTGTTTTATCCACTTTTTCATATCAAACTGATTATAAGACCCATGGTATGCCTTTGGGTATGTCCTTTTTCCATTTTTATTGAGCAAGGTCGGGCAAGGGCCATTTCGCATCAAGGAATTTGGGCCGGGGGGTGCCAAAATAGTTAGAATTGAATTGTATTGTTTTAAACTATTTAATTAGTTTATTAAACCATTATATGACATATTAAAGGATTTAAAGACCTTAGTGCTGGTATGGGACAACACCTGAATTGTGCAATTAAATTTTTTACTATCTCTTTCATGTTTAAAGTATTTCATTGTGATTATATATGTGATAACTTTCATTGAAAATGCTAGAAACCTTGGGGTTGTGTTAGATGTGGACTAGATATTCTTGAGTGATGCTTATCACAGGTTGGGCTTGGCCTGAGTTACATTGGATGGTTCTAACCACATGACTGGGCATCTTAGACGTTAGCTTGAGTAAGTTTGACTGTCAGGTTGGTACTGGCTCAAGTTAATTGGATAGTGAGTCCAACAAACTTGAGCGACATGGTCACAGGGACATGAGGTGTCAGAGACATTGTGTCTTGGGTACTATTTTGGTGAATACCGCTCACTCAGAACATTGAGTAGTGCACACACATTAAGACTCTGTGATGAGGTGGTTTTGACCACTCATGTGGGTAGAGGCCCCAGTTAGTTGAAGTTTAGGTACTATTGGTTTGGGGGTGCTTTCCATAGGAATCCACGTGGATGGTGATGAGCCTTTAGGGTATAGCGTTGATGTTGTAGGGTTGGGGGAAAAGGCTCACCGTGATTTGAGGGCTGACATCATGGTCTCTACAGTTTCTAATTTGAGGGCGGGCATCGCTGTCCCTCCGGTTACTTTATTGAGGGAAAACATCATTTCACTATGGTTAATTATTTGAGGATATACATATTTGTTCTTCCAAGTTACTACGTCTTGGTAATTCCTTTAGAATGTTACTACTTGAGACACACAGTGTTAGGGGGAACATGGTTCCGGGTTACATGATAGAGATTCTGGCATTGGTCAAAGTAGGTGACACTCCATGGTGGCTGCTGGGCACCTATAGAGTTTGTGTTTATTTGTGCATCGTATTGTTTACTATTTTCTTTATAAATTGATGCTTACTTAAACACTTATATTAGGTACACACCATTGGGTGTTATCTTATTGAGATTCATCTCACACCTTGAATGGGCACTTTAGGATGCATGTAGACTTTATGTATTTGCGTGCAGGAAAGAGACCCACTTCAAGAGATGGACTATTTTAGTTGTCGCTTGGAGATGGTAGGGACCTTTAGGTCTTTCCTAGCTGGATTTTATTTTTTCTTTTCTCTCATTCCTGTATCACCATGCTTTCCTTATTTATGGTAGCCACTGTTGGTTATCCATTGGTTCCCTTTTATGTATTTAATTTCAATGGATTCATGCTTGGTTTTTTTAGTAGTTGAAAGTGGTGTTTAGTATGCTATTCTGTTTACTTTACGTTGCTATTTTTTCTATTTTTATTCCTCTATATATCTGCTATTGATTGTGCTTCAACTCTGCGGGTCTGGTTCGAGTCTGCTGAGTCATTTATTTCTACTACATGTTACATATTCTTGCTCGGACCAGTACCATTATTATCCTCAGAGAGGGGATAGCCTCCCCACTATACCTATCAGACCCTCGTTGTTAGTCGGTATCCTTTGGAGTTTGGGGAGGTGCACCTAAGGTAGTAATAACAGACATGTTTTTCACTGTTTGGGTGGCTCTTCGGGTCCGGGACATTAAAAAGTGGTATCCGAGGAGTTCTTGACAAGGATTTAGTAGCATTGTTTTGTTGGATACTACTGAGATTGAGACTTCTATTTTTTATTTCGGATAGTTTTACTAATTTGGATATGGTAGAATGGAGATCAATTGTTGTTGGAAATGGGTTTATAGCTTGTTCATGGGTGCCTTCAGCCCCAAGTATGAGGGATGTACCAAGTTCCATGGGTAGGAATTGCTATTTTATTTTTCATTAGATTACAGTTTATATGATTTCCACCTCAGTGTCTTACTTGGTGTGTGATTATCTTGAATGTGATACGTAACCCTTGACCTAGTGCGGTAAGGGAGAATTGGACCTTAGCCTGTTTTGGAAAGGCATGATTGTTTGGCTTTTTATAGGCACATTTTTAGGGTATTTCAATTTCACAACTACATGTATTCTTTGTCAAGGGATAATTCCATGTGAATAATATCAACTTCCATGCTTTGTATGCTTTGAAATGTGAATAGGTGAAATTCCTAATAGAACTTCTTGTTTATTGCAATGTGTTATGCCATGATTTATATATTTGTTGAATTTCATGTGGAAGGGTATTTGGGTCTGACTCTTATAAGAGAAGTTAGGTACTATGGTTGAGGTGATTTTGATCATCAGGATTGGGCGACTCATTCATCAGTTTGAGGAAACTTTGGTTGTATAGATGAGCATTGTCTGAGGTACTTTTGATACTTTTCTCTATTGAGGGCGGGTAAGAAGGCCATGAGGTCGGGATACCGTGGTAATGGGTTGCGGTGGGGGAGAGAAAGGGTAGTAGCTATGTGATTCCTTGTACTAATTTTCATAATTGTGTGAATATATTGTTATATATATATATATATATGGTATTCCTGACCATTTATGGAATTCAGCATGTTCCTTTTAGACGACTCAGATAGAGCATCAGGCGGGAGATGATACTATGCCGTAGGAGAAGGATCAAATTAAGGATCCGGCACAGGAAGAGAATGATCCATAGGTACAAGAATAGGTACTATATCAGGCTTAGGATCCAGTGCAAGCAGGACAACAGCCGGGTTTGGCAGCGTTTGCACCATGGCTCGATGAGCAGCTCCGAGATAGCCTGGTACATGTCTTGTAGGGGATCGACAGAGGTGTGCAGGGTATTGAGTGATTTATGGAATATCTGACGCGAGAGTTCCAGTCATAGAACCCTCCTCTTTTTCAGGTGAGGGTGGTCTATAGGTAGTTGAAAATTGGATAGAGAGCATGCAGATGATCTTCGAGCATCTAGAGACACCTCCAGGGCGGAGGGTCAAGCTGGCAACACATATGCTGCGAGGACCGGAAAAGCACTGGTAGGATGTGTAGGTTCAGGCTTGAAGTAATAAATTAATGGCATGTAAGGACTTCAATGACATGTTTTTCGAGAACTTTTACCCAGAGACATGGAGGGCCGAGAGAGATCAGGAGTTCTTGAGCCTTCCGTAGGGAGACATGTCCGTTATGGACTATGCGGCTACTTTCACTAAGTCGTCTCGTTTTTCACCTTGTATGAAAAGAGATCACTCAATAAGGGTGATACAATTAGAGGATAGATTAAGACATTCCATTTGGATCCAAGTTAATATCTCCAGGTTGGGTTCTTTCTCAGAGGCGGTGAATTAGGCGCTCATAGTCGAGGGAAACAAGAGGGATATTCCCCACGTTGGGCTAGCGATACCTTCAGGTGATGGTTCAGATAACAGGATGCAAGGATCGAATGATTTCTAGTAGGTCAGTCAATCCAAGGACTCAGTTAGACCACCTCGTAGTAGTTCATCAGTGATTTTATTTCAGTGTGGGTAGCCAGGACATGTTTGAACTTAGTGTGATAGGCCTCCAAAGGAGTGTCAGGCATGTGGATAGGTCAGGCATCTGGAGAGGTTCTGCCAGCAGCCTTCTCAAACAGCTAGCAGAAAAGGACTAGGAAAAACTGTGGCATATGTATTTGGTTTAGGTTTAGAACCAGGAGAGGGTAGATGAGGTCCAACTGCCCATGGAGGACCTAAAAGAAACACCGAGACCCATATGAGGGGTCAGTGGATGGTGACTAGAGCAGCACCACAGGGAGGTCATGCATGAGGCAATTGTACTTTAGGCCTGGTGCATGCCAGGGAGCTGCCAAAGTATGAGAAGGTTGGTGAGCCGACGACGGTTAGAGGTACACCGTGGGTGTGGCTGTGATCTTTTTTGTTTTTACTTGTTTTAGAATGGACTACTAGGGCATGTACTCTTTGAGTGCATGAGAAGCATATGATTTATTTGGACTGACTAGATACTGGTCAGTGGGATTGAAACCATATTTTTTGTGTGATATATTTATATATGTATGAGATGCGTAGCATCAGGGGAAATGGGGATGCGGGCCACTTGAGGTTCCATCAGTATTAGGGCATCGAGGATGCATGTTACTTGAGCTTCTAGGCACTAGGTTTGTTTTGAGCATCCATGGGATGCAGGACCTCCTGGAGGTGGACACCAATGTGGTGCACGATACTTATTGGTGTCGTAAAATACATAGGATCACCAATGAGGCACAATGGTTATGATGTGTCACGAGAGGATCAGAAGTACATAAAATAGGTTAGTGAAAATTTTCTTGATTTGAGTTTTGTTGGGTTGTGACCATGTTAATAAATTCCTAAGGTGGGGAGCCCCTTGAAGAATTTAACTAGAACCTTTTTATACCAGGTTAGTTCGAGTTACTTTGATCGGGGAGGTATGTTTGGTTCCATCTTCAGGTTTCTTTTGATAACTCGGGGAGGATCTATGTTAAGGTGAAGATATTTTTAGAACCCGAGTTTTTAGAACAGGTCAAAATCCCGACCCTATTTGAAATTTGACTTATTTCATAGAAAACATGGAAAATATGGGAAGTTTTGGAAATTTACAGATTACACACTGTGTGCCTTAAGTATAGACCATGTACCCTTTTCTTTGTGTGATGACCATACATGGCGTGTAGGCCTGTGAGCAGGGTAGAATGTTTTTATCTTGTACACACCATGAACTATTTGTACACTCCGTGTAGAGGGGCCCTGTATGGGGATATACATGGCGTGTTGGGGATGTCATCCAGGTTGAGAAGCACACACCATGTACCCCCTAGGTACACAATGTGTAGTCAGTCGGCAAGTCCTCGGTGAAATAACAGCCATCATATTAACAGAAAAATGATACCCACGACGTGTAGTACTAATTACAAACCGTGCATTTTTTTCTTGCTAAAATGGACAGTAGCCTCGTTTTGAGGCAAAAACTCAAACCCTCGATGGGTTTGAGCAGGGAGAGCTAGCCGAAGCTCATTTTTTCTCCTGATTGTCCATCTGAACATAGTTTTGATCGCCATTACATGCGTTAGAACCAAGGTCTTGATTCCTCTTGATCCGTTCTTATCGATTTCAGTTCAAAGAAGAGTTTTTGAGTGGTTTTGATTATTTTGTATATCTAACATGTTTTAGACCTAATTGGAGGCTGTTATCAGAGGAGTATCGTCATTCTAATATGAGGTTGGTGGTACATTCCTTCTTTCGTGTTTTCACGGACTTTTGGGTGGGGAGGCCTTTGGCGTGTTTTCAGGTATTTTGAGTGAGACCTTGTATTATCTACTTTTTTCATATCAAACCAATTATAAGACCCATGGGATGAATTTGGTTATTCCCTTTATATATTTTGCGTGAGAAAGGCCTGGCAGGGGCTATTGCTCATCGGGGCATTTTGGTTGGGGGGTTCCAAAATGGTTATAATTGAACTGTATTGTCTTAAACTTTTGAGTTTAGTTTTTTGCTTCTAATACTTTCACCGGGGTGCGCGCGTCCATCTCTTTTGGGGCACGAAGGCGCCGTTTGTTTCCCCCGCATTCCCGCTTTCCAAAGGCGGGTGACATATGTTCCTTATTCAGGGACATTTTCTCCTTGATCAAAATAGGATGATGAGATGTGGGTTCTTCTTTTTGTGGATTCTTCCTCGAAACAAGTCACCTAGTCCGAGTATCCCTTATATACTTAAGACATTGTTCATGAAACTCTTCCTAGTTCCATATCTTCAAGGACACTAGTTAATTACACTGCCTTTTTCATGACATTCCCAAGGGTTCGGTCAGGGCAGCAACCTTTGGTCATGGGATTAGTCACGTTGGACATCACTGGCATGTCTGGACGCTGGGACACTGGCACGTCTGGGTTTCTCTCTTTATTATAGGGATTCTTGAGGGTGCGGAAGCCCAAGGCATCCCACATCGAACACGGGGAATTTTATGCCCTATGCATGTATCTGAGGTTTTCCTTAGCTTCTCATGCTTAACATAGTCTATGCCGCAGGTTTAACGTCTAGCAGAGATGGATCAGACTGATCATAACACTGATTAGAGTGGATCATATGGGTGAAACCTCTGGAGGGAACACTATTGTTGGGGCCAATGTGTGGCTAGCTTCTTGACTATTGTTAAGTGGAATGGGGAATGAGGTTGCATGATCCCACCAGGATGTGGCAGCCTGGGTAAGAATCAGGATGGATGATAGAAGGTTTAATGAAGTGGATGAAGAATGAGATGGAGTCGTCTCGAGGACGATGGGGATTTTGGGCTTGAGTCTCGAAGAGGCTTCCTACATATCCCCATGGAAGGGAATCAAAGTCCACATAGTTCATCTGACGATGGATTACCACCGATTATGGATTTCAACGGCTTACTACTGGATGGGGTCATAACGGCTTACCACTAGAAAGAGTTGATAATGGATTACCATTGTATGGATTTGACAATGTCTTACCACTGAATTGGGGATATTTTAATGTCACGTGGGACCAAAAGGGGCGTGCAATTTAACGTCATGCAGGATGGGGGTGGACTAATGTGAAGGGGGCCGGAACGACCAGGTATTGGGATTGAACCTCAAGGAGGCATCCTACGTACCTTTCCTTGTCAAGAATCAAAGTCCATGTAGTTCGGGATGGTGGGGTCGATGAACCAACACGGGGGAGGACCAGGGGCCCAATGTTTATTAGGTTTAAACCTCGGGGAGGTGTCCTACGTACTGTGCCTTGGCAAGGATCAAAGTCCACGTAGTTTGGGTTGAGTGGGAACCGACGTGAAGATGGTCTGGACCAATGGTTATGGTGGGCTTGAACCTTAGGGAGGCTTCCTACGTACCTTGCCTTGGTAAGGATCAAAGACCTCATAGTTCATGGGGGTGTTTGGTGAAACGATGCGAAGATGGTAGAAACCAATGGGTGGTGGGATTGAACCTTAAGGAGGCTTCCTACGCACCTCACCTTGTCCAGAATCAAAGACCTCATAGTTCAGGTGGGATGTGGGTATTACACTCTAGGTTGCCCAGAGAGGATGTCTTGGTTGATTCTTTCTCTCAACCCACGCGAGTCATGCTTGGTGTGAGAAATAAGATACAACAAATACCCAATGACCACGTTGTGAAAGGTGCGTCCATGGGATGTGGAGTGGGGCTTACACGTATTTAGCGGTCCAAAGAGGAAACAGGGGATTACGCATGGTTCGCAGCCTGGGGAGATGGATACTGGGACTTACTCCGGGGTGGATCCCTGGGTGGTGACAAATCCCAACGGGAGAGGGATTTGGTACAGAAGAGGAAATGTTCTGGTGCCCATCCCCCTATGGTCCATGGGACCACAGAAGAAAGGAAGAGAAAGGATGCTTCCTCCCATAATAAATGCTAGGGGCTTACAAAAAGGTGGTTTTCCCTTCCCCGCGGATGGAAACCGCTCTAATAAAGAGTATTTCATTCAATGTGAGGAATGATCTCACTCTTGTGGAGACTGGTGGCCCTAGAGAATGTCCGAGAAAGGGCGCCCCACCTGCAGAGAACTGGGTGAAATCACAGTTTAACGTCATATGCTGAGGATGAATGTGCTTGGAAGTTTAACGTGCTGTAGCTCAGATGAGGTGGGTTTACTCCGCATCCCTAGGAATTACATAATCAACACCCTCTACACCTTGGTGAAGAGAAGAGTTAGAAAATTCCATGTCTAGGGGGTGTTATGGAGTGAACTATTGGGGGGTCCACGTTAGTGTGGTGATGAAAAGAAGAAATAGTCGTTAGCGTGCCTATGTAATGAAGCATGAGGCAAAGAAATGAAATTGGAAGTATCATCCAAAGGACTTTGAAGTTGCTTCATGAGAACCTGAAGGGCCAGACGGGAAAAGGAGTTGTAGAGAAAAAGGGGCCATAATTAGAAGCCTTGTGAAGCTCTGTTGCTCCATGAAGTGGAGGGGCTTCAGGAAGGGATGTGATTCATGAAGTGAAGTTTCCTAGTCTAGGCATAGGGCATAGGTGCATATGGGAGGAGATTTGCGAAGTGGAAAGGGATTCAAAAAGAAATGCCTCACAAAGAAAGGGTGCCTCGTGAAGTAAGGTCTCGTGAAGAAACATGATCCGTGAAGCACAGTGACCCTACCTTAGCTTGTGGTTCATGTGTGTGTGGTGGGTGTTTCACGAAGCATAAACGCTTCACAACAACTCGTGTCCCCGAGGGGATATCCTTCCTTCGCGAAGGCCCACGAGCTTCATGAATGGAATCCCTCTCAGAAGTGGGGTTCAATTAAAGAAAGGGGGGGTGTCACTTCACAAAGAAAAAGTACCTTGAAGAACCCATGGTTTGCAGATCAAGAGGTGATTCACGATTTGATAGCTCATGAGGTGAAAGGTAGGGTCATTGATCCTTTGGGCTCGAGGGGAGCCTTGTATATATAGGCAAGAGATGCCGCAAAGTAGAGCTATCTCAGTGTGAAGAGAGGGTTTACTCCGTGGAGGGTCGTG
This sequence comes from Viscum album, assembly GCA_963277665.1. NCBI lineage: Eukaryota > Viridiplantae > Streptophyta > Magnoliopsida > Santalales > Viscaceae > Viscum > Viscum album. Next base: position 2,004,053,850 of record OY728137.1, read on the forward strand.
AATGTCAAACAAACTTGCGGAGGTTATCGCCTCCTTTCTCCGCGACGGGGTCATGAATGTCAAACCGGCTCAAGGAGCATCCCGCCTCCTTGCTCCATGGCGGGGTCGCGAACGTCAAATCGGCTCATGGAGGTTACCGCCTCCTTGCTCCACGGTGGGCTCACTAATGTCAGAGGTGTTTGTGGAGTGCCCCACCTCCTTGATCCACAATGGGCGCGGGGCCATGGGGCTCCACGAAAGGGCTACGCAAGGCACCCTTGTAGGCTTCCCTCCGGTACTTCTTCTTCCCAATTTTTGGCATCAACAAATACCCCCCTCAGACTTGGAGCCGAGGAGAAAGCAAGGGTCAAAGTCTGAGGGATAATCTGTAAAATCTCTCGCCATCCACGAAGCTATTAGACGAAGAGGGCTCACGAAGCGGATATGCGACGTGCCGGCTGGGTGCACCGCGAAGCTTGGCGCCGCATGGACGCATCACGAAGCTTTAAAGGTCATCACCAATAAATAGGGGAGCTGACCTATCTATTGTCATTTATTTCCTCCGTGAATTTGGATGGTAGCGCTCTTGATTCGTGAATCTCCGCATACTCCGTGCTTTCTCTCCATGAACTGGGGCTTCTGCTTCACGGCACACAACGTGTCTCTGACTCCATGAAAGCGCTTGGAAACTTTCATTCGAAGGTCGAGGCAGGGATCCACAAACATTATTTTCGAACTAGCTCTGCGACATTACTCCAGGAAAGGGATCCACGAACCAAACACAGGAAACACACAAACTTAAAACTGAATGGATCATCAAAAGGCTGCCAGGGGGTCCTCACGGATTCTTCCTGAAGGGAGGAGATAGCGAACATCTTGGGTCTAGGGGAGTTAATACAAATCCACTCTGACCACGTTTCACTGGTGGAGCTGCTATCGGAGATCTAGAGGATCTATACAATATTCAAGAGGCATCCTTTGTATGGATTCAAGCTGAGGGATGATGTCTTCTTTTTTAAAGCATGTTGGGATGATCCAGTTTACTGGTTCAGGAGTACGCCGTGTCAGCGCCAATAGTTCAGGGCGGCTGACGAACTTTCCTGATAGGACTTCACACCCATCAATGATGACTTCCTGTATAACCTCCTAGACAATATGGATGGGAAGGAATTATTGCTATAGACATCCCCGCCTCTATACCAGTCAATCTGAAAGGTAGCCTTGAAGAACCCAGGGAAGGGATGGTCTAAAAAGTGGGACATGTGCCAGTGCAGAAACTTCATAGATGATTGAGCCTGGGCCTACTGGTTAGGTGCCTCGTGTGAAGAGTTTGGTGCTAATATGAGGTGAGTGGGCCTATATGAGGTGGATTGAGCCTCTTAGTTTCACATCTATCAGCTGAATAAGCTAATGCCAGAGTTGCTGAGTAGGTGGCCATCGAGGACCAACACCTTCCACCTACACCACGGGGAGGTTGGTATCTTCTTGTGGGACATGCACCAGATCTTAGGGGTCCCAATATTGGGGGTGATGTATGATGAACTCCTCCTCGTCCTGAGTACGTGGGAGGATCCAGAGCAAATTTCGGGGCTAGATATGGCGTTGATGGAGCTGGTACTGAGAGAGGACAAAGAATTCATGAGGGATGTCCATTTCAGGTGGTGGTTCAAGGAGTTTCTGAACTTCCCAGAAGACAGGCAGTTTCCGGTGAGGCCTCAGACTTTCCCAAAGGGGGATCAATGAGGAAAGGATTACTTGTATTAGTGGATCTTGGAGGAAATAAGTGAACATCAAGAAGCCCCGAAAGGCTGAAAACAATGTTCAACGGCTGCAGGTCTGGGTGGATGAGCACTCATCCACCCTTAACGCGCAATCTGGGATGATATTGCAATTGAAGGCATAGTTAGAAGAGGCTGAAGAGGCCCTGAAGTGAGCCTCCATTGATATGACCATCATGCGGACCAATGTAGAGCAGGCCCAGATTTCATCCAATGAATTGTGCCCCGTCGCTACCGAGGAGGAGCGGGAACTGAACCGGTGGCAGCAAATCCTGGGCGCCACCAGCCAGTGGGTGGCAGAGATGCAGTTTTCTTTTGATGGGATTAACCCATCCATGGGAGGGATAGACCCTCAGGTGATTTAGAGATCAAAAACCCTCTAAATTACTTTCATATGTTGATTATTTGATGCCATATCATGCATGAGTCCCGTTATTAGTGTTGGTTTTACAAGAATCTGTTATATTCATGAAACACCCAATGATCAATCACTAAGCTCAAATGGGTTGAGCCCAATGTGAGGAACATGGGATGATCTCTATGTAATTACGTATGAACATAAGAGTGCTATCTAGGTTTTGGGCATCCAGGGTATGAACAACCAACCCAGATTCTCGGGAAGAGAAGGCAGAGACCTGACTGGAAAATGAAGGTCTCAGAACAGTCAAATTACAGTTTTCCTAGTGTTCTCTTATGCACGAACGGGGTTACGCTAGGGGCACTAGAATAAATACGAACAGGGGGAATGGAAGGTGTGAATCACAATACTAAAGATTTAGAACACTGTAGTGATGGCATTACAATTAAGAATGACTATTGACCATGTTTGAAACATAGTATCCTTATTGCGTTAGCCTGAAATGGGGATAAAAAATAAGGGCCGACTGCTGACCATGTTCGAAACACGAGGAATAACTCGAAATGTCATCCATTATTCTTTCATAATGTTATCCCAAAATAATAGGCGAGCCACAGGCCGTGCATCCATACTATTAGGGGGTTCATCTAGACGTTAAAGAGGACAAAGATTAGAATAAAAGGTATGTAAAGCATGGAGATTGGAGTGATGGGTTGTTCGACTGGAGTCCAACACTCTTGAAATTACACCACCATGGTGGAAACACATTAGGTGGGTACATCGGTCTGATCAGGGGTCGAACGTACTTCTGAAAAGTACCTCTCTAATGAAGAAATGGTCGCCTTCCAATGTTATTGTGGGGCATCCCAAACTTGTTCAGGGTAAATCTGGAATTTCTTGGTTCCCCAAAAGAGCTCAGGTCAAGGGACCGAAAAAAGAGGGGAGAACGAGAATTATGATTTATGGGTCTAGACCTGAAGATAGGGTGTCTGGGGGTTCCTACGTATCCCATGAGAATTGGAATCAATCCAAACATAGTTCTTGTGGTGCAGTGTGGTTAGAGACCAACACTGGTTGGGAGAATCCTCTTTGGAGAGGAAACTGTCGCATCCAATGATTAAAAAAGTGCATCCCGAACCTGTTATGGGTAGAACCATAGTTTAGTGTCTTGCATTGAGGACATATGGACTCGTGCAGTTTAACGTCATACGATAGGACATGGAGTGAAAGGTAAGATCCCAGGAAGTCAGTATGTGGTGCGGTAACTATAAACTCGACGTGAATGTGGACTTGGAGTCTGGATCACACCACGTATCCCTGGAGGAAACTGTTTAAGTCAAGGGACCAAGAGTGAAAATTAGGCTGGGCCCAAAGCAATGTGGCCAAGCATTCCTACGTACCCCATAAGGATGGGAATCAATCCATAGGTAGATCTGAGAGTGCAGTTTAACATCTTACGGGATGAGGAAAGGTACACATGGAATGGCTGCACTAGTACACATCCTACTAGAACTATTAAGCCCACGTGAGTCATACTCGATGTGGGAAATAAGAAGTAGTGGTTGAAATTTCCCAGCATAGGAAGGAACATGTTAGGGATGATGGGACACGTGGTGAATGATGTCCCACTGATGATAACCCACCTATATAACACACCTAGATGTGCTGAAGAGTAAAGCCGAGTTTGCTGGAATTCCACAAGAACATATGGAAGTGGAAATATGTGAATCATGATGCATGAGATCTGGACCAAAATGATGGTGGCATGACGATAGGGTATAGCTATTGACCATGTTCAAAACACAATATCCATATCACGTTAGCCTGAAATGGGGACAAAAAATGAGGGCCAACTTTTGACCATGTTCGAAACACCGGACTTGTTGCAAATGCCATCGAGATCTTCGATGACATTGGCCAAGGATGGTAGGTAAGCTAGTGTGGCATGAGTCCAGGATACAAAGGGGGTCCCTTCAGACATGGAAGAGGATGAGGATCCAAATAACGAGCTCATGAATCTTGGACACAGAACAAGGGAAATGTCCCCATGAAAATTCCATACATCGAGATCTTTTTCAAAACACACCTGAATATGACTATAAGGCATATCAGATAGAGGGAGTCGAGTCCCTTCCCAAGGACAATGGTCCTAGGGTCACACTCTTTCAGCTTAAGGTCCTAGGGTGGACCATTAAAGGGGATTTATTTAATGTAATACACGCAGGGTGGTGAAACAACCAAACGTGATGTGTAGTTCCCATAGGGAGATCTTAGTTTTGGGTCATAGAACTTGGACCACACTGTGAAAAGATATGGGAAGAAAATGGTGTGACTATTGAAAAAACCGACGTGAAAAAGAAACTAAGAGGTACTCACCACACCCCATGTTACCAAATGAGTACGGCCCAGGGGTGAAAAAGAAGGGACAAGATTTGTAGATTCCTGGGGTAGGACCCAGAGACAAAAATGACCGGGCATTCCTACATATCCCATGAGGATGGGAATCAAGCCAAATGTAGTTCTATAAGATTTTGTGAAATTTAACGTCTTCTCGAAAGGAAGTGGAGTGGTCTCAGTTAATGGTATTAGATCTTGGACCACAGATGTTAGGAAATATGAGACACACAACAATGTAATTACAAGACCCGACGTGAATGAGGACCTGGTTCGGATCACTGTGCACTTCTTTAGGGAGGTTTTAGGTCGAGGGATTGAAAAAAAAAGTTAGGCTGAGCTTGAGACAAAGTGCACAGACGTTCCTACGTACCCCATGAGAATAGGGATTAAGACACATGTAGTTCTTAGAGTGTCACGGTAGGATACCCATGCTAGGAATAATAAGGTTGTGCGGGTCTATCCCTTTCTCCAAAAGAAGTAGTATTTGATATATCTTGTTTGTCCTTTTGGATGAATGGTTTTTTTTGGTGAAGCTATGGTCCTAGGATGGAAGTTCCAGGTATTTACATGGGAATCAATCCATATGCAGGCTTTGAAAAATGGTATGGTGTGTAACTGATACCAAACATGATGCCCCCTCAGGCAAGGACATCACAATGTAGTGCTATTTTTCATCGTGCTTTTAGGACGATAATGTCACAATTTAGGGTCATGTGATGGGACCAACCACGAATTTTTAACATCATGCAGGATAGAGGAAACAATTTAAAGTCATGTGGGACTAAGAATCATAGTTTAAAGTCATATGGCTCAGACGTATATATGAGAGATGAGGTTCCAAAGGGGATGCACACGTCGTTAATAAGCATATCTGATGTGGATGAGGACAAGGTCCACACCATACCGTGCACAATTCCCGGGAGGAAACCTAGGGCCGAGTGTCCAGGAAATATTAGAGGAAAAGGGGCAGGAGAAACTAGCTCCCAATTGAGCTGGACCTGAAGATGAGATGTCCGGGTGTTACTACATATTCCATGAGAATGAGAATCAAGCCACACATAGTTCTAGAATGTCAGATAGAAAGTAGGGGGGATAATTCCTAGAAAGGGGCATACATGGTTCAGCTAATGCAAACACAACGTGAATGAGGACATAATCCCATACCACGCCATGCAGTCCCATAAGAGTTAAAGCTATGAAGGAAGAACAGAAGAGATAAATTAGTCAAACTCGAGCTAGACACAAAGAAAAAGTCTAGGCGTTCTTAGGTATCCCATGGGAATGGGAATCAAGTTGTACGTAGTTCTTATAGAGATCTTAGTTTATGGTCTTAGATCTTAGACCATAAAGGAGAAAAATCCTTCTATGTAAGTGCAGACCTCAACACAATCTTTAAGCCCACGTGAGCCAAACTCGGTGTTGGAAACAAGGGCGGAAGAGGTTTTTGCAATACATAGAACTCATGCCAAAGGGGAGTTGGTGCGTAGCCCCGAATGACACCTTTACTGTGGATCTTATCTTCCTAACGTGCGAATTTTCACTAAGAGATAGTGCCAAGAGTATCAAAATTCCATTTGGACATGATGGGGTGGTAAATAATGTGAATCATGTAACAAAAATTCAGGGCTTGAAGGGGATGGCGTGATGATGGAGGATGACTGTTGACCATGTTCGAAATGCAACATACATATCACATTGTCTTGTAATGAGGAAAAACAAATGAGCGTCAGATACAGACCATATTCGCAATGCAGGACTTGTATCGATTTATTGTCTGAAACCCTCGAGGACATTGGCCCATAATGTTAGGTGAGTCCTTAGGCCTAGAATATATTCCATTTGGTCCCTTTGGGTGTGAAATATTATGGAAGCCCGAATGAAGGGGAACACGAAGCCTGAAAAATGGGCGAAATCATATCCTTGTAAAATCAGACACTCCAGATGTTGAACCAAAGTATTCTTTGACACATTGGTGAATCCCCGAAGAGGGTTGAGGGGCTCAACTAGAGAGTGGATGATTTGAAAAGGTGAGTGTAGAATAAGGGTATAGAGAACTATCAATAGATAGAGGTAAATGGCGTGGTTGTTTCAAACCTGATGTGAATGAGAACATAGTCCCATACCACATCATATTCCCCTCTCCCTGGGAAAGTGCAGTCCAAGGGGCCAGGGTGAAAGGGATATTTCAAAGAGATGGGGATGGACCCGAATTATAGATGTTCGGTCCATCTTACGTATCCCATGAGGATGGGAATAAAGCCACATGTAGTTCTTGAAGAGGGTAATGTGCTATTTACCATCATGCAGTAAGGACACAAATGGGCAGGATACCCCACACAAATGAGGTGCACGTCACGGTGAGTAAGCTGAAGTGAATGAGGATATAATCCCATAACACACCATACAATCTTGAGTGAAGACTTGGACTGGGGGACCGAGATTGGTCCACAGATAGAATGTCATGGAAAGATTGCATTTTAACGTTTGTAGTGAGGACAAAGGTAGAGGTAAGGTATCTCGTCCAAGGATGTGTACGACCCAGGGAGTAACCCGATGTGAATGAGGACATAATCTTGCACCACACCATACAACCCTAAGTGAGAACATGGGCTAGGGGCTCCAAAAGGTCGAGGGTCCTAAGGCTGGGCCTCATACGGAAAGCCCGGCTAGATTGTAGTTTATCATATTGTTGTGAGGATGAAGGTGATTTTAGTTTAAGGTCATAGATCTCAAACAATATATGTCTAGTTTTGTGTCATATGCTTGGGATAAAGAGGGAGAATCATCATGATTATGGGAGACCACAAAGTGGCGATGATGATTGAGGACAACTATTGACGAGGTTCGCAACATAGTATCCACCCTTGTGTGACCTAAATTTGGGGAAATCAATTGAACGTCAACCACTGACCATATTTTCAACAGAGGACTTGTATCAACTCGTCGCTCGCCATCCATTAGGGTGTTAAATCATAATGGTAGGAGATCCCTTGGGCCGAGCATCCATTCCATTCAGAGGCCCTTCTAGATATAGAGGGAGATGAAAACCCAAATGATGGGTCTTGCCGAGCATGGCCGGGCCTGTTCTCACGGAACAGCTGATAAATGAAGGAAGGGATATCTTAAGGGGATATGTGTGGCATGAAAAAATATCCTGATGTGAATGAGGACATGAGTCAACATGGAACCACATAATCCTAAATGAGAACTTGGGCGAGGGGCCTGAAGAGGTCGAAGGACCTGAGGCTGGGAGTCCAGACCAACTGTAGCCATATGAACTCTTGTGCGGTTACCACCTCATCACATCTTATAATCCCATGTGAGTAGTGATCGGTGTGGGAAACATGGAGCAAGATTTGGCTTTCCCTGTAAGGGTCTGTTAGCTTGCATCGCTCAAAGGGAGTTCACTGCTTAGAGATAAAACGAGGCAGAATAAACCACTACACTCAATGTTTGGGGCATCTTCGGGTGGCTCTAATGGAAAAGGATAACTATTGACAAGGTTCTAAACACATCATCCTTATAGTGACAGGAAATGGGAACAACAAATGAACATCGAACGCAGACCACATTCACAATGTGGGACTTGTATCAATTTTTTTCTCAACATCCTCGAGGGCATTGGCCTGAAGTGGTAGGAGGGCCCTTAGGCTAAGCATCCATGCAAGTTGGGGGTCCTTCTGGATGTGAAAGATTATGGATTCCTAATCAATGGAGTGGGTAAAGCATAGATGTGCCCCTGAATTTTATCATTAAACATGACGGTGAAAGAGGTGGACATCTCAGGTGATTTGATTAGGGAACCACTACTTGTAGGTGGATCCATGGTCTGCCCATCAATGCATTGTACATGGTGTCTTGGTAGACAAACAAAAACTTAGTGCTGGCAACTAGGCCACCAAACTGGGTCTTCAAATGGATCTTGTCAACCAGGGTCTACTCTGTCCTGTCGTATCCCTGGATTTTTAGGTCAGAGGGAGTCAAGTCATCTTTAGTTAACCCTAGGTTCCGCATTGTCCGTGTCGGGATAAGGTTAATCCCGAAGCCGGTGTCAACAAGGCAGTGATGAACCTCCACGCCATTAAATTGGATGGTGATGTACAATGGGAGAATGTTACCTTCTATGGGAGATCCTTAATCTTCTTCACATAATGAAATGATGGCCTGACATTCAGCGTTCTCGACCACTTCAGCATGAAAGGCTTTTGTAGCTGCTACCTCCGTCTCAAACTGGAGGGGGATTCTTAAAGTCTTAGTGAGGGCCTCACGCATATCTGACGATAGGAGAAGGGCCTCGAGGATGGAAAGACAAGATGGGATGCTGTCAAGGTGCTTAAGAACATCGTACTTCCCCTATAGACATGAAATTATGCTTGCAGGAGGCCTCTCTATGACAAGAGGCATGGTGGGCCCTACAGGCCAGACCTACATCTGACTGTTGCTGGGTATATCACGCTGCTCACTAGTTGAAGCTTGTAGAGTGGCTACCGGATGAGGGATAAAAAACTAAAACCACACTGTTGCATGGCATGGCTGGTCATGGCATGGTCGAGGTGGCTCTACATGATCCAGTAGCACAATCAGTGGTGGATGCGGGCCAGATGACACAAGATGAGGAGGATGCGCATGCTGAACTCTACGTTGGGCCTACTGTCTGGTCTTAGAGGCTTGCACGACCTGGATGGAAGTTCCAACTGATGTCCTTGGACGACCCATATGACCACTGATCTGCCGACTTTGGCGTCGACTAGGGACATTAGGGAGGTCCACCTGGCACTCCCTGTCGTTGGGAGTCATATAGGGGTTTACCAAATCCACTGTGTTAATTGAATAGTACCCTTAACTATCACTCAAATAGTCATCCACTACTAGGTAGATTTTGGGAGGAATTTTCATCTCTGGGGGAATGAAGTCACCGAGAGTATGGGATGATGATGACATTGGTGGGGAACGTTCCTTTACCATGTGCCACCAATGCTTACTTTTCTGGGAAGAGGCCGACTTAGATGATGATGTAGAAGTGGTGTCTTTGAATTCTGAAGGCTCTGGCCAATTCAGGAATGCACGAATGATACCATGGGAATGGGCGACCGTTTTGCGATCCATCTAGTAGTCATATTCTGGGGCCCACAGTTAGAAACCTTCTACCACTCACCTTCATCATTTCTGTTGCTGTCTTTCCTTACAAAGACACATGCCACTTGTCCTAGGGCTGGGCCCAACCTGACTATGTTGTTATCGACCTAGTCTTTTAGCCAGTCTTTGAACACATAACACTTCTTGATGGGGTTCCCGAAGATCCAATGATAGGGGTAGTAATTGAGGTGATTTGTGAGGTTTTCCTCTTCTGGCATTCTACACTTAGGAAAACTCACAATCCCCTATTCCAAGGAACTTCAGAAATAGCCAGGAACCTGATTCTCATTGAATGAGTAGATGAGGTTTATTCTATCTGTAAAGGGGTACCTTGGAGCCTGACCTTGATGGGGGTTTGGAGGAGCCTGTCGAGGAGGTGTATCCTGATTGTCTCACCTAGGGGGTGGCGGCGCATTACATGGGGGTACTTGCCGATTCTAAGGGTGCCACTTCTGGGATGGAGGCTGCTCCTGCGGTAGCATGCCACTGTGAGGTTGTGGAGGTTGATCCACTGGTAATAATTCTTATAGTCTAGGGGCCTCTATTTGGGCCACCTTGGTGGGATCGGTTCTGACATCCCTCCTCACAAGAATTGCAGGAGGAAATATATGTGCCTGGCTAGCCTGTTGCAGGGCTTCTTTCAGGCACTGGGCCTTATCAAAGAAGTCTTGGAAATCTCCAGGGTAGTTCTGGGTGATCAGAGAGGGAGCCAGTTCCATCATAACATTTCCCACACACATCGTCAGTAATTGATCCTGATTCAGTGGCATGTCATGGGATTATGTGAGTCCTTTTCATCGAGCGAAAATGTTAGAAACCCGCTCATCAGGCCTCTGCTTGCACTTGTAGAGGTCTGGGATACTCATTTTTTACATCATGGAGCTAAACTGGTAAAGTAATTGCCTCTAGAGGTCCTCCCAGCTGGTACCGATCTAATGGGGAGCTGGCTGTACTAGACAAACGCATGCCCCACCAGTGTCTTCACAAAACATCAGAGCATGGAGGCATCATACTGCGCTGGAGTCCCTAGCATGGTCCCACACCTTGAGGTGAAGTGGGCCAGATGCTGTGGCGGGTCCCCTGTCCCATTGAAGGGGGAAAAGGTGGGGATCCCAAATCTTGGAGGCGCTGTCATGTCATCCACCCATGCTGGATATGGCTTGCCATCAGGTGGGATTTCCACCTGTCACATTTCCAATGCATCAAGGCGGGCAATGAGTGTCTCCATTAGATTATTTGGGCGGGGGCCCCTGTCTTGATGGGGATCACCAACCATGAGTGCATTGGCGGGTTCTTCAACATGTTAAGCAGGCCTAGTGGCTCGTGCAGTGCCTGGTGGCACAACCCTCGGGGCAGCTAGGGTAACCCAACCTAGATCCCTTAGATTGTTGTGCCGTTTCAGAGGGTTTGGAGAGACATACCACACCCTCTTACTATAATTTCCTGCTTCAACCCTGTCCGCGAAATCCGGATGGTTAGGGTCTCCTGGAGTCAGCTCACCAAGGGGAAGTTGTTCCTGCCCCTGCTGCCCTGGCCTAGGATTTCCCTAGTCTGGTTGTCGCTCTACAGTGTGTTCAGCCAAGAGGTCATTGACCAACTTCTTCTGTTTGGAAATTTATTGGTGCAATGTAGCCTTCTCAAGGTCCTCCACCATCTTCTACACTGAGGTGGATGGGTCAGAGTGTTTGGTAGCTCCGAGGTTCTCTTTACCCTTACCGTGATTTCGGCTAAGGAATAATGCCTCGGTGGGCGCATGGAGACTCAGTAGATTCCTCTACTGGTGAGTAACTATTCCATATGGATCAAATAGTGATGGCATTCCCTCTAGGGGTAATTCCACATCGAGAAGTTCCAGCTCGTCCTCCTCGTCCACTATGTCGGCCATGTTGACTGTGACCCTTCCTGGGGGTATGTCCTTGATATTGCCTAGCGAGTCGGGATACTGTTGGATTGGACTAAAGAGGAGGGAATCATATAGCCCCAGCCACAGATTTTCATGTGGGGATAGGTCTCCTTGATAATCTTGCGAAGTACCTTGAAACTCTGAATGCATTGATATTGGATGGACTTATGGAGACCTGGTGATTCGGGGAGCTGGGCCATAGGGAGTGCAGCCAAATCAACTATACGACATTGCTTGCCAATGTATTCAAAATGCACCTAGATCCTGGGATAAACCAATCGCTGATAAAAAAGGAGAAAGTGTGTCCCCCTGAGGTTTTGGATGAAACAATAAACTTCCTCTGGGGTGAGGGATTCCGGTACGTAGAAATTCAGTGCATCCATGAGCCATAACATCTCAGGAAAGTGGTCTGCTACGAGGAAATTTCATAATATTTTTTGATCTAATTCAAGTTATGGCCCTTGATTTCCCCATTCATCAGTTAGGGGTGGCTGAGGAACTGGAAACTGTACTAAGGCAGACCATTGGGACGACATGCTAGCTGGTGGGGAATACAGAGAACTAGCTGACTGGTCACCGAATTGAGGACTGTCCTCTGAAGAGTGTAGCGACCTGACCGCTACATCACAATAAGATGAGCTGACGGTCTCCATTCCTAGAATAGGGGATGGGGATACTAGGGATAGGCCGCACTACTTCTCGCCCACATTGGTGTCCAGAATAGCTCTATGTGATATCTAGTAGAGGTAGAGAGTGCTTCTGGTGACGACAGTGGTGATTGAACGACTGTAACCTGCGGGGTTGCCAAATTCTCATCCTCTTGGATATTCTTGCAGAGGGAGATGGGAATCCTATGGAACTCGCATTCTAGGACTACTAGCCTGATGCACCTTATTCCTACCCTAGCCTTAGACTCAGATAAGCGATGGGAGGGTTCCTGCCCTGAGTCATATTCAACTTCAGATTCTAAGAAGTGGACTGGTTTGATCTCTGTCTGGACCTCCCTTGAATTCTTCTTATGGCGGAGAAGACCCACCTTCCTTCCCCTAGATGGATATTTAGGATAGGGCACGTTTTTGACACGAGGAGGTCCTTCGACCGTATTGGTGATGGGGCGGAGAGGTTTTCCGCCTGAGTAAGCCAGGGTGTGAGGAGCACCGAGACAGATATAAAAGGGGAGAGGAGGAGGACCTCTATGGGTAACACTGGAGTGGGTGATACCTCCATTGGAACAGGTAGGAGAATGGGGATGACCTCCATGCTTGTTCCCCCCTGGTGTCATCAGTATAAGGAGGGTCCTTATACCGGTCAAGCTGAACACGGGTAGGACATCCATGCTGGGTACTCGTGAGGTGAAGCTGGCCTTCGCCCCTCAGGTTTCTAAGGTGAGGAGGACCTACTCCAGTTGCTATGAGGACACGGGGAGGGTCCCCACATTAAAGAGAGTCCGGATGTGCAACGTCCCCACACCGACGGTCTGTGGAAGGAGGAATAACTCCATACCCGATGTAGTGGGCACGAGGGATACTTCTGTATTGAGCATCACTAATGTGGGGAGGACCCTCATTTGGAATGAAGGTCACACAGGGTGGACCTCCATTCCTAGATTGGAAGTGGGGAAGATCTGCGCTCTCTATGGTAGTGGTACTATGAGGACCTCCGTACTGGGTTGAATCACTGTGGGTTAGTGCGTGACGGCTACTGCCTGTTCCGACAACCAAGAGAGTCGACCCAAACTCCCTATGGGGAGGTTGGGGCCTCAATCTTCGACGGGCATATAAATTCCCCTACTAATCATATACAAGGATATGGTGATATGCGTCGGTGGTGGCCCGGGCCACAGTAGCCACTGATGTTGAATCCCCTTGACGAGCGTCCTCTTCCACTTGTGCCCGACACTGGTGTCGGGTTGGACAGACCAGAGCCGGTGGTGCAGGTTCGTGGCTTACCTACTCCTCGTCCAGTAAGACCGGGCGGTGGCACTAACGTGGTAGGGTTGGAGCCCTCACTGAGATCCCCTAGCATGGGACTCTGACCGGGCTGGCCCGGATATCCCCTACCTCATCGGTGTAGGGTAGGGAGTCATCGGAGTGTTCTGGGGAGAGGCTCCTAAAATAGTTATATGTTGGCCAGAGGAGTAGTGGCTCCCTGTGTGGCCTTTGGGGGTCGCATTGATGATGAGGCATAGATGCCTCTAATTCCAGGCGGGCCATATCCTGAGTCGGGATAATACCTTCCTCCTCATACCGGAGTATGAGGTCATTGATCACCATTCATTGGATGACCTCGGATGGGGAGATGGGACATGGGGGCCCCATGGTTGTGGGTGAAGAGGTCACTGCGGAAGTGTCAGAGCCACGTGGGACTGCTGCGTTGGCACAACCCCTACCCCTGCCTCAGTGGGAAGGCGGTGATCGAGTTGCGAGTGCATCAACATGATTTTCTGAAGAGCATGGATATTAACACATCAGTGCTAAAAGAAAAATTAATTGGAAACTAATTCCCCAAATCCATCCCTTCTTCGATGACTGGTAAGAGGGGTCCACACTGGCAACATTGCCGAATGGGATGTCCAATGTTTTGACTGCCCAAACTTCTGGTGTGTTTCATGCCAGGACCACTAATTTCTTGGCAGGACCTGGTGCCGGATAGCTGGATCCAGTGACATGCTAATCCATTGATGCCTCACATTCTACTAATCTCCATATTGATGAGATTATATTCATGTCAGGTTCACCATTTCTTTTTCCAATGCTTTCGTCAGGGCATGCACATCCCTCTCATTTGGGGGACGACAATGCTGTTTGTTATCCCACATTCCTACTTTCCAAAGGTGGGAAACATCCGTTCCTTGTTCAGGGACATTTTCTCCTTGATAGAAATAGGATAATGGGATGTCAGTTCTTCCTTTCATGGATTCCTCCCCAAAACTGATCACCTAGTCTGGGTCTCCCTTATAGATTTAAGACGTTGTTCTTGAAACTCTTCCTAGTTCCATATCTTAATGGACACCACTTAATTACACTATTTCTGTCGGGACATTCTAAAGGATCCAGTTAGGGCAGCAACCTTCGGTCAGGGAAGTAGTCACGTTGGACATCACTGGTGTGTCTGGACACTGCAACACTGGCACATCTGGGTTTCTCCCCTTTATTATAGGGATTATCATGGGTGAGGAATCCCGAGGAATCCCACTTAAAACACGGGGAATTTTATGCCAGGGGCATGTATCTGATATTTTTCTTAGCTTCACATGCTTAAAACAGGGTGTTCTGTAGGTTTAATGTCTAGCGGAGACAGATCAGACTTATCAGAATGCTGATTAGAGTGGATCAGATGGGTGAAACCTCTATAGAGAACACTAATTCTAGGGCCAATGTGTGGCTAGCTTCCCGACTATTATTAAGGGGAATGGGGAATCGGGTTGCATGATCCCACCGAGATGTGGTGGCCTGGGTAAGAATTAGGATGAATGATGGAAGGTTTAATGAAGTGGATGAAGAATGAGATGGAATCATCTCAAGGACGACGATGATGTTGGGCTTGAGTCTCGAAGAGGCTTCCTACATATCCCCATGGTAGGGAATCAAAGTTCATGTAGCACATTTGAAGATGGATTACTGCTGATTGGGGATTTCAACGGCTTACAGCTGGATGGGGTCACAATGGCTTACCGCTTGATGGAGTTGATAATGGATTACCATTGTATGGAGTTGACAATGGCTTACCATTGAATGGAGGATAATTTAATGTCATGTGGGATCAAATGGGGCGTGCAATTTAACATCATGCAGGATGGGGGTGGACCAATGTGAAGGGGGTCGGAATGACCGAGTGTTGGGCTTGAACCTCAGGGAGGCGTCCTACATACCTTGCCTTGGCAAGGATCAAAGTCCATGTAGTTCAGGATGGTGGGGTTGGTGAACTGACGTGGAGGAGGACCTTGGGCCCAATGTTTGTTGGGATTGAACCTTAGGGAGGTGTCCTACGTACCTTGCCTTGGAAAGGATCAAAGTCTATGTAGTTTGGGTGGAGTGGGAACTGATGTAAAGATGGTCAGGACCAATGGTTGTGGTGGGCATGAACCTCATGGATGCTTCCTACGTACCTTGACTTGGCAAGGATCAAAGACCTCGTCGTTCATGGGGGTGTTTGGTTACCCGGCATGAAGATGGTATGAACCAATGGGTGGTGGGATTGAACATCAAGGAGGCTTTCTACATACCTCCCTATAGCAAGAATCAAAGACCTCGTAGTTTAGGTGGGATGTGGGGTTTAAAATCTAGGCTGCCTGGAGAGGATGTCATGATCGATTCTTTCTCTAAGCCCATGTGAGTCAAGCTCAGTGTGAGAACCAAGAGAGAGAAAATACCTAACAATCACATCACGAAAGGTGCAACTGTGGGAAGTGGAGTGGGGAAAACACATATTTAGTGGCCCAAAGAGAAAACAGGGGCATACACATGGTTCACAGCCCGGGGAGATGGAGATTGGGACTTACTCCAAGGTGGAGGCCCAGGTGGTGAAAAAGCCCAGTGGGAGAGGGATTTGGCATGAAATATGAAATGTTCTGGGGCCCACCTCCCATATAGTCCTTGGGACTGAAGAATAAAGGAGGATAAAGGATGCTGCCTCCTGCTAGAAATACTAGGGGCTTACACCAAGGTGGTTTCCCCTTCCCCACGGATGGAAACTGCTCCAATAAAGAGAATGTCATTCCATGCGGGGAATGATCTCACTCCCGTGGAGACCAGTGGGTGTAGAGAATGTCCGAGACGGGGCTCCCCGTGTGCAGAGCACAGGGTGAAGTCACAGTTTAACGTCATGTGATAATGACGATGGTGCTTGGCAGTTTAAAGTCATGCAACTCAGATGAGGTGGGTTTACTCCTTACCCCTAGGACTTACAAAACCAGCACCCTATACACCTTGGTGAAGAGAAGGGACATGTAATGTCATGGCTAGGGGGTGTTATGGTGCAGACCATTGGGGGGTCCACGTTATCATGACTATGCAAAGAAGCAATAGCCGTTAGTGTGCCTATGTGATGAAGCATAAGGAAAATCAATGCAACGGGCGGTATCGTCCAAAGGACTTTGAATTTGCTTCGTACGAACCTGATGGACCACACAGGAAAAGGAGTTGTAGAGAAAAAGGTCTATATGTAGAAGCCTTGTGTAGCTCTGGTGCTCTATGATGTGGAGGGGATTCGTGAAGGGATGTGGTTCACGAAGTGGTGTTTCCTAGGCTAAGCTTAGGGAATAGGTGCATATGGGATGGGATTCGCAATGTGGAAAGGGATTCACAAAGCAATGCCTCACAAAGCTGGGGTGCCTCGTGAGGTAAGGTGTCGTGATGTGACATGCTTCGCGAAGCACAATGACCTTGCATTAGCATGTGGGTCATGTGTGTGTGGTGGGTGTTTGAAAAATCATAAATGCTTCACGACAAACCGAGACCCCATGGGGATCTCCTTCCTCCATGATGGCCTGTGGGCTTCGCGAAAGGCATACCTCTCAGAAGAGGGGTTCAATTAAAGTAAAGGGGGAGACACTTCGCATAGAAAAATTACCTTGAATAACTCATGGTTTGAAGAGAAAGAGGGGATTCATATTGAGATCTCATAAGGTGAAAGGTCAGATCATATGTCCTTTGGGATCAAGGGGAGACCTATATTTATAGGCAAGAGGCACCACGAAGTAGAGCTCGCTTGGCGCAAAGAGAGAGTTTTCTCCACGGTGGGTCGTGAATGTAAAACCGGCTCGTGGAGGTTACCACCTCCTTGATCTGCAGTGGGGTTGAAAATGTCAAACCAGTTAGCCAAGCGTCCCACCTCCTTGCCCCGCGGTGGGTTCACGAACATCAAACTTGATCACGAAGGTTATCTCCTCCTTGCTCCGTGGCGGGCTCGCGAACGTCAAGGGAGTTTGCGGAGCATCCCGCTACCTTGCTCCGCGATGAGCATGAGTCCATGGGGATCTATGAAAGGGCTATGAGAGGTAGCCTTGGAGGCCTACCTCTTGTTCTTCTGCTTCCAAATGTTTGGCATCAAAATTTATTAAACCTTGATATGACTTATTAGAGGCTTTTAAGACCTTAGTTCTAGTATGGGGCAACAACTGGATAGTGAAATTTAACTGCTTAGTGTGTCTTTCATGTTTAAAGTATTTCATTATTATTATATATGTGATACGTGTAATTGAATATGATGGAAACCTTAAGGTTGTATTAGGAGTGGCCCGAATATTATTGAGTGATGCTGAACCTAGGTTGGGCATGGCCTGGGTTATATTGGGTGATTTTTACCACGAGATTAGGCATCATGGAAGTCATCTTGAGGTAGTGTGACTATCAAGTTGGGCAAGGCCTGAGTTACTTGGATGGTGAGGCCATAAGACTTGAGGGGCATGGTTGCAGGGACACATGGTGTCCGAGACGTTTTGGCTTGGGTACTATTTTTTTGAATACTACTCATTCGGAACTTTGAGTAGTGCGCACACAGAGAGACTTCGTGATGAGGTGGTTTTGACTACTCATGTGGGTATAGGCCCCCATTAGGTGTGGTTTTGGTAGCATTGGTTTGGGGGTGATTTCCGTAGGAAGCCACATGGAAGGTGAGGAGCCTTCAGGGGATAACGTTGATGCTATCAGGTTGGGGGAATAGGCTCTCCATGATTTGAGGGCAGACATTGTTGTCTCTCAGGTTACTGATTTGAGGGTGGACATCACTATTACTCTGATTACTTAATTGAGGGAAGAAATCACTTCCCACCGGTTACTTATTTGAGTATAGACTCGTTCTTCCTCTGAGTTAATACTTCATGGGAATGCCATCGGAAAATTGGTACTTGAGACACATGGTGTCAGGGGGAACATAATGATGGGTTACATGACAGAGATTCTGGTGTTGGCCGAAGCAGGTGACACTCCATGGTGGATGATGAGCACTAGTGGAGTTTGGGTTTATTTGTACATCGTATTGTCTACTACTTTCCTTATAAATTTATTTCTGCTTAAACACTTATATTAGTTACGCACCGTTGGGTGGTATCATACTGAGATTCATCTCACACCCTGCATGGACCCTTTGGGACAATTGTAGACTATATGGATTTGTGTGCAAGAAAGTGACCTTATTCAAGAGTTGGACTATTTTAGCTATCACCTGGAGATGGTAGGTACCTTGAGGTATTTCCTAGCTTGAGTTTAATTTGTTATTCTATCTTTCATATATAATTATTATTTCCTTGTTTATGTTAGATACTGTTGGTTAGCCATTGGTGTCATTTTATGTATTGACTTTCAATGGATGCATGCTTGGTTTTTTAGTAATTTCAAGTGGTGTTCAACATGCTGTTCTATTTACTTTTTGATACTGTTATTTTTATTTTTCTTCAACTATTTATCTTTTATTGATTGTTCTTCCACTATACGGGTCTGGTTCCAGTCTGCTGATTCATTTATTTACGCTGCATGTTACATATTCTTACTGGGACCAGTACCATTATTATCCTTTGAGAGGGTATATCATCCCCGCTATACCTATCAGACCCTTGTTGCTAGTCAACAACCTTTGGAATTCGGGGATGTGCGCCTAAGGTAGTGACACCTGACCGTTTAGATATATTCGGGTGGATCTTCAGGTCTAGGACATTACACTTTCAGTTTTATTTATGCCACTTTATACATCGATATGTATTTATTGATTTATATACTCAATGATGTTTCCACATTATAATTTTTTATTATAATATTTTTAGGGAGAAATCATCCCCAATGTTTATTGGTTGATCCTCAAATGATTTTTTCCAATTCGTGGAGATCAGGAATTCTCTTCGGGTTACTGGTGAATCAGGCCGGGTATTGGTTTAAATGGTATTCTAGGTTGGTTCATTTCACAATGAATATCATATTCCATAATGTTGAATATATCATAAAATAATAATATATGATATTTTTCTATTTCCCTTTTAATTTTATTAATTTAAAATTTAGAAGATCACCCATGTATTTTATCATTAATGATATTTGTTTCATAATATTGAACACATGGGGTGAAGAAGGATGAATTTATATAATGAGTGAACGAGTCCTTATTCATGTGTTTTGTCGAACATGAATAAATTAATGGGATCAGGGAGGGTCCTTGAGGTATTTTATAAATTAGGTCAAAGACAATGGATTTAGTGTGTGTGCATTGTTAAATTTTTTATTGAAACTTGTTCTCCCTTATTTTTCTCATATCCTTCTTCTTTTACCATTGAGAAACTGGAATTCCATGTATAATTGGAGAGTCTTTCCCATGTGATGGTTAAATCAGTTTCAACCCAGGGATAAAACAAGGTAGGAGGGGTATTTTAATTTATTATAATGTGATATTCATCAACAAAAGTAAATGAAGAACAAAGGGAAATGCTAATCTATGGTGAAAGGAATATACTATTCTCTATTTTTTACATATACTTTTGATTATCAATCATTCAAGATATTATATTTGGATTTCTATTTTTTATCTACTATATTGATTTAGAATTAATAAACCCTATGAAACCCATCAGTGATGTGGGAGAAATGTAGTGAAATTTTATTCATGAAAACGTGTTAAAAATGAATGGTTTTATAATCTAAATTAATATCATATTCTAATCCATTAAAAATACATAATAATTTATACTGTGGTCGATCCTGTGATATGTGATGTCATGAGATATACTAGCGTCACAATATACAATATGATATATTCAAATCAGAAATTGGAACAAATTATTTAGATTTAACTAATTGTAACATATAATATCTTATATCATATTCTATGATGTTTCAGATGCATGGGTGAAAAACATATCCTTGTATCATACTTATGATATTTTGGATTATCATAACGTTTGAATCCCCTATAAGTTGTTAATAAATTAGTGATAGATTAATCCTACATAGGATGTAACCACATGGGGTTAATGTTATATGAGATATATAGCTAGAAAACTCAGTTTATATTATTCACACCTTGAAACATCCTAGCCCATCTCACTCTAAAAAGTAACAAGACCGAAATTCCATGTGGCCTCAAGTGTGGATCCTCACACATTAGAGGCTTCTGACTAGAATTAGGGGTCTGAGGTGGTGTTGTGATTAAACTATACCCACATATCAGTTTTCACAGTAATAGGTAAATAAACTAACATCGTAAACATCCATAAGAATCAGATTATGCATAACAATAAAAAAATAGAAACATGCTATAATAAAATGAAGAGTGTCCTAATAACATATAGAATATCTAGAATACACCAACTAATCACCCACTAGTCTGATCCCATATAAAGGATTAAAAATAAAAGAAAATACTACGCTGTTCTACAGATATAATCCCAAACTATATACCCGACCTCTATGACGGTTGAACCAATATAAATCTATCCAAGATCCCACACATGAAGCTCCAATCCATCATGAAATACATATCCTCTACCCTATATAAAATACATCCCATTATCAACCTGAAAGTAGACATATGTTTTGAACACACACAGTGGTGCAAGTATAGGGTTTGAGAAATGAATCTTAGTTAGCCACTCATAATAGTGATCCCATAACCCAATGTTATAAGTACATGCTCATGAAATATGGATGGCCTAGAAATTAATAACTATTATGAAAATAATTAAATAAAACCACTATCTATCCATAGGTCTATGAACCCAATATATCATACCTGCTTTGACCAGTGATGGGGTGTATCTGAGCACGTCACACCAACTATGCCTCCTAAGAACATGTACCCTATAAATAAATGGAATCCCTTGACATATCCTCATGAATCCGAGGACCCATCCTATAATAGTCTAAAAATTTGGTATCTAAATCCATTGAAACCCCAACATCAAGATACAAGTCCATAATAGCTCCAATTACTGAGCTCCATGTCCAAGGAAGTTCCCATCCATATCCTCATGACATTGGGGTATCATCATATGTCATTTAAAACAACTAAGATACAAATCTATGGAATATCTAACATTGATATCCAAATCCATTGAATCTATAATCAATGAGCGCCAAATCTATGGAAGCTCCCATTTGTATCCTCACAACTTTATGGTACCATCCCATGGTAGTCCAAACATATGAGCTCCATATATATGGTATCTATAATCTATATATCTAACTTAAAATAGTATAATCAAACTCATATCACATCACCCCAGAGTGTGTAACCCAAGCACCAATATAAAAAAATAAAATAAAACATGTCAAGTGATGGAAAAAATGATCACTCCTATCCCTATCATCTCAAACCCATCAGGATTACACATCGGTTTGGGTTCTAAGGTGACCACCACAACCATAACTACCCAAACACATGCACCTACTTAGGGTTACTCTATCAATTGGTCACCCACTTGGGTCTTCTGTGCGAGTCAAAAAGTGGAGGCATACCTATTGGGATCCTCAGTAATAGAATAATCACTGAGGACAATTCCATACACTTGGGAAAGTCACATTTCATGATAGTGTCAATACATAAATTACGACATGGCCTCAAGGGGAAAGTCACTTAAACATCAGTCTAGGATGATGGAACAAAGTCCATATCAATTTAAATGTCCCACTTGATTGGTCCACTCAACCAACAAGATCACAATATAGGATAATTTCTAACTACCTAGGCTTATAAATGCCACATGGGAGATGTCCCCAAGATCATCCTCTTTCAAAGTCACTATAGGTTGGCCCAAAAACCCATACTATATGACAATTAAAATCATGACATGATACCAAAAAACTAGGGAAAATATCAAGATATCAAAACCCAAGGGCCTCAATGTTCCAATTCCAAGTACTACCATCATTCTCCCGACCCTTACCTAGGTATCACATGATGTCTCCCATGAGAGACCTCTGGGTTCAAACAATGAAGGATGAACATATTCATCCTTACTCACTCACTCTGAAACACCTCTTAAAATTTATAAAAACACCTCAATGGTTACACCATCACATTTTACATGGAAGAAAACTCAGAATAAAATCATCTTGACCCCACTTCCTGCTTCAAGGATTGAAATCATCCAAAACTCCCAAAGGGAACCATACATGATGTGTTCATTCAAGTACACAGTGTATACTATCAAATCCCACTTGTATTTGTACCTCAATCGAATAAGGCATGTAAAACCTAAGTATGTGGTGTGCCTCTAACCCATTTAGTGTAGAACCCAAATGAGTTACCTAGCCATGTGGATTATGTAGTCTCTGATGAAGTTCCATAGATGAACTTTGGTCATGTACCATACCTAGGGTATTCCCATGTACTATACACGACTATGTTCCCCCACATGGGGTGTATGGTTGAGTACTTGGATACACCTTGGGGTGAACAACATAATATACCCATAACCCTCGTCTGAAATGAAGAACATACGATGTGTGTTCTTAAAAAAAACATGGAATATAGTATGTTTTACCAAATGAAAACCATTTATGATCCTATCAGAACCCAATTCATAAAAAAATAACCCCAAATCGACCCCATGGGGTCTAAAACAACCTATATAACGATTTAAAATTTAATTGAAACAAATGTATAGGAATAAGGGCTAGGAAATAAAAACACAATCTATCTCATAGAGAAAATGCCAAAACGTTGTGTCTAAATCTATGCCCTGTGGTTTCTACACCTTGATATGGTATTGACTGACACCAAGGATGATGTTTTATATTACCTCCCCTCTCCTATCAATTTAGTCATCACATAAGGGAGATACCTCCCTCTTTTTTTGTGTATAAGAAGGAGAATGGTGGGGGGAGGGGGTGAGTACAATAAAAATTAAATTATTATTTATTAATTTAATTTAATTAAAAAAACCCATTTAAATTCTTAGCTCGAGTCCTAGAACACAAAATATATTTAAACCATCAACAATGAAAAAACCCCATTCTGGACTCAACTATGGAGTCAGAGTCTCAATCAGATTCTCAATTTAAAATATGTCATTGTTCAAATATAAATGGGTTAATTAATAATTAATTAATTAATTATTAATATTCCACTGAAATTTTAATGGATCATAATTACTCAAAAATCATATAATAGGGTAAAAACCTTATTATAGGATGAATGTAGTAGTAAGAAAAATTATCTAAGATCATATGGAAGTGGAAAATGTATATTTTTCCCCTCATTAGAACACCAAACCAAAAATTAAAATTTATTCCAACTTCCAAAATATTATAAAATAAGGGGTTTCACAATCTCCCCACCATAATACTTATCTTCCTTGAGAAGAATCAGTAGTCTTACAATCACACATTGTGACCCACACTAGTCCTACATTCATCATCAAATTGTGGTTTTCTACTCCAGAATGAAAATAGATTTTCTTTTGTACAAATCCAACCATGAGGCGTACAACCCATTAAAGGTCCAGATGATTATTTCCACCACAAAAATCTACCGAGATAGTTCTTGAATACATACCTCCATCCTTAGACATCACAATATCACCCATGATTCATCACTACCTCCATGGTTCTACCGTTATAAAACTCAATCCATTACAGCTGATTCTAATCCATGATGCCCCCACCATTGGAATCACTTATAAAACACATCCTTAGTGACCCACTAACCCAATTGATGAAATTTCTATTGCATCATTAACACTACCTACCCAACTATATCACCATGTTCAATCTGATACATGCCACCATAAAATTATCTTTATCATCCCATAACTAAACCAAATTCTTGATCATCATGGCCCACAACCTATCCATTATTGAACATAAAGACTGGAATTACCAAGCTCACACTCTCTATTTTCATGCTGAAACATAAAATATTCACTTGTCCCCAACTAAATAAAATTTCAACCATTATATTCACCAAATTTTGATCCAAAATGAGATTCACACCCTCCAATTGGCTATGGTGGGCTCCTCACAGTATGAATTTTTTTACCAATCCTCAAGCACAATGCCTGATATACCCCAAAAATCATGCATGTTTGTCTTCTAGAGACACTCTCAACACATCCCATTAAAACCCATTTTCCCTTGCCTCATGTACTATCATCACGGATTCCAATTTAATAGCACCACACATAACCATCATGTGAGCTACCTTGATCTCATCTGAAAATGAATAGGAATACTTTCTAGTACCACTTAATCACTAAAAAACCAACTCACACTTGCGTGAGTCACATGCTATCAGTACTGGGATAATGTGATATGAAACTAAACATGTTTCCTGGACTATCCATTTCAATTGAAAATATATCCATTTTAACTCATCTTAAAAAATTAGGCACTTAACTTGTGACATGATCAATCTCATGCTCACCCACTTCAATGGAATCATCACTACACCATAGTTGTCTATCCATGCTCTATGGAATGTTATCCATCAAGTAAAAAACATTCTAAAGGCTCTAAAAAAATGAATTTTCATGCATTCGTAAACCAACCAAATAATTATCCATGACCTAGCACTATTTTGAGTCATGTGTGCCGACCCAAACACTCAATATAGAATAACACATTCATCAACAACAGGTTCAGGCACCCGAATGACCCTACCATTTGAAACTACATTTGATAAAAAGAGTTACCACTTAATGTTATTCCTTGTAACCTCAATGAATCTCCATGACCATTCTGCAACTTTAGGAAACCTCAAACATATTGTATAATAGTTCAAAGAACCTACCCATGCTTCCATCTCCAAATAACTCACAAGTACTGGCTAACCCATCTCATAGGTTGAACCCAATCATGTATGTTTCCAACTTTAAAAAATATTTATTTGAAACTAAGGGTCTTTACATCTCCCACCTAGGACATACTACATGTCTCACATAAGGTCACATCTCATTGGAAACATCTCACTATTCCCATCATAAACATTCCATGTAATCCAACATGACAAAACCCTTATCCATCAGGCACTAATTATCACAATGAATCTACCTATGAGACTGCTCCTTGGAGAATCACACACCCATTAGTCATCACGTCCATAACCGACAACATCTTCTTAGTTGATCCATATCTAGAGAAACAAAAACAATGAGTTAGTTAAGAGAATTATATTCCAAGCTATATGATAAAAAACCATATAATTTGTTACTAACACTTTAAATAACTGTGATTGAAAGACAACCACCCACCCCATGGGGTTTCCAAAAAAGGCTTCATGTGACTTATTAATACACAAAGGTCACACCATTTCCACTATATTGAGGAAGTACATTGTCTATTTCAACTAGCATCTCACCTATAGATCAAAATGACCTACCATCAGAAGGAAATACACACACACACACACACATATATTTTGGCCCAAATAAGTATAATTACACTATGTACTTTTACGGAAAATACCACATGAGATGTTGTTTACACTTTAAGAATCTAGAACTCTGGTCAATGATAATAATAAAAAAAGTAATATCCTACATGTTATGTGAATCCCTAATTGTCAACAATGATTCATGGGATTCCTCTTTCCTATAAAGGACAAGAGCCAAACCGAATGAAAAAATAATTAACCTTAAACGCCATTTGAATCACATGCGGTGAAAATCAAATATTTCTGTATTATTAAAAATCCAAAACATAATTAAAATCCTTAGAAACATTGAATTCCTTATAAAACAAGTGTTTAGGATAAACCATCTTGATATTCATCACCAGGTTTGAAAAATTCATATCTCATTACTATAATATCCCAAATAGTAAGACTGATAAAAATTGCTATGATAATAATTTGTAATGTATTGATAATGGTAACTATTTATAGTAAATACAACAGTTCACCAAGTGAACTAAGAAACACAACCTTTTATGAAAGAGGCTTCCAACTAGTAGTGGATGTATAAGGTGATATTTTGAGGATTCTATAACCCCATATCAGAGTGTAAAATCATAGGTACATAAACCGAAATCATACATATCCTTATCAATCATAGCATGAATAAAAATAACTGGAATAGGTACATGATATAATAAAATGAAGTTTAGAATATAAAAATACATACTATCAAACATATAAAAACTGATCACCCATTGTACAATACATATACATGACAAAAAATGAAAATAAAATAAAATAAAAGGATGTATTGCAGCTTAGATCCCAAAAAAAATACCCAAACTCCATGACTGTTGAAATACTCACTCAAGATCTAAGATACCACATAATATAATTTTCTTTATCATGAAAAATTATCCCTCTAACCTATACACTATGAATCCCATGATCATCCTAAAAGTATTTATATGGTCTACACACACACACACACACTTAAGTGCATTTATATGGGGTGGGAAATGTATCTTAGTAGGCCACCCCAATGGTGAGGATATAACATTTCACCATAAGTGAATACACATACAATATGACCATACTAGATAAAAATAAAAAGAATAAAAGTAAATAACCAAAACCATAATTAATCCTTAGTTTCGTGACCCAATTGACCATACCTGTTTCGACATGTGTCAAGGTTATTTTTTTCATGTCATGTTGACAATTCCTATAAAGAACATGTTAGCTCCAAATCTCTGGAAAACCCAACTATATCCTCAAGATTATGGGGAACCATACCATGATAGTCTAAAAATTTGGGGTAAAAAACCGTGGAGTCCCCAACATTGAGATCCAAGTCCATGATAGCTCCAATCACTGAACACCTAGTCCATGGAAGCTCACATTTGATCCTCACGACCTAGGGGTGCCATATCATTATAGTCCAAAAATAAGAGATCCAAATCCATGGAAGCTCTAATTCTAAGATCCAAATCCATGAAAACTATAATAACCATGTTCTAATTCTGTGGTATCACATATCCATATCCTCACAACTCTAGGGTACTATCCCACAACAATAAAAACATATGAGTTCCAAATCCATTGCAACTCCAATATATATACTCGAATACAAATCATGTTAGACCACCCATATCACATTATCCATGATGGAAAAACCAAATATACAACATAAATAAAATAAAGTAAAACATATCAAGGGATGGACAAATTACTACACCCATCACAATCATTTCAGTCCCATTAGGATTACACATCAGTTTTAGTTTTAAGGTGACACCCGTAACCATCACTACCCAAAATCATGCACCCGCTCATGGTAGATCTATCAATGTGGAACTCACATGGGTCATTTTCATTAGTAAATAAGTGGATTTATTCCTATTTGGATCCTAAATCACATAATTTTATCTTGGGATAATTCCCTACACTTTGGAATGTCAGACTTCCCTACAACATCAACACATAAATGAACTCTTGGCCTTAAGATGAAATCCACTTAAACATCAGTCTAGGGAGATCACTCTTGAACCATATCACTTCAAATATCCCAATTTTTTGGTCCAATCACCCAAAATGGTCCTAGTCTAGACTAAGGCATAACTACCTTGGTAGACGCATCTCATAAGTGAGATGTCCCTATGATTATTCTTTCTCCATGTCACTATAGGTTGGACTGAACACCTAAAATATATTCCTTTTGAATCATAACTAGGTCATAAAATCTTAGGATAGTCCCAAGATATCAATTCCCAAGATACTTGGTGTTTATATACTAAGACCTCCCATCATTCTACCAACCCTTACCTTGGACTCACATCATATCTCCCATGAAAGACCTCTAGGTCAAACAACAAAGGATGAATATCATTATCCTAACTCACTCATCCTGAACTACCTATTAAACGTACTAAAAATTACCCAAGGGTTCCAATATCGTGTTCTTCATGAAAGAAACTCAAAAATTGACTCCATATTAGAACAATTCCAACATTAGTGTGATAAATCATAAAAAACTCCCCAAATGGAACAATACAAGGTGTTTACATCTGAGTATTCAACGTGTACTCTCAAAGCTACAGTTGGACATATACCTCAGCCAGACATGGAATGTAAAACCCAAGTATAGGGAATTTATTATCCAAAATGACATGTAACCCACATGGGTTACCTAACCGTGGGGATTAAAAGGTCTCTAGGAAAGAACAACACACAACCTCTAGTAGTGTACCAAAATTAGGGTCAGGCTGTGTGCCATACATGGCCATGTTCCCCTACACGTGGTGTCTGTCCAAGTAATTGAACACACAATGGGTCAAACTACATGGCATGTACATAGGTACTACGTGCTGTGTATTCATTTAATTTAACCCTCTCTAAAAACGAGGAACACACAATGCATTTTCATGAAAACCACATATCGTGTAGTTGGATTCCCAAACAAAAACCCTTTGTGATCCTCCCGAAACACATGTTCAACAAAAAAACTCTAAATAGACCCCACGAGGCCCCCAGAAACTCTTATAAAGATTTAAAATTGAAAAGAAACAACTATGAAAGGATAGGGGATAAAAAACAAAAACAAAGCCTACCTTGTGGAAAACCAAAAAAGCTTCAAGTCTAAATCGATGCCTCATAGTCACTGCACCATGGTCCAGTCTCAATATACACTAAGGATAAATTATAGTGATGCCTACCCCTTTCCCTCTTGGTTCATCTATCACATGAGGGAGAGACATACCCATTATGTCATGTGTATGAAGGAGAATGTGGAGGGAGTATAATAAAAATTAAATTAATTTTTATTATTTTAATTTGATTAAAATACACTTTAAACACTGACCCATCATCCCATAAACCAAAATAAGTTAAAACTTTACCCAAGAAAAATCCTTCATTTCAAAATCAACCGTGAAGTAAAAATCTAAAAATGACACTCCATTCAAAATATATCACCATTCTAATGCATGCGAGAAAATTAATATTTTATTAATTTAATATCAACATTCTTCCTCAATTTGAATGACTTAATATTCCACTAAACTCCAATCCAAGGGTAAAAAACCAAATACTGGATCAATATAGTGGTCATAAAAATTACCGGAGATCATATGGTAGTGTAAATTTCCATTTTACCCCTCATGATAATTTTAAACAAAATTTTTTTTTCTCATTATCAAAATCTAGTAAAAATACAAGGTTTTGAAAAAACTTTATCATAAGTCACAATAGTCGTATGCTGCATGATTTATCATATTAATACCCACTAAATGATATATTTTTATCACATAAGGATATAAATTGTAGCCTATTATAACTAGGGGATCAGGTTTAATCCTATATAGACAACTAATCATAGGCTACAGTCATGGCACCATTGAAGTAATCCTACATAGCCATCATAATATACCGCAAGACACATTATCCATCATATAATATGATTGATATTGATAAATGATATCAATATTCATGGAATGTATATCATAATCTATGATTTATATTATATCATTGAAAATGATATTTGTAAAAAATTTAATTTTTATATATTTTAATCACTAATTGATTTATATTATTTATAAAATGTTTATTAACTCTAATAAAAGGTATTTTTTGATTTTTATTAATTTATAATATGTTTATATGGTAATTATTTAAAAAAAGGATTTGTGATTAATTAATAAATGTTAATGAAAAAATTATAAATAAATATTCCATAATAATAAATTTTAATATTCACTACCTTTTCGATGTTATATGGAATGATTTATAATTTGGATATACTTTTTTATAATGAAATTATAATTGTAGTATATAAATTTAAAAAATAAGGAAAAAATATACAGTGGATTATATTTTGGATTATAGAAAGTTTAAAATTATTAAATTTGAAATATTTATATTAAATGACCTATTTTAAAAATTATTTAATCCATAAAAAAATGTGTTTTCATAATTGACTTGATCAACATTTAAATAATAAGAAATATGTGACATTTAGATTATGTATATAATTTTCATAAAGGAATTGGAATATAAATTGTTTATATTTTATTAATATCATATATTTAAGATTAAATTACATATGAAAAGATAAAATGAATAGTTAATATTTGGAATAAATATAAAATTTCAATGTTTATTTATTTATGGAATTTCCATAATACAAGGCTAAAATTATAAAATCATTATAATAAATTTATTTATTATTTGTTCATAAATTTTTATCTAATGTTTAAATTCATTAATTATTTAATTACTTAGTTTATTCCCTATTCAATTAATATATATTATTTTTAGATTTTGAAATTATTCATGATTTAGTGAAAATTGTTAAAATATTTCATAGTTTTAATATATTCATATTTGGAGTTTCATACTAGGTATGATATTTGATTTAGTTTTATTCTATATTTAATTTGGATTTTATTAGGCTATGATATTGAATTTAATGGTGAATTATATTTTTCACATATTAAGAGATAAAATTATGATGGAATTTATGTCTATTTTAGAAAAATTACCATTTTAGTGGGAATTTGTCTTATAATTTTCATTTCTATTTAGTAATTTTTTAGGTTGGGTGTGAGAACTATTTTCTGGGTTAAGTTTTTGAAGCTCCAGATGTTCAATTATCAGAAGTAACACTTGTGAGAACTTAGATAGAGAAAATTACACTAGCACAATGGAGTTTTTGTTTTAAGAAGAAGAATTTAGTTCAATGTATGTTCAATAAGTGGATGAGTTAGTTCAATGGATATAGTAGTGTGAGTTGAATGGAAGTTTGATGAAGCTTCATGATGTAAGGTCAGTTGAAGCACATTGGACAATGTGAGTTCACTATAAGTAACATAAATATCTAGATATATGAGTTCAATGGATTGATCCCAATAGAGTAAAATTATGGAAATACTAAGGATTATCATCTAATTATTATATTTAGTGAGTTTTTCATGATATAGATAGATTAAGTGAGGAAAATAGAAGGGGAAACTTCTAATAGTCAAATAGAAGTCTGGAGCAGGTGAAGGTTGTCAATAAGTTCATGACTCGAATAGAGTAACCATTGAAGTAATGGAGAAGTATTTTATAGTTAATGGAGAAAAGTTATATTTCTCAAAGGCATCATCATGGAGAATAGGGAAGACATTCACTATTCATTGAGAGTTGGTGGTCAATGCAATGAATTCTACAAGGAACCAGATGTTTCATAGTCCAATAAAAGGATACCTAAAAATTCCTAATGTCTTTGATGACTAGATGGGAAAATAAGACTAATATATATAATTTTATTGGTATAATTATTCAAGATTCATACTAATGGATTGTAACACACAAGCTTCAACTATAGTAATTAATCCTTTTCATTCTAAAGAAAATATAACATAATACATATAACTTTATTCTAGAATGAAATTAAAACCTAAATTACCAAGATTAATAATTTTAATTTTATGAAATAATTTCATTTTTTAAATCATCATGTCAAAATAAACTTTGGTTTAATTTTTTATATTTTTTAGAAATAGTTTATTTTTTCAGTGAATAGTGAAAAATACCGATTTTACAAATACTCTCACTTTTATGACATTATTATGAAATAATAATTAATTAAAATTTCATTTAAACTTTTTTATAGACCAAATATATATTTAATAATTAATAAAATTAATTTAAATATAAAATTTTAATCTTATAAATCTATGATTAACATTTTGGAATTCAATGTAAGGTTTTTATTGAAATAAAGAATTATTATAGGTTTTCAATTTTAATCAAGTATTTACAAGGTTAATTTCAGTTTTGGTTTGGTTTAAAAGTCATGTAAGAAAAATTTTATTTATAATAATCCAATTAATTCAATGTGAATCAATATTATACATGATATTGATATACACTCACTTTTATTCTTAGGAGGGCATTTAACAAAAAACAGTTTTTCATTGCATTTTATGAACTTATATTAAAAGCAATTTATGCTAATTATAATAATTGAATTTTTTATAATGAAATAAATATTTTTAATTATAATAATTAATATCATTTAATGAGTCCAACATAATATTTTTCCTAATGGATAGTAATTATGGTAAAAATTTAACCCCTTAGTTAAGGGTAAAATGAGTTAAAAGTGTAAAAATAATGGGATAATGTTTCAATAAAACCCAAAAAACATTCTTAAATTAAATTGGTTATTTGAATTAATAACTTATACCTATCATGTTCTGAATATTAGAAATTATGAGCCACTTTACTTGAATAATACATATATATTATAATAATGTATTAAGTATTTACATGTTTTCCGCCCACCGATCTTATAAAAGGGCGCCTCATAACCTCACTTATCCTCAATTATTGAGCCATTTGCCTCATCTAATACCTATAAAAATATCTTCAAAACATAATTATACACATTATTTTTTTTCTTCCTAAAATAACACTTAATGAATGGATAAGGTGTAAGCTGGAGGAGATTACCAAAATAAGAGGTACATGTTCTTACCGAGATTTTTCAAGTTCCTATCTTATTAATCCTCTAAAAAAACATAAATAACCATATTAAAATAATTATATCAGTATAATTAATATAATTATATGTTTTTATGTTAATGGTATATCCATTTTCAATCTCTTTTATATCATACAGAAAATTAAAACACTGTTCATACGTACATATGGACTACCTTCTCTATAGAGTAGTGTAATTCATTGTTAATTAATGCCTCACATGGATGGTTATAAAGATGGAATTAATTCATATATATTATATTTATTATATAATTATGATTTTGAAAATATAATATATCATCTGCTTTCTTACCCTACCATCCATTGTAAAATGACAACGTTGCTCATGATTACGAGTGAACTACCACCTCCATGAATCGATGTTATTCATATTTCAATTAGAACATTTGATGGATTATTTATAAATTGTATATAATGAATAAAATTTATTTTTAGAAAATTACTAACACATGGGATGTTATAGAAGGATTTAATAACACTTTCAACCATGGTCAATATACTGATATAATTTTAGGGAAATTGATCAAACAACCATTAGTGGTTGATGAAAACAAAAACTAAACAATGAATGGATGTCAATTGAAAAAAAATTAACCCTGAAAATATAATATAGATGAAATTTTTTCATAATAATTTATTTAAATAATTTAAATTGATTATTCATGAGGATATAATGTATTCTACCAAGCATTAATCCAAGTTAAGGGTTTTTCATTTCAATTACACTCTATCGATACATATTTTATATCATGCACCTAATTACATTTATATGGTGTATATAATACCTATTGGAAATATTATTTTATTAATTATTCTTTATTCATGATATATAACATTTCAATTCTGGTTGTCTCTTTTAAGGGGGTTTGATTCAAAAGTTATTAAAGCCATAAAGGTTTATTTTACAACCTCACACTTATTCAGACTATTCATGGTTAAATTTATGTTATATGAATTATGTAATATTTATATTATTAAATACCACATATTTTTTTATACTCTATTTATTTATAGGGTTTCCATGTTTAATCTCATATTTTTATCTCTTTAGTACTCAAATACTTAAATAATGTATTAAAAAAATTGTCCTCATTTATTTTTCGCAGCTAATAATAATTCTCTTCTATATCTATATTATTAAAATTGCTTAATGGAAGTTTTTATCTAATTTCAATTGATTTTTAAAGGAATTTTTATACTAAATTTTAATTTAGTTATAATTTTTTAAATTATTCCTTTTAAAATTTTTCAAGCAAATCATTTTGGACATTTTATAAAAGTGTAAAAGAAATTTTCTTTTCAACTTATATGACATAAATTAATTTTCCCACCTCCAAGACAATTAATTTCTATTTATATTCCTCTAATTATATCATTGTTTTTCGAATAAAATAATTTATTATTTTATGATGATTTTTTATATTTTATATTAAAATAAAAGGGAATTATTTTTTAAAATATTGAAAAGATTTTTTAAAATGATTTTCAACTTCATTTTCACAAAAAAGTTCTAAAGTATTTAAGGAAAGTTTTATATATATTTTTCATCCATTTTACTAGGTAATTATAAAATGACTTTCATTTATTTCTAATTTTCATTTACGATGAATTAATTTTCCTTTATCATCCTTTACTTATATATAGATTATACCTTATTTTGTGATCACTCACTTTCTTATGATCAAGTTCTCTATCACTCTCCATTATTCATTGGAAATTATTTTTATCATTCAAATAATTTCTTTTAATATCATGAATATATTTAATATCATTTATACAAATTTATATCGTTTTAATAAAATTGAATTTCAATATATTGTGTTTGTTAAAATAATCTTATTAAAAATGTTATTTCATTTACCGAATAAATATTGACATTTCATATTCTAGATTAAATATGAATATTTATTTATTAAAAAGGAATATTTATTAAATATTATATTGTAGATTCAATATATGAATAATGTAGTTGACACATTTAAGTGCCGGTGAGGTTCAATTATAGATAGATTCTCAAAGAATCTATACATATCATGAGACAAATAGTTATCCAAATTAGTTGGGTATTTGTTGCACACCTTCACATTCATTGAAATATATTATCACAATGCCTCATTGGTAAGGTTCACGATGTATTGGAATTATGATCTGATAGAAAGATCTTGATGTTGGGTATTATGCGATTATATTTATTAATATTTCATTTATTATAGTCAATGTGATCGTTATGTTGATATTTTCCATAGAAATATTTTGAAGATCAAGTTATTTATTAAATGGAATATTTATCAATTATCAACTCTACCATATTTTTTTAAAACTTATCTAATCATGATATCTTCCATTGTATGATTTTACATATTGATAATATAAGCTCACCCTTTATTAGGTTTTCCATTCCCCGTGATATGAAGAAAGAATCATTGAATTATTTTGAAGAAGACAAGAATATTTTTCATTCTATATTTTATTTTTGACATAGTAATATGAAAATAAATTATGTACATAGTCTATTAATATTGCTAAAATAACCGGTCATTCATGTTTTAATTCCTTGAATTTTATAAAAATTTAATAAAGTAAACACCAATTTTGGGTTACTAGAGTCGAGGTCATAACAATTGGTATCAAAGGAAGTTCGGTAGGACCATCAAGCACAAGATTTTAGAAGAACATAAATAGCATGATAATTAAGATAAAAACCTATAATGTTCAATATATTTTAAGTATTTTTATGTTAAGTCTCAATATTAATGATGTTATGAGCTAATTATGTGTGTGCCATTGTTTAGAGACAATGTTTAGTAGAAAAAAAAGGAAAATCATATCTACACCCATTGTTTACATAGGGATTTACCTTATCGGATTGATAATAAAATGGGTGTCGATGTTGAGTTTATGATGACCATATTGGAGAAACTAACGCAGATTACAAAAAATAATCTCACACATATAGAGAAGCCTATTATTCCACAGTGTGAGGAACTTATTTTGGATCTCTATATATAATATAATCCCCCATCATTTACTTAAACTACTTATCCATTAGAAGTTGAAAAATGGGACAAGTATCTTGAAATTCTATTCATCGATTTGTGAATTAATTAAATGGAAAAGGTTATTCTAGAAGTATATTATTTAAAGGGATATTCTGATAAATAGTGGTCATTTTTCAAGAATACTAAATATTATGATGAAATAAAAAGTGTTGAATAAATAAATTTAACATGATATTCTATGAGAAGTATTTTTCTTGAGAGAAATTAGATTGAATGGAAAGGATATTTATCAACATAAAGTATAAGGAAGAAGAAAGTGTTGTTGAATATAAGGCCAAATTCACATGATAATCTGGGTATACAACATTTTATATACTTAATATAGAAATAATGATTGATCATTTATTTAGAGGGATTAAGCCTAACCTTATAATGGAATTTGTGTCCAAATTTTTTTAATCATATGAAAATATATTGTCATATTCCATCAAGATAGAGAAATAATTTTATAGGTCTTATATCTTCAAGGTAAATCAAGAAAATAAGTTATCAGATGAGTACGAGGGAAAATTGAATGTGTCAAAGAAAAAGACAGGGAAGATGGAATATTCACACTTTATTTTTTTTTGAATGAAACATCTGAATTTGAGCCTCGGAGCAGCCTCTCTCTCTTTACTATGGAACCTACGGTTTCGACCATTTTTTCCCTTCACCCTTCGAGATGAGATCTGCTCGGGTCGGCAGGGGGGGGGGGGTCGTCTCCAAGTGGGTGTCGTCGCTCATGTAGAAGTGGGTTTGAATTGGTGTGGGTGTCATCACTCAGGCCGAGATCTACTCATAGTGGCGGTGGGTTTGAATTGGTGTCGAAGTGGTCGCTCAGAATGGGATCTACTCGTAATGGCAGTGCGACGCTTCTCAGTGAAACATTGGAGATCAGATCATCGAGGAATTCTATCGACTATGAGCCATGGTGGAGTCGGAATCACCACTCCATCGACAGTGCATCAAAGGTAATACCGGAGTGTCTCAGTGTGTCTGACACCACCTCTTCTCATCAGTTCTTCGACAGTCATCTTGGTGTCTCCTTGGTGGTGCTTCGGTAGTCATCCTGGCGTGGTCCCTTCAACGCATCCATGTGTTGGAGTGGGCCTGGTCTAGCATGACCAGTTGTGCTTATTGCAGTTTTCCAGTGCGGCTTAGGGATAGATATGTAGTGCTTAGGAGGTGGGAGGCTCATCGGTTTAAGATTCTGTGTGGTTTGACTTGCGTTTAATTCAGTGATGTTGTTATTTCACTCTCTGGCTATATCTGGTTATTGGATTCTCCTATTTCAACTTTAATACTCCTTCTATGAAGTCTTTGTCACCATGAGGCTTATACCATAACTTGGTGATGGCTCATCAAGCTTCTGATCAGAGCATATCTATGGCCAGAGAGGCGTTTCTATTTTAGGAAGACCCTGATTCCCTCACTGGTGGAGTTCTCTATGCATGGGGTTGGGTTATCCAGTCTTAGGTGATGATGACTTGAACTTGTGTTATTTTGACTGCCTTCTAGAGTTTTGTGGCAGTAGTGGTAGGATTTTCCGGAGTAGGACAGTGGGGTTGATCTTGGATGGTTGTTTTTATAGGTTATATGGGTTTGTATTCTCAGAATTGTGGAATGGTTTGTGAGCCTTATTAGTATAGTGATGCACCCAGAATTGATCATGCAGATCAGGATTTAGAGGAAGTTCCTGAGCTAGTGTTAATCTTTGAAGTACTTTATGGATTTGGATGTTTGAGAGGGTATGGTATAATCCATCATATCAGGCCTGTGCTTTGACATAGGACTCTTTATTGTCATTCAAACTTTCACCGGTGAAGATATTTCCACAATCATTTTCTAGGGAGGGGTTTCTCTATGTTGTTAGTTTGTTTTGTCTCTCTAGACCTTCGGGTAGTGATATGTTTTATGTCGATGTAGTCTATTTGGGTTCCCCCCTTCTTCCCTTAAAATGAGGATTTTCTTTAAATAAAACAAAAAATTGAAGGCCTTCAGGCCATTGGATGGATAAAATGAAACATACTACTAAATTTTTACATACAATGAGATTTTATCACAATTTATAAGGTAAGGGCCATTTAGATCATGAATTCAAGAGAAAAAAAGAAACCACTACTCTCTAGTGCTTCAAATGTAGGGATATGGGGAATTATTCAAACAAATACCCCAACTACCATAGCAACCTACCATAGAAGAGAATAAGTGGGGAATGCGAAGATTATGCAGATACTACACATGGATTTGAAGTTCCTAAAGATTTAGTGGTTGGTAATTTGATTGTAAAATAAAATTTAGAATTTCCTTATTTGATTTTGGATCTTCACACTCTTTTGTATCATCGATGTTTTCAAATAAAAATTAAATCATTCTATTTCACCTTAATAGGAGAGTTTTCAATCAATAAACCTAATGGAAATATTATTGAAACAAGGATATGTTAGTTTGTTCTAATTATGATTCATAGATATATAATATTTGAAAACATGGTTATTATACCAATGGTTGAATTTGATATAATCTTTGGTATATATTGGATTTCATTGTATAATGATAAAATTTATTTCCAAGATAATGAGATTTCGATTTATGAAGAAGTTGTGGAACCCCATATCTTTAGAGGGGATACTTAATCGTCTGAATTAGGTATGGATCCACCTCTAGTAACTCACCTTAATTAAATTCTAGTAGAATAATAGAATAAAAAACCTATAGAAAAGAGAGGTATCCTTGGAATAGAATATATACTTATTTTGTAGGGAAATATGGATGTTTTTCCTAAAGAGTTACCTAGAAATACACTTGAGCGTAGAGTTGAATTTTCTATTGAAATCATCCTAAAGGTAAAAAATATATATCTAAGAATAACTATAAAATAGCTACAGTGGAATTAGTGGAACTACAGGAACAACTAAAAGAGTTGTGTATCAAGGGATTCATTCACCATGGTGTTTCACCTTTGAGATATCATGTTCTTTTTTCTAAGAAGAAGCATGATTCTTTGAGATTGTGCATCAATTATAGTGGAATCAAATATATTAATATAAAGAACAAGTATCATTTTCCACATATTGATGACTTTTTTGATCAAATTTTATGAGTTCAATATTTTTCAAATATTTCATTTCATTTTGGGCATTCGAAATTGTGAGAAAGGAAGGAAGATATTATAAAGATGACATTTTACACAAGGTATTGACAATATGAATTTATAGTTATTCCCTTCATATTAACTAATGAAAACTCTATTTTTGTAGATCTGATGAATAGATTATTCAAAGATTATATTGAAAATTTTAGTATGGTATTTATTAATAATATCTTGGTATAATTCAAAAGATATTATGACCATAAAATCATTTTGAGAATAATTATTGAAACTATCAAAGAAAAAGATTTATATGAAAAATCTAGTAAGTGTGAATTTATGAAATAATACGTTTCTTTTCTTGTCCACATCGTATCTAAGGATAGATGATTAGTTGAATCTTCAAAGAAAAATATAATTAATGAATAGCCTATACTAATGAACATAACTAAAATATGTAGTTTCATTTGATATGTAGGTTACTATCATTGATTTGTTCAAATATTTTACCGATTATCTAACCCATTGACCTAGTTGAAATATAAAGCAATTATGTTCATACGGCTCGAATAATTTAATGAGAGTTATGAAGAATTAAATATGATATTGGTGAATACACTGATATTTATATTAACATATTGAAGGGATAGTTTTGTGATATATAGTTATGCATCAAAGAAAGGATTTAGATGCATCCTTATGAAGAATGATGGAGTTGTTCCTTATGCATCAAGCTAATTAAAGATCCTTGAATAGAAATTTCCAACCCATGATCTTCAGTTGTAATTCATAATCATTTCCTTGACGATATGGATGAATTATCTATATGGTTAAAGATATGAGATATATATGGATCAAAAAAGTCTAAAATATATATTTTTCCTATAAATAGGTCAATATGAGACAAATTATATGGCTATAGATAATCAAGGAATATGATTTCTCAATAAAATAACACCTCTAAATGGAAAATAAAGTATTTGATGCATTGAGTAGGAAATATAATGGAATTTTGACTAAAACAAGGATTGTAATAGATTCTATATTCAAAGATTCAATAATTTTGGATATGGGAATCATTAGAGAATGAGAAACATCACTCCATTTCCTAATTATTAACAGAAAATATTTATATGAGAAGATAAAAATGTCTCAGCTTGATGATAAGAGTTTGTAAAAGATAATAATATTCATGAAATATGGAAAATTAGATGACTTTGTTTATAATGATGGCATGATGAAATTCATAAAGATGCAATATTTTCACTCAAACCAAAGTCAAAGGGGGAATTACTTGATGAATCCCAAATCTCAAATTTCCATATACATACTTATAACACATAGATGTATAAGGATTTAAGAGCACATTTTTGGTTGGATAATATGAATCATGAAATTAATATCTATATATCAAGATTTTTGGTTTTCTAATTGGTAAATGATATGAGATAACATTTTAAAGGATTAATGAAACCAATACCAATTCTTATATGGAAGTTTGATGATATTAATATATAAATTTTCACTATATTTAAAATACTTCTAAAATAAATGATTATATACGAATTATTGTATATTTCCTTATGAAGTCTTCATATATACTCACTATAGGGGAGGATCTAATTCTCAAGATCCAAGCACAACTCTATATAAATTAAGTTGCGAGACATTATGGTTCACCTATTTTGTTTATATCTAATCATGGACCATGATTTACATGGAAATTTTGGAAAATGATTTAGAAATATCTCAACACCAAGATATATTTGAGAACTACTTATCATCCACATAGAGATGTGTAACGACCCGGACCCGGCCAGCCACCCAAATAGTTCCAAACGGGTCGGGTGTCACTACCTTAGGTGCACTTCCCCGAACACCA
Organism: Viscum album; assembly: GCA_963277665.1. Classification (NCBI taxonomy): domain Eukaryota; kingdom Viridiplantae; phylum Streptophyta; class Magnoliopsida; order Santalales; family Viscaceae; genus Viscum; species Viscum album. Next base: position 2,004,094,775 of record OY728137.1, read on the forward strand.
AAGGCTGCCGAGTAGCAACGAGGGTCTGTTAGGTATAGTGGGGAGGCTATACCCTCTCGGAGGATAATAGTAACGATACTGGTCTAAGTATAACAGTAAAGGTGTAGTGCAATAAGACTCAGCAAACTCGAACCAGACCAACCTAGTGGAAGCAAATTCAATAATAATAAACAGCGGAAGCAATCAATATAAACAACAGTAGCACAAAGTAAATAGAACAACATGCCGAATATCACAACAACTACTACTGTAAACAAACCAACATGCATCCATAGCAAGTCAATATACACAAGGGCGCCAATGGATAACCAACTGTGGCTACATAACAAATAAATATGCTAATGCAGGAAAGAAACCAGAAAAAAGTAAACACCAGCTAGGCAGGACCTCAAGGTCAATACCATCTCCATGAAAAAACTAATGTAGCCCAGCTCTTGAAGCTGACCTCTTTCCTGCACGTAAATCCAAATGGTCTGCACGCGTCCCGAAGGGCCCGTGCAGGGTGTGAGAAAAATCTCAGTAGGATACCACCCAATGGAGAGTACCTAGTATAAGTGTTTAAGTAGACATTCATTTATAATGAAAATAATAAATAGTATGATGCACTTAAATAAACACAAACTTCATTGGCGCTCAGCAGCCACCAGGAAGTTTCACCTGCTTCGGCCAACGCTGGAATCTCTATCATGTAACCCGACACCACGTGCCTCCGGACACCTCGTGTCTCAAGTACCAATGTCCCAAAGGCACGCCCAAGAAATGTAGCTACCCAGCACAAAGTGCCTCTTGACACCTCATATCTCAAGTACCGATGTCCTGAAGGCACGCCCAAGAAAAGTATCAACCCGGCACCAAGTGTCTCCTGACACCTCATGTCTCAAGTACCGACGTCCTGAAGGCACGCCCAAGAAAAGTAGAAACCCAGCACCAAGTGCCTTATGACACATCGGGTCTCAAGTACCGACGTCCTGAAGGCATGCCCAAGAATAGTAACCTGGAGGAACAGCGATATCTGCCCTCAAATCACAGCGAGCCTCAGCCCCCAACCTGATAGCCTCAATGATATCCCATGAAGGCTCCTCACCTTCCACATGTCTTTCTATGGAAAGCACCCCCAACCAAAATACCTAAACCACATCTACGGGGGCCTCTACCCACACGAGTGGTGAAAACCACCTCATCACATAGTATTTATGTGTGCACACTACTCAAAGTTCCGGGTGAGTGGTAATCACCAAAATAGTACCTAAGCAACTACACATTTGAAACCTCATGTCCCTACGACCATGCCGCTCAAGAGTAACCTGGGCCATGCCCAAACTGACAGTCATCCTACCTCAAGTTGACATCCATGATGCCCAATCCCGTGGTCAAAACCACCCAAAGTAACCCAGGCCAAGCCCAACCTGAAAGTTGTACTACCTCAAACTGACATCCATGACGCCCAATCCCATGGTCAAGACCACCCAAGTAACTCGGGCCATGCCCATCACATCCCGAAGGTTCCAACATAAGCAATTCAACATTCACATACATAATCAAAAGGTTTACTTTTAAATAGGCAAACAAATCAATAGTTTAAATGCACCCACTATGTGTTGTCCCATACCAACACTATGGTCTCTAAGTCCTCTTATCACACACATCAATGTTCAATAAACCAAACTCAGCAGTTTGTAACAACACATGCTAATTAATACCATTTTGGCACCTGAGGCCAAAATGCCCCATTTGAGCAACGACCTCTCGCCCGACCTTACTCAATCAAAATAGGTAAAGGGCATACCCAAAGGCATCCCACAGGTCTAATATACCATTTAATATGCAATAGAAAATAGATTAGGCTCTTTCTCAAAATACCCAAAAATGCGTCATAGGATGCACCACCCAAATGTCCATGAAAACATGAAAGAATATATGCACCACCTACCTCATACTAGTACGATGTTACTCCTACGATGACAACCTCCAATTATGTCTAGAACGCGGTAGATCTATAAAAGAATCAAAACCGCTCAAACCCCCATAACTCGATCTAGGGAAGAAATCGGGAAAAACGAATCAAGGGGAATCAAGGCCTTACTGAGGGAGTTCCAACGCATCAAACCATGTTTGGATCGGAGTTCGAACGAAGATTCGGGAACAAGAAGAAGGTTCGGCCGGCTCTCCCCGCATAAGCCCCGAGTGGGAGGAAAAATGAGAGAAAAATAGGAAGTCCCGGGTGGCCTGGAACTTAAAAACCCTAACATTATGTGGCCACACGGTTAACCTGCACGGTTTAGCAAACAGTGCGCCAACTGTGCGGTTTCCACTGCCTTACCCAAGAACTTCTCCCAGCCAACCTGCACGGTTTGGAAAACCGTGCGCCGCCCATGCGGAGCCCACTGTCTCACCCAGAGACTTCGCACGGTTTGTACGCATGGTTTGGAAAACTGTGCGCCAACCGTGCGCACCTGCATTACCTCCCCAATTTCAAATGTTTGACCTAGAATGGTCCAAATTCTCCAGTTTCCTCAGAAACAAGTCAATAATTCAAACAGGTTCAAGATTTTTACCCGTTCCCAAAACCCGCATTCTTACAATCTCCCCGCCTTAACATAGCTTGTCCCCGAGCTATCAAACGAAACTAGGGGATGGCACTGAACATACCCCCCTGATCAATGTAACCCAGATTTCCCCAGTCATATGGTTCTGGATAAATTCTCCCAAGGGGATCCCCACCCGGGGAATTGCCTAACTTGATCTCAACCTGAAAAAACATAAAATGAGCAAAGGTTCGCAAACCTGTGTTCCGGACTCAAGATCCTCCCATGACACATCGTCACACCTGCCCCTCATTGGAGCTCCCATGTCTTTTTCCGAAACCCAAATGTATCCCGCACAGCATTGGTGTCTTCCTACATGAGGTCCTGTATCCCATGGATGCTCAAAACGAACCTGGTTCCTAGAACCTCAAGTAACCCGCATCCTCGATGCCCCGGTGCCCATGGAACCTCAAGTAACCCCCATCCTTGATGCCTCGATGCCCATGGCACCTCAAGTAACCAGCATCCTCGATGCCCCGATGCCCTTGGAACCTCATACATATATAAAAATTATATCACGAACCTGAGATGGCGCCAAACCCAATGACCATCATATAGTCAATCCACATCAACTTGTGCACCTTGTGCACTCAAAACGGACATGACTCTACAGGTCATGCCAAAAGAGAACAAGGAAAAGATCACGGCCTCACCCATGGTGTACCACTAACTGTCATCGGCTCACCAGCCTACTCAGCCTCTGGCAGCTCCACAGCCTGCACCTGGCTTGAAACACGACTGCCTAATGCCCGACCTCCCTACGATGCTGCTCCAGTCACCGGACACTGACCCCTCTGGTGGGCCCCGCTATCTCTATCACGTCCTCTATGTGTAGCTGAACCTCGGATACCCTCTCCTAGTACTGAACTTGAACCAACTCCGGATGCCACCATCTCTTCCTGTTCCCTGCCTCCCGGCTATCTAAGAAGGATGTCTGCAAAACCTCTCCAGATGCCAGAACTATCCACATGCCCGGAACTCCTTAGGAGGCCTATCGCATTGAGTCTGAACATGTCTCGGCTGTCCACACTGGAAGAAAATCACTAAAGAACCACCACAAGGTGGTCTAACTGAATCCATGGCCTGAATACCCTGTTGGGACTCATCCCATCCTCGCTTCCTGCTATCCGAGCCATCACTGGAAGCTGTCACCCTGCCAAACTGGTATATATCCCTCTAGTTTCCCTCTGCTATGAGTGCGTGGTTCACTGTCTCTGAGAAAGAACCAAGCCTGAAAATATTCACCTATACCCAAATGGCATGTCGAAAGCCATCCTCGAAACGCCTCACCCTAGATGTGTCATCACTCACCATACCAGGTGAAAAGTGAGACATCTCTGTGAAGGTAGATGCATAGTCCATTACAGACATATCTCCCTACTGAAGACTCAAGAACACCCAATCTCTCTCTGTTATCAGTTTCTCTGGATAGAAGTGCTCGAAGAACCTTTCCTCGAAGTCCTTCCATGCTAGTCCCTCATGCCTAAGAGCTTGTACCTGTACATCCCACCAACGCTTCGCCAATCCTATCAGCATGTACATCGCCAGGTTGAGCCTCCGCCCTGGAGGCATCTCGAGATGCTCGAAGATCATCCGCATGCTCTCTATCCAGCTCTCAGCCGCCTACGGACCACCCTCACCCTGAAAAAGTGGCGGGTGCTACGACTGGAACTCCTACGGCAGATATTCCATAGATGGTTCTGTACCCTGCGCCCCTCTGTCAATCCCCTGTATGACACATACCTGGCTAGCTCGGAGCTGCTCGTCAAGCCATGGTCCGAACGCTGCCAAACCCGGCTGCTGCCCTGCCTGCAATGGAACCTGAACCTGATCCTGTCCCTGAGCCTATACCTGTGGCTCATACTTAGCCTGCACCTAATTCTGAACCTAATCCCGTGGCTCTGTATCTTCCCCTTCCTGACGCTCCATCAAGTCGTGAAGGAGTATCCCGCTGAATACCATTAATGGTCAGACAACCCATATATACATATAACAATATATTCTATGCAGATAGGGAAATTAGTAAAAGGCAGTGCATAACAACTACCCTTAATCCCCCTCACCGCAACCCATGCCCCACGACATCTAGGCCTCATGGCCTCCTTACCCTCCATTATCAGAGCTATGTATCAAAAGTACCTTAGGTCAGGCCCGTCCTAACAACTCACATTGCCGCAAACCGATGACCGAGTCACCCAATCCTGACAGTTACACTGCCTCAGCCATAGTACCTACCCGCTCTCATAAGATTCAGACCCAAATATCCAGCCACATGCAATTTTAAAAAATATAAAGCTTTGCATACACATTTTCACAACTAGAAATTCTATCAGGAATTTCACCAATTCACATTTCAAAGCATATAAAGAATGGAAATTGATTTTTATTCACATGGTATTATCACTTCACAAAGCATACGTGCAATTATGAATTTTAAATGCCCCAAAAACATGTGCCTATCAAAATCCAAGAAAAGTAGCTTTGCCATACCGGGCATGGTCCAATTCTCCCTTACCACACCGGGTTAAGGGTCACATCTCACAATCAAGAACATCACACACCAAGTGAGCCACCAAGGTGGAAATCATATAATCTGTAATCTGAGCAAAAGAAAACAAAAATTCCCACCCATTGGCAACTTGGTCCATCCCTCGTACCTGGGGCTGCAGGCACCCAAGCACAAGCTAGAAACCCAGTTCCAGTAACAACCTATCTCCAGTCTACCATACCCCAAATAGTAAAACCAGTAGAAATAAAAAGAGAAGTCTCAATCTCATTAGTATCCAGGAAAACACGACTACTAAATCCTTTTCAAGAACTCCTCTGATACCACTTTATAACGACACGGACCTGGCCAAACACCCAAACAGTGCCAAACGGGTCGGGTGTCACTACCTTAGGCTCACCTCCCCGAACGCCAAAGGCTGTCGACTAGCAGTGAGGGTCTGTTAGTTATAGTGGGGAGGCTCTACCCTCTCAGAGTGTAATAGTAACAGTAGTGGTCCGAGAATAATAGTAAAGCTGCAGCGGAATAAGAATCAGCAGACTCGAACCATACCCGCATAGTGGATGCACATTGAATAACAATAAACAGCGAAAACATTCAATTTAAACAACAACATTAGATAGTAAACAGGACAACATGCTGAATATCACAACATCTAGTACTGCAAACAAACCAACATGCATCCATAGAAAGTCAATAAACACAAGGGAGCCAATGGCTGACCAACTATGGCTACATAAAAAATAAACATGATAATACAGTAAGGAATGAAAAACAAAGTAAACTCCAACAAGGCAAGACCTCAAGGTCCATACCATCTCCATGAGACATCTAACATAGCCCAGCTCCTGAAGCTGACCTCTTTCCTGCACGTAAATCCATAATTTCTTCACGCATCCCGAAGGGCTCGTGTAGGGTGTGAGACAAATCTCAGTAGGATACCACCCAATGGTTCTTACCTAGTATAAGTGTTTAAGTAGGCATTCATTTATAATGAAAACAGTAAATATTACGATGCACCCAAATAAACAAAAACTTCACTGGTGCTCAGCAGCCACGAGGAAGTGTCACCTGCTTCAGCCAACGCCATAATCTATGCCATGTAACTTGGCACCACGTGCCTCTTAACACCTCGTGTCTGAAGTACCGACGTCCTGAAGGCACGCCCAAGAAAAGTATCAACCCAGCACCATGTTCCTCCTGAAACCTCGTGTCTCAAGTACTGACGTCCTGAAGGCACACCCAAGAAAAGTTGCAACCCGACACCAAGTGCATCCTGACACCTCATGTCTCAAGTACCGACGTCCTGAAGGCACGCCCAAGAAAAGTAGAAACCCCGCACCAAGTGCCTCCTGACACCTCGTGTCTCAAGTACCGACATCCTAAAGGCACGCCCAAGAATAGTAATCTGAAGGAACATCGATATCTGCCCTCAAATCACAGCGAGCCTCAGCCCTCAACCCGATAGCCTCAATGTTATCCCCTGAAGGCTCCTCACCTTCCTCGTGGCTTTCTACAACAAACAACCCCAACCAAAATACCTAAACTTCATCTATGGGGTCCTCTACCCACACGAGTGGTCAAAACCACATCATCACGGAGTATCTATGTGTGCACACTACTCAAAGTTCTGGGTGAGCGGTAATCACCAAAATAGTACCTAACCCACCACACATTTGACACCTCGTGTCCCTGCGACCATGCCGCTCAAGAGTAACCCGGGCCATGCCCAACCTGATAGTCATCCTGCCTCAAGTCGATGTCCATGATACCCAATTTCGTGGTCAAAACCACCCAAAGTAACCCGGGCCATGCCCAACCTGACCGTCGTACAGCCTCAAACGGACGTCCATGATGCCCAATCCCGTGGTCAAGACCACCCAAGTAACTCGGGCCATTCCCATCACAACCGGAAGGTTCCAACATAATAAATTCAACATTCACATACATAATCAAAAGGTTTAGTTTTAAACATGCAAACAACTCAACAGTTGAAATGCGCCCACTATGTGTTGGAAAACCGTGCTCCACCCGTGCAGAGCCCACTGTCTCACCCAGAGACTTCGCACGACTTGTCTGTATGGTTTGGAAAACCGTGATCCAACCGTGCACACCTGAATTACCTCCCCAATTTCAAAAGATTGACCCAGAATCATCTAAATTCTCTTGTTTCCTTAGAAACAAGTCAAAAATTCAATCAGGGTCAGGATTTTGACCGGTTCCAAAAACTCGGGTTCTTACAAGATGGATAGTTTAAAGGGAATATTAAAAAATTAGAAGAAATGATGAGGTTGTGATCACATGACATTCAATGTATGTAGGATCAATATTTTACATTGGTTGTGATGAATTTTATGTGAAAATATTTCATACACTAACTTGTTGGGATGGATTTTGTGAATGGAATATTTTAGTCTCAAAACTTGTTGATGGTATAATGGTGAAAGTGAGAGCAATTCAGAGTCATATCAAGGTATCTCAAAGAAAAAAATGATATATCGAAAATCAAAGGAAGGATATTTAATTTCATGTGGTGGATTGAGTTTTGTTGAAATTATCTCTATTTTAGGGTGTTATATAGTTTGGAATAAATGTGGAAATAAGTCCCATTTACATTGGGCCTTTTGATATTTTGGAAATAATTGGATCTTTGACTTACCATTTGGAATTCCACCCAACCTCTATAAAGTGAATGATGTGGTCTATATATCATTATTAAGAAAGTATATGATAGAAAAAACACATGAAGTCACCTATATATAAATATATTTGTTTCCAGATCTATCTTAGTTTGAATATCCTTTCCAGATTATTGACACTATAGAACAAGTGTAACAGAATCTGAAAACCCCTATAGTAAAGGTACTTTGGAGAAATTGAAAGATAAAAGATGTAATATGAGAACATATGGAAGTTATGATGAATAACTTCCTATAATATTTTATGAGGTTAAATTAAATAAATTTTTAGGATGACATTTTTGAAGGGGATAAGGATGTAACACCCGAGCTTCAATTATAGTAAGTACACTTTTCATTGTAAAGGAACTATAGAATAATGCACATAAATTTATTCAAGAACATGATTAAAACCTTAATTATTTTTTTTAACTTGAATTTAAAGAAATAAATTTTATTTTTGAATTAATATTATCAAACTCATAATAGGTTTTATTTTTTATATTTTATAGAAAAAATTTATTTTGGGGTGATTATTGAAAAATAATGATTTTACAAATACAATCATTTTTATGATATATTTTAGATAAAATAATGACTTGAATGTGTATGAATAATTTTTTATAGATTAAATATATATTTATTAAGTATTATAATTCATCTAATAAATATAATTTTGGACTTAAAAATCATTATTTAACATTTTATAAGACTTATTAAAGTTTTTATTCAAAAAAAATCTTGGTTATTATCTTTTAAAAAATTATTCAAAATGTTACCTTCATCTTCAGGTTAGTTTCATATAAAATCAAGTATCCATTTATTTTACACAATCAAGTTAATTCCATGGTAATGAACATTATACTCTCTTTCTCGAAAAAATCATTTTTATACTTAAGAGATAATTTTTCTAAAAAAAAATTTTCATTGAATTTTTTGAACTTGTATTAAAATAAATTTCTCCCACTTATAGGTATTAAATCCTTTAAAATGAAATAAATATTTTTAATCATACAAAATTAATATTAGGTAACGAGGTTAACTTGTTTTTTTCATAATGGATAGATTCCATGGTAAAAATTTATCACCTCATTTAAGGGGAGAATGAGTTAAAATCACTAGTGAAAAAGGTGTTTTCTGTGAGTTTTTTAGGTTTTTAACATCAGTTAACTTGTGGAATTGTTATACAAGACTTTGTAAATAATTATTTCACATCAGTTATCATCAAAGGAAATTATAAATTCTATATAGTTGGAGGTGGTTTATCATGACGATTTTTTCAAAACCAACATGGAAAACATTTATCATGTCCTTTTTTTTGAAAAAACTAACATGATAAATACATTATCAAATCAGTTTTTCATAAAAAAAATGATAAATCCTATTTTTAAAATTTCTCATTTGTTATAGATATTTTCGAATTCTAATTTTTTTAAAAACATTCCTAGAAACCAGTCTACAAGAACATATTTAGAGGTGGGTTTTCACATCAATTTTATCAAAACTGATGTGGAAAACCTTTTATCAGGTCATTTTTTGAATAAATAAACAATATAAATCATATTTCTAAATTTTTATGTTTGGTTATAAAATAAATTATTTGAAAAATATATTTTTTAATTAAAATCAATATATTGAGCATCCTAGTAGTATAAAAATATATAAGAAGGAAAAAAATTACAACAAAACTAGGAACAATAACAAAGAATCAATGCATCTTAACATTAAAATTTGTAATTTAACTTTATAATGAATATTAAAAATAAACTAATACCCATTTAGAATAATGAAACAATCTACCCATTCCCTTTGTAGGTATGTAATCTTTTATCCAGTATAAGTCTGATGGTCATTAAAAACATACAAATAAAAATAAAAAATTTAACATGTATTCTAAATATAAAAAATTAAAAATAAAAGAAAAAGTTATACTAAAATCCAACCTTCTATAAATTTTTTTCTTCCCTAGTTGAAATTATTTCAAACATAATTCTTAGAACATAATATACACATTCCATTATTCCTTCTTAAAGATGTCAATTCTGTTTAAAGAGAACTTTTAAATTCAAAATTACATTTTAAGTACTTACAACCAAAATATAGTTGCTATAAATGAGAATTCACCTTTTCTTTATCATATTTGATCTTTTATCTCCTGTTTCCTGCTGTCTCTATAAATTATTATCATGCCTTATTTGAAATTAATATTTATGAAATAAATTTTAATGTCATTATAACATATATAAATATTTAAATAATCAATATTACATAATTATTTAATTCTCAAAATCATCTTACACATCACCATGTATAGAGCATAGTCAATAAGTTATCTTATATCTTGAAAAAAAACAACAGCCAATGAACAGTAATATATAAAAAAATAAAATGTTATTGGCCAATATGTTAAAAAATATAATAATTTATGAAATAGTTCCATACTCTTGAAGATAAGGAATCATCGAACACTGAATAACATTATTTTGAAATGTTTCATCAACATAAAAAATTATTTATATATCTTTCATTATCATCATTATAGGTGAAATAAATTGTGGGTCCATAAATCCATTTAATGATGTGCTATCATGATACACACAATGTGTATAAAGATTCCTAATACAAAACAAACAAAAGTATCAAATTTCAATAAATTTAAAAACTAATAGATATAAGAAAATAGACTTATATGGAAATGACTTTCACCAAGTTCATGACCAACTAATCTACTGTTAAAATCTCCATGATATATTTATTTTTAATATTCACATTCATTACATGCCCAAAAAATGTTAGTATCCATTGGATGTTAAAAAATTACAACAACAAATATGAATATGATGATAAACTATCAAGTCTATAAGAATTTGTATATGAAGTCATAACTAACTATATTTTTTTTCAATACATTATTTATGTACCTTTAAATTATACCTATAAAAGAAGATAAATATATAAATTTAAAAGGTTAAAAAGATATAATACTAATATGAAATAAAGAATATAATATAAACATACCTCAATGGCAATTTTTTAGACAAGTCAAGATGGCCAAACTAAAAAAATGTCAATACTTTTTCCCATTGTAGTTAACTCATCCATAAGAAATGGTATTATTTTTTATCTATCTATATTATCCCTTATTGCGACCCTAAGATTCTCTATTTCTATATTTTGATAATGAAAATTATCCCCAAAATAATATATAATACCATATGGAACAATATGATTTTAGTATCCTCAATAGAAAACTCATAATAAATGAAATGTTATAGAGGAGGTTGTTTCGAAGTTAGGTATCTAGGATAAGATGGAGGAGTGAGATCTATAAGTGGAGGTGGAGGAGTGGGGTATATATCCTGAAAATGTCTTTGCATGTTAAGAAACATCAACGTTACAAAATATTTGGTCCTTTCCCCCATCATCTACCCATAAATTAAATTTAGCTTCTAAACCTTCTATTTTTCTTTTACATACACCCTCAACTAAAAAATATTTCCAATGAACAAACACTTTTTTAACGATACACCTACTGGGTATCCTCATATGCGACCCAAGTGTTCAGGATTTCCCAATTTAGTAGCCAAAATATCATTGCAATCATCGGTTATGAGGGTCCCTAATGTGATCTTCTCTTTAAGTGATTCTTATATAGAATAATTGAAAAATTAAGCAGTGAATCATAATATATAAATATTTTATTTAACATAAATGACATTAATAAATTAAATAAATTTTTATAATCCTCTCAGATATAATCCTTGAATCTTCTATAAGATATTCTATCATTTTTTGTATCCAGTCCCTCTTTTATTTTTAATTTCTAGCTGGGGGGGGGGGAACGTGAACCTCTATAGAGCCTGATGACTTAACTCTTTGTTTTTGGATTTTTATCTATTATTTATTTCTAAAATAATGTATACCCTCCACATGATAAAGTATGAGGGTATACATTTATATATTGGATCTATTGATGAGATATCTACGTTTGCTACAAATAAAGAATAGAAAAATCATTAATATAAAGAAACATCTAAAAGATAACATTAAACACTTCTTTTCATATACTTTCACTAAACTAATTCTATGTATATCCATCTAGAAATGAATATATATCACATGAATGTTGATGTTGTCTATCCCCAAAAATTAAATCTGATGTGAGGGTGGATTTAAAATCCCTCTATCACCTAGATTTCAAATCTAAACATTTCTTCCTAACTACTCTAGTATTATGTGTATCTTTTTTTTTTTTGGCAACGGAAAAACACTGGAATTAATTGGTTCAACTTCGAATGAAAAACAACACACATAACACATCCCATTTATAGGGATACAAACTCACAGCAAGGTAAATGACGAAAAAACAAAGATAAATAAAAGTTCAGAATTGGGTGCAGCAGGCCACACCCAAGACTCCTAAGCCAAACACGTCAAACACTCACCTTTGAAGTTTCTCAGCCTCCGCCACACCTTTGAAGGTTGGTAAGGTCCAAGACAAAACAAGTTTATTTTCAACAAACAATACCTTAACCTCATACCCAACATAACCTTTACCAGTTGAATGCTCCTTGATACCAATCAGAGCCTAGTAATTTTCCACGCATTTGGCCAAATATGCATCCCACCCTTGGAGGCGATACTCACGAGCAACGTCCCTCGGGTCGGCGGCCTTCACGATCCCCCGCCCCACGATGATGATGTCGCTGCCCCTATCATGGATAACCGAGAATGGAGTGTTGTACTGCTGACCCAGCATGTCGCCCCCGGCCACCAGTTGGACTCCCGGGGTCGCATGAATGAGCCCAGGATCCACCGGCAACCCCTCCCATGACGCCGGATTCACCGAGATGAAACCCATCACAAAGTCCGAATGCTCCGCCGCGATCCTCACTGCTGTAGCAGTGTAGTCTCCACGGGCAAGGTTCCCGGACGAACTCATCTCAGCCAGCAGCAGCAGCCCACGCCTGCGCGGAAGACCTTTTGATTTAAGTCCGTTCACTATATCGGGGCCGGAGATTATGTGTGCGTTCACTATGTCTGCCCAGTCCAGTATCTGGAAGATGCCTCCTTCATATTGCATTGTCACCGTGTTACCAATGTCTGCAAATTTGCGGTCTTCAAAGATTAAGAAATTGTGTTTCTGGGCAATCAACCCAAGTTTAGAACCCAAGTCCGGTGTAAAATCAGACAATATATCCACATGAGTTTTCAATAAGCAAATCTCTGGCCCAACCCTTTCAGCAACGTCCAGCAGTTCTGCAGCGCTGGTTACATCTGCAGCCAAACACAGATTGCTTTCCTTCTTCACCATCACTTCGAACAACCGCTTCCCAGTCTCATTTTTGGCCATCTTCGCCCTCTCCTCGTATGAAAAAACCCTAGGCATGGCCCTTGGATTCCCCTTCCCCGACGGCACAGCCACCTGCCGATTTTCCTCCAAGAAAACCCTGACACCTCTCTCAGCCTCCTCGGAGAGCCGCCCATGCTTCTTCAAAATCGCGAGCATTTCCGTAAGCTTGATCGCCGCGTGCAAGGCGATTCCGTTGACCGCAAGATTCTCCCTCCCGCCTTGCTCCCGGTCGATCAAAACCACGGCGTCCGTGACCCTGAGGCCGCACTCACGGAGTGGTGCAGCGGTCTCGAGAACAGAGGCGCCGGTGGTGACGAGATCCTCGATGATGAGACAGGTCTGGTTGGCGTGGAAGTCGCCTTCGATGACCTTGGAGGTGCCGTAGGTTTTGACCTCCTTGCGCCGCATGACCATGGGAATGGATAAGGAGACGGAGGCAACGGAGGCGATGGGAAGGGCGGTGTAGGGGACGCCGCAGAGGAGGTCGTAGGAGACGGAGGGGGGGGAGGGAGGAGATCAAGGTGTGGGAGATCTCAGAGAGGAAGGAAGGGTAGGAGACGATGAGGCGGAGATCGACGTAGATGGGAGAGAGTAGGCCGGATTTGAGTGTGAAATTTCCAAACTTGACAGCGGAGATGTCATGGAGCTTCAGGATTAGGGACTCCGGTGGCAGCATGTTGCTCCGCCGAACAGCGGCGTGTGTGAGACGGAGGCGGGGTGCGGAGAGGGTGAGTTGTGTGCCGTCCACGGCGGCGGGAGAAGAGGGTTTGGGTGGCGAGGCTGGAGTGGACTTCTGAGCTTATGTGTATCTTATGTTATCTGATAATAAGGGAAAAACCTATATTATTAAAAACATTTCATGACAAGTAAAAAAATAAAAAATGATCATACCAAAATTATCTCCGCTAATTGCGATAATATAACTTTTTTCTATACTTATCCAATCAAAAATCAAAATAATAACTTTTCCTTGAGACTAAACTACAATAAAAGTTTTATTTTTTTTTGAATTTGGGCCCATAGGAATATCAATATCATCAAACAAAAATGGTATCCTATGATTCTAGATACGTGAAATTTATAATTTTGGTAAACATATACTTCCACATTTACCAAGACTCAAAGTCTTATCTACCATTATGGAAGTCGATGTATCCTGTGCAGAAGGATGAGGAGGATCCTTAGTAGCAGTATGTGTATAGTACTCCCTTGAAGTATGTGTATGGTCCTTTGGAGAATCTAGTGGAGAATTAGATATTTTATCTTACATTATCCTACAAATAAAAGTAACAAAAATTAGTACAAAATTATACAAATCCAACTATTACATATAAAATTAAATAAAAAAATTGAAAAAAAGGATCCACTAAAAAGTAAAATAAAATAAACACATTTTTATTCATATTTTTAAAGTATCTAAATTAAATTATAACAATAATAATGAGACTTAAAATGAATTAAATGAATGAAAAAATACAACTATTACATAAAAAATTGAACAACAATTTTAAAAAGATATAAAAAACCCAAATAATACTAAACAAACAACTCTTTATCAAATTCATTAGAGTATCTCTAATGCAATACAAAATTTTAGAGCAGAGTTTCTCCAAAAATGGCAAGTGAATAGTAAATATTCTCCAATATATTAAAACATTTTTACACAAAAAATAATATTATGTGAATATACTCTTTTATAATTTTTTTTTCATTTGATATATTAGATTAAAATCAATTTTTTTTTTAAAATCAACAAATAAAAAAGTCATGTAAGGGTAAAAATAAGTTATGTAAGGGAAAAATGAACTTAAATAAACAAATCTAAATTAAAAATTTTACTTATTAATTATAATATTCATTCTAATAAAAAAATAAAACTAATATATCCATCATTTTATGAAATTTTGAAATTTATATTAGAAATAAACATTTGTTAATTGTAATATTATAAAATTACTAAAGGATTGTTTTCCTAATTTCCTTACTCATGATCATTCTGTATAGAACAATCTATATATATGATGTGCTCATAAATATTTTCTATTTATATTTCAATAGAAGTAGGGATATCACATAAATCAACTTCTTCGCCATGTTTTTATCACTAATATAGTATTTTTTTCCTTATACAATGATAGATCACTATATATTATATGGATAAAGAACATGGAAATTTATTTTTTATGTGTTTCCATGAGAAAAAGATCAGTTTGATATTCCAATCTATTCAGATAAACTTGTTTGATAGCGAATTAATCAGGTATGAAATTGTTGTTACTAATAAACCACTTACAGTTAAACACATGAACTAAAAATTTTATGTAATCAACCTCCAAAATTTCTTCAATGAATACATATTTACATGATGCAATGAATGGGTTTTTTCTTTAGCACTCAAAAAATACTCTTCTTATATGAACACCAATACACTATTATTCTGAACCACAATTTTTTTCCTGATCATTTGTATGAAATGTATACCCACTAATGTTATTCCCAAGTTATGTTATCAAATTTAAAAGTTGACCTCCTAATAACCATCTCATGGTTTATAATGCCTTTTTTCTACCATTCTTGGTCCCTTTAAACTAGGGGAAAAAATATTTTTTTATGATCATTCCAAATACACATATCTTTCTTCATTGGATAACATTGCTTTAATACTTTTTATGCAATGTTATATATGGAAAATCATTATCTATGTTATTAAAGATGTATAAATGTATATGTTTTATTTGTTCACCTATAAATGACTTTACTTTTTATCCATGCATCCCCTTTCACCCATAATTGACTCATTCAAGGAGAGATATAGGCCAAATGATATTCTCCACTCAATTCTACAAAATGAGGCTATAAACATGGTTTGGAATTGTGTCTATAGGGCCAAAAAATGTAGCTATAGGTTATAGCCATGATTTAATGAATTGTGTCTAGTATTGGCATGACAATAAGGAAAATCTTATAGTTACGTTTTGCAAACTGTGGTAGAATATTAAGTCACAGAAGACCTGTAGCTATAGTTTAAAACCGTGGCTATAGTATTGTTGCCACAATTTGGAACCAAGGATATTGAGATATATTTGTGGTTCCAAACCGTGTAAATAGCCTCCACATTCCATAAAAACAACAACACTATTCAACCTATTATGGTTGTTGAGAGGACTGTATTTTATAGAGAAAAAGATGTTGGAATGTATTATTCCTTGACATATGTTATTTCCCAGTTAAATTTTGATGATTTGAAATATTAAAGTAAATGATATATATAAATTCAAATAAAACCCCACACATGGGAAGAATTATTGTCCCATCCTACACTTGTCTTATTTTTTATGAAACTGTCATATGAATAATATATAAAAATTACTAACAAATTTTAGATCCATTTCCATGTGACCTAACATGTAATTTTTACGTATCCAATATGGTGTAAGATGACTTTTTTGAGCTATTTAACTGATGTTCAACTGAAAAACACTCCATGATAGGTCTTCAAAAAAAAATCATAGTCACAAAAAAAACACACAGTTCCAGTAGAAATGAAAGTACACATAATGAACTATCATTCTAACAGGTTTGAACATAAAAAAACATAGTCAAATAGTGCACTGTTATATTAACAAGTTTTCACATAAAAAATAGTTTATTCATAATGTAGGTTTTCACAATATACATAAAAGGTTTTCATAACTAATGTTTCCATCCCCTACACACCCCTTCCCCTCCCCTCCCCCTTTCACTAAACTAGAACCCCCTGCCCCTTTCACCACTTGCAACCCTCCCCCTGCCTCTTTCACCCCTGCCTCCTCCCCTGCACACCCCCTTTCACCCCCTTCCCCCTCACCCTGCCCTGGCACACCCCTACCCCTCCCCCTCTCCCCTGCACACCCCTACCCCCTGCCTCCTCCCCTGCACACCCCCACCCCCTTCCCCACCGCCAGCACACCCCCTTTCACACCCCCTACACCCTCCCCTACCCCTTTCAATAGAACCTAGCACACCCCCTCTCTTGCACACCCCCTGTACACCCCTTACACACCCCTTTAACCCCCTACACCCTCCCCCTTCCCCTTGAAAAAAATCCACCATACCCCTACCCCTTCTCTACACACCCCTTTCACCAAATATACCCTCCCTTTTCTCCTTACAACCGAACCCAACACACCCCTCCCCTACCCTTAGAACACCCCCTTCCCACCCCTTACCCACCACATGCACCCCCTGCCTACTCCATGCACCCCCTACACACCCCATGCATCCCTTCACACCCCCCTAACACCACATGCATCCCCTTTCATGGACTAACTCAACAATAGGTTTATGGATGAATATTTAATGGTTACTATTGGTGTTGTGATGCCTTTGGACACATAGCCTAAAATTTCAGGTTTAATATGTCACTGCCATGGAATTATATTGATGTAATGGGGTGTCTTATAAATAAAATAATAATTCCGACTATGATAGAAAACTATAATCTCAAGTCGAAAAAAATGAAAACTATGAAATTATCAAAGAAGACACCATAGATTACTAAATTTGAATAATATCAAAGAAGAAGAATGCAATTTGGAAAAAAATACTAGTTAAGATGAAAGTTCAACGAAGCATAATGTTTTTCTCATGATGAAAGAATAAGATGAAAAATGGATGATCAGAAGAAGTTTTATGGGTGATGAAAGGCCTCTGGTCATGTTTCAAAACACTATATTACATTTCTATCTAAAAAAGGAAAACATGATGAAGAGGAATCTATAATCTAAGAATGCACGTTCTTTTGTTTCTCATGGAATAAAAGAGGTACCATACAATAATCCAATTGAGAAGAGTGAGTATACAATGTTTTCAATAGAAAATGATAAGAACATTTGGGGAAATGATGGAGAGTATCCCCAATGATATAGTTGGGAAGTATAGATGATCCTGGTTGATAGGCATTCCTTAACTTTTGTGCTCTCACTAAAGGGAAAGGTAACACATCATTATTTCATTTATCTTATTTATATGAACATAAAGAAAATTGAAAGAAATAAGGGAGACATGAATTTCATTGACTTTAGAGATGGTTGAAGTGTTATATATCAGTAAATAAAAAGGGGTATATTGATGTGCCCAAATCAAGAATTTTTTTTTATTTTGAATAAGGTTTTGAAGAAGTATAGATAAAGTAATATGGGTTTTAAGGATACAACTTGAATAACTCAAGTAAATAGGTTCAATAAAAAGTTTTAAATTTAATTATAATTAATTTTTCAATTATATTCAATAGAAATAAAAGTTTTTATGGGTGAATAAACCATGCCTACATCATTTGATAAAAATTTTAAGTCCTTGGGATTGATTGAAAATTGTATGAATTTATTTTGAGTTGAAATTGATACCTATGTAAAGTTAAATTGAGATTTATGTTGACTAAATAAAGGAAATAAGTGATGTTAACTACTCGTATAAAAGTAGTATGAATCCTATATAATGTTAATTTTGCGATTAAATAGCTATACAAACGTAATTAAAGCTCTATATAAAGGTTTCACTGAAATAAGGTAGATGCATAAAGGTAATTTGAAACCTATGTAAAGGTAAAATCACATTACATAAAGGTCATTTGGATATTTCACTACCTACGTAAATGTATTATAGGAACTGTATAAAAGTATGGAAAGAACCCATGAGCTATTTAAGGTGATAATAGGCTATAGAAAATTCATTCATGACATACAAAAAGGTCACACTAAAGTAAATGAGACTATATCAATGTAATTCATGACCTATGTGAAGGTCATCTAAGAAAGATGATGGCTACGTAAGGGTCATAAATGATTTTCAATAACTACATAATGTTAACTTTGGGATTACACCAGATGCATCAATGTAATTGTGATCCATGGTGACAGATGGAAACCATTTCATAGGGTCCTGTGAAATGAAAATGTAGGCACACCATAGTTAATTACTAAGGGGTGTTTTGGTGATTGTGGTAAGATTATAATTAATTAGGGAGATTAATGTTAATCCCCAATATTGAAAACCAGTTTTTAAAACAATCAGATAATTATAAAATTTAAATTAAAGGGTTTGGCATAGGTAACCTACCTTAACCTCAAGGTGTGATTTTTTTGATGACGAAAACTCGAATCTTCCATTTTTTCTACTTGCACACATATGCAGCTTCACATATATATTTGGACACCTAGATCCTATGTACATATTTTTCATGGCCAAATATGCACAAGGGGGTCCTTAGATATATGTTTATACTTTCATATACCCCTTTTCACTTACACCTAAATGCATTTTTCATATCTATATATAAGCACACCTAGACCCAATATATATATATATATTCATAGTTCCATGATTTCATACATATAAAGACAGAACTTATATATGTATATGCCTACCTATGCATACACATATAAGTCCACTTCCCCAACGGTTGCTCGAATACACCTCAATGAGATCCAAAATGCACTCTAAAAATATATGGAACCCAAAAATAACAAATTCCTTAATTAAAAATGAGATAAAGAATAAAATAAAAAGAAACCTTACATGAATAAAATGTAGAAATCACTACCTTTTGTTGTGGTGGATAGAGCCAACCTCATCATAAGTAACCACATGTATATAAATAATGGGAAAATAAGTGATATATAATGACTTCTTATATATATGTGATTAGTGTTTCAACTATACATGACAAAGTATACATGACTCCATAACAAACAACGAACAAAGAATATTCAGTTTGATATGTACATCCCAATACTGAATAACATGATCATTAATAAAGGTTTTTTGTTCAAATGAAATCCAATGTCATTCAATACATACAACATAGAAGCGTTGATAAAACATCATCCCCAATATTTGAATCAATGTGAGAGTGTAAAAATATATGAACATGATTTTCATTTCATTGAAATTAATAAAATAATTATATTAGGGAAATATTTCCCTACTTTCATCACTTATTTTTCCTTAGTTTGTTGATTAATTTGTGCCCCCTAGATTTGGAATATTACAAGTACCTTTTCTTTTCAAATTTTATTTCATATGATTCCACTAAAAATTAAATAAAAAAATGATATATAAATATGGTTATGGAATGTTACCATTAATCTGAAAAAAGTATCCATGTTCTTTCAATAATTTTTGTAAAGAGAATATATTATGATAATTTTAAACAAATTAAGAAAGATATTTGTATAAAAAAATTCAAAAACATAAAATAAAAATTCCTAATTCTCCCTAGGATCAACCTATATATCTTCTTTACTCTTATTATCACCCTCACCCTCTATTAATATAGAGGGATTATCACTTAATTTTTTTGAATGCAATAGCCTTCCAATCTAGTTTTTCATGGAAATATGTATCTTGGTGAGTATTCTATAAGGGACTAGGTTACTCCACTATTGATTGGAATCATGAAATTTATGAGGGGATAGTTAAACTGTTTAATATGCCTTAGGTAGTGTTGTATTTTTGGACAAAAGGTGTGGAATTTTCCCAAGATGATTTGTTGAAAATATGGGGAGATTTATAGACACACCAAATGTGAGATAGACATGTTGATAAGGTGGTTGAGGAGGAGTTTTAAGTCGTAATAAAATAAATATGATATATATATATATATATTATAATTTTTTACAAAGAGATGTGGTGGACGAAGAGTGGCTATGGAGCTTGGCATGAAGATACAACGATCATATGTATGAATGAGTCCTTGAAGCAACCCTTGAAATTCATGGACTCATCCATGAAGGCTAAAAGTAATGGTAAATAAATCTATAAGTATCACAATTCATATATGTAAGTGTAGTAGAAATTTTGAAAAATTCCAAATTTCCCATGTTTGAGATTTCCCACATATTGAATTTTAGTAAAGGACCACGTACACAAAATTTACTATGAAAATGATATATGTAAGGAATTACTGGGACGTAAGTAAATTTGGATATGTGGGGGAGTTCATATATTTGAAACTATAATTCTATGTGGTTATAACAAAGGATCAACACTAATGAATCTGTATACGTGAAGCTATTCATATATGTGAATGCATAGATGTAGGTTATTTTGTTTTGTGATGGACTATATGGAAAAATCTCGACATGTATATGATTTTTTCAAGATCTATGGGAATTATACAGTGACATGTGGGTTTTAGCTATGTTTTTTGGAGAATTTATCTGATTATGATAATATATCAAGTGATTAAATAGATTTTTAGAATTGTTAGAAACATTATGTAACTTTCAGTAGAATCCATGCTTCAATCCAGGAATGAAGAAGTAATTCATGAGTGATCTGTAGTTAATTAAATGAAAAATATATTCACAGAGAAATGGATCATTTATGCTACAAATTAAGATATGCATTTATGAAGAGGCCTACTACTTTAATCTTGAAGATGATATCTTATTAATTTAAGATCAAATTTTGGAAAGTTTCATGTGATGGGAGATCGCTAATATAGAAGATCAAGGTTATCCATACTACATTCCAAGAATAAATAGAGATAATGACATGGATGTATAATGAACAAAATACCTGGATCTAAGTTATTATTACCTTTTAATTTTATTTAATCATGGAAAACGGAATATTTTTAAGATAGAATAAAATAACCAAAGAAATTCCAATGTGTGGAACTATTTTTGGTCAAGTAGTCCAACAGTCTACGACAGGAAGGTATGAATAGTTTAAATTGTAAATATGTCTACCTATATAATGTTTATGTAGGAAATTTTAAAGAGGTTGGACTTCCAATTGATGTTGAGACTATTGATGATGAGGATTTCCCAAGTATACTAAAGGTGGAATCTATCATCCTTTTATAGTAATTATATCAATAGATAAAAGAATACAATTTGAAACAAAAGTAAAAGAACACGTCATGAGAGGTTAAGATCAAGGTGTTAGAAATAGAAGTTGGAAATTTAAAATGATTCACCAATAGGCTATTTTGTGTTGATACTGATATTAAGGAGAATAATGACTCCCAAGTTGATAAATTCAATGTAATGTATTCCAAAGTGAAGCTTATCAATGTTGATTCTAATGAGAAGGGCCACAAATCAAAGGAATTTAAAAGCTTTTTAGGAAAAGATTGATGAGTTGGTTATATTCATTTAAAAGATGGCTGATAAGAATAGAAGGTGTCAATTAGATAAAGTGATCCTTAAAGACTCCATTACTTGGATAAACTCTAAAATGAAAGATAAAAGTAGCATGATGGACAAGCTCTCATGATAATTAGAATAATATATGTCTTGTGGAAAGACACTCAAGGAAAATATCAATTTTAAATTTGAATTGAAGAGTACTAGAATCTGGAATATGGAAAAGGAAGTGTACGTGGCCAAGAAGAAATTAATTTATAGGGAAGATCTAAAGTATTAAAATAATATGATTATAAATGCTTCCAAGTGGAGGGAATGTTTTGATGGTGTTGGAAATAGAAATAAAAGATTCTCTATAAGAGGTAAGCTAAAATTTATTTTCACCTCAAGAATGAATAGAAATACGCACTAATTTTATGGGATTCATGGTAACATTTCATATTTTTTTGTTAAGGAATTTGAATATATCAATTTTTATAAATTTTGTGTAAAACATGAAAGACTCAGTTATGAATTTTAGTGATGAAAGTATGGGTCTTATCTGAATAATTATTATCTTTCGGACCATGTCTCAAGTAGAAGTTATAAGAGGTGTTTAGTTGGAATGAAAAGAGAAAAATATCTTGTACTAAAGGAAATATATATCCCTCTAAAAAATATTTTTAAAGGGTTGGATAAAGAAAATTTTGAGGAAAATATTAACTCATGAAGATGATCTAAATATATCGTGAAAATAAGAACCTGTAAAAAATAATGAAGGCTAAACATTATTCCGAAACAAAAACAAATTTATGTTGTAAAGGAAGTGGAAAAGACTACCCCCAATTGAGATAAAATAAAAGAATACAATAAGGAAAGATATATCCAAAATGGATTTTATGGACATTAATGAAGAGTAATTCCAAGGTGGTCCTATCAAAACCACCATAGGAAAATGAAATAATATTAGTGGAGGTGGCCTCTAATAGAGGAAAAACGTGATGATGAAAACATTAGAAAGTCATCAATTATGGAGAAGTTCACATGTGGAATTTCTCTCACAATAAAGAATAAGATTATACAATGGGAGAAAAATATCACCATGGAGCATGATTTGGAGGAAAGGGAATTGGATTAAGTGATGAAATTCCTCTCCCTAAATATGAAAAAGGGTGGATTAAAGAGTTAAAGAAAAGGGTTTTTCAGATATGTCTAGACCCACTCATATACTGAGTAGGATTAAGGAAACCATTTCACAATTAATTATATTTTTCCAAACTATTTATAATGTGATGAAGACATATGGGGGTGAAATGTTCCATAATATAGTTTTATTATAAAATCTCATATTTAGGAGATGAAGTATATATCTATTTGAATCTAAAAAGTGCACGCCATAAGTGTAAGTTAAGAGAACTGTATTTTGAAATTGGTATTAAGCCTAAATAAATATTTATGTCTAAACCTAACTCATACAATGGTTTAAATAATTATGTTTTGTCTCCAAATTTCATCATGAAGTATCTTACATGAAGAGAATGTCATATATGTATTTTGAAAATTACTTTCTATATACAATGGTTTGGAAAAGAAAATGAGATTAAAATGAAAATAAAAGATTTTTCAAAGCCTTATGTGATATAAAAACTTATATCAAGTCTAATATGATGATAAAAGAGTGGTATCAATCCTTGCGATACATAGTAATAAACCATTAAAGTGATAAAAACATCACCATCAACATTACTATTTTTAATGAGTATTTGTGTTTTTATCTCATAGTCAGTTTAATTGTATACTATGCATAAGATACCCATTTCTACTGACCTAGAGATATAAATTCTAATAATAGAAACCCCCAAGATTAATAAAATTTCAATATTTGGTTTCAATAGCTGGATATGAAATTAAGGGGGACATTAAAGATGATATTTCAAGGTTGTTAAGTCTCATTTGCACAACGATGAATCTTGTAAGGACTTAAAGAAAAATATTTGGTGTTTTTATAGATAATAATGTTTCCTAAATCAAGATATATATTTATGAGCTTATAGAATTTATTAAAATACTATTTATTATGTTTTAAATTTATTCACTGATTTTATTTGGAAAGTAAAACTGTGCAAGAAAAGTTATAGAATTTTGAAATCCAATAAGAAGTTTGATGTTCAAAATTGATCTATGGAGCTCAAAGGATTACCAAAAGTGAATAAACAATTGGTATCATCAATATAATTGAAATATGGAGAGGCTACAATGTCAAGTGGTTTTATAATGGTGGAAACAAATATGAAGTAAAGAAGTCTAGCATATCCTCAAAGGCATCATTAAAATCCATGAGGAACGCCTCTTGGACCAATGTGGAATTGAATTTTAATGTATTTTTTCCCACAAATTAATGTGGAAAAGGATTTAGGAATAGTTATATAATCATTTTGATTTAGATATGTAAGTGTAAGAGGAATTCCAAAAAAAGCTAAGTACCATCATATGTTATTTCCCATATGCATGATTTTAGAAACGAACCACATTTTCAAAATCGACTACGAAAATGAGCAATGAAAGGAATTATGAAAACAAAAGTGAATTTAGATATATTAGAGATTTTATATATCCAAAACTAGAAAAATAGGTAATTTCATTATGTGAATGATGTAAGAGAATCTAGTATCATAAAGAAGTCCACACATGTGAATCTAAAAACCTTGAAAAATCATCTATGTGATGGAAAATGTAGGAAAATATGTACATGTGTGTGAATTTGGTTTTATGTATGGGAATTATATAGTCATGTAAGGAATTTTATCTATATTTGTTTTGATGATTATGGAGAACTATGAAAATAATTTAGGTAATGAAGGAGTTATTTTAAAGTGTTAGAAGCATCATAAAACGTCAAGTGGAATCCATGATCTAAGATGAGAATGAAGAAGGATTTTAAGGGTGATGTATAGTGAATCAAATAGAAATTATACTCATGATGAAGTGGAGTGTTTCAACCAACAAATAAAGAGATATATCCATGAATCATCCTACCTATATGAATCTCGAAGATAATATATTATTCACTAATGATGTAATTTTGGTAAGCATCATGTAATGGGAGATCATGGATTTATAAGTTTGTGTTTTTCTATGATATATGCCAAGAATAAAGGGATATAGCTATGTGGAGGTGAAATAGGCAAAAAAATTGTGTTTATTTTTAATTCATACCTTTTCTGTCATGTTATAAAGATAGAAAACTTCTACAAATTGGGGGAGTTCTAGTTTGGAACTATATAGAAGCCTTCTTAGGATTACATTTGTGGAAAATGGAAAATAAATTCTCATTGAAATATTATAAAACAATTTTTTTTGGGGAGGATAATAATAATTAAAATTATATTCTCACTCATATATATGAATATTATTTAGAATATACAATTATAGAAATCTCATATTTTCATGTCTTGATGTTTTTTAATTTCATCATGTTAAAGGCTCTCATATAAATTCTGATGACACTTACAAAATGTGAATGACTAACATGTTAAATATAATGAACCATAATATAAATGATAATGACTAATAGAAAGTCATTAATTACTCATACTTTGAGTCAGATTAGATATAAACATCTTCAGAACTAGAAATCATTCAATCAACAATATCATCATATTGGTGAATAAAATATATAGAGATTTTAAATCTGTAATACACATCTTTGAAATGACTAATAAGGATCCATATGTTTTACTCAAAACAACTCATGAATAGTGTAAATGGGACTCATACATTGAAAATAGGAACAAACCATTTTTCTTACCATAGCTAAAAAATAAGAATAACTTAAAATCAAATTGAGAGTAGTTTTATCTTATCTTAGATACTTCTTCAAGACATTTTAGCATAAGAAATAGATTCAATAGTTTCAAAAATGGTATTTAATTAAATAAAAATTAGTTTATACCCACGTTAGAGGAGGAGGATGATTCCTAGGAGGTGGGGTGGTCGTATCGGAGGTGCACCAGAGGAGGATGTTGGCAATTTTTCTCGAAGCAGTGTCAGTGGGGTGGCAAAGTTGGGTGGCGGTGTTGGGGGATTATGGTCACAGGGAGGAGAAATTTCATGGGTAATGGTTACCAATGTTAGAGGCATCCAGGAGGAGGAGGTGGGGAGGATTCCATTTACAATGTCGACCTAGAAGAGAAGCAACAACAATTATTGGATGCGGTATGGAGGAGGGTGTGGAGAGGTCAAGGGTTGGGTTGAGGGTCGCAGATTTAGGGTGGAGGAGGAGGCTGATTCATATCAGAAAAATTATATTTCCATGTTTTTAATTGAATTTTTTATATAAATAGGATATAGACATGAACCTATAAAACCGTGGCTATTGGTTCGTGGATATAGCCTAAATTTCAATAAGTTACTGTAGAAAAGTAGCTTGTAAAAAACTCTTCATCCTCCACATAAACATACTTCCCAATAATTGAGGATTTAGGATGATATAAATTCTTAACATATCTATTTAATATATTAATATAAAATTCAAAAGTATATATCCCAAAAAGATATATAAGTCACAATGGATTCATTTATTTCACCAAATTGACTATTAAATGCACCATGATAACAAAAAAAGATGTGGGAAAATACATTTCCAGTTGAAAAAGTATAAAAACTACCTCATTCTCCAAATTAATAAATGAATTCAAATCATTCCCTTAGTTAAAAATTGAATTGATAAAATTAAACACATATGATAGTCATTCTAAAACAGATGAGTAATATTCTAAGTAATAAAACCAGTTGGAGTTATTGCATCCATATGTGACAATCATTATATTTCATACCTATCAACTTAAAATAAAATTGGGAAATGAAATTTTTTTACATTTTAAGATTAACCATATAACACTTTGATACCACAGATACACTAAAACAATTTAATTTTATCCTTCTTGGATACTGTATGAAAAGTCAATGGCAGGTATGTTCGTCTTCTATTTGGTGTGGGAGCTAACTCCAGATGTATTCCCATCGAGAGAAAGTCTAATCTTGAATTTAAACTATATGTAGATATTAAATTAATATCTAAGAAATTTCCAATCAAGACATCACAAAAATTATTCTCTATATTCATGAAATAAATGTTATGTTTGATCTCATGATATCTCCAACATGGAAGGTCAATAAATATTGGAAACTTCTTCCAAATATTTATATCACTACCTGATTTTTTGTGTCTTTTCGAACATGACATTAATGTTTTTAACCCTCTCAAAATACTGATAGGTGGATAAAGGTTTTTTGTAATATAAAATTCATATAAACCATTGAATTACATTTTTAATCATTTATATGAATTATCCATTGGAAAAAAACTCTCATGAACCATCTATAATGTTTTCATACCATGTTGCAGTTGGTAATATAAAGTCCGTTGCTCATAAAATGGTGAATCATTATGCCCCTCAACACTATATCCAAAAAAATCCATATACTGAGAAGTCATTTATAATATACATAATCAATACATTCTATTTAAAATGTTAGATTTGATAAGAATCATAAACTCTAATACCTTCCTCGCATAAAATATTAAATTAAAAAATTAATGGGGATAAGAAAACATCCAAATAATTTCTAGATTGTTTTGGTATAGAAATAATCAAACTCAACATGATATATTTTTTCTTCACACATAATTAAGGAGATAAGTTTCAAGTTAACAATAAAAAGTTCATAAAATATGTTTCCTACCAAGTCTTCGATATGAATTCATTCCATATTTTTGTAGTCCATTAATGATCTTTTTAACTTCATTTATGAATGCAGAAAACTATTAATCAAATTTTTTCCACTATAGACAGTCAACTATATGATGTAATTTTCCATTATATATCTAAAAATATACCTTCCATATTAAATTTTTTATATAATTTGAATTTTCAAATAAACATTTCAAATGAGGAATTAAATGAAGATACCAAATTACCTTAGCATGAGTGTTTTGAACTACTAAATAAGCTATTTATTTTTATTTTATCTTATACTATGATGTCCCAAATTTAGAACACACTAATAGATATCCATAGTACTTTCTATATAGCACATATTCATTCATGTTAGAATCTATTTTATTGTACTCCAAACCTATTATGCCTAATATTTTATTCACATTATAATTCAAATATATAGGATCATTATCTTTATGAAAAATGTAATTTAACCGATGTTGTTCCGTAAAACTCTTATTACTCCATTATTTTTTCTCATTCAAGTTAATAAATATTAACACCATTGATAAAACAATAAATTCTATATAACTTGGATACAATAGTTTTTTAGTATCAAGTTATATAATCTCAATTATTGGTTATTTCCAAAATTACTTCTAATTTAATATCTTGAATCATTTTTTCAATTTTATCAGACTTATCATCTTGAAAATCATCATCATCATTATATTTAGAATCCTACCTAGTTTCACCATGTTAAATCCTAGGGCTACAATTCATATTAAAACCATAAAAAATTAAATGATTTCTGATTTTACTTCCTTTTAATTTCATTGTATTTAAACACTTCTAGAATTGACAAAAATACACACTATTATTTAGAACATTTCATTTAATAAATTTCAAAAAAGCATCAATACCTTTATCATATTCATCACTTGTTTGTAGTGTAGTCATCCAACTACAAATCTGTATTACTTATAGAAAATATCATTATTTTAAAATAATTTATTATATTTTTAAATTTATTTATAAATTTAAATTTATGAATTATAATAAAAAATATCATAAAATATTTTACAAATAAAATAAATAAAACGTATTTGATAAACAAATATGAATATTTATGTATCATTATTTCATAAATAGTAATATTGTATTGTGAAATCAGTATGATCACCTAAATATCTATTACAAATCCTCCATATTTAAACTACAAAATACACTATAACTTCAAAACTCCTTCTCACAATGATGACAAAAAACATACAATATTCACAAATTATTATGTAAACTAACATCATTTATAACAAAAATTAATCAAATAATCATTTAATGAAACTTAAATTTTTAAAAAATCATTCATTAATTGAAAAATACCTTAGATTCAAAAATAATACAAAATAAAAGTAAAAAATAACAAATAGAAGCTTCATCAAAGGAAAATTTAATGGAAAATATAAAGAATAACTAAAAATTCAAATACCTAGGAAATACAGAAAATAGAAACAATAAACCTAATCCACGAATTGATATCACAAGGGGAAGATTGATACAGATATGCCAATGGGAAGACGGAACAAGAGAGTGAAAATGGTGTCCAGAAATAGTGGATGGAGGTTGAAGGTGGTTAATTCCAATTGAATGAGATTTTAAGCAAATAGAATGTTGAAATAAGGGTTAAGGTTTACTGTGTGAGAGAAAACCAAAGCCTTACATGAGAATTACTGAACACAAAATGATTTATCTAGGAATTTCATAATTTTTTTAATATTTTTTATATTGGTTATTTTATAACTGAAGTGAAAAACTTAATTTTCAATGTTGGTAATGAAATAACAGACATTGAAAATGCACTTATCATATTTTTAAATAACTCGAGTGAAAATTGTGTTGTCTAAAATATTTTTTACTACTGAAGGGATAAAATAATTAAATAAGACTTTCAGATAACATAATTTTTTTCTTAAATATCAATATTTGGTTGTATTTTCACCTTAAACTTATCATCATTGAAACTATGAAAATTTTGAGCCACTTTTCATGACTGAGACATATATTATATAATAATGTTTTATGTATTTACAAGTTTTACACCCATATCACCTCTAAAAGAAAACCTCATTCCCTAAATTATAAATACTTATTGATCCACTAAGACAAATAAATACCTAACCAAATATATTCCAAAAGTACTTATACACATCCTATATGTTTTGGTTTTCCAAGAAAAACAACTTCAAAAAGGATTTATGTGTAACCCAAATGATATTTTTAAAATATGAGGTATATGTTCTTACATATATTTCTCAGGTTTCTGTTTTATTTAACCAATGAGAAATTTTAAATAACTATACTAATATAATTAAATCAATATATTTAATATACTTATTTTTTTTATCTTAATGGTACTTCCATTTTCTATCTCCTGTCCATTTTATGGAAAATGAAAATATCACTTGTACATGCATTCGAACTACCATGTCCACGTAGCGGGGTAATTTTTTTCATCACCGTAACATTTGGATGGTTATAAAGTTTTAATTAATGAATATATATTTATTAATTAAATACCATTATTTAAATATAAGATATTTTCTACCTTCATACCCTACTATCTATAGGAAAATGGTATGGTATATCGTGTGTACATGTGGACTACCACCTCTGCAAAGTGATCTAATTTATTTTTCTATTACCAAATTGTATACGAGATTATAAAATTTTATATAATGAATAAAAATTATATTCATGAAATTATTAAAATTATATAAATAATTGAACCATTTTTAACACCTATAACCATGGCTAATATACTAAAGTAATTTTGTAGAAATTGACCAAAAGACGTTAAGTGGTCGACATAAACATGAAATATTGAATGAATGGATATCAAATGATTATAAAATAATCTTAAAGAATATTATATAGATTAAAAAGGTTCTTATGAATTTATTTAATAAATTAAAATTTATTATTCCGGAGGATATAACACATCCAACCAAGTAGGAATCCATGGTAGGTGTTTTCTATCCCAATTCTATTCAATTGAGAATAATTTTATATCATGAACCAAATTTAATTTATATTGTGTAGATACATTCACCTTTTATATATTACATCATAAATTCATATTTATTCCTAATATTTAAATCTTCAATTCACTTTTTATCTTTTAAGGTGTTTTGATTCAAATTCTACTAAATCCATAAGATTTATTTTACAATCTCACTCTTATTTGAATTGTTCATGTTTAAATTTAAATTGAAAGAATTTTATGCTCTTTACAATATTAAACTCATTATATTTTATTATCCTCTAGTTATTTATGTGGTTTCTACGTATTCTTCAAAATATTCCTCTTATGGTATTCGATGACCATTTTTAAACAAAATCAAACTTATTTCTCTTTTTCATTATGGAAAATTTATTTTCCATAACCATATTTTTCAAATTTTTACATAGATGTTTTTATCTACTTTGAAATGATTGGTAAAGGTATTTTTATAATAACTTTTACTTTAATTAATTTATTTTGAATGTTTTATTTTTAATTTTTGTATAAAATTCATTTATTACTTTTTAAAAAAGTGTTAAAAAAATATTCTCTTAAATATATACGGTGTAAATAACCATTATTAACTAGTTTGATTACTTTAAAAGTTTATATAGTTTTTCAAAAAAATATCTTTTTGTTATTATATTACTTTTTATCTTTTATATTAAAATAAAAAATATTTTTTTAAAAGTTTTAAAATAATTTTGAAAATTATTTATAAATACCTTTTACAAAAAAGTTAATAAATATTTATGGAAAGTTATTTTTAATGATTCTTGTCCATTTTACTCCCTAAATAAAAAAAATACTTTTTTTGAACATTAATTTCTAATGAATTGATGATATTTTACCATCATTTACTAATTTATGGACCATACCTTGTTTTGTGATCATTCACTTTCTTGTGATCATGTACTCTGTCACTCTCTAGTATTCCTTGGATACTTATTTTATCCTTTATATCAATATTTCCAGTACCATATATGTATTTACTATGATTTTTATTACTTTAATGTTATCCTAACCATATAAAATTTTAATTTGTTTCACTTAAAGAATCTTAATTATAAGATTAATTAATTTACTAGGGAAATTTTGACGTTCAATATTTTTGATTCATTAGGATATTAATTTATTAATAAGGAATATTGATTGGATATTATATTATTGATTTAATATATAGGTAATGATTTGGATGCATGTTAGTGAAATGTGGGGAGCATTTATAGTTAACCCCTTGATGCATCAACAGGTCTCACGATACAAACTATTGGCTAAATTAGTTGGGTATTTTTTATAGAAACCCATTCATTGAAATGTCTTAGCATAAGGCCCAAACAATAAGGTTCCTTATCTTTTATCATGAGGCCTTGATGACAAGTTCATGGCCTTTTATATTTTTCAATTCTTTCATTAATGTTTCATTTATTA
The DNA here is from genome assembly GCA_963277665.1 of Viscum album. Taxonomy (NCBI): domain Eukaryota; kingdom Viridiplantae; phylum Streptophyta; class Magnoliopsida; order Santalales; family Viscaceae; genus Viscum; species Viscum album. The sequence goes on from OY728137.1 coordinate 2,004,127,219, forward strand.
TTATCCATGGGATTGTTTATTGATTTTTATATAGATATATTTTGAAACTCAATATTTTGATTAAATGGAATATGTATTAATTATCCACCCAACTATTTTTTATGACTTATCTACTCAATATAGCTTCAATTGTATTATTTTACTTACTAATCATATGAGATCACCCTTTTTTATTTATTTATTTACCCAAGATATTAAGAAGGAGTATTTTAATTATTTTCATGAATACACGAATTTTTTTTTCTATGTCTTACTTTTATAATATAATTTGGAAATAATTAATGTACCCAGTCTCTAATGATTAATAAATAGATTGTTCCATGTTTAAATTCCTTGTATCTTATACCATTGTAATAAAGTAAACACCAAACCTAGTTTCCTAGAGTTAGGGTCATTACAAGGAACATTAATGGGGTCTGATAAAGGGAGAGGTGGCTCTAATTAGAGCACACCTTATGAAATCTTGGTGATGTAGGTTGAAGTGTTAAAGGTAAAGATTTAAGGTTTTTAAGGATGAAGATTGGAAGTATTAAAAATAGGAATCAAAAGATAAAATGTAGAATTGATGAGAAATTTTCCTTAATTTTGAGTAAATTCACCAAAAGATGTAGTTTTACCTTGTAACTTATATATAATTTTTCAATTAGAATAAAAGTGATACCACCATTATCCCATGGATTTATGACACAACATCTGAACTATATAACAGTCATGTTCATTATTTTTATACTTTTTTACTTCCAATTTTTTTGGTTGTATGTTTGTTCACATTTAAATGGTATGATAACCCCTTAATAACTTTGTTACCTTCTAGTCATACTCCCGAGGACACTAATCAATCTATAAAATATGTTCTTCAATTTCATCGTCATGATCTCCCAGATAATATTATGGAAATCATTGATAATCATTCTTTCTCTCCTGATGGTGATTTCCTGGTTTGGGAACCTACCCCTAATGGTGTCCTAGACTCCAAATGATTTTATAAGCAGAATTTCTCTCACTTTGATTCTAGCTATAGTTGGGTAAATCAGTTTAATAAACCTTGGATTAAACCCTCCAGGCTCACCCTTATATGGCGTATTTCCCATAATATATTTCCTACTAATACTATTCTCCAAAATTTTGGGATCCATCATTGTTCTAAATGCCGCTTATGCAACCAACACAGGGAGGATGCAAATCATCTTTTCCTGTCTTGTGCGACAGCCTCTGCATTATGGAATTTTGTCTCTGATCTTTTCAATTACAGATGATCTTTTACTGATTCTATTTCTTTGTTTCTAATAAACTGCACTAGATCTGATTTTTCTTTGCAGATCAACAACATCTGGTTGGCGGCAGTGGCAGAGCTCATTCATGAGATCTGGTATGTTAGAAATGATCTTATTCATAATAATCATTCTTTTAATCTCAATGCAGGAAAATATCAGATCCTTGTGGCCATCCAGGAAGCTGATTTTATTCAAAAAGATTGCTGCAACAACTCAGTTGGAGACTTTGAGATCCTTCGCCGTCTCCGTGTTCCTGGAAATTATCGAAAGCCAAAACGCACCTTCGAGGTTTTCTGGAAGGCTCCAATGCAGGGATGGATCAAAGTTAATGTTGATGGTGCATCAAAAGGAAATCCAGGTCCTGCCAGTTACGGTGATATTTTCAGAGACTCTGCTGGCCAGTGTCAGGTCTTCTTCTTCGTTGGATGTGGTCACTCATCATCGCTGGAGGCGGAACTGCTGGGTGTCATTCATGCTGTTGATTTTCCTCTTCAAAGAGGTTGGAGGAAACTATGGATTGAGAGTGATTCATCCATCATCATTCATGCCATATGGAATGGCAGCACTCATCTGGCCTGGAAGAATACTTCACGTTGGATGAACTGCCTTAACTTGCTCCACAGGATTGATTATATCGCCACCCATACTTACCATGAGGCAAAATCCGTCGCTGATGCTCTTGCCAACAAAGGAGTTCACCAGCAGATGACTTAGATGGATTCCCTACCCGCTGATTTATTTGATCTTTTTGACAGAGATTGTAAAAAAATCCCCTATTTCAGACTCTTGTAACTTTCTTTCTTTTTTAATAATAATTTGTGCTTTGGTCTTTGACCAAAGCATGACCTTTTTTTTTAAAAAAAATTACGTTTCTTAGAAGAAACATCATGAGGTGACCAAAACCAATTGTTATAAGAAGTATTGATGAAGTGGTTAGTGTTCTTAGACTCCCCAGTTCCTATATTTGATGTTTTGATGGATGATTTGATTATATGTTATGTTTCTTTTAGTGGATAAAGTTCCATGGTATCCAGTTACCAGAAGTAGTAACATCTGGTGTTAAGAAATTAGACCTCTTTATCCAAAAAATTGGTAACAAAGGGATTATTGGAGATAAAAAATTATAAAAATTAAAAGGTTTCGTGGGGTATGTTGCATTTATTAATGTGAAAAATCTTTCTTTATTGAAGAGAATAGGGTTCCTCATGGTTAGTTTTTCTATCAGGTTACTAGAAGAATGTCACAAAAAGATAGTGGTTGTACTAATAATGTTGCTTTAAATATAAAAAGTATAATTTTCCAAAAGGTTTCTTGTGGAATTTTTTTTCATTAGGTAAAATTTTAGAGTTTGTTGGAAGAATATAAAATATTTATAGGCAATTGAATATAATCCCTTATGTTGACCAGATATAATGGGTGTTTTCTTCTAAAGAAGAACATTAAAAATGGTTTGACATAGTTTAATGATTTGGTGGTGGAGGAATTAGAATTTAGAGAATTATGTTGATGCTACACCTAGAGGGTTAGTAATTCCCATTAGATGGAGAGGATAGTTGAAAGAATTTAAATCAATTTGGAAGGATATTCCAATAAGCACATGGATTGTTCCAAAATTTTAAAGTTAGGTGACATATGACTCATGTTATTAGGAGTTTTCAGTTTGATGTGAATTCAGTCATCAATTCAAGATGAGAAAGTTTGGATAATGACTAGATGGTATATTCCTAGTTGTTTGAGTTATAATGGTTCTATAAACCTTTTGCTGAGATTGGGTGATTGAAGTTGTTACAAAGTGTTTTTCGATCCCAAATACAATGTCATGACTTTGGATTTTGGGTTTCATTGATCATAATTTATTTAGTGGGAGAAATAGAAATGTTCTAAATTATCACTCTGATGTGATGGTTCAATCCATTTTAGGATTGGAAGATGGGTGGAACCTTTACTTCAATCAAAATATGGTTATGAGGAAGTAGAAGTAATTATAGAAGGGTGTGGTAATTCATGATAGGGGGGATCATGGTTATGGAACATGTGTACAGGTTTATCATTTCTCTCCCGTAAGAGATATGTAGAATGAGTATTCAAATTACATAGAAAAAATGACTAAAATATAAAGTTTGAGTCATGATTTTCCAGGGAATATATAATTTAGAGATGAGGAAGGATGAGATTATGTTTTGAAAAGTTTTACTGGAACATTGTGATAGTGAGTGAAATATTTAGTGACAATGGATGGTGTTCATGTTCTAAAAGGTGGTGTGCATGGGAATTAGAACAAGTAAAATTATAGTGATTTTTATCTTATGAAAGCCAATATTCATTAATTTATCTTCATAAGAAAATTTGGAAGAACCATGATGCATATGAATTTGAAGTTTCTAGCAGATATGAGAGGTTGCAGATCAAGTGGGAGTTCAAAAAGATTTTTTGTATAATTACTAAGTTAAATGATACTATCTAAGAAAAAAATAGGTTAATTTCATCATGTAAATTTCTATTTGTGTTAGGATCTTATAAAGGATACTACATATATCATAAATAAGGATTAGTTTCTCCTTCATCTTTGAAGTCTGGAGAAGATATACATTTGAGTAATGATGATGTTGGAGAAAGGATAACCCCAATTCCTAGAATGTGCTTCTTTATAAGGTATTTTGACTCTATAGAAATGATAATTAGATGATTGGTATAGTGTAAGAAGGATATTCATGGAATGAGAAGGATTTTTGTTTATATAGGACTAGAATTAAATAGTTTGAGAAAAATACTATAGATATTTAGGTTTAATTGAGAAAGATGATCAAAAGTGTTTAGGATTAGTGGAGTGAGAGTTAATCATGAAAATGATTTTATACTTTCAATTAGTACCAGATGGATGTCAGTTTTTTTTATTCTTAAATTTGGTCCATCAAAATGCTATCATGTTATATGAACATTGGTTTATGTGTTGGAATCTAACATCTAGGATATTAGGGCCATATACGTGGTGCTTGACATACTTTGTTTATGGGATTTTATAAAATTTAGGGGATGAAAAGTTAGTTCCCATTTTTGTTTTAAAATATTTATGGTGGTATTAATATGAGTTTATTGGAATCAGAATAAATTAAAATAATTATTTTATTGGTTGAAGGAAGAAATCCATTAGTGGGATCTTGTATGGAAAAGAGAATCATTCAGTGGAGAACAATGTGGATACTTTGGAAGAAGAGTGAATAAAAGATGACTAGGGGAAGTTTGGTGTGATCTTAAGAAATGTATTGAAGTGGGATATTGTTAGATTCTACCAATTAAATCAAGTGAAAAATAAGTCTAGATTCCAATCCAAATCACTTTATCTTTCGACCAAGTAATTCTCAATTTAGATATTGATGGATAGATAATAGTACTATGACACTATAGAGGGTTGATCTCTGGATACTAAATTCAGTTCAAAAGAATTTTAGTAGGAATATGAGTAATGTTACCAGATGTTACATTGTGGTTTTCATGGAATGTCAATAAATCCTTAAGATTTCAAGTCTTTGGAAGAATGCTAGATGTTGTGAATTCACCAGATGTAGTGGAAAAATGGACAAATGAGTTTAATAGATAGAAAACTGTGGATTATGAATGTTTTAATATTAATGATGATTGTTTGATCCTTGTACTTGGGGATTGAGTCATGATCTAGAGGGATGTAGTGAGACAAATAGAAATAGAAACTTATAGTAGTTGAATGGATTTCTAAAGAAGGTGAATGTTGTGAATTTTTTTTGAATTGCATGAAGTCACTAATAGTGGTTCATAAAAGTATTTCATTGAAATTAAATAAAGGGAGATTCATGAAAGGAATTGGTGTGGAGTATATGGATTGTACAAACTATTTAATAGGATTTTTCAGTCAATGGAATGAATGATATGGTAGAAACATTGGTTGAAAAAACTAAAATAGGATGACTATAATAATTGGAAGGCAGTGATGATTGGATGAATAGGTAGGACAACTATATATAGTGAGATTGGGGAAATATTTCAAGAGATAGTCTAATGAATCATATATGGGGTCTTTTAAAGGTAGCGGTGGATCTTAAAGGTGTGTTCCTAATAATATATGTGAATAAGATCTATAGTGCTAAAGACAAATCTTAAAGTTCAAGAATTATGAATACCAAAAAAGAGTAGATGTAAGATTAAATGACCTTAATATAGTGTTTATGATACATCTTCTTCTCTTCTAGAGGGTAACTAGAATATGGGGATTTCCCTTATAACTCAGATATGCCCTATTTTGGTTGGAATGAAAATGATTTTATTGTTATCTATTGGAATTTGGACACAAATTAGAAACCACATAATCCATATGTGAGATGTATTTCTAATTTTTTATTACATGTGTTTTGTTTTTATGATTATTCTCTTGTACATTTTCCAGAAGGATGATCATGAGGTGAATAAAACAAAGAGGTGGAAGATAACTTGTTGTTGTGGCTGGGGAACTTGGACTTCCTTGTTCTAGTCTTCTTTATTATAGGTAATGATTTGGTGAGAAGCTATATTACTTTTAGTGCCCGCTACGTTTTGTTATAGGAAATAAGAACATTTGGTGATTGTAAATTGGGCATCATTGCCCTAAAAATAATATTCCTTATCTACAAAAGTGGGTGTTGGATATCTGTTAACCCAAGATCAATCTTATGTGAATTGTTGGTTTCAAATAATTTAAAGACATTACATGAAATGATTTCATGTACTATATGAATAATATGCATTTAGATATGTTTTATTATAATTATATTTTAATTTTTATTAGTAATAAAAGCTATGAGTTTGTTAAAGAGTTAAAACCCAATATGGTTTAAACATATTGATTTGGGGGAAGGAATAAGATTCCAAAATAAATCCTTGGAATCATACGTACATGAAAAGGGAATAACATGTGATAATATGGTGAGATTAAATCTCCCTAAAAATACTAAGTTCTATATTCTATATAATGAAAACAATTGTAATGACCTTAATAATACAACCAGGAAGGTAATGATATCACTTGGTTCCCTCAGATTATCTTTTATAAGGAAAGAAAGTAACTAATGAGCCTAATAAGATTATGTGAATGTTATTATTATTTTATTTTGGTAATACTTATTTAGGATACCCTAATAGGACTCAGTTATTAGAGGAATAATGTTGAGTCTTTCTATATTATGGATAGAAAAAGAGTTGTCTGATTATCTATTCAAGAGTCATATATAATATGATCATAGTAATGTCCAATATAATTATCTACGTTAGGGGAGAAACAAAAATGTGACTTAAATCATAATGTATTCATCTTGTCCTTATGGATATGATGGACTATACAAGGGTTTATCAAATTAGTGGGAGAATATTAAAAAAACCTTATAAAATGTTTCTAAAACATGATACTCCTCTGATTATAGATTTTATGATTAAAAATATCATCATTAACAATACTAACTTTGTAATAGTATTTATCATTAATGATATTAATGTATGAAATTTCTTATACTAGTACAAGATTTAAGAATAGTTTTTCAGTGATATATATATATATATATATGTGTTAATAAAATATCAACCCAATTAAATGAACTATTGAATTTGTTCAACAAGGGAATCTAGATTCTTATGAGAAGTATAAATTTATTCAATTATAGAATCAAAGTAATTTGATACATGATGCCCAATGTAAATTTAATATTTGTTCATATACTCATTAAAAATGTGTGTTTTTAACAACTTGGTGGAACTATGATTTTATATAAGGATTATTCGAGTTAATAAATTCATTCTATTTTAATCAATGGAAATATTCGATAAATGTTATTGAATTCAAGAAATTTTTAGCCTATTTTCTCAATGTTTTGAGGATGAGATTAATTGGGCATTTTATATTCTGGTTTGGGTACTATATTATTAGTGAAAGTGGGTAAAATTTAAAACTGGAAAAATAAAAGTTAGTTATAAAGTAAAAAAATGTTTTTGAGTATCCAGTCAAGGTCATTGAAACCTAATGGAGTTATAATGAAGGAGGATTATTGATTCTATATGGAATTTTCCTAGATTTATGAGGGAGTATGATAAATTACATGGTATTTTCATGTTAGGTACCCATGTTTTAGAAATAAATTATTTGATTTTTAAGGGTATATGGAACCTAATACCTAATTTATAATTTTTTAACGTTATATGAGTTAAAATTTAGTGATAGAATTGATAAATATGGTTGTTTGTTTTCAAATGATGAAACAAAGGGTTACTAAATCATGGATTTGAATGAAACAAAATATTAAAAAGATCAGATGGATATATATAATGGATGTGTGATTTCATATAGTTTCTATTATTTAATAAGAGAGATAATGTTTATACACATGGTTTATGATTAATTTGATTCTATAAAATGTTTTGAGAAGAATACAATAGTAAAAGTGTTTTATCTATTATAAAATTGGTTAACTAGATGTTTGAAAAAATATTAGGGATATGATCCCATAACCCATTAGTAAAATATTTTTAAAATAAAGTAATCTTTTCATTATAATTCTTTAAAAACATAGAATACTATATATTATTTGTAAATAATAATTTTTTTAACTTTTACCATTAGTAGAAATAAGTTTTGTTTCCCAACATAAAGGAGTTTTTATATCATATCATGATATTTTTAAGAGAATGTAGTGTTAAGAGGCTAGTGGGAGTATGTTTTGTCTTTGAGAGGATAAAATTTAACAAATAAAATATTCTTATTGTAAATGTTCATGTCACTTAAATATCCTAAAAAGTGTAGGGTATAATAGTAAATAGTAAATGTAAATAGTTTCATTGTTTATCGAAATATTTCAAGGGAAATTTTTGATAGAAAAGGTTCTATGAATGATAATAATGACAAACATAGAAATTGTTTTTAGTAAAAGATAAAAGTTATTAATATCAAAACATTGGATGTTGCAAAGATAAAAAGTTTTGTGTTAAAGGATTTGAATGCTTGGAACATGTTTCCTTAGTCTTAGAATTATTAAAAATTTATTTCTTCATACATTTTTCTTAAAAAAGAGTTTATGGGGAGGGTTTTATCATATGGTAACATAGAGACATGGCAGGAATCACATAGAGATTTAATGAGTTTAACCAAACCTCTAAAACTGTATAAATCATAATTCTTAAATAGAATTCTATCACACGTTATATATTAAACAAGTACTTATGTTTTATTTTGTTATGTATTATTAATGGAGTTTAGGAATATAGAATGTGACATGTTATACAAATTTTAATATCCAATTTTTACTCATTGGATGCATATATAAATATATAGTGAAGTGAAATTATAATTAACCACCTAAAAAATTACTTTGATTTATCCCTTACTGATGTTATTAATGAATTATAGTGACCCATGATATTTTATACATATTGTTACATTATTTTTAACACAATTATCCATTTAATACAAAGAAATGACTAAAAGTCTTAGTGTATTTGGAATATTACGTACATCAAAGTTAAATTTGTTTATTTTAATCACCATAATTAGCTATCAGATCCCTTTGAGTTCCTAATACTGTATGGGATAACATAGGGGATAAATATAAAAAAGTGTAACATAAAAATATCATTATGTTAATAAACAAGATAAAGAAGCATAAAGTGCGAGTCAATAGTATAACACGATTTCATAAAAGAGAAGGCTCATGAGTTATCATATTGAAAAATAGTATAAAGGGAATGGTATCATAAAATCATAGAAACATAGGTGCTGTGTAAGAACCACAAAATATGACATAAGCATAAGTCAAGACTAACTTCTAAGACAACATAACATAGAGGACATTGTCCCATCATCTATTAGGTTTACCCCCTAATCCCACACATAATGTCTCATGAGATAAAAATATTAAACTATGAATTAGAGAGATATTTGTGTACAGAAATACTAACATGTTTATGATTATATGTTTCCCCAAAAGAAATCAAAAAAAATAATAATCATAATAATTTCCCATTGAAATGGATAGGCAACATAATATTATCTTATATCACAATCAAAAGAAATTTCATAAAAATTACAAAGAGAATAACAAATTAAATAGATTGGATGTTCATATCTGAGTACATAATCCTAGGTCACAAAATAAATTCTTCATTTGGGAAAAAAATAATTAAACGAGTGTTATATAAAATGACTATGGAATAGGAAAGCCCTCTCTAATTGGGATTGATTTTGAAGAATGAATTTGATAAATGAAATTATCTCATGAATTACCCCATAAAAATAAGGTATAATGAGATATGTATATATTTAAGTGGAATATTTATAGAATTTATAAGAAATAAATAACATGAAAGGGATATAGAATGTGATTTAGAGATAGACTGGTCATAACCTGAAGAAAAAGTGTGGTTTAGAGAAATCCCTCACCTTAAGTATCATATTTAATTGTTTGCATTAGAAAATCCTATATAATAAATATATATTTATTATATTCATAATTAAAAAAAATCATGCATATCATACCATATATTATTTTATGATAATACCTTACCACCTTTTTATTAATAAATCATTATCAAAATCACTCTTCAGTGTGATAATTGATTCGTTTTTCATGAATGTTTTGGTTCATAAGTCTTGGTCTATAAATTTATCATGGTCCCATTATCTAAATAATTTTTTACCATGATATTATTATAATATATATTCACTATATATATATATATTTACTTTAATCCATAATATGTGTAGATAAAAAATGAATTACACCGTTCATGGAGATGTGAGGCTGTATGTACACATGAACACTATTTCCATTTTCAATTGATAGAATGAAAAAAAAAAGAAAAATAATAATTTATACTTAAATAATAATAATTATATAATAAATAACATATATACTTATTAAATCCATCATTATAACCATCTATGGGTGGCAGTGATGGAAAATGAATTACATTAGTTCAAGAGGTAGTAGTTCCCTGTACACAAGAATGATGATTTCATTTCCCATTTTATGGAAGAGGAGATTGATGCAAATGATTACATTAACAAAAAAATTCTTAGTATATGGAATATATTTGTGTAATTATATCATAATTTTTTAAGAAAATTTTAATGAGGAAGAAGAAGAAATAAAACTAAAACTTTCTGTTGAAGACTATACCTCTTCTTCAGACAACTTCAATTTATTTACACCTTAATCTTTCTAAGGTATGTATTCTACCAAAAAAACCTACAGAATGAAGGGTAGGGATTTATGAATGTATTTAGGTATGTATTGGTAAAACTAAAATTCTTTTTATGGGAGGATAAAACAGTTGATGATGTTCCCTTTTATAAGTGAGGGGAGGGGCAGTCTAGAAATTACTTAAAATATTAAATTAATAGAAAATAATTTTCATTGGAAAAAGGTACGAGAAATATATAATTCAATAATTGGAAAAGTATGGGTCGAAATAAAATTTTATAAAAATACTTGTACATGTTTAGATTGGTTTTTAACCTTAAAAAATTACCATGATAAAAAATAATATATATTTATATTAATTATTTATAATAAAACATCAGTTTTCTTTATCCCTAAACAAAATATTATATAAATTAAATGTAACAAAGTGTCATTTTTGAATTTATATATTAATTAATTATTATAGATGTTAAAATTAAAGACATTTGGCACTGAGTTGCAATATTTTATAATAGTGGATGGAAATGGATGAAATAGACTCATAAAATATAATAAATTCAAGTGTTATGATCAATTTTTTTGTCCTTATTTTATTATTTTTAACCTTAATTACATGATTTACCCTTACTATAGTGATAATTTTTTACAGTGGTTACTATTCATAATGAAAAAAGGACCTATTAAACAAATCTAGAACTCATGATTACAAATATGGAATCCATTTTTGATATTTTAATTTATATAATTGTTATAAATTAATTTAAGATGAAAACACAAAATGCAACAAAAAATAGTTTTTTTTTCAGAAATATACCTTTGAAGCATAAAAAAAATTCATATACCAAATAAAAGTATAAAATTGATTTCAAAGAACATATTTAGATTTATTTTAATAAAAAATAACTTATAAATTTTAAAACTAATCCAAAATATAATTTAACTATGTAAATAATTGAAAAAATACAGTTTCCAATAAAAATTATAAATTTTCACTATTCATTGAAAGAATATTTTCAAAAAAATATAAAAAATTGACCCTAATGTTATTTTAATATGTTTATTTAAATAATTAGTTTCATTCAATATAATATATTTTATTAAATTTCTATAAATTAATTATAATTTTTTCTCACAAAATGTAATAAAAATCATTTTTGATTTTTTTTTGATGAATAAAATGACTATTAAAAATTGAGTATTTATTTCCTTAGAATTCATTTATAACTTGTTATTTATTAAGAACATTATATATATATAGCATAATTTGTTTAATCCTATTCATACCTAACAATTTAATATCTAGGTTATAACTACAACAATATTTCATCGTCCGTTTAAGCATGGTGTTGTGTGTTGTATACACTATCCAACATATTGTTATTTTAAAATATTAAGGTGATACATTATTTCCCCACTGAGAAATTTCATCCACAAAATTTCTTATTATATACTAGGGTAAAAATAAGTGAGGTTACTACTACTTCATGGCTTCCTCCAATTTCCATGTTTCTTCTTTGTACTCATGGTTTCACCGTAATACTTTGACAAAGTGAGTTGTCTTGTTATGTAGAACTGTATCTATATGTTCCAATGATATTCATCGACCACACCTCATATTAGAGATACTTATATTTTTATACCACCGCTTAATTAAGTACATTCAAGAGATATGGTATGTACTTCATCAAGAGGGATATATGGAATACGTCGTGTAGTTGAGATTGGGTTGGTTGGAGTGCCAGTTGATAGGAAAAAACTTTAATGAAATCTAGAATATCAATGGGGATGAATTATCTGGGTAATAACATACCCTTATTCCAAAATACATTGCATATCTTCCATAAAGATATGTGTAAAATCACTTTATCTCTGAGTTCAAAGTCTTGGTCTCGTCAACTATTGTCAGTATAGATCTTCTATTAATATTGAGAAGCCCTTATATATTGTTGAATGGCCTCCAAATTTTCAACCATTTCTTCAACCATTTCATGTCTCAACAGCTTGTGCTCACCAACATCTTCCCAAGATGTAGGTGTTCTATAACTCTTCCCATAATGGGATTTAAAAGGATCCATTTGGAGTCTTGAGTGAAAGCTATTATAGTATGAGAACTCAAATAGATGAATTTGTTGATCCCATCATCATTTATGTCCATCGAGCATGCTCTCAACATTTTTTTGACTGTTTGGATATCCTGTTAGGTTAGACATTAGTTTTAGGGTGATAAGTCTTATTGAAGTTCAACATAGTATTTATATCATATTAGAAACTCTTCCACAACTTATAGGTAAATATAATATCTCGGTCAGATATAATCGATACTGGTGTTCCATACAGATTCACTATCACTCTGATGTATATCATTTTAAGTTGATTGAGAGATAACTCCTCTCAAATTTCAATGAAGTGATTAGTATTTTTAAGATGATCCACCACAAACCATATTACATTATTTCTTCTTAATGTATTTGGATGACCAATGAAAAATACATGGAGATGTTTTCAAATTTCCTTTTACATATGGATAATGGCTGCATTATACACTTAGAATTTTACCTTTCTTACTTTATTTTATTACATTAAAAACACTTTGATATATATATTTTATAATATATTTCTTTATATTGTCCCACTAATAGTGCTCTTGATGATCTCGATACATCGATGTGTTCCCTAGGTGGATGGAGAAGATGAAGATATGTGCCTCATTAAACAAATCCTTCTTTAACTCATGATTTTACAATACACATATTCATGACCCAAATCATACAAATCTTTAAATTTTTTAAAACTATGTGTATTTCACTTTTCTTATAGCTTCCACCTTATTATGAATTTCAACATAATCTCTTTTATAACCATTTATCTTCCCTAAAATGGATGGTCAATAATAATTTGAGAAAAGAATGATGATATTACTTCATTTAGGATTCCCATTTCTATTTTCTTGAAGTCTAATAATATTGGATCTTTCTCAATTCTAATCTTTGATAATGTTTCTAGATCCCTTCTACTTAGAGAATATAACACTTTGTTTTCTTTCCCAGAATGGTATTAGATTGAGTAATCATATTCCTTAATATAATATAACCATCTAAGCTAGTTCATATTAATATAATTTTATGTTAATATATATTTTATGCTCTTATAATATTTATATATTTCCCAATTCTATAGATAGTGATAATGCTACCGTATTTTCAATGCAACGATCACTCAACCAACTCTAGATCATGTATTGAATATTTATTCAATAAAATTTTAACTGTATTGAGCTGTATTCTATCACCATTTTATTTTTCATTAGTATACAACCCAAAAACTTCTTTTAAGAATCTTTATATACCATGAAATGTTATAAACTTGTGGGAAACATGAGGATTGGTTCTATGATGATTCTATTTTTTAATTCATTAAAGCTCTCCTCACATCGACTAGTCTAGATAAACATTACTACCTTTAAAGTTTTATTGATTAGATAGTGTTAAAATACCGATAAGTTTTTCACAAATCATCCATTATACCCATCTAGTCCCAGGAAACGGTGGATCTCTATTATAGATTCTAGTCTAGGCTACTCCATAATTTCCTTTGTCTTAGAAGGGTCCACAAATATCACATTGATGGTGATAATAGGCCATGAGAATGATACTTATATTATCCAAAACTCAAATTTACTATACTTTCCATATATATTTTCCTTTTTAAAATTATTTATCATAGTATTGAAATTATTCTCATGCTCCTCTATTATTTTGGATTATATTAGAATATCATCTCTAAAGACTAATTTTTTTTTGATGTAATATCTTATGAATCTATTAATTAAGTACATAAATATTGATGGATCATTAGTGATTATTAAGGGAATCACTATGAACTCATACTGTCCATACATTGTTCAAAAAATATTTTGGGAATATCTTCCTTCTTCATAATTAAGTGGTGATATCACGATCGATGGTCTACCTTAGAGAAATAATGGCCACCACATAGTTTATAATAAAAGTATTCTATCTATTTTAGGGGATACTTTTTCTTTATCATGATTTTTTTGAGTTCATGATAATTAATACCAAGTTTCATTGAACCATCCATATTCTTTATGAATAGGATTGATGGACCCCACAGTGAGGCAATTAGGCATATAAAAACCTTTTCCAGATTCTCTTCTAACCACTTTTTTTTTCAGTTCATCCATATCATAGTTGGACAATCATTAAGCAGTATTAAATATTGGTATAGATCTAGGTATAAGTTTTATTGAGAATTCAACATATCAATTATTAGTAATTATAATAAAATATTTAGGGAATACATCAGTATAATGCCTCACAATGGGAATTTATTCTAGTTTGATACTATTATTTTCCACAATCATTTAAGAAAGATATGCTTGATCATAATGAAATAATACACACACTTCAGAAGAATATTCCAAATGAGATTCATCCTCCTCCTTACACTTTTATAGAACCAAAGGATGACTTGGGATTTGGAGAGTGATCTACCTCTACCAATATTTGATGTTGTCTCTATATGAGGATAGATAATCCATGCCAAATATAGAATAAAACTCCACTAATATAAGTAAGATGAGATATTTTAGATGATCCACTCCACAAAAATTGAATAGGGAGGAGTTAGATACATTGGGGATGAAATAATAGATCAATTTTATGTTCTTTTAGATAGATCACCCCTTGTTTTGAGGTAGTATTTGAATAGTTTTACTAAACATAAAATATATGAAATAATTCAAAGAACTAGAAGAAAAACGTCTGTTTTATAATATTGAATGGATAACTAGCATACATGTCACCATATAATTTCCAGGATCCAACTCAGAAATAGTGATAGAATACCCCTTCCATTCTCTCTAGGCCTTAGAGTATTTTCTCATTTACTATCACTAAAAAACTTTTCTTAGGGAATTGGATTTCATAATTCTGAAGTTATTGGTAGTGGAAACACTATAGTACAAGCTGAGTATTGATCTTTTCCTTATTTCACTCCATTTTATTAATGTTTGCCTTCATCTCACTTCTAAATTGATTTTCCCAATTACATTCTTTTCCAAACAATAATAAAATACCAGTATCCTTCAAATAGTTTCCAAGATTATTATTCCCCCAATTTGACACATGGGATGATGGGTTTTTTCCTCAATTTGATTTACCAATTGATCCTCTCGAAGTGAAATCCATTTTAATATTTTTATCTTTGGGCCCATAATACCACAAAGAGTCTTTAATACCTATATTATCCTTTATGTAAAAAATGAGCAATCTCTTCTGAGATTTCAATGCCTCAAATCACTATATATTTTTGTATAATATTTTTAATTCCACTAAATAAGGGGTCGAACTTATATTTGGATGTGATGATGAAGTTTAAGGTGTATCATGAACGCCTTGCAAAGTTTTCCTTATATTACATGATAGAATAATCATTATTTTTCTTCAGTTTGAGGAAATACCCTTACATTTTAAGATAAAGAGTTCAAAATTTTTTTTTATTGAAAAATATTTTCTTGAATTATTCCAAGTCCACAGAATGAAAATCCACTTTGGAATTCATGTTCTTAATTAGTGTCGACCACTGATCAGCTTCCCCCTCCATGTGATAAATATTCAAAAAAAATTCCTCTTATTTTGAGAATTGGAGGATAGAGAATATATTCCCAATGGATTCAATTAATTATTTTATGATGAGGAGATTAGAACATCCACTAATGGTAGG
The DNA here is from genome assembly GCA_963277665.1 of Viscum album. NCBI lineage: Eukaryota > Viridiplantae > Streptophyta > Magnoliopsida > Santalales > Viscaceae > Viscum > Viscum album. The sequence continues at coordinate 2,004,143,426 of OY728137.1, forward strand.
AGGACGTTTTTGTATAAATGGATCAATCACTACATACTCTTTTTTAGATTGAGGTGGGACTTCCTCATGATTCAAGTTATTATTCATAGTAAGAATAAGATAATTCAGTACATCCATGATGTTCCCAAACCCAATCCTATAACATTAGGAATATCATTTTTTAAATCATGACATTGCATATCACATTGGTTGTTGGAACTATTTCTTCTATTTCCTACCATTAACTAAAAAACAGAAGAAATATGAGAATAATAATAAACATACGTAAAGGAAACTTATAAAATTTGATGGAATAACTTATGTATAATAATTATAATTTAACTTATAAGCCTCTAAGTTTCAATCTAAATTATCCATGAAAATTTTCCTATTAATGTTTCCAACCTAACAATATGTTCAAGTCCTTATTAATGGTCAGTAATGAGATTTTGAATTTTTTAAAGCAAAACCACTGTGAGCTTCAAAATAAATGTGCAATAAGACCTATTTTTATTGAACCATGTGATGATTAAGTTAATAACCAATGTACCCTTTTTTGTAGTAATTACCCCTAGGTATAACTGTTCAAGATCCATATTCAATTCTAGTATCTTGATTGGGAAGTAATTACTAGGAAACCACTTTCTATATACTTCAAACAAATTCTAGGATATTTTCTTATAAATTGAGTTAGCTATTGTGTTTTCACTAATGTATTCTAGTCCTAATACATAAAAATAAATAGATCTTTCTATGATTCCAAATATAATGACCCAATCCATTTTACATATATTATTAAATGATTTTTGAACTAATTATCCATTAAATACATAACAATGATCAAAAGGCCCTGTTTCTTTAGAATTACTAGTAAAATTAAAATAAAATATATTAATTTTAATATCTAAAATGATATCATAAATCTCGTTGAGATCTAAAAACTACATGAGATAACTCAGGGAATATATAGAAAAAATGGGTGATCTAAAAAACCCAGTAAGGGAATAAACATGATAAGTTATCATATTGTATGAGTCAAAGGAATAACATTATATCATAAAAGAGAAGGATCATGAGTAATAACATAGGAGAATAATATAAAGAATATGGTACCATAATTTCAAATAAATATTGAAAATGTGGTGTTAGAACAAAACATGACAAAATCATAATCCATGGATAACTTTCAATACAATATCACATGGTGGAAAAAGTCCCATTGTGGATTGGGTTTGGTCTCTAATACCATACACAATGTCTTATAAAATAGAAAATCTACCCATTGAATTTGGATTACTTCTTAGAGAACCCATCAAAACATGTTCATTATTATAAGTTCTATAAAAGTAAATCAACAATAAATAATTATAATAACAATTACCCATGGAAATAAATGGGCTGCATAATCATTCCACATATTATAATCAAAGTAAATTTAAGAAATATTTCAAAGATAATAATGAATTAAATATTATGGATTTTTATATATGAGTAAATAATCATTGGTTTAAAAATTAGGTTTTCATTGGTGGTTAAAAAATTTAATTAGTGTTACATAAAAGGATTAATGAATAGAAAAGTTCCCATTAATCAGGTAAGATTTTCATGAAGGAATTTAAAAAATAAATTTATGGAATGTATTACCCCATAAAAGGAAGGGATAATGAGAAAGGCATATATATAAGAGAAATATATACTGAATTAAGAAGAAATACATCATATCAAATGGAGGGTGAAAGTGAGTTAGGGAGAGAATTGTCATAATGTGAAGAAAAAGGGTGGTTTAGAGAGATCCATTACCTTAAGGATTATCTTTATTATTAAATGTTATAAATTCTTATATAATAAATATATATTTATTAAAAATTTATTCAAGAACCATAATAATTTATATAATACTATATATGATTTTCTTATAACATCTTACCACCTTTTTATTAACAATTCTTTGTTAAAATCACTACTACAGGTGATAATTTATTTGTTTTTAATTCATGTTTTAGTTCAATACTCTTGGACTTTAAAATTTGATCATGGTTCCATAATATTTATAATTTTAATCATTATATTAATAACACACATTTATATATATTCCTCTATAAATGGTAGAGATAAAAAAATAATTACACCGTTCATGGAGACAATAAGTTGTACGTACGTATGAACGTCGTTTTCACCTTTTATGGATGGAAATAAAGAATAAAAAATAATAGTTAACCTTTAAAAAATAGTACTAATATCATAAATAAATTATTTATTATTTAAATACATCATTATAACCAACCATGAGAGGTGATGATGGAAATGAATTACATCGCTTCACGAGGTGTTAGTTCACCATACACACAAATGATGATTTAATTTCTCATTTGATGGAAGAGAAGATGGATGTAATTGAAAAAATAACATAATCAAATTTTATTATATGGAAATACTATTATTATTTTATCATTTTTGAATTATATTTGAATAAGGTGGAAGAATAAATAAATCTAAAACATTATGTTACGAAATATAAGTCTTATTTATAAAATTTTCATTTCTTTACACCTTAATCCCTCTAAAGTTGGTATTGTGACCAAATAAATAATGATATAAAGTGGCGATTGATTTTGGGTTGGTATTTTATAAAATACAATTCTTTTTAAGTGTAATTAAATGAGTAGAGGAGGTTTCCTTTTATAAGTGAGGGGAGGGATTCTCGTAGAATTATATAAAATATTAAATTAATATAAATTAATTTTCATAGAAAAAATAATTCAAACTTATATAATTCTAATTTATGACGAGGATGGGTCGAAATAATACCATATAATAAATTTTTTACAATTTTTATTTTGGTTTTCTCCCCTATCATTTTGTTTTTACCCAAAACCTTTTGACAATTACCATTATAATGAACTTTTTTACTATATAGGGGTTATTATTATTACTATAAAAGGATAATAGGGACATAAATGGACCAAATTTGACATTTTAAGACTTATAAAAATAAATTTTACTAATATATGAATTTTATTTATTTTAAATCACTTAATAAAATATTATTTATTATAAAATACCATTAATGTCATTTTGAGATCAATTTGTTTTACTTGACTTTGAAAACAACATGAAAACAATTTCATTTGAGTATAATCAATTAAAACCTCTCCAATATGATATTTTGGTCTATTAAATTCTTTTAACACAATAATTCATTCCAATTATATTTATTTTAACATTTTTAAAATCATTTATTTTATTTTATTATTATTTTAATAAATACTATGTCGGTGTTGTATAATTATTTAAGTGAATTAATTCATCCCAAAAAATTAAAAATAAATTACCAATGTAATGAAATAATTTAAATTTCCAATAACTATTTATAATAAAAAATAATTTATCCCTTTCAAAAAAATATTATATAAATTAAAAGCATGAAAGTGACATTTTTGACTTTATCTTTTACTTATTTATTATAAAGGTCATAATCAATGACATATGACACCAAGTAACCATATTTTAGAAATTTGAATATAAATGGATGAAATAATATCATCCAATAGAATAAATTAAAATTTTATGGTTTTTTAGTTTTTTTCATATTATTTATTAACCTTAATTTCTCAATTTACCCTTATTGTGGTGACTATTATTTACAATGACTACTATTCATAATGAGAAAAAAATAAAAGGGGTCTATTTAAAAAATTTATACCTTATGATTCCAAATATGGAATCAAATTTTCTTAATTTAATTTATATATGTGGAAGAAATTATGTTAACTTAAAAATGAAAAATGCAATGATTTTTTTTTTCAGAAAAATTAATTTTATGTATAAAATGTATTTCTATACAAATTTAAAGTATTAAATTTGTTCCAATGATTTTAATTGAATTATTTTTAATCAAAATTAATTAATTATTTTTTTAAAATAATCCAAAATATAATTTTAATATGTAAATACATGTAAAGAAAATACTATTTCTATTAAAAATTAGTATTTTCACTATTCACTGAGAAGAAATATTTTCATAGAAAGACAAAAAATACAACCTAAGATAATTTAAATATGGTAATTTAAATAATTAATTAAATTTTATAAAATAACCTTCCAAAAAGTTATAGAAATTAATTATAATATTTTATCACAAAAAGAAATACCAATCATTTTTGAAGAAAACATATTTTTTAAAGAATAAAATTACTTTACTAAAAATCAAGTTCTAATTTTCTAAGAGATAATTAATAAATTTTTATTGATTAAGGATTATATATATATATATATTTCATAACGTGGTTAATCCTATTCATACCCTCCAATTTAATTTCTCTTTATAACTATAATAATATTTCATCGTTCAATTAAGCTTGGTTTTGTGTGTTGTAAACACTATACAACATATTTTTCTTTTAAAATCATGGGATGTACATGGATTGTAATTATTTGCTATGAAATTTTGAGGTTATTATGTGAATTAATTTTTTTTCAAGATACAAAATAAACCAATGAGGAATGAAATGGGTTTTGTTAGCTGGATGACCCATGAGGTATTCTATATGGAGTGTCATAAACTTGGTGTTTTGTATAGTAGGGGTACATGGTTCATATTAAAAGACTTAATAATTAATGTTTGTTAGCTAACTTACATGAGAATATTCATAATTTTATAGCTTTATTATATAATCCTTGGGGATTAGCTAATCTAGGGTTGGTTGGGTTTGTTACTGATTGTGTAATTAAATGATGTTTTACCAAGATGTGATTTATCTTTTCATATGATGAGTTTGAAATTCAATACCTTGTCTTAGATTGACTGAGTATGTTTATATTTATACCTAGATAACATATATAATGTAAATATTTATTTTTGTGAGGTGTTTGTGTTGTGATCACCAATAAAGGTGAATGACATGTGATGTAATCCTCGATCAGGACAGTTTATACTCAAAGAATCGAGAACATGTGAGGTGACTATATGGGATTTATATAAATTGTGTCTCATGGTCACTGATGTCTTGAAAAAATTGATTTGATGAAAATTCATTCTTGCATTTGATACAGGCAGTGGACACAACTATAAAGAAATATGTGTTTGATACAGATCAGGATAGATTCCTTTATAGCTTGATTGGAATTGATTCTTTTATTGAGGATGCTTTTTTTATTAAATCAATGAATTCAGGAATTCGTATTTCTTTTAATTGAAAACATTCCCAGGGGGCACAGTTTGTGATTGATTAAAATATATTTATTTTTACTAAGAGTCTTTATATATTTTTTAGAGATTATAATTTTTTTGGATAGGTTTTCACAAGCTATTGAATATGATGTGATATATGGCAGAGTTAATTAGATCCTTCCAAAGGTGTTTTGGATGATATTAAAAACGTTTTTTTGGATATGATTTCGTAAGTTATTATATATGATACAATATAAATTTGAATGACACAATGTATATAAGGATTTACTAGAAGTGGTAGATTGATAGGGATATTTTCTAGAACACTTATATCACAGTGTATGATATTAGAATATCATATGTAACGACCTTCATGTACACAAGGTATATCACACACCATATTATTGGTTATATCATAATTACAAGATATGTGATATTTTTTAATTTCAATTTGAATTTCAATAAGTTAACATTCAAATGAACACCTAGGTAATCTATCATTAAAGATATTTATTTGATAAGATGAAACACATGGGAGGAAGTAAGATGAATTAATTTTATGAATTCATGAACAACCAAAATATTATTCCAACATTTTTTAATGCATGAATAATTTCATGGTCTTAGGGTGTTTCCCCAAGGGAGATGTACAATTATGTTCAAAATTCATGTTTTTGGTGTGATTTTCTTGCTAAACTTCCAGACAAAACTCTCTATCCCTTGAATATATCATATCCTACTTATTTTCTAGAAAGACCCTTTCATGTCATTAAACGTAAGAGATCCTCACTGATGTGATGAGTGATTTATATTCAACCCATGGATACACCATGGAGGGTGGTCTCTTTTTATTTCTCCTAAAATGATCATCATTAGGCATAATAGACAAGTAGAGATAAGTTTTGGTATTCTATGGTGAAAGGTATACACAATTCTTCATTTTAGTCACACATGGTTTTATTTTTCAATCATCTAAGATCTTGTATTTGGGTTTTTTTATTCCAACTATATTGAATAAGGGTCAATAAATAATATAAAACCCATTATCACTCTATAAAAAACTAATGATATGATCACTCAATGTTTCAAGCATCATGATGATTCTTAGAGTTTATTATTCCTCCTAGAATTATATTTTTTTATCATACCTTTTTTATGAATAAAATCAATTTTCAAATGTTGTTAAGGTATTTTTTGTTTTTTTAAGAAAATAAAATGGAATATATTATCTATATATGAAGCTGTATGCATCTAGACACATGTGTTTTCATTGAATCCCACGACTTAAAGAAATTACCATGAAGGTTCCTTGTTATTTAGAAGTGATCTTGGGCCTTCAATATGTTGTTTTCATGAATTTCAGGTTTCTGAGAATGATTTATAGTGTGTTGGGGTGATGATTATGACATTACAAGTTAAGTATCCAATTTCAAAGGTGAGGATATATTGTTCACTAAGGATATATAGTAGAATCTTAATGATATTTTAGGTGTTTAAGGTTACATCAATGAAGGTTTTAGGTTATTTTTGGAGACTAGGATACATTGGAATGGGTTAAGAATGTTTTGGAGGGTTGATGATATGTTGGGAGATGATAATAATACAATTGGAGATGGTTTAGAGTTCATTCCAAGGGGTTGAGATTATCTTGAGATCGACTATATAGTATATTTCAATCATTTCATTTCTGAAGTATCATTACTAGTTTTATTATCCTAGGATAGAGACTATAGTACATTTTAATAATTTCACTTATCTAACATCAATATTACATGATGAAGGTTCATTTGTTCATAAGTAAGAGTATCTAAAATTATGGCATGATCATTACAAAATTACTAAACCTATACAAAGCAATCACCAAGATGATTTTCCCTATGGGCCTCCCCCTTCCAAAATAATTGTCATTTATCCATTCACACTAGGGGTATCCCATTTATCATGGTCCTATAAATATATTCCCTAGGTTTGTCTCTGATCCTATATTTAGTTTCCATGATAGGGTGAATGGGGACCTATATTGACTTTCTAATGGTGAAACACATTTTTCAAAAAATTCTTATATATATATATTTTTAAATTTAAACCATAAATCACAAATATGAATCAAATTTTTCCATCAATTTCCATCCATTAAAACATTTTAACATCAAAAGGTGATAAAAATAAATAAAATAAAAATTTTCTACCACTTTATAATTAAGCTCCATAATTTTTTTAAAGTAAACATTATTATTTTCTATATATTAATGTAAAATAATTATCATTTTAGTGGAGATTCGTAATAAAAATACTAAAAATATAAATGTTCCAATTCCCCCACACTTAAACTATTCCTTTTCCTTAAGTAAAGAGTCTCAAAAATTATATTCATTATGATCCCATATCATCCCACATTATTAATAATTTAATTAAAAACAAATATCAACATCACATACCTTTTCAAATTCCTCTCATTCAAGATTCTCATCCCACTACCCAATTTCCTAAAGAAATATCTCAACACTTTGAAACTGATTTGATGACATTATTTTTCTATTGTTTATTAAAGTTAAACACTAAATATCCCTTCCATATCTCTTAATAACCATGGATTGATTCACATTTATTAATCATTTATTTTTATTTCACTTATTTAGGTTTTGAGCACAAAAATTATAGAACTAAGTAATTACATATGGTAGGTTTCCCCCAAGTTTATTTATTATCACTGAGGCTTGGAAGAAAGGTTTAGAAAACTATATATCATATATTTTTTATTATTAATGGATTTTATTTATTAGTGTCATTGATCTAGTTTTCCTCCACCATGAACAAACTACGTTCCACATAACTCAAGCATGACTCCCTATATACATGAGGTTACCAAACATTGGTAATGGTGTATCCAAAAAGTTGGAAGACTATACCCAATTTGATATAAATATAGATTAATTAAAATAGAAATAATATAATAGATTTTATCACATAAAATGTTTAGTATAAATAGAAGACATCACATTTAAATTCCTCATACAAATGAAATAACACCCATACTATAATAAAATGTACAGATGCAATTTTAGGATTTAATATAAGTATAAACAATGTCACCCATAATTGGACCCTATATAATTCACCGAAAATTTAATAAAAAGTATATACTATATAGAAATTTAGGCCTCAAGTGCATACTCAATCCCTAAACTCCTAGGTCCTACTAAGCTTCGAATCAATCATCGAATATTGGGCCATTGACGTTTTCTACCCTTGTAACCATGAAGTTTACCCAGGTACCCACAGTGCCTAGCCATGGTGTTAGTACAACTCAATAGGCCACCTATTATGGTTTCCATAAATATATCAAGTAATTTCAGTTCATATTCAAATGTTATATTCTCAAAATAAAGAAAAATATGAAATATGAATAATAATAAATTTGTGACAACACTAGGTGAAACACGATCACCCTGGTGTGCCTATACTTGATTCGACCAGTGTCAGGTTGTCTCTATAGTTATATAATAATCATTGGTTGGAAAATGTGTCCTAATCCATAGTCAATGGGTATAAGATCATGTGACAATATATTTAACAACATGTTATAAGTACATCCAAATTACATATCCATAGCTGAGGTCATATCATCACTATGATAACACATTCAATAATACATAGGAAATGCATATCAATAATATATCAAAATCTAAGGGAATAATGGAAATATGGTGGAATACATATTTATACTTATGAAACACATCTTGAAACCTTCTCACTTTCATCGACATAGTTTACCCAAATCAATATATATATGTATGAATCAAAACACGACTATAGTTTTAAGAGAAAGAATAATGTCCCAAGCCATATTGACTCAAAATAGAGAATGATATCTATTATTGAAAGATTTCACATGAAAGGAATAGAATTATGAACCATAATTATTGGCACTTTTATGAGCGTCACATACGTCTCGACATCGGCAGTACATCCTACATCCATCGAAAATAACAAATAACAATGAAAAGTGTTCCATACCTCTCATCATTTGGTTCACATGGTAATTCCATCTCATTTATATGGTTATTAAATCTTTAATATACACCACATAATAATGGGAATCAAATACCTCAATAGGGATAACATGTTAAGGGTGGAAATATATCCCAAAATCTAGGGCAGAGTTTCCCAATCCCAAATATAAAAACTAGAGGGAATAATATCCTTTAAAATATACATGGTGACACAATTGATCACATTGAACCCATTTTTCCATCACAACACCAATATAATATCATTCGATAAATATAGGTAAGATATATTTAAATGGAAAAATGAAAAATATAATTTCAACATATAATCCATTCCATTTAAATATGGAATAACTTTTCACTCACTTTTATTGATAATTTGATTGATCTTCCTAGAATTTGAATAAGTATTCCACACAACAAATACATAACCAACATGGTTCAATAATCTATTTGGGGAGGAACACTCAACCTAGTATTGTTCAACTATCCTTAGGATAAAGCGAAACTATAAAGCTCCCTAAGGGATATACCATAGGACATGAAAAAAATATATTACCCTATCAAAAATGGGATAAAAAATACCATTTTGTTCCAACATATCATCAAACAACTCATGGAAGCCTATTTGGGGTTTTCAGATTTAGGGAGACACACTTTAAGATAGGTTTATGTCCTTCAAAGACCATCTCAATATGGTATAACAATAAAAGGGTCCATAATGGTCCTAAAATACTCACCTAACACAAACCAAATCATTGGAAACAACTCACATTAATTTATAGTCAGTCTACTATATGTGGATAGAATTCATATAACATGTCTCAGAAAATTAGTGTAAAATATTTTGATTATTATAGAAAATCTATCTTGGTCTAATAGAATCCTAATCTGCAAAAAATTATGGATGAAATATCTATAATTGGTATATTTCATAAAGTTTAGTATAAATGATGAAACACACTGAAATAATATGACAAACCATAAATAGATAATGGGGGGAGGTTATTCTTATTCAATCAATCCAATGGAATAAAATACACTCAAATATAATCCTGAATAAAGCTTAAATAACTAGTAGGAAAACCTATGGTGAAGAGGTGATGGGCGACCTCCTAGAGGAAAAAAAATCTCATTTTATTAATATTTATATAATTAAAACCATTTAATTTTTTTAAAGCTATATATACATCCATTATGGTGTGATGACACTTTTCATGACCTTCCTTAGGGAAACATTATAGTGTGACCCAATGTTAATTGTGAAACACCCCCTTTTAAATTTAAACCATCAAAACTGAGCTTCCAATAATTCATAATGAAGCCTACCTATTCAAGGTGAAAACCCCTTTGGTTAGAAAATAACGGTGCAACACATTAGGATGTAGCACTAACATCCACTTGATTAAGATTTTTTATCTTAAACATCCTCTACCAGGCCCTTTCTCCTTACTATATGGAATGATTTATCCTAACATGAAAAACATTTAAACTCATGTTGTATTTTGTCAAGACTCTTCCCCCCTCGTCTACGGTGTGATACACAACATAGTAAACAAATTTAATCATCTGTAACTTGAAATTATTACCCTATCCAGGCCATAAAGAAAGAAATTATGCCATAAGGAATTCCCCAATAATATCTCATTATGACACAACCTAGGTGTTACAACATAATAAGGTACATTCCAAATAATTTCAACATGAACCCAGGGAAAACTCCCGGAATAGATCCCAGGGTCTCCTTCCAACACCTCTAACAACTACATAACATTGAAATATATCGGCTTAGGTTATAAATGAAAGAAATTAATACCTTATTTGAATGAGAGATGCTAAAACAACCTTACTAAAGGATATATTGTTGAGAATCCACCTAAACGATCTCTAGGAGATCACTAAGAGGTTGGGTGAATTGGTGATCAAAATTAATTTTAAGTTATTTCAATGAAAAAACATCACTACTTGTTAAGGTGTAGTGATATAATCCTTCTTCACATCTACACACTCACACACACAGACACCAACATGAGAAAAACAAAACAGACTTAAAAGGTTCTCCATTAAATATAATAAGGATAATTATTGTTGTGACATGGATTCCTATAGAATCACACTACTCACTAGATTCATTATGTGAGTAAATTTGTTTATGTATATCCTTGAAACTTGTTCCTACATGCCTCCCAACTATGCTTTCGTGAGTCCCGCACACACATTTCCTAAACTTTATATAGACAAATGTATGTAACAATGGAAGATTATTTAACCAAATATAATTCCTCCAAGGCTTTGAGTGTGATTATTTATTCTACTTATCATCTACTTATACAAAATAAATTAAGTAGAACATCACTTTAATACCTTCATTGGAAAATGTTTCTTCTTCAATTTGTACACACAACACATGAATATAATAAATTAAATTATCTTCATTTTATTGCTTTATTATGCTCAATATAATAACTAAATGTTATTTATTTTAACATATACACATATTATTTTCCTATATTCTATAATAAATTATTTCCACTCTAGTTTAATTACCTTTTTTATACCTATAACAAAATATGTATAGCCACCCTCAAATTATTTCGGTAAACATTTTAATTCCAAATTAAAATTAAAACCACTAACATAATAATCAACCCTTGGGTCTTATTTTTTTTCGTTTTTAACATATAATTAAAATTGGAAGTCATTATAGTCTTAAATAACCACCAGACCTCTTGGATGAATCTAAGCCATCAAGTATGATTAAACTACCCAGTTTTCCATCCTTTATGACATATCTCCTCATTTGAAACAAATAAGTGCAGTTCAAAAAATATATTTTCTAACTTCCATAACACATTATAGTGTATTGATAGAAGTGTGGCATATAAGTATTATAAAGTATAGTGTCATGGAAATTAATGATCAGAATATTTTCCATATAAAAACACCCCATGTGCCTTGAACTACTTGTGTTGTGGTACATCAATTATTATTTAGGATCCCTCATAACTCCATTGACAAAAAATAAAATTAATCATCTCCATTACGGTGTGGTCACACTTCCAAGACATATGTACCTCACTCAAAATACATTATGACGTGCTTATTAATCTATGAAATAGAGATCCTAAATATTCTAGAGTCATGTAACATATGCTCAAACATTTTTTATGGAGTAGGTACCTCATTACGGCATGAATTAAATTAATTAAATAGGTCCACTAAAAACAAACTCAATCTCCTTTGTGGAATAATATATTTTTTATGCAGAAAACTGTATTCTTCAATCAACTTGTACTTTTTAAAACCAATATTTTGTGTGTGTGATTACTTTCTTCAACAAATTGCATCATAAAATCCATCCATGTTGTATAAACACTTCAATGTGAATTAATAATCATATAAATTTATCACCAAAAATATTCACCTCATAAAATGTGAGTTAAAATTTGATTTATGCATTGAAAACAATTTATAAACTAACGAATCACATCCACTCCAAGATATTCTCCAAAAAATTTGTACAAAATCATCTCAACACCTATTAGTATCAATAACAACCCCATTGGATTTTGGTTTCAATCATGGAACATAAATCACTAGAAAACATTGTATTATTAGAAATGGATAACCATTAATTATTTATAACCCTGGGTGAGAGAAATTGATTAAGGAAATAAGAACATTGAATAAATAAAACCATAATATATATAAAATACAAGTGATCTATATTAAATGTTTATTCAAGAATGAATATCAAAAACTTTTTTGATGGTGAAACACCACATGAAAATATATAAATCAACTCATAATCAATAATTCATCATCAAAATTGATATCACAAAAAAAATTCTTCTTAAAAATTATTGTATTCACTTATAAAAGCTGTTATAATAGTTAAAAAACATTGTACAATGTTGAAATCATAGATTTAACATTTTAAAAACTCCCCCCTAATATATGAATCCCATTAATGGGTATAAAAAATATCAATGGATACTCTCAAGAGATTTATGTTTTTATTTTCCCCATTTGAAAATAATATCCAAAGACGAGATGAGAGATAATACTTGAACAATATATCTGATCCTTGTTATAGGTGAGGTTGAAATCCCATCATTATCCTCATATTTGGATATTTATCCTTAGACAATGGATTGGTGAACACATTATCTATCTTTTCCATTATAGTAATATACATTAACATAAATTATTTTCTCTCTACAATCTCTTAAACATTCAAATCCTCTAACTATGTCTTTATCCACATTTATTGAGCTAGGTATTGAGTCGCAACCACATTTTTTACCTCCATAGTACTTAAAGTCATAGAATTATGCTTCTTAGTTTTTCTACGCAAAGATATTTCACCCAAGAAGTAACCTCCACCAAATGTGAATAATCTAACATCAAATTAACATACCCAATTTTACATCTATATAACTCAAAAAATCTAAATTTCCTATTCTATCATATTTAAGCCCAAAATATATAGTGTCTTTAATATATATGCGATTATTTTTTATACCACCATGATGTGAATCCTTTAAAACAGTTTTTAATGGGTACAAAGTGTAACAACATAAACTAGATTTATCCTTGAAGATATGATATATATCATATATTTAATCAATTTTATATAAACATTAGGATCATTATACTTTACATTTTAATCTTTGAATATATTTTCTCCATTTAAAATGGTTTTTTCAAACATGTTTTCAATATTATGTTCCAAATATTTTCATGATTTTTGTATCATCCTTCTTTTGATAAAGAAAATGGGATCTTTATTTTGAGGTATTTGTATGCTAAGGAGGTACCTCAATTCTCCCATTATGGAAATTTCAAAAAAAATATTCATAACTTTATCTAAATTTTTAGACATGTATTACCATTTAAAATAAATTTTATGTCATCTACAAAAAAATTACTAGAATATATACCACCTTTTCATCAATGATATAAATATTGTTTTATACTATTTCCTTTCTAAAATTCATCATACTTAAGGAATGTAACCTCGAATACCATGTATTTGAGCTTTATTTAGCTCATATAAACCTGTCTTTAAAATAAAAATATATATCTCATTTTCTCCAACCAAGAATAAACATGGTTTTTCAGTGTAAACCTCATCTTCTAAATTACAATAGAAAAAGGAACACTTGATGTATATTTGAAAAATACTGTTTTTTATTTGTGTAGAAATAGTAAGAAACATTATAATATTTTTAGGCCTCAAAACAAATGAAAAATATTGATTAATGTACACTCTTTCAAAATATGAATAGACTTTTCACACCAGCCTTTCTTTGTTTCTCACCACTTATCAATTTTCATTCAACATATTATAGAACACCCACTTTCCAAGTACATTCTTACCTCAACATTTTGTAACGAACTACAATGTCCCTTTGTTCTCATTTGTTTCTAATTATTCATTCATATAATCAACCTACACTTTATTTTATAATGTTTCTACAAAAAATTTAGGTTTAACATCAGAGAAAAATGAGATATGTGTTATTTTTCTCAAAGTTATCACAATATGTACATATTTTCCATGATTTCCAATGCTATTTTTGACCTAAAAATATTTTCTCAGACCTAGATGAGTTGAATTTAATCATTCATCATCACATTAAATGAATAATTATTATTCCCTAACTTGTAAATCTTCAAAACTTTCATACATTTATAAGGTTTCTTCATTCTATTTCACAAAAATAGGATATTCATCGCATATGGAACCCCATTTATCTTATAAAACGTCATTATTTTATTATTCCAATAGTTTCATATCAGTTTCATCAATTATATTTCCAAATTATATGTTGAAACAGTGAAAACCTCCAATCTATGGAAGATATATAAGAAATATCCCATCAACTCCTCAATTTTTAAACTTTCCATGATTCTCACCTTTTAAGTTGATTACACAAGGGAACGAAAATACATGAAGATATTTCAAACATGGAGTTTTTTTAGAATTCATATCATAAGGGGATATATGTGAATTCAAAAAATATAAAAATAGGTTCTGTATATAAAACTATATACCAATTTTTTATCTCAAAAAATAATGGAAAGTATCATGCTTGGCCTCTATTGTTCATGCCATCTCCACCAAACACCGATTTTTCCATTAAACCACTCCATTTTTTGTGGCATGTATGGTGAAATAAGTTCATGTCATATTCCATGATTCAATAAATAAGATTCAAATTTTCTATTTTTAAATTAGCTTCATCATCTATCTGGATCATCTTAATCGAAAAATATCACACCATTTCTATAAATATTTGAAAACTCTTAAACTTATTTAAGGCCTTAGACTTGTGTTTCATAAACATAAAAAAGTTAATATGATTATATTCCTTAATGAATTTATTTATTTACTCTATATATTGGTTTATTTATTCCTCATAGACCTACACATATCTAAATGAATGAACTTCAAAAGTTAAGTATATAGAATCACCACCTTCTTGTGAGAGGAAATAACAATCATCCCCTTTTACTATATGGAACAAATGTAGTATCTTTCTATTTTTTTCATATTATTCTTTCAAGTATCTCCAAGTATTAGACTCTATAATTTATTCGCTTCTTTTATATATAGTTAAATTTGATTTTCAGCATCACATACTTGGAATAAATTCCCATTGGCCTACTATACCCTGGTAATAATTCTTACATCTTCTAGGTTCTTAACCAAGAACCAATCCATTCTGAATTCCACTTCATTTCTATAATAAAAAAATGATAAAATCAATAGAATGTGTTTCAATCCATTAAAATAAATAGTGTTTTTTAATTTCAAATTTTATCTCCCAATAACTATTGGGTCATATGCTTTAACTTTTAGTGACCCATATTTCCAAAAGTCTCTAAAACTCCATTACAGTTCAGAAAACCTTTTAAGATTTATACATATTTTTTAATATGGGGTGAAGATATACTATAAATAAACCATGGAATTTATCCTTTTGGTGCTTTAAGTGTCACTTCCAGTACTAAGTAATTTTATTTCCATTTTCTATTAATACTATGAGTATTGTGAGAATAAAAATGCTTTTTAAATTAGGATATTATAAGGATTATAAATTAATTTTCATAGTGACTGGGCTAGTAATATCATCCAATAAATTATTCAAGTACATCGATCCTATTCCACATCTTCTATCAATATTAATTAACATATTTCCAAACTTCCTTCTTTATAGAATGATGACCCCCTCAAAACTTGTTTCGTAAACCTTTATAGAATATTATAATATTAATGTTTAAATTGAATAATTTCTTTCCATATTACTAGGACCTCCAGAGTGCCAAAAATACCCATAGAAAGAATATTTTCTTTAAAAAATTACTTGTTTTCTATAACTATATTTTTAAATTCCAACATCCTTCAAATAAATAATATTAAATCCATTTTAGGAACTATTTATTTAACATATAACATGTTATTATTGAAAATAGTCTTCATGTCAACCTTTCTAGATTCTTTAGTTGTAGAAAAATTTTAATCAAATTTTGGATTCCTATAATTTCAAAATTTTTGTGACTCGTTTGATTTAGACACAAATTTGATCGTTTTGACACGATTCTTATTCTTGGACTCTTTATCAAGTTTTTAAGTATTAATATAATCTAGAAACTATATTTTTTGATATTTTTATGATTCATTATTGTTTAAACCCTCCTTATATTATTGAATATAATTTTGAAAAATAAGCCTAAATATGTTTCATTATTCTTCAAATTTGACCAATTTTTATAAAAAAAGATCTAGATAAATCTCTTTATCTTTAAAATTTCCTTAAAAATTATTTTAAATATATTGTCATCTTCATGAAACTTTTTCAAAAAATTAATATTCTTATACAAAATATATTTTTCTTCTTTATAAAATGATTCTCTATAATTGAATGATTGATAAAATTTCCTTAATTTCTTATTTTCTTTTATATAATTCATGATATTTATAATAATTATTTCAATTATCTATTCAATATAAAATCTTTATAAGTTTACTTATCTATAATTCAAGAATTGTTTCCTTTATCATAAGTAAAATTATCATCACTCACCATATCAATGAGAAGTGTTTCCTTAATATCACTTCCAATATCAACTTCTTATTCTTCACCAATGATTTCAACTTCTTTATGCGTAGATATGAAATTTATATTTTTTTGACTTTGAGAAATTAATTCCCTTTATTCTAAATGTTAAATTTTTATAGATTAATTATTATTTAATAATTTTCTTGATATTTTAATTTCTTCATTATTAACTTTATCTTATTATAGATTTGAACTGTTTGCTAAAAAAATCCAGCAATTCTAAAATTTTAAAATTTTAAGATATAACTTTGCTTTAAACTTTTCCTTATCTATTATTAAATTTTTAAATATATAAGATATAATTTTATCAAAACTTATATAAACATATGAATCTGAATCTAAATATCCAACTTCAACATCTTCACAAATAACCTCCTAATTTTCCTTAAATTTAGAGGAGTTAAAGGAAATATTCTTTTTGACCTTTCCATTTTTATTAATAGTATTTTATTTCCTAATTTCATTATAAATGAGTGTAATATTAAAAAAATAAAGAGTATTTTCACCTTGATCCTTTACTTAGAAAGTAGGCTCTTTTGCACAAAAATTTTCAGGTAATATACACAAGGTTGTATCTATAATAGTTGAGTCTTACAACTTCTTACCATGACATCAGATCATGACTACAACATAATTTACCCATTGGAATTTTTTTTCAAATATATCATCATAATCCATTCAAATATATTTATATTTAAGTCTCTAAAACTAAAACTATGGTCGCTTCACATTAGTTTTCCCTTCATAAGATGTCTATAGTTTTCTTATAAATGGATTTTACTATTTTGATTCCTTTTAACTTCATAAATTATCCAACTATAAGGTAAGATTAAATAGAATTTCTATCCAAGATATTACTCTACATATTCCTTTTTTCTGCTACTATTATAACGAACACCTTCAATATGTGGGGAAAATCTACCCATTCTTTCCTCCAATACTTCATAACAGATATTGAATGGGCATAAAAACATTCTATCATTACAAAAATTATATTATTTACCATCAAATATGGGAATAAAATTATTGTTTATTGATTTAAAATTATATATATTTAATAAGAGAAAATGATAAGTGATTATTGATTCTTCATCCTAAGAGTGTCTTAAAATAGAAATTCAGAAGGAAATGTATTGGGCTTTAATAAAACTTGAGAATCTACCTACAAGATTTATGCGAGATCACTAAGCAGGGAGGATCAGTGAAAAAATTTATTTTTAATTTATTTTTATGTATAGAATTCATCTCTAGATAAGGTGTAGTGGGATAATATATCTTCATATCCAAACATACACACCAACTTAAGGGAACCTAACATATTTACAATCACTAACTCTCAATACAAGAAGGTAGACTTTTGTGTGATATAGATTCATCCCAAATCCCAATACTCACGAGATTTATCATCTGAATATAAAATTTTAAGGAATAACCATGAAACACAGGATTTCATATCTAATTAATATTCATTGGTGCATCCCTCACACCAGTGCATCCCATAATTTTCAAAAATAAATATTGGAAACAACTGAAGATTCTTAAAAAAATAGACATCCTCTTATTAAATATGTGTGTTGGGTTCTTCCAATTTTACATAACCTACATAGAATAAATAATTTAGAAAATAATATTTAAACTTACACAAGGAAAATATTCTTCTTTACATTATATGAACAACCGATACACAAAATCACTTTGATTACTTTCTTCTTCTTCCTCCTTTATTCTACTTTGAATAATCAGTGAATATTATCTATTTCTCCCATATAAAAACATCTTTTATTATATTCTACAAAATTTTATTTCTACTCTTATTTTCAAACATTTTTATACCTATAACTTGATTTTCAAAGTTTCCCTCTAAATATTTTGGTTCAAATTTCAATTTCAATTTCAAATTCAAACCTTCATTATCAAACTCAAGACATGGATCAAATTTCATTAAATATTCATAATCTAATTATAATGGGTAGTTATTATAATCTAAAATATAAAAAAATTATTAAATGAATCCATGTTATTAAGGTTGATCAAACTATCCAGTCTTCCATCCTTAAAAACAATAACCTCCTACTTTTTAGTGTAGCATGGTATCTCAAAATTGTTATTTATTATCTGTCTAAACACATTGTGGTGTGATGATGAAACCATAGTTCAAAGGCCTTCCAAAGTCTATTGTAATCGAAATAAATGCTCATACACCATTTTAGTGTAGAGATATCTCATGTGGCATAAATCAAAATCTAGTGATGTGGAACATCAATTATAGAGAGAGATCCTTCAAAACTCTATTGATACAAAAAATAAACCTAATAATTTCCATTGTGGTGTGGTCCTAATAACATGACATAAAAACCTCACTGAATTACATTTTTGATGTGGTTACTCCTATATGACCTAAAGTTCCTTAATATTATGGTCACATTAAAAATATTCTTGGACTTTTTTGTGGCATAGACAACTCTTTATAGTATGGATTTATTCAAATAAAAAATTCCACCCAACATTATCCCAATATCCTTTGCATCATAGTACCTATTTTAAGATAAAAAACATATTTTTTTATCAAATTATATGGAATAAAATCAATATCTATAGTGTGTGATTGTCTCCTTAAACACCCTACCTCATGAACTCTATTATTTATATATAAACATTATAAACCGTGTTAAGAAATATCTAAATTAATCTCTAAACTTACTTAGCGCACAAGAAATGTGGTTTTGAGTATGTTTTGTGAATTTGAAATAAATGACAACATAATGAATCACATCCAATCCAACTAATTCCTCAACAAAATCATCACAAAATAATCTCAAAACCTGTTGGTCTCAACACTTGTCCCTGAGATGCATTATTGAGCATCATCAATCCTCTTTAGTGAATAAATTCATCTATTGAGCTCACATATCAAAATATCACTACAACATCTACTCCAATATATTCTTAGGATTCCATCACATTAAAACTATATGAATTATCTATACTTAAATAAACTTCTCACACTTATCCATAATACAAATCCGTGCACCTCAAATGACATGTTTGGACCGGACTCGACATCATTTACATTGATCACTTGGAATGGATCAGGATAATATATCATGAATAGATATACATGCGTGGAACCCAATTTATGTTGTGTTGTATTTCTTTTTAATGAATTTAAATGAAATATGAATAATTTAAATATGTGTTAGAGTTTAAAATCATGGAAGGAAGTTGTAATTTTAAAATAAAATTTCCATGGAATGATATTTCCTAAGAAATGTGAAATTATATATATTGAAGAAATAATAAATGATGATTGAAGGAACATATTGATTCATGGAATAAATTTTCTAATATTGTTAATATAAAAAAGAAGTTATCTTCCACTGGATATTATTATAATTCCATTTATATAAAAAATGTTGAATAATTATTTGAGATCATAGGGAGAATAATATTTCCTAAAAAATAATCATTTGGTAGGGAAATTTGAAGATGATTTGGATACCACTTCTTAGAACAAGAAGGTATTATACATGATTATAGTTTAGGACTAACGTACAATTTTGGAATGGTGTTTTATTAACTAAGATAGAGAATAGTTCTACGGAATGTGAAGAATTATCAATATTATATCTTTTGGAAGAAGATTAAAATATAGGTTTAAAGTAAAATTATTGTGTTTTGAAAAGGCATGAAAATAAAGCGATAAATAATATATTTGATGGTGTGAAAGTCTTTTTGGAAGCATGAATATAAATATAAAAAAGGAAAAACTTTAAGCAATGTGTATGTTTTTCCAAAACATATATAAGTTGTTTCAGGATCATGAATAATAGTTTCTATTATATTTATGATTAAATGGTGTAATATTAAAAATCATTTGAGATATATTGAAATTATAAAATCATTATGATTTATTTATATAATCTTACATAAAATCTTACAGTTTTAGAAAATTTTTGAAGTTATATATTTTTCCATAACATAAAATTGATTTCTATATATTCATGTTTCAAAAGAAGAGTAAAAATGATGATGCTATGATATTATTAAATGTTTCAAATACCATGATGAAAATTATGATTATCCATGATTAATGTAGAGATGATTTTGAAAATTATGATTGAGAAAAAATAAAAACTGAACATGGTTTTGAATTTAGTGAAGTTCTTATTCTATGATGATGAAAGGTCACATTGATAAGTATAATTGCAAACGAATATTAATAATTAAATTTGATTAGTATTTCAGAAAAAATATTATATATGTCCTAGAGATATTTAAATGACTTGGGAGAAGTTTCAATTATCATAGTGAAGACTGCGTTGAATGTAAAACAAAGAAATGAGGAATTATATATTGTAGTTAAGGAAATGGTGGGTCACATGTTATTTACCCTAATATTCCATGAATTGAGAGAACTTATTAAAAAATTTCAATGTTATTGTTGTACATTATCATGTTTATGTGGATTATAAATATGTATATTTTCTGGATAATTAAAGAATAAGGAAACATGATGCGATGATAAAATAATATAATAAGGAAACAATTCCAAATAAAAAAGATAGTAGTGTAGAGATAATGATGAACATAAAAGAAATGAATTTTAATTATATTATTACAATGATATTTATTAAAATAATTTTTATAGAGAGAAAATTGGTGTGATGATTATTATGGTGATAATATTCATGTAGTTTATTGAATATACAAGAAGATAAATTACAAAACAAGGTTTAGAAGAGTACTGAGAAGAGTTAATCAATACTCATTTTTAGGAAGATCCTTTGTATTTATGGGTTAGATGAAACAATTATTATATTTTTTATTTATAGAATCCAAGAAAACAAGAGAAGTCTAATTTTTTTTATTAAGGTGTTTAGCCTTGTTCATTTAAGAATAAAGATAAAGTGAAATAAATAAATATTTATTCTACTTAGTATTATTTAGTTCGAAGAAGAAATGAGTTTCTAGAAATTGATATATTTACATTATATTATCTAGATAAGTTGGAGACATCTCTGTGATTGTTTTTAGAGTCATCCATAGATATAGACACCTGATGAGGAAGTAGATCAGATAAATCCGGTTCAGAAGGGACATGTTACTTCACTACTACTATTCATACTTCAAAGTGATATAACCCAAAAATTGAATTATACTAGTTTTGATTCAGTTATTACATTATACCTGGCTAGTTCATGGAATCTTGGTCCAAGGATATACCCTTTCACGAGTTCCTTCTCGATAAAAAATGGGAGTTGTGTGTATGAATGATAAAGACAACCATAATCCAAGGATGCAGTCTTCTATGTTGGAGCTAGAATTATTGCCAAATTAGAGTGAATCTGGTTTATCTTGAATTATTATACATTAAAACTAACCAATACTGCTAAAAATAATAGAAATCCATTAACTAAATAGGTCAAATAATAAGGTAAAACAATTAGGTTGACTATAAGTCATCAATATTGATTCAACCCCTCTCATTGTTGGATATATACCAAGTGATCCTAAAAATATGAATATGAGTATTGGTTAAACTTATTATTAGATTCCAAATAATCTCTTAATTTTAAGCATTTTATTCTTTGAGTTACTTTTTGTAAAGGATTTATAAAGTGAAGTTTTCTAGAAGCCTATATGTTACCTGATAAAGAAATTATGGAAGCGATGTCAACTAACAAATTGAAGAACAAGATGAAAAGAGATTAAAAGAAAGTAATAATTTCCCCATCAAAGATAGAAGGGAAAAAGAAAATATATTATTTGAATTTATTAAAATTATAGTGTTATATGTATTGATAATATATCTCTTGGGATAACTGGTAATGAGAAGTAATCCCTCTTATGTAAAGAGGAAGAAATATTAGTTTTCATTTATTGTAATACTGATGAAGATATATTTGGAATGGAAGATGAAAATATGTTTGATTAATATATTAATAATGAAATAGATAGAAATTCTCCCATTAGTAGTTATACACAATTACATGAATAAGTAGTAATGAAAATATATTACCAAAACTATCTTATATAAGAGTGAAGCACAAGTAGTGAGGATCACATTTCCAAGGATTCACAACATGAGACATCTAGTTATTTAATGGATATCATGCATACTTTCCTTGAAGAAATAAAAAATTTTATTTGTGTATCTTTTAAACTAATTTTAGAGGAGATAACCCATCTTGGGTAAGATTTAGAATATTTAGATAAAGATTTAGAATAAAGGATTCCAGTGTGTGGAAATATCTCTAAATAAGTAGTATCCCTTAGTTCCATGAATTTTAAGCTTGAAGAAAGGTTATCTAGATTTTATAATTAGTGAATATGCATTATCCATGAAAGATAATAAGACAATAATGGTATTGAAGAAGGTATTTAAAAATTATACGATGTAATCACCGTCACAAATGCTCAATTGGGGATTGAAGTGAATTGAATTAAGAAGATTTATATTTTATTATAAAAAAAGAACAATAATCCTGAAGACAAAGTTAATTTTTTAAACCATTTTGAAAAAATATTCAATTCACTAAAGGTGGATAAAAATATCATCATCATTAAGTGTCTTGAAATAGATATTAAAATTGTAAGTAAGAAAGTTACACCACTTGAGTGTTAACAACATGCAGAGAGAAGATATTTTTACAAACATACTTAAAGAGAGGTTATTTAACATAAAATAAATCTATTATATAGTAAAAACATCATAATACCATTTAATGATCAATCTATAGAAATATTAATGAAAACAGTACCATCCAATCTTGAAAATTAAGTTTATTTTAATTATAGTTTAATTTATAGTGCAAGTTTCAAATAAAATCTCTAAAAAATAGATAATAAACATGATTAGGATCCCACATCTATATCTATGGTGGATATTATAATGTGAAAAATAATTTATTTCAAAAAATAAACTAATTATTTGAGAGAAGGGCATAAAAAGTAGAAGGTTATAATAGTTGAAAATAAGCATTTTAAAGGAGAAAAAATGACTTTTTCAATTTATGATGATGTGAAAGGTCTAAGAAAAAGTCATAAGATTTGTTATGTAATGTATCAACCTATAGAATGAAAAAAATACTATAATATTTGGGTTCATGGTTGAGACACAACAAGGTACACATATGAAGGATAAAAAACATTTTTTCTCAAATAGGTTTGAATGTATTGAAAAATTTAGTGGTATATACAACAAAGGTGGTCATGGTGTTGATTTATTCTTTTCAAAATAAAAAATCTTGTTCCAAAAAACATGAAAGAATAATAAAAAATTATAATAAGTTGGTATAAAATATAGGTGATAATTCCGTAGGTTATGTAAAAAATCAATATGTTAATCATAACACAACCCAGAACTCCAAGAGGAACTCTTCACCGAAAGATAAAGATCTTATTTCTCTATAGAAAAAAAGGAAACAACATGGAGTTTTTCAATAAATCCATGTGTTTTTTTCATAATTAAGGTAAGTTGAAAAAATGAAGAATTAGTCTAAGGGAGAAATATGAGGATTGGTCTGGTGGATAACATTCTTGAGAAACCATGTTGATGTTCAATGCAAGTTGGATATTCTATTAATGAATGTAAGATTATTTAGAAATATCAACTGAAAATGGAATGAAAAATGGATAAGGCACAAGATAAGGTAAATATTAAGGATAAATAAATAATTACACATGAATGAATCTAATTTTCTAAGATATTTTCAGGAAAATATGACCACATAATTTCAAATGATTTATGTTGGAGGTATAAGCAGGATGAACATATATCAAAGTGAAGTAACCTAAGAGTTATTGATAAAGAGGTTTGGTCAGAATTTTTTATCAACATAAATAGATTAAATGAGACATTTGAGTCTATTGAGATATTCCAAGTCAGTTTATTGTTTTTATGTTGATTATAGGTGTGTCAAAATAACTCTGAAGCATTTTTATACATATTTGGGAAAACATTGGAATCAGGTTTTTGCTAAGTCTGGGGTTTTGCGTTTATTTAATGTGGCTTAAAATTAATCTGAAGAAATTATGTTCTTATTTTAAAAAACATTGGGTTCTTGTTTTTTAGATAATTCAATAATTTTATGATTTCTTGACTCCCTCATGTTCAATGTTCATATGAATAATTTGAAACCTCATGGTCAGAAGGTTGAACATAGAGTCAATATAAATAGGCACATCATAAAAATAGATGTTTTTTATATGTGGTCGATCCATTAGTTTAGTTTATTTTATTTTTCACATTGATGATCTTCACAGTTCATATTTTGTACATGTGATTAATCTATATGGTCTCTTTAGATGGCCAGTTTATATGGTCAACCATTACAAATGCTTTTCTACCTCACGACCATTAAGGCATATAGCTTTTTTGATGTTTTATACTTGGTGATAACTAGTGTTTCATGAACTTATATAATCTAATGAAATTTATTATGATGATTCTTTTCTAATTATAAATATCATAAATATCCTCAAATTAATCAAATTCATGATTCTGGCTAAAATTTATGAGAGTTTGAATGAGATTAAATGAGAAGGTTCATAGGTTATTTTAATGGGATTTCTTATATATTTTTTTGAAATATTTACTCATAGTAAAATATACTATTATTTTTCAAATATTTATGCATCTAAGAATCATGGGAGTTTTCATAAATAATGATGGAAATATCTTTTTTAGAGTAATAAGAATATAAAATGGAAAAATTAAGAAGGAAAATTTATTTGTGATTTGATATATATAAAAGAATCTATTATAATTGAAAACATACTTGTATAAAAGAATAATTAGATTGAAAATATAGATAAGGTAAGATGAATATAGTTTTGACCACCTAATAACTTTTTATTGAATATGAATGAGGTTGATTAATTTGTAAACACTATCATGTATGAATGGATTGTCTTGATAAAGGTGAGAGGGAGATAAATATGTGGCTGTAGTACTCATACACATATGGTAGTTGAATTATATCTTAAATTCGATATCATTATTGATGCAAATAACTAAACATGCACAGTAAATATTTGATTAATTCAAGAGAGAAGATTCAATTTTCAAGGATGCTGGTACCAGGTTAAAAAATGACATTCATATATTGTTTTTGTGATTTTTTAAGGATTTAACTTACACTTACTATATACTATCCATTAGACTTATCATTAAGAGTCAAGGATGAAAACTACCCCTCTCTTGTATTCACTATTTTATTAGTGATAATCTAGATTTCATAACCCATACAAACTTAGGAAGGATTTCAATTTCTTGTTGAGGATGAACCTTATAAAATTCATGTGTGTTTCATAATATTTATAATTATTTAATATAGATTATGAAGAGATTTTAGTAGTGGATCTTGAATCTAACATGACAAAAGGGTTTAATTCCCAAAATATAAGAATTTGTAAAATTCCCACTGATTCACTCCTCCCATTGGTGTACTAAATAATCAAGGAATTTTAAGTTGTATTAGAGTGAGGTCCCACCTGAGAACCTACTCCTTTTGAGGATAGGTATTAAACGTTGGAATTATGTGAATAGTAGATACATTAAATTTCTCAATAGTATAAATTTTCATGGTTATAAAAATTTAATTCTAACATATATTCTCTTACAAGGGTTGGAGGTTAGTGATAATGTCTTTGTGGTGTTTCCACCGAGGTCAAAAATAGATCCCTGACATTTTCTGGAAAGATAAACTATGAGATTGATGGGAAATATGGAACCACTATATTTTCATCATAATCTTCCAATTTTAATCTAAAAGTGATGTTATTAATGTAAAATAAGTAAATATGGTAAAAGAAATATTAAATTTATTAAGTGAACTTCAAAATCAAAGAAGGAAGGTGAAATATTTGAATGGCTATGTTTGAAGATGTTAAAATAGACGAGGATGAAGTTGTTGATGACTATTTGACAATGATTAATGAAATTATTACTCATATAAGAGTATTTGGAGATACAAAGGATGATTCAAATATGTTAAAAAAATATACAATTAATTTTAATAATATATTTAACCCAAAAATATCATTTTTAAACAAATGTTTTATATATCACTAGATGAGTTATAAAATACACTTCCAAATTATGAGAATTGAAAATATCCTATTTGTATTAAAAATTCCAAGTATTATTTTGATTTTAAACCAATGAATAAATTTAAGGTCAATGAAAAGGTAGATGATATCTTGAGTGAGTTAGATAGAAAGAAAATGAATAATTATAAACATAAGAAATTTATGGATCTTGTATGTAAAAGTATTAATAAAGGAAAATAGTAAATATAAAGTAAAGTTTCGTCCTGAATTATTTAGATGTAGAGGAATATAATAATTTATTTTCTATTTTCTAATAAATAAGAAAAACATTAGATTTTAGGATATAGAGGATGAAGGAAAGTTTTTAATAAAGACTAAATGAAAATATGGTGTAAGCTACCAAAAAACTTATAAAGGAAGAATTAACATATCATAGAAAAATAAAAAAAAGCATGATAAGTAAAGAGGATAAATAAATATATTCATTAAGTAGTTAATATGATGAAGAATTTGATAGAATAGAAACTAACTTTATGGAACATTTTGAATGTAAAGGAGACAACTCTGGAAGTAATGAATAAGAATAAGAGGAAAATTCCTATATGATTCACATATTAAGAATAAAACATGAAGTCTACCTTGAAAGAAAAAATGGTCAAAATATGAATTTAAAACCTTCAATAAAGATATTGATAAGAAAATAATGTTATAGATGAGATTCATAATATGCTAAATGAGTTCATTGATGATATCAAGCTTATCATGGTGAAAGTAGATGATCAAGATAGATATTTATAATATTTAGAGAAGGAAATGGAAACCCAAAAATAAGAAAAAAAAATGATTAAATAAAGGTCTCTTAAGGTTGAGATTACATATAAATAATTAATAATTATTATGAAAAATATGTTTAAGAAAAGGGTGAGCAATCTCAGAATGAAATTTATTTTTAAAAATTTTAGGTAATTTTTGTAACTGTTAAATATGAAAACATTAAATCTATAATATCTAATAGTCTGTGATCCACACATAATTATATAAAAAATTGGTTTGAATAGAACGTCTATATAAGGTATACCATAACTATTATAGTGGAGAAATAATATAATAATCAATGTTCATATTTACCATAACTAGACATCAACGTATTCAAGATAGGTAACCCTATTATAATTGAATATGTTGATGATATTATTTTTGAATGAGGTTATGAGAATTACTGTAAATAATTTTACAATCATATGAACCACCAATTTTTGATTTTCATGATTGGTGAGATGTGATATGTTTTAGGATTATAAGTCATGAAAGTAGAACATTTTATCTTTCTTATCTGAAAAAGGTAATCTAGAGAAGTTTGAAGGATTTTGAGTTATAGGACTCAAAAACATTGTCTAAAGCCATTCAATTAGGAATAAAGTGGTCTAATGATATTTATGTTAGGATTTTAAGTCAAATATGTTTCATAATAATGATTTTTATCCAACATAATCTCGTATCTTTGAGACTAGATATTGTTTGTGTTGCGAGTCTTTTTTATAGATTCTAATGTGACCCAAATGAGTTACTTCTTATTAATTATAAAAGGGTTATATGATATTTCATTGGGACCATGAGGTACGAGATACTTTATAAAAAGGGTAATAATTTAAATCTATCAAGATTTATAGATGTAGATTATGCATATGATTCTGATGATAAAATGTCCACTTTAGGTGAAATTTATCTCTTAGGAGATAGTTGTGTGAGATGAAATTCTAAGAAGTAGAACCCAGTCTCACTAATTATTAGATAGAATGAATATGTTTATAATACTTTTTATTTTACTCAAACTATTTGTATGAAGAAAATTATAGATGATGTTATGTCAAGAGTTAAGAAACATATGAGGTTTCGTTTTGATAATAAAATTGTTATATACCATTCTAAAAAAATTATGAAACACTCAAAGTATAAGAATATTTACATCAAATATCGTTTAATTAATTATAAAGTGTCAACAAGAGACATAAAGGTGAAATATGTCCCTACTCAATACTAGTTGGATGATATTTTCACCAAGGTTGTGTTGTGATTCTTACAATTAGTTGATTTTAATGATCCCAAAACACTCTTAAAATATATTAATTTTTTACTTTAAGTGATGGTAGTTAGAATTATTAACATCATGTAATGATTTTCACAAATCAAATAAAGATTTATAGATTCAACTTGATGCATTACTTTACACCATGCCATAGAATGTGAATTACGATGTAGAGATATCGACCACGCCACAATCCAGATCAATTCCGCTCATCCCTAATTACTCTCCAAAGATCAATGTGAAAGACATAACATTTACACCATTTTAAGAACTCCGATCCTAGAATCTTAGGTAAATCCCCATCCTAAGGAAAATGTCTACGCTATAATGTTTCTATTCAGGATTATCCTATACTACAGTCCCAATGCTATGATGTATCTACCTCAAAATCAGATGAAACAGAAAAATGATCCTAAATAACGCACACTATAGATCTATGACCTATTTCATAAATAAATTCTCCACACTGCAGATTAGTTCACCACAACACAGATGTTTGTTATCCATAACCTTCCGAGGATATTCTAATGTTGGTTAAAATTTATTGAACTTGGATTTCTTTAAATTAAATAATCCTAAAGGATTCTAGAAAATTAATTATGGGTTTATAGCCTATAAATAGAGATCTTTTTGGGGCTTAAAAATTTACAAAAATCAATTTATCATCGAATATCAAATTCCAACATTCTCAATTTCTTATTTGTTCTCAAAATTACACTCATTTCTAAAACATAATTCTCATTTCAAGAGTGTAAAAAAATTATAGAATCCAATATCTCCCTTTTAATATTTTCTTTATCTCTTAGAATTCATCATATTATTTGATAGAATTGACACCATTCTAAAAAGTGACTACTTCTGAGAAATCTCCATATATTTATCTTTTTTCTAAATTTGGATCTTACTACCATTAAAGTAAAGTAACGTGGTTTTATTTCCATTTCCATTAAACAATAAAGGGACTATATCTTTTGAGGTTTCATGATTTTCTATTAAAGAGTTACTATATTTTGTATTTGGTTTCTTTCTATAGACTATAAATAAAGGGATAGTTTTGGTATATTGGATACCATTGAAGCCAAAGGACTAGTACATTAAACCCTCAAGTGATTGAGGTGTTAGTCATAGGGGGTATTTAGATCTATTTTAAAACATCATTACCAAATATATTTTCTTATTTACTTTCCATAGTTAAAATTATTTATCACATTCTTTTTTTCATTAATTCAAATTTTTTATCAACCAATAAATTCTTACATCACTTATTTGTTTTTGTATTCAAATTGCTTGATAGTTTTAAATAGCTATTTGTTTTATTCCTCATTTTTATTATTTTATTTAATTATATCATGGAACATTAATATTTTTTTTATTTTATATATATTTAATATTTTATAATTTTTTTAAACTTGGATTGTTTTCCTTTAATTTTTTCAATGGGAAATTCTCCGTCCACCCCCTCTTTCCATTTTACTATACTCGAACCCACATTTAGCATCAAAGGATTTTCTATTTTTTTTATTTTTTTCTTTAAAAATATTTTAATGTTTTTATTTTTAATATATTTAATTTTTTTTAAATAAGGATCTCTTTTTTAAATGGATTATTAAGACACACATGTTGGTCCTGTAGGATAATCCTTGAGTTGTGCTCAATTTTTTGGTGGATGAAATTATTATTATTAGAAATATTGAATTTATAAATTTCATAGATATATTAACTACCAGGTTTATACTATTTTTATGCATGGATATACTCTTTCATATGATAAAAAAGAAAAATGAACCCCTTATAACATTTCTTCTATTGAACTAGATGGTAAATCAATGAGTTGATTAAACTAGGATTTAGATATTAATGAATTTAATCAAAAGAATTAATGTAAAATGAACTTTATATATGATCATTATTATAAGTCATAAATGAAGGTACAAATAATTTTAAGGATATAAGGCTTGACATGTATAGGAAAGAAATTGATAATTTCTCTATGCATCCTAATGAGTATATCACAAATATGTTTACTAGATTTACTAATATTTTTAATGGTCCAAAAGCTCTTGGTTAAACTCTTTTTATAAAAACATGAGTCAAGAAAATAATTTCTATTTTACCCTCTTTTTGGGCCATAAAAGTTATCATGATCCCAGAATCTAAATGTTTGAAGAATATTCCAGTTGAATAACTCATAGGTTCTCTCAGGAAATATGAGATAACCATGAATAGACAAGCGAAAAAGGATTCTAAAGAGGTCATGGATTCTAAAATAATAATTATTTTCAAAGAAAATGAAGAGAACTCATCTAGAAGTTACTCTGACATTACCAAATTTAACAAGATGATGGAAAAACATAAGAAAAAGAAGAAATACACTAGAAACATAATAATGAAAAATATATAATTCTAGTTAAGTTGTTTTAAATGAAAAAAGAGCTATACTGAATCAGCTTTTCCCTTGAACAATAAAAATTCAAAATAGAAGAAGCAAGTTAAGAAAGCTCAAAATGTCTCAAATTGGAGTGCTAGTGATGAATCAATTTCAACATATGAATAAAGCGATGAAGGTCCCAGGTGTCTCATGAAACATGTTGATGATGAAATTTTGTTTTCATTAAAAATTAACCATTCTCTTTCTCATTCCATTTCTTACTATTTATAACATCCTGTTACCATTATTCAATTAATTTCTTCTCATTACTTGTTTTCTTATTTAATCAGGTGTGTCTTGGACTCCCTATAATGGAGGGAATTTTCGGGAGAAAATTCAATAATTTTTAGGGATATATGTTTTATTAATTAATGTAGTCCATGTATAAATGTGTAATATATTAATGAGGTTCTCATCGAGTTTAAGGAATTATCGAGTCAGTTTGAGTTTTATGTTGGAAACTGGTCTTTTTGAAAAATGTTGGAAAAATACACTCCATGTAATTATATTACATGATGTGTAATTATTATAGGGAATACTACATGATCTTGGTACATAGTGTGAAAGTAGTACATATGGTGTAAATGTTAAATTCGATATAGTGGTTAATGATCTATTTTTATTAAAAATGTGATGGATTTTTCGATGTTTATGGCCCCTGTGGATTACACAGCGTATAAAGTTATTACATGTCATGTAATCATCACAATTTAGGATTTTAGTGTCTTAAATGGACGATTTATATTTCATTTTTATAAAACCATCTTACCAATTGACCTAGAAGTACTCTATATCAATTTTTGGAACCTACACCCCTTCCAAATCGATTCATTATGAGTATAATATTTATGGTTGTCTATGGTGTCTCTTTGGATGAGTCATCCTCTCTATTTATTCGTCGACTTTGATCATAGTTTCACCATTGAATTGATTTATTAGATCTATTAACCCATGGTGATGAATTTTCTTGAATCTTTGTCGGTATATAATGTGATCTTGTTCTAAGGATTGATCCTTGGTTGGTTCTAGTGCAAAGAGTGTGCGTTGTTCAAGGAATGTGAGATCCATCCTTTTCAAAGACCCTTCTTGATAAATATATTTAATTAAAAGATGTGTAGATTAATTCTAGGGCCTTTATTTCCATTGTTTGTTCTTTATATTGGTGGATCCCATTTCGGGAATGTGCGACCCATGATTTGAGGTAGGTGGTTCCATCTCTTACCCTTGTTGGTGAACTGCATTGCACTAATTTTAATTAATTGTACTATAAATGAAATGGAATGTTTTATTGAGTTTATTTATGTGGAACAAAATGGGTTTTTGATAAAATATGATTTTCCCACGGTTTTGGTAAATTAAATAGTATTTTTCAAATCATTATGAAATGGTTTTCGAAGCATGATATGATGAAATGGTTTAGAAGATAGAGCTCATATAATGCCTTGGGTACTTGGGTGGAAGGTGTAGTAATAGGGATCACCCACTATCAGGGGGTTCTATCATGGGGCTTCCTATGCTCCCTAGGACTATTTTTCTAAGGATATGTTAGACCTATTGGGGAGTTCTCTTTATGGGGTGTTCCTAGTCTCTCTATAATTGATACTTATATCTAGAGTCTCGATGTGTGTGTGATTTTCTATGTTTTGGTACGATTTTCCTAGACATCCTAACCTAGTGTGATCCTTAGAGTAATGTTACATGTGATTTGATTTGAATGATATAGGATGATTTGGATTGTATTGCTTTGGTTGTACTACCATGTAATTGATATGATCTATGATACATGCTTTGGTTTGATATGATATATCTATTTTGATATATGTATAGGAAATGATTTGAAACTAATATACCCACTTTATTTGGAAATGTGAAAAAGGTAAATTAAATTGTTTTTCCTTGCTTTTGAAATAAAATATTAAATTTCATATCATGCCTTTTATTCTTTATAGTTGAGAATGATTGGATTATTTTATACAGACTTGTTATGGAACACCTAGGTGGGATCTTAATAACCATTTTAGCTCACACCCTATTCACCCCTTCAGTGGTATATAAACCTTGTTATTTATTTTGATGTAGAGAAATCAAATGCTCTAAAATGAGGCAGTAAGGTTTTTTATTAGTTGAGTTTGGGTTTCTATATGGTGAGATGGTGGAAAGTTTCCTCTACCATATCATGGAGACTTTTGGAGTAGCTATTTATTTTTATCATTCTTTAAAGTTGGAATTATCTATTGGATATTGTTTTCCATCATTTCAGTTGCATAATTTCTATTGTTCTCCATCTATTATGACACACACACACACATATTAATTTTATATTCCATTTTTTTTTCATATATATATATATATATATTATGTCGTTTGCTTCAAGTTGGGAGAAATCATTGACTCTATTTGTTGCGATTCCTAGGTTCTAGTCAGTAGCCCATGGGTATTGGTAACACCCTTTAGGTATGTTTCAATTTTGGTTGGGTACAAGTTTTAGAGGGTATGTGGGTTGGTTTTTTCACCATTTGGTATTATAGTAGGTATATTATCCAGATTCCTTGTCTTGTGAAATTTGGTAGACATAAGATATAATTGTCGGGACTTGAGGGGTATGTTGTAGTGAGTGCATAGATATCTTTTTCCATGATGAGACTCAAGTTACCATAGTTTTTGGGGATGTTTGTTTCTTATTTTTCATTATTAGTCTTAATCTATCTTTTTTTGTTATGTTTTTCTGGTTTTAACTGAGATTATTCTATTTTCTGATCATTTATTCTATTTTTGTGTCCAACAGTTTTCCTCCTAGTCATGTTCCACGAGTTACTCTGGAGGGTACATCTGATTATCCTCAAGGGATTCCACCAATGGATCTTGATTTTATTTTGGATATCCCACATATATCTTTTTTTATTGACTATAAAGTACTGAAAGTCCATAACACATCCATTGAGGTATATTTGGGAGTCGTAGGAGACATATATTAATGACATGATTTATTGTGTGAGAAGTCACCATCCTTAAATGGTACAAATGAAACCCAAGAGGTGGAGGACTAAAATGAAAATAATTTTAATATTTTTAACATCCTAGATACACTTTATATTATCAAGATAAAGTATGATATGTTCATACTTAAGGGTATTAGAAATCGAAGGTGGGATTCCAAGGTATAGGCTGATGGGAACGTGATCTTGGACTAGAAGGGTTTCATGATTTTTATATTCTAGTATTTTTTCTAGATTAGATGATGATGGGGAAGTATATTATGCTCCAATATTTATAGGATGAAGAGCATTCAGTTTTCACCTACACCAATTAGTTTGCTGAGCTGGCTTGTTTTGAATCAGAGGTTGTAAAGAATGACAAGCTGAAGGCTTAAAAGTATCTTCATGGTTTGCGACTAGATATCAGATCATAGGAATTTATGTTAAATATTTTTACCTATTTAGAGAATGTGTACAAGGCTATTATTGAATAGATGAATATAGAAGGAAACATTGGGTATTATTTACATTTTCTTCCACCTAGTGAAAACATCAGTGGAGTGATAAGGAAAAAACGAAG
The DNA here is from genome assembly GCA_963277665.1 of Viscum album. Lineage (NCBI taxonomy): Eukaryota > Viridiplantae > Streptophyta > Magnoliopsida > Santalales > Viscaceae > Viscum > Viscum album. Next base: position 2,004,178,836 of record OY728137.1, read on the forward strand.
TGTCAAGATTACCACAAAAGAGGTGGAGGAGGTACTTAGAAGAAAGCCTATTAGGCACCTCTAGTTATAGATAGTTTCATGAGTCTAAATTTCTATCAGTCAAGAATGTTCATACACACATTGTGTTCTTGTCCATCACCAATAAAGATGTGTAGTATTTTTGGTCATTATGGTCACCTAAAGTATTTCTATCAGGATATATCAACACCTCGATATGGTCTGGGATCATTAGCTCCAAAGTCTTCTATGGTAAATTCAGATGTTTCAAATACCGAAGGGATATAGTGATATGCCTCAATAGTAAAGAACCATTATATAGTAGATGAGTTTCTTCTAGAGGTATATGGAGGTCCAATGATAGTGAGAGGTACTATATTCATTTCATCTTCCATAGAGATTTATTTATTTTATACAGCTATATCCTAATAATCTTTTTAATTGTTTTGCAGATTTTCTTAAACATACAATGGATCTCAAATCCGTTGTTATAGAGTTAGAGAAACCTCCTAGGAAGAGAAAAGAAAAGGGGTTTCTGTGTCCATCTTGTGCACTAATGAAAACTTATTCATAGTTAGTATGGTATTTTCATATTCTTGAAATGGATTTGTTTGATGTCATCATCAAGATAAGTTGGATTGTTTATCTTCATATTGAGGATGATTTTTAGCATAAATGTGTCTCACTTATTGAATCAGATGGAATCTCATGAGTGTTTTAGGGAGTGCGGGATCTAAGGTCTAGATATACTAGATGTTCTCGCCCCAAGTTTAGGAGTTTGTTTCATTCTATAGCAGTTGATCCTAATGGTGTTTATTCAATTGTTGATTTTCCTACGATTGTTCTAGATTTTCCAATTTTTTTACTAAATTATTTCTCTTGGCATCATCTATAAATGGAATTTGATTTTATGATTTATCTGGTTCTAGGTACACATCCAATTTCAATACCTTCCTATCATATGGTACCAGTGGAGCTGAAGGATCTCAAGATTCCATTAGATTATTTTATGGAGAAGGGTTCTATTCGCCCTAGTGTTTTTCCTTGGGTATCACCAGTTCTCTTTATAATAATATAGACGGTTCCCATAAATTTTTAATAAAATAACATATTTTTAACTAAGTTTTGATTCATAATAAGTATCGTTTGCCTCATGTGGATGATTTTTTTAATTATTTAAAGGGGAAAAGTGGTTTTGAAGAATTATATTTGGTCTGATTATCATCAGCTCAAATTATAGGAGTGTAATATACCAAATTTGAATTTCAAGAGAAGGTATATACATTTCAAATATCTTGAGATTCCATTGGGTATAACAAACGATCCTGAAGTTTTTATGGATTTTATGGATAATAAATCCCATCAACATCTTGAAACTTTTGGTATATTGTTCATGGATGATATTTTGGATTAATTGATATCTGAGTGTGATCATGAATAATATTTGGGTTTGGTTTAAGAAATATTGAGGAGTCACTTTTTGTATGGAATGATTTTGAAATGTAATTTCTGGATCCATGAAGTGAAGTTCATCGGACGTGCGATTTCTAAGCATGTATTATCACTTGATATTGATAAGGTAAAGGATATCTTGACATGGTAAGAACCACAAAATATCTTTTATATTCATAAACTCCAAGGTATTACTAGATAATAATTATAGTTTTCCAAGGATTTATTAAATTTGGATTCACCTTTAATCGTTATTACCAAAATAGGGGTAAAAATATTATGGGATGTAAAGTATCAATATTCTTTTGGTGATCTGAAATAGATTCTGATATCAGATCCTATTATGATCTACCTAATCCTAGTAAGGGGTATGTGGTTTTTTTGTGATGATTTTGGTGTTGTTTTGGGTTCTGTGATTAGGCAGGATGATCATGTGGTAGCTTACACCTATTTCTAGCTTCAATCACGTGATAATAATTATACAACTCAAGATTTAGAGATTTCTTCAGTTATGCAGGCACTTTAGTGTTGGAAACACTATCTTTTTGGGGAGTGGTTCACACTATTTTCTGACCATAAAATTTTGAGAAATATCTTTTCTCATAAATAAATGAATCTTACAAAGAGATTATGGGTTGAATACATTCAGATGTTTTACTTTAATATTTCCTACAATCTAGGATAGAGGAATGTCATTGCAGATGGACTTAATATGAAAGTTCCAACATAGGAGATTTTGGAATTGAAGGATGAGTAGAACCTTACGGGGAATTTTACTCTATTTTATTTTGACAATCAGGAGGATGTTTTTGGTATGGTTCTAACCATTGTCTAGTTATCATCATCACTTCCTAAGTCTATTGTGTAGGTACAAAAACCATATGATGAGTTCATATGAATTCAATAAACCCTATATGGTGGGGAGACAATTCATACTTGGTCTCTCTCTTCAGATGGTATAATCAGTTTTGGAGATCATTTTATCTTCCCACCTTCAGTGAGGAGATCATTTTTGTTTGATTGTCATATATATTTATGGGTCATCCATTTGGGGATTGTAAATATGTATTATGACATGAGATGGTGATTTTGGTTGCTGGGTATAAAGATTGACATTTCTAATTATGTGTCTCACTATTTCACCTACCAAAATATGAAGATAAACCATATGAGACCTTTTGGTTTTCTCCAACACTTTTCAGTGTAGGTATAGAAATGAGACAAGGTATAAATTGATTTCTTTTCTTGATTACCGGAAAATCCCTAAGGGAGAAATTCTATCTTAGTGGTTATTGATCAGTTGACAAAGTTAGCTCATTTCATTCCAACCAGGGACACCACTAAAGTTGAATATCTTGGTAAGATGCATGTGCAAGAGACCGTGAGGTTACATGGGGTTATTTTTTAAATTTTCTTGGATAGGGATTCTATATATAATTTTAGGTTCTAGAGAAGTGTCTAAGAGGATATTGGACTCATATGAGGTTGAGTACAACTTACTATCGATAGATAGATGATCAGACAAATTATGTTATTCAGATTTTGGAGGAAAAGGTTTTTTCATGTGTCTTTGATTTTAGTAGATGATGGGATATCCATCTAGGACTGGTTGAGTTTGATTATAAAAAATTTTATTATAAATTGATCAGAGTGGATCATTTCAATGATCTATATGGTATACATTACAAATCATATCTTTATTGGTAAATGTTTGGAACAATTTTTTGGTGGGTCTAAGATTGGTTTAGGAGACATCTATGAGGATTCAAGATATACATTGGTATTTGGTTGCAACTCAGATTAAAAAAAAAAACTAATTTCGATCAGTGAAATATTCTTTTTTAGTTTATCATAGGTGAGAAGGTTTTTATGAAAGTTTTTCCTTAGTTAGGTCACCATCAACTTGGAAATTATGTAAAGAATGACTTGAGATACATTGGACTATTTGTGTTCACTGAGCATCTTGGTATGGTTGCTTAGTAGTTGTAATTTGATGTTAATTTTATAAGAATTCAGGATGTTTTGCACACACCAATGTTCAAAAAATACCTTCCTGACCCCTCTCACGTTCTGAGTTGGGAAGAGGTTGAGATAATGATAGATTATTCTATTGTGGAGCAGCCATTAGAGATCATTGAATCTCAATTAAATGTCTTGGGGGGAAATTCAATTCCATTGGTCAGAGTGTTATGGTGTCATGAATTTGATTACCAAGAGTCTTGGGATTATGATTCATTGGGGAGGGAGCAATTGAATCACCTATTTATCAGACTTCATTCTCCCACATGATTTCTTGGAGAAGAAAAGTCTTATGGTGTGGGTTTTGTAACATCTTGTTACCATATTTTAGGTAATTCACTTCTATTTACATGTTTTCCTCTTTAATTGGGTTCATCTTAGTCTCCAGAGGATGGAGATAATTTTCTGGGGAAATTGACCTACATTTTAAGGATTTATGTTTTCTTAAATTAATGGATTCTAAGTATAAATGTGTAATTGATTAATGTGGTTCCCCCCATGTTTATAGAATTCCCAAGGCGTTTTGATGATTTCTTCTAGAAACTAGTATTTCTTTATATTATAGCAAAAATAAATTCTATATAATGAGATTACACTCCATATAATTGTTTCATGGCGGATACTATGAACATAGTACACATCGTGAAAGGAGTACACACCATGTGAAGGTTATCTAAAGTGTATTTGTTAATTATTTATTTTTAAGAAAACGATGATGGGGGTTTTAAAATATATTTTACCCGTGGATTAAATGATTTATAAAGGGATTACACGCTACTTAATCACCATGAGTTGGTAATTTCAGGTGTTTATGACTTATTTACTTTTCATTCTTCTACATCCCTCTTTTTTATCAACCTATAAGCAGTCTCTAATAATTTTGAGAACCTCCACCCCTTTGGGATCAATTTTTTTGTGTTTTGGATCGTGAGGGTTGTGCGCGGTGTCTCTTTGGGTGAGTTATCCTCTATACATATTCATTTACTTGGATCACAATTTCTTTATTTCATTGATTTATTTGATCTATTATCCTGTGGTGGTGATCCTTCTTGATTCTATCTAGATATGTCATGTGATCTTATTTCGAGGGGCTGATCCTTTGTTGGTTATGGCGAGGTGTGCATACATTCTTTAAGGTATGTCAGATATATCCTCTTATCTAACCCTTTTCTCTAAATTTAATCAATTATAAGATGTGTGGATTTATTGTAGGGACTCTATTTTCTTTATTGAGTTCCTTCGCTTAAAGGATCCCGTTGCAGCCCTGTGGGACCCATGTTTTGAGGTAGGTGGTTTCATATCGAGCCTATGTTGGTGAATATCATTGATTCTATTTCAATAAATTGTTTCATAAAAGAAATGAAATGTTTTACTAAGTTGATATGTGTGTGTGGAAATGGGTTTTCGATAAATTATTATTTTTTGTAATGATCCAATCTTTTATAAATAGAATTCCCCTTGTGATTTAATTTAATATCTTATTATGTATTATGGTTATAGAAAAAACATTCAATTTATTAGATTTATTATATCCTATCTGATTTAAAATATCATTAGGAATCATAATTATTGATAATATAGTCTTTAATAGTGATTATATGATTAGTATAAATATAGGGTTTTGAGAAAACCAATTGACATAGAAAAAGGAAGTAATGACCTCTACAAGTAGTACCATTCCCTATGAAGCCCATTTATTTGATATTTTGAGGAAAATATCATCATAGGGATTTTCCCATGACCAATACAAATCTATTTTCAAATAACTTAAGCACGAGTGAAAGAGTTTATGGGAGAAGTTTAAGCTCACTGAGATCACACCCGAAATCATGTGTGCTAAACCACCCCATGAAAGTCTCAGCATCACGCACCTTACCAAAAGAGTGTTTTTTGGTGTATTAAAGGGATATGTATTGGAACTTAATAATATTAATATTTATATTGTGATACAATAGAATAATGGTTATATTTACTTCACATTATTGTTACTTCATAAATGATTATGATTTTGATATGTTTAAAAACAAATTGTACATTTGGATGATATGAAATTTCAATTAAGAATTTACTTTTTTAAAAATGAAATTATTTTTTAATAGAATATTATTATTAAATAATATTTATTAATTATAGTTGATAATATAATTTTATTATTTCAAGAATAATTTTTATAAGGCTTGAGAATTGTTATGTTCAAAAAACCCGGAATTTCTCATGAAATGTCGATTATATTTTAAAAGTGAATATTCAAATATTTATAAAATTATTTTAATAGAATAAATATAATTTTTGGAATCAAAATATTGAAATTATCAAATGGTTAATATTTTATAATTTTTTGAGATAGTCAAATTTTTGAGTAACAATTAAATATAATTTAAATATACAATGTGTATTATGATATCATAGTGACTCAAAATGATATAATAAATACTATAAATGGTATCTATGACCAAATATTTGTTTCCCCTTTAATATAATGTGATTTTAGGTTTATTTGGTAAATTTTATAAAGCCTTTATGAATCCTCCCAAACCTAAAAAACATTTTAAGATTTTAAAAACATTTCGTTAAGGAAATAACACATTTACAAATCACCAAGGGTAATATTGTAATAAATTATACTCTTTTACTAAAAAATAATGAAAACAAACCTCTTTGGAATAAAACATGGGAAAAACAATGCTAATATTTAAGGATTTGATTACTTTATTATATAGAGTTCAAAACCTAAGTTTGGCAAATAAGAAAGAACTCCCCTCTATTTTCCTATATAATCCTACCCAATCTCCCATTCCTCATTACAAAAATTAATTTTAGAACATATTTAATATTCACTACCATCTATATATTCCCCAAAATGTTCCCCAAATCTCTTAAGAATCTCTTCTAATGCCTTTGGAACCACTCTATGAAGGTAATGGATCCTTTTATTCTCCTATTTATTCAAGTATCTTAATTATCTTATGCTTTTTTATCCAAATAATAATGTTGGGATTTTCTCTTAAATACCCCCTTAACTCACTTATTATGTATAAATTATGAGATACCACTTTCACTCTAATTAATCCATCCCATTAACATTTATGTGCCCCATTATTATGCCAAAATTTCTCCATGATTTTCCATGCCAAAACAATTGTGTAGTCAATAACCATACCCATATCCTATTAAGGGTGTTCAACTTTTTTCACATATACTTATTTGATCAGGGACTTACATTTATTTATTCCACACTCCTCAATCATGGAATAAAATGCGATGAAAAATGATTCCATGTTGTATGATCTTTGTGTAACATTTATGCATGTGATTGATATTAAAGTGATGGGTCAGGCCCGATTTATATAGCGCTCCAATGCATTGGTTAATGTTTTAGTATCATGAGACATCATTAAAGGGATTTGGAAGTGAATGTAATCTATCACAGACCATTTTTCATTATAATTTCATGGTGTTTATATATGACATATTTTAATAATTCCTTATTTAATGTTGTTTCCACATTTCCATGATGCCTTTATGTTACAATCCTATATCATGCCTCATTGTTCATGTTTATGATTATCATCAGTTTTTTGTCTCATTGAGATACCTATTTTATAAAATGTAATAATTTCTTCATGTTATTATATATTTACTCTCTTACTGGTCTTTATAGCTCACCCATTTCTTATGAATTCCCCAAGGTCATCCCATTCAGTTTTAAGTACGATGGAATATTATGAGCATATTAAGGAAATTTAAAATGATGGTGATGTAGCCCCTATTTTAAGTTTTTATGTAATTTACCTAATTCCCAAATATACTATACATATTGATCTTCTAGGTTTTATTATGTTTAATATTATGTAATAAATCATGAAATAAAGTTTAATAAAGATATAGGTTTTCATAGTTGGTATCAAAGGAAAGTTTACTTATTTTGGGGATTATGATTAGAAAAATCTATAGAAATCACTAGAGATAAAACTATCTGTATGAAAACATCCCTAAATTTTGGTAAAGTATAGATGAAGTGGTTTTTAATCAATTAAATCCCTATATGGATAATATAAGTTGATGTGTTTATAGAACATATGTACATTGGGGTAAAACCTAAAAATACCGCATTGATTAAAACTCGATCGATAATTGGTGCACAACAATATGCCTTTACACACCTGGTTTGACAATATTTGGGGATATGGTTTTATAAATTCAAAATATCTTTATAAACAATTATTAAGGGAAAAAATTCCTATTAGTGTCTAGGTTTTCAAATAGATCATGGATAACATAGATTGAAGCTTAAAATTCATAAGACAAAGATGCACTTGTAATTTATTAGATATACATTTAATTACATTGGATTCGCATTTAAATATTTAATATTTTAAAAGTACTCATCCAAAATTTTCTCTTTATTCTATCTAATGTCTAGGAATAAGAGGATTTGAGTAAATAACTAATGTGAAGGAAAATGTGATGACTGTCCAAACGAGATTCCCAACCTGATGGGAGAAGGGATTAAAAAAATTGTGAAGATACTATCTCAATTGAATAATGTTCTAAATAGAATCCTATATCTATAAAAACACCCACCCCCAATTAAAAGATGCAATTGATACCTTTATGTGACAGGGTCCTCCAAATTTCAATGGATCTTATGATTTGTTAATCACAGAACAATGGATTATCTAAATTGATAAGATATTATCCATCCTTCAATATTCTTAAAAAGAGATTTTTATACTGAATTCTTATCATATGGAGGGAGAAACTGATAAGTGGATTAAATTTATCAAATATACAAAGATTAAGGATTATATTTAAGTAATGGGGTGGAAAGAGTTCTAGAAAATGTTTTTCGAAAAATATTTTCCTCACACTCTCTGACTTAAAATGGATTGGTATTTCTTTACCCTCAAGAAAAAAGACATTTAATGCATCATGGAATGTGAGGAAAACTTTATAATACTTTCATGATATGCCTCAGGCTTTGTTGTTACCCCCAAATGAAAATTTTACCACCTCTTTAGTTGGATAAAACCTAGTCTACAAAAATCCCTGCTGATCCGAGACTTTGATAGATATAAGGAAATTATTTGATGTGCCGTCAAAGTAAAAATAGAGATTATAGAATCTAAAGGGTATCAATGATATAATAATTGAAATGCCGTGTTTATTTTAAATACTATGATGGAGAAATCTAATTTTTCTAAGAAATTTCAACACCCACTTGTAAACAGTGTGGAACGAAGCCCCAAAGAAATTACATAAAGGGGATGAAAAAATGATTTAGGTGAGAAATGGATGGACAATTATATAGTTACCATTAAATAGAGAAAACCACTAATTAAATGTAGTAAAGGAATGTTCTAGTAAAACCTTAGAGTATTGTTAATTTTTTCACCTGTAAGGAACTTGGTATCTTTGAAAACAAATTCATTATGTCAATGATTTTTAGCGACATCCAACAATCACCAGGACAAAAAGGTTGAGCGAATTACATCCCGACTACTGAGGTGGATCTTGAAAATAAAGTGGTGGAAAGTACAATAGTTATTCATTCAAGAATAGATAATTTACTTTTTGATTATGTTTCTATACATTACTTCATATCATGTATGTTTAGTAGATCTATTCAAACAATACCATAAAGAGTGTATGTAAAGCTATCCATGTAAATGAAATATGGGGAAATTATTTCATCCCAATTATATAACTCCTACCCAATTAAAGTTTTCAGGATTCACTTCCCATAGAACCTTATGATACCCTCTTAAGTGTAATTTGGTACAATTCAGGGTATGGAAGTACTTTTATTATAGAAATCCAACATAAATTGCCGTAAGATAGAAATCAATCTCTATATAACGAATTATCCCCCCAATTCTATATAATTGAAAGTAGTTGGATGTATATTATTTAGTTCTAACATCTCAACCATGGATAATTTTTCCATATGAGAAATAATATCTTGCTCAAATGATTGAATCTATGGAATATGTCACCCTCAAAGGCATTCCCATCATGAAGGAATACACTGACGTGTTTCCCAAAAAAATTCATGGTCTTCCATTTAGCAGAGAGGTTGAATTTTTAATCAAGAAAATACCAATGGAATTACCATTATACAAGAGTCGATATATAATTTCTATTATAGAGCATGAGTAGCTGAAGAAACAACTACAAGATATTCTAGATAAAGTGTCTGTATTCCCATGTGCTTTACCTTGGGGTGCATCAATCTTCAACATCCAGAGGAAATTTGGGTCAATGCGACTTTTCAATGATAATCATGAGATCAATAATATCACGATAAAGAACAAGTATCCTTTTACATGGATTCATTACATGTTAAATTTGCTATGTTTATCCTAATACTTCTCCAAGTTGAATGTTTGGTCAGTGTATTACCACGTAAAGGTGAAAAAGGAGGAAGTCCCTAGGATTTCTTTCTAAAAAAGGTACTGACATAATTATTTCAAATTAATTACATTAAAAATCAATAATTATTGAGAAATATTCATTTTCATGATTAATAGAGTCTTTAATGATTACCTTGAAAAAATTTGGTAGTGTTTATAGATTATATTTTAATATATTCAAAAACTAAGGAGGAGTATAAGGAGCATCTGAACACTATTCCAAAGACCTTACAAAAGGAGAATATTTATAAAAAGTACATAAAATATGATTTATGGTTAAAGGATGTATAATTCATATAGAATATTATCACTAGTAAAGGTATATATATGGACACCTCAAAAACAAAAACAATTGAAGTATGGTTAAGGCTAACATTTATGATAAATATCCATTGTTTCCATAGATTAAAATGGTACTATTGTTGAATTGTGATAAATTTCTCATGATTGTCAAACCCTCTAACCAAACTAGTTTAGAAAGGATGCATGTTTTTTTTGGAATTATGAATGTGAAGAGAGCTTTAAGGGGTTGAAAAAAGGCTTATCACTACACTTGTACTCACACTACCACTAAGTGGATAATTTTTTGTCATATATAGTGATGCTTTAAAGAAGGTTTTTGGATGTTTGTTAATGTAGAATGAAAAAGTGGTAGCCTATTTTTTATGAAAATCGAAAGTTCACGAACCTAATTACCCAACACATGATTTGGATTTAGTTGGACTAATATTCACATTGAAAATGTAGAAGTATTATCTCTTTGGGGAGGAGTGTGAAATATATGTAGATCATAATATCCTCATGTATATATTCACAAAAAAAATATTTTAATAGACACCAGGGAAGTTGGTTAGAGTTGATTAAGGACCATGACTACTCAGTACACTTCAAACCTATAAAAGAAAATGAAGTGGCATATGCTCTATGTAATAATGATCCAACAATTTTATCCCTTATTAGAATTGAGAAGGATATGATCTTTTGGTACTTGAAGAGGATAGACATGGAAATTGTAACACCCAAATATTTTATGAGAAATTTTTTTTTATGTCATATAAATCATCAAATGAATCTTTCACGACACATAAAACTAGCTTGGCTTGCTTTTCACGCAGTCGTGACCTTCCTCGATAGGTTGCATCGTACGCAATACCGAGTTTCACTAAACAACTATATGCTATTAAAATATTATTAAAACTAGCCATTATGAATAGTAATACCCACTTTTTGAAATTTTGTAAATTTTATTTTTGAAAATGGCCTTCATTTTTGGATTCGGAATATCAAAATTAGCCTAGGGTGAAATTTTGGTATTTTTCTGAAAACTTTTAATTTTTGATGAATAGTGAAAACACTGGGTTACTATTTAAAAACCGACTTTTTATTTAAAAAATTATTTATTTTATTTAAATTTATTTTAGGTCAAAATTGATACACAATACCTATATAAGTTCAATGAAATTTATTGGAGTCATTTTATAATAATTTTAGATATATAAAAAATTTATTGAACTTTTCACCGTCTTTTACACACCTCCTAGGATAATTTCCATATTCACATAAAACATAATTTTACCGCTTCTGTGAGTGGAATTTCAAAAATCCGAGAGACACAGTTAATATCAAGGACTAAAATGGGGTTCAATGAGATGACAATATTTTTTTTGAATAGTAACTTTTTACTTTTTTTTACCACGGTTAAAAGTAAATAGGGTAATTAAGGGTAAAAATGATATTATTATTATGCTAACATATGTCCTAATTCTATTGGATAAGTGTAATTCGACCGAAAACAACCTTAGGAATAAAATATGACCATTTAGGCCCACTTGGATTAGATTAGGACATTTAATATTAATTTATTTAATGAAGGGTTAAAATAGTTAAAATCAAAGTTTAATAAGTAAATCATTTTTAATATAGGGTTATACATAAGATAAATTCTACTATAAAAATTAATTAGAAATCTAAACCAATTTCCTACATAATGGTATTTTATATGTAATTTTTAGACTTTAAATAATTTAATTTATTTTTGACACAATGATGATGCAGTAATTATATTATAAATGAAATATTGACATAATTGATGTTATAAATACCCAAATAAATGTAATTTGAGACTTTTTATGAATTTAAATAATTTTATATTTTAATATGAAATTTTAGTATTGATTTAATTCACTTTTTTCGTACTAATCGTTCTGTTATGATTTTCAAAAAAATCAATTACCAAATAGTGTCAAAATTGACATAAAATAGTTTTTAAAACAAATATTATATTATTAATTGTTATTTTATTAAAGAAAATCTACGGTTCGTCCAAATGACTTAGATAAGGTTATATATATTAATAATAGACAAATTTGGGTTCTTTTGTCTTGTTATAGTATGTTTATTAACCTTATAGTGTAAGAAAACAAGAAGACACGGTAAAAGTTAAATTATCTAACTTAAAGTTAAATCTAAATGATAAGGTTAAAATAGAAACCTAAACTTGTGTAAATTCTATTGGATTAGATCATTTAGACCCATACCCACCTTAGCTTAAAAATAAATCAATTTGGAGCTATAAAAAACCGAATATGACTTTATAATAAAATAATATTTTTAGTTTTTCCTAAGGTTCCCCTCTCCTCCCTTATAAAAGGGCACCCCCTCCCTCTTTTCCTCACATCACTTTGAGCCTTTAAGCTCGGCAAAACCCTGCCAAATTCTCTTATCCAATTCCCTAGAAACACCCTAGAGGTCTTGGTATTCTTCAAAGACAAATTTTGGTTCCCTAAAAGGAGGTCTCAAAGAGGCGCTTCAAAGAAGAGGTAATGTCCGTTACCTATTCTTTCAACTTTATTTCTTCTTCCACTACTTATTCATTATTTGTTTCATTATGAATTAATAACATCAGTATCACTGATATACTGATATGTTATTATAAGTATGAAACAACCCTATTTCACCATCTATCCATCCTACAGAAAACGAAATCACCGCGCATGCGTACGTACGGAATACCGTCTCCACGTCGTGGTGTAATCTATTTCTCAGCACCACCTTACTTGGATGGGTATAATGGTATAAATAATAACTATATATGATTATTTTAAAGTGATATTAATTATTAAATAGTATACATACCCTCCAATACAATTCCACGATCATGGGAATGATATCATCGCTCGTGCGTACGTACGGAATACCGTCTCCACGATGTGATGCGACTCGTTCTACATGATTTTCATTGCATAATGGTTACATAAATGAATTGAGTGAATAAGTATGATATGTATTACACTAATACCATTATGTAAATAAGTTATCTATAACCTAAAAATAAGAATAAGAATTTATTTTACAAAACACGCATAAGAACAAAAAAGTAATAAACACCTGAATAACAAGTAATAATGAAATATTACTAATACGAAGCTAATAATATGACCATATATGATATCATAAAAATAATTATGATTCTGGAATAAGTCAATGAAATTATTTAAATCATTATACAGGAGGTTTGGACACTTACGAAGCAAATCAGACCTAAGGTAAGGGAAAATCTCACAATCTCAATTTTTATCCGAGATTGATTATACTTCGGTATTTACTGGGGAATATTTATCATCCAAATCCGTGTTTCATCAATATTTAATATTATTTCTATCCTCCTACAATTATTTAAATCCAATTTTACCCTTAGGTGTGTTTTTAGTAATAGATATGAAAGGAATCTTTGGTCGTTTTTCGTACGAGGTACTTTTTGACTTTTCCGGCCAAAGTACGAGAAGAATGTTTTTTAACTTATACGGCCTAAATGGTTTTTTGAACATTATTTACATGAAGCTTCCTTTACAAGTTTTCAAGTTAATTTTTAATGAACTTCTTTTAGTTTAAAATTGTATGACATGTTAAAAAAGGAATAATGTTTTTGAAGTAGAAAGGATATTTTCCTCAAGAATGGAGTTCAAGTGTTTTATCAAAATTAATTTCCATATAATATAATATAGGGTTCTGTTTCTATCCATATTTTTACATTGTTTTGATTATGTTATGATGGAATTATTTTTATGATGTCCTTTTATCTTATATGGATTGTGTTTTGATGGAATAAGAATCCCATTTTTATTACATGGGTTATGCTATGATGTATGATTTATGATTTTGTGGCACACATATGAATGGCTTAATTATGAGATGGGTCGGACCTAAATCTACCTCCAATGCATTGGGTAATGATTCATATCTCATGAGATAGACAAGATTGGAACGAAAGGTTAATCTGGTTCAGTGAAGCAGGACTGGAACGAGGAGTGAACTCGATTCAGAAATAGACTTTGTCCGCTAAGATAGTCTTGGAAATGAGTCTTGACTACTAAGAAATTATTCTCTATGATTATGTGTGTATTCCACAAAGTTTCATGTTTGAAGTTATGATTATTGGGATTACATTTCACTACTATGATTTATACCATGTTATGAAATTATGATCTCTTTTGTAGGTTAAGATTTCCAAAATGTTATATTATTATGAATATGATGTGATTGATATTTCTTTTGTGTACCCTTACTTAGAATTTGAGCTCACCCTTTTGTATGTTTTCTTTCCCCAGGTCAGGAAGAAGGTTATTAAGTAGGATATGACAAAAAGGGACTCTAGATATGTTGACATAAATGGGAGACAACGTAGATGACTTATGAACCAATTGTTTATGTTTCCAAGTTTCTAAAGACACTATACCTATAAGGTCCTTTCATGGTCTTGTTATATGTTGTAATAAGTGTACTTCAATTTTGAAGTATTAACAATGTATGTAAAGTATGGGTCGTTATAGTTGGTATCAGAGGAAAGGCATAGTCAACCTTTGTAAACTAGGATGTGAAAGCCTTAGTAAGAACCATAAGGATAAGTCTAAGCATAGAACGCAATCTTAGTGTTTTAGAGATGGCCATGAATAACCTATTATAAGACATTAAGTGTAAAATATTATTCTTGATTATGTGGTTTTTCTATTATAATTAGTGTTGCTCACACTATTCTTCTTGGTTTTAGTCAATGGCTGGAACCCGAAGGAACCGTGTTAATTCAGAATGCGACGGGCAATGCAATGATTGTCCCCCTGAGCAACCAAACATTATGGGAGTTGGAATGAAAAATCTTGTAGCCATGATCACACAACTTTCCCAATCTATGAATCATGCAGGACTTCCTTACGAGCAAAAGAAGGAGCAACATTCTGTTGAATCCTTCATGAGGCAGCGTCCACCTTCATTCAGCGGGTCTACTGATCCATTAGTTGCTGAACAATGGATCAGTACTACTGAAAAGATATTTTTAGTTATTCAATGTTCTGAACATGATAAATTCGTCTTATCAGTGTATCGTTTGGAAGGAGATGCTGATGATTGGTGGAATCTTATCAAGAATACGAGGCAAAGAGATGCAATTGAGTCCATGGAATGGGATGAGTCCAGGAACTTATTTTTCAATAAGTACTTTCCTCGTATTCTTCAAACAAAGATGGAGAAGGAGTTTCTTGAACTAAAGCAAAAGGATGATGAATTTTTTGGTACCTATGAAGAAAATTTTACAAGACTTCTAAGGTATGCTTCTGGTATTATTATCCAACCTGAGAGTAAGATCGATCGATTCTTTAGTGGCTTAAAACCAAGTCTTCGAAGCGCGTTAGCCATAAGGGACTTCAATAGCTACGAGGAAATAATTCGATGTGCTCTCTAGGTTGAGATGGAGATTGGAGTAACCCATTAGTCATATACATTTGATAATAAGATGAAAATGGAATTCAAAGGAAAATCTAAAGAGCACACTGAAAAGAAGATGTGTTTTCCCTTATGCTCAAAGTGTGGAAAGAAACCTGGAGGGAGTTGCCTTAAAGGGACAATTAAATGTTTTAAATGTGGAAAAGAAGGTTATTGGGCATTTGAATGCCGCAATGATGAGAAGAAGATGTCTAGTGATGCGAACAATGAAATGGCTACCCAAAATGCACCTCCTACACTTCAATGTTACAAGTGCAAGGAAATGGGGCATTATGCCAACCAATGACCAAATCCAAGGGTTTTTGATGATGATCGACGTCAACAAACTCTTAAGGATAAAGACAACATAAATTCACATGAAATTTCTATCAGCGATGTGGAGTACGATAACGAAGTGGTGAAAGGTACACTTACCATCCACTCTAAAGTAGCAAATGTTTTATTTGATTCTGGATCCACCCACTCTTTTATTTCTGAAGAATTTTCTAAGGGTATCGCCGTATTAACTCAACAATTAGATGTTGAGTTAGCTGTGAAAACTCCTAATGGCACTACAGTCACATCTAAATTTTATAATTCTTCTCTGATTAAAGTTTGTGGGAAAGTGCTTCCTGAAAATCTTGTGATCCTTCCTATAGTGGAATTTGATGTGATTCTTGGCATGGATTGGCTTTCTTTATATGGAACTCATATCAATTGCCAAATAAGGGAAGTCACATTTCATATTCCAGATCAATTTATGATCATCTATCGATGAAAGGATGAACATAACCTTCCAGTGGAAATTTCTTCCATCTTATGGGTCTTGATTCCACTAAATGAAGGTTATTTATCTCAAATGGTTGGAGAGAAACTCATGATTAAGAATATGCCCATTGTACGGGAGTTTGATGATGTCTTTCCAGAGGAATTACTGGGTCTTCCACCAAATCGTGAAGTGGAGTTTTCAATATAACTCGTACCGGGTGATTTACCTATTTCAAAGAAAACTTATAGAATGGCCCCAATTGAGTTGCAGGAATTGAAGAAGCAACTCCAAGAGAATCTTGATAAGGAATTCATATGCCCTAGTGCATCACCTTGGGGAGCACCTGTTCTATTTGTTAAGAAGAAAGATGGTTCAATGAGACTCTGCATTGATTATCAAGAACATAACAAGATCACTATCAAGAACAAATATCCTCTCTCATGCATTGATTACTTATTTGACCAACTATGTAGAGCTCAATACTTTTCCAAGATTGATCTTTGTTCAGGGTATCATCAATTAAGGGTCAAAAGGGAGGATATACCAAAGATGGCTTTCCATACAAGGTATGGAAACTATGAATTTATAGTAATGACATTTGGTCTTACTAATTCCCCTACTATATTCATGGATCTGATGAATAGAGTCTTTAGAGACTATCTTGATCAGTTTGTGGTAGTCTTTATAGACGATATTCTTGTCTATTCAAAGAGAAAGGAAGAACATGAAGATCAGTTGATAATTTTATTGAAGACCCTGAGAAAGGAGAAGCATTATTCCAAATTTACCAAGTGTGAATTTTGGCTTCAAAAAGTTTCATTTTTGGGTCACATAATCTCAAAAGAGGGGATATCTATGGATCCCGCAAAAACAGAGGTTATCAAAAGATGGTCGAGACCAACAACAGTAACTGATATCCGAAGTTTTCTTGGTTTGGCTAGAAATTATCTACGTTTTTTGAAAGAATTTTCATGATTATATAATCCACTCACCAAGTTGACTTGGAAAGGAGTTAAGTTTGTTTGGATGGAGGAATATGAATAGAATTTCAAGGAGTTGAAAAGAAGGTTATCCAGTGCACTTGTACTCACACTTCCTTGTAGTGGAGAAAGGTTTGTGATCTATAGTGATGCATCCAAGAAGGGGCTAGGGTGTGTTCTTATGCAAAATGATATGGTGATAGCTTATGCCTCACGACAGTTGAAAATCCATGAGCAAAATTACCCAACTCATGATTTGGAGTTAGCTGTGGTAATCTTTGCATTAAAGATTTGGAGGAATTATATTTATGGAGAAAGGTGTGACATTTTTACCGATCATAAAAGTTTAAAGTATATTTTCACACAAAATGACCTGAATATGCGCCAAAGAAGATGGTTAGAGCTGATTAAGGATTATGACTTCTCAATTCATTACCACCCTGGGAAAGAAAACAAGGTGGCAGATGCATTAAGTCTACAAGACCATGCTAGCTTATCCATGATGAGGATAACAAAAGATCCAATATTTATGGATTTACAAAGGATGGATCTTGGAATTATAATGAAAGGGGAAAATCGTATCTTTCTCAAATGAATGTTCAACCATCTATACACGTGATGATTAAAGAGGAACATAAAGAAGATGTAGAGTTACAGAAGAGGGTGAGAAATGTTCCTGAATTCAACCTTGATTGTGATGGGATAATAAAGTTCAGGAATCGGGTTTGTGTTCCTCCCATCCCAGAAATAAAGAAGGAGTTGCTGGATGAGGCTCATAGATATTCATTCTCTATTCATCCTGGAAGCACGAAGATGTATAGGGACCTGAAAGAGTTCTTCTGGTGAGATGGAATGAAAAGAGATGTTGCTGAATATGTCTCTCGATGCTTGGTTTTTCAGCAAGTTAAAGGTGAGAGATAGAAGTCTAAGGGGATGTTACAACTATTACCCATACCAGAATAGAAATGGGAAAACATCACTATGGACTTTGTCACTGGACTTTCTAAAACATCCAAAGGCAATAATTCTATCTGGGTCATAGTTGATCATCTTACAAAGTAGGCACACTTCATCGTTATTGGAGAGGATTTATCTTTGGACTAGCTGTCCGGGATATATGTGAAGGAAGTGGTAAGATTTCATGGAGTACCACTTTCTATTATATCTGATCGGGATCCAAGGTTTACCTCAAATCTCTGGAGAAGTCTTCAGCATAATCTAGATATAGAGTTGAGTTTCAGCACTGTTTATCATCCTGAGACAAACGGTCAGTCTGAGAGGAAAATTCAAAATCTAGAAGATATGTTGAGAGCTTTCTCTATGGATTTCAAAGGTGGTTGGGATTAACACCTACCTTTGGTGTAATTTTCTTATAATAATATCTTTAACTCCAGTATTCAGATGGCTCTTTATGAAGCTCTCTATGGAAAGAAATGTAGGACTCCAACTTGCTGTGATGAAGTTGGGGAAAGAAAGCTATTAGGACCTGATTTGGTTGATGAGATGGCAGAAAAGGTCAGATCTATTCAAAAACACATAAGAGCAGCTCAGAGTTGACAAAAAAGTTATGCCGATAACTGAAGAAAAGACCTAGAGTTTGAAGTGGGTGATAAAGTGTTCTTACAAGTATCTACTTGGAAGAGAGTAATGAGATTTGGAAATAAGGGAAAGCTGAGCCCTAGGTATATCAGTCCTTTCGAAATACTGGATCGTGTTGGGAAGGTAGCTTACCGATTGGCACTTCCACCCAATCTCTCTCAAGTTCACGATGTGTTCCATGTATCTCTCATGAGAAAGTACATACCTGATCCATCAAATGTACTCAGCTCAGAAGTTGTACCGCTGGAGCAAGATCTTTCTTATGAAGAACAGCCGATAGAGATTCTGGATCGTAGCGAAAAAGTTATATGGAACAAGACCACTCGCTTGGTGAAAGTTTTATGGAGGAACCACCAATTAGAAGAAGCTACATGGGAGCTTGAGGATATGATGATGCAGAGGTATCCTTATCTATTTGTTACAAAGTGATGAATTTCGAGGGTAAAATTCATTTTAAGGGGGGTAGAATGTAACACCCGAGACTTTTATGAGAAATATTTTATTTTTATGTTATATAAATCATCAAAGGAATCTTTCGCTACTCACAACACTAGCTTGGCTTGCTTTACACACAATCGTGACCTTCCTCGATAGCTTGCGTCGTACGCAATACCGAGTTTCACTAAACAACGATATGATATTAAAATATTATTAAAACTAGCCGTTATGAATAGTAATACCCACTTTTTGAAATTTTTTAAATTTTATTTTTCAAAATGGACTTCATTTTTTGGATTCAAAATATCAAAATTAGCCTAGGGTGAAATTTTGGTATTTTTCTGAAAACTTTCAATATTTGATGAATAGTGAAAACACTGGGTTACAATTTAAAAACCGAATTTTTATTTAAATAATTATTTATTTTATTTAAATTTATTTTAGGTCAAAATTTATACATAATACCAATATAATTTCAATGCAATTCATTGGAGTCATTTTATAATAATTATAGATATATAAAAATTTTATTGAACTTTTCACTGTCTTTTACCCACCTCCTAGAAGAATTTCCAAATTCACATAAAACTTAATTTTACCACTTCTGTGAGTGGAATTTCAAAAATATTAGAGACACGGTTAATATCAAGGACTAAAATGTGGTTCAATGAGATGAAAATAATTTTTGGTAAATAGTAACTTCTAACTTTTTTTACCACGGTTAAAAGTAAATAGGGTAATTAAGGGTAAAAATGATATTATTATTACCATAAAAAATTTTATAACTCTATTGGATAAGTGTAATTAGACCGGAAACAACATTAGGAATAAAATATGACCATTTAGGCCCACTTGGATTATATTAGGACATTTAATATTAATTTATTTAAAGAAGGGTTAAAATAGTTAAAATCAAAGTTTAATAAGTAAATAATTTTTAATATAGGGGTATACATAAGATAAATTCGACTATAAATATTAATTAGAAATATAAAAATATTTCCTACATAATGTTATTTTATTTTTAATTTTTAGACTTTAAATAATTTAATTTATTTATGACACAATGATGATGCAGTAATTATATTATTAATGAAAGATTGACGTAATTGATGTTATAAATACCCAAATAAATGTAATTTGAGACTTTTTATGAATTATAATAATTTTATATGTTAATATGACATGTTAGTATTTTTTTAATTAAATTTTTTCTAACTAATCTTTCTGTTATGAGTTTCACAAAAATAAATTACCAAATAGTGTCAAAATTGACATAAAATAGTTTTTAAAACAAATATTATATAATTAATTGTTATTTTATTCCTAAAAATCTATGGTTCGGATGAATGACTTAGATAAGGTTATATATATTAATAATAAACCACTCGGGGTTCGTTTGTCTTGTTATAGTATGTTTATTAACCTTATAGTGTAAGAAAACAAGAAGACACGGTAAAAGTTAAATTATCTAACTTAAAGTTAAATCTAAATGATAATGTTAAAATAGAAACCTAAACATGTATAAATTCTATTGGATGAGAGGATTTCGACCCATCCCAACCTTAGCTTCGAAATAAATCAATTTGTATCTATTAAAAACCGAATATGACATTATAATAAAATAATATTTTTAGTTTTTCGTAAGGTGCCACTCTCCTCCCTTATAAAAGGGAACCTCCTCCCTCTCTTCCTCACACCACTTTGAGCCTTAAAGCTCGGCCAAAACCTACCAAATTTTCTTCTCCACTTCCCTAGAAACATCATAGAGGTCCTTATTTTCTTCAAAGTCCAATTTTAGATCCTTAAAAGGAGGTCTCAAAGAGGCGCTTGAAAGAAGTGGTAATGTCTGTTACCAATTCTTTCAACTTTATTTCTTCTTCCACTTCTTCTTATTCAGTTGTTTCCTTATGAAGTAATAACATCAGTATAAATAATATACTTATATGTTGTTATAAGTATGAAACAACCCTATTTTACCATCTATCCATCCTACGAAGAATGAAATCCTCAGGCGTACGTATGTACTGAATACCGTCTGCACGCCGTGGTGTAATCTATTTTCCACCACCACCTTACTTGGATGGGTATAATTGTTTAAATAATAAATATATATGATTATTGTAAAGTTATATTGATTCTGAAATTGTATACATACACTCCAATACAATTCCATGATCACAAGAACGATATCATCGCTCGTGCGTATGTACGGAATACCGTCTCCACGATGTGATGCGACTCGTTCTACATGATTTTCATTGCATAATGATTACATAAATGAATTGAGTTAATAAATATGATATGTATTACAATAATACCATTCTGTAAATGAAGTATCTATAACCAAAAAATAATAATAAGAATTTATTCGACAAAACATGCATAAGAACAAAAAGCAACAAACACCCGAATAAAAAGTAACAATGAAATATTACTAATAAGAAGCTAAGAATATGACCATATATGATATCATAAAAATAATTATGATTATTGAATAAGTCAATGACATTATTTAAATCATTATATATAAGGTTCGGACACTTACGAAGCAAATTGGACCTAAGGTAAGGGAAAATATCAAAATCTCAATTTTTATCTAAGATTGTTTATTCTTCGATATTTACTGGGGCATATTTATCATCCACATCGATGTTTCTTCAATATTTAATATTATTTCTATAATCCTACAATTATTTAAATCCAATTTTACCCTTTGGTGTGTTTTTAGTAAAATATATGAAAGGAATCTTTTGTCGTTTTTCATACGAGGAACTTTTTGACTTTTCCGGACAAAGTACGAGAAGAATGTTTTTTAACTTATATGGACTAAATGGATTTTTGAACATTATTTCCATGAAGGTTACTTTACAAGTTTTAAATTTTATTTTTAATCAACTTATTTTAGTTTAAAATTGTATGACATGTTATGAAAGGAAAAATGTTTTTGAAGTAGAAATGATATTTTCCTCAAGAATGGAGTTCAAGTGTTTTATCAAAATTATTTTCCATCCAATATAATATAAGGTTCTGTTTCAATCCCTATTTTTTCATTGTTTTGATTATGTTATGATGGAATTATTTTTATGATGTCCTTTTATATTATATGGATTGTGTTATGATGGCATAAGAATCCCATTTTTATTACATGGGTTATGCTATGATGTATGATTTATGATTTTGTGGCACACATAAGAATGGTTTCATTATGAGATGGGTGGGACCTATATATCCCTCCAATGCATTGGGTAATGATTTATATCTCATGAGATGGACAAGGCTGGAACGACAGGTTAATCTGATTAAGTGAAACAGGACTGAAATGAGGAGTGAACTCGGTTCAGAAATGGACTTTGTCCGCTAAGATAGTCTTGGCAATGAGTCTTGACTACTAAGAAATGATTCTCTATGATTATGTGTGTATGACACAAAGTTTCATGTTTTATGTTATGATTATTGTGATTACATTTCACTACTATGATTTATCCCATGTTATGAAATTATGATCTCCTTTGAAGGTTAACATTTCCAAAATGTTATGTTCTTATGAATATGATGTGATTGATATTTCTTTTGTTTACCCTTACTGATCATTTGAGCTCATACGTTTGTATGTTTTCTTTCCCCAGGTCAGGAAGAAGGTTATTAAGTAGGAAATTCCAAAAAGGGACTCTAGATATGATGAAATAAATGGGAGACAACATAGTTAATTTATGAACCAGTTGTTTATGTTTCCCAGTTTCTAAAGACACTATACCTATACGATCCTTTCATGGTCTTGTCATATGTTGTAATAAGTTTACTTCAATTTTGAATTATTAACCATGTTTGTAAATTATGGGTCATTATAGAAATCATAAACGAAGTAACATCAATTATCCTTTGAAAAATAATTTCTCATTCGTCCCTTTTGGAGAGTATAATGTATTCTCAAAGTGATGATGTGGAAATTCTGTAGAAATTAGAAGTTATAATAAAAGTTAAATCCTCAGAGTTCAATGTTTTTGAAGAATGAGTTGTGAGATTTGGGTCATGATTATGTGTACCGTGAAATCATGTGTTAAATAATGAGCTATTTGATGATGTACATATCTTGACCTACTCTATCTATCAAGGAAGAAAAGAAGATATATCAAGATCTCTATTCAAACTATTAGTGGGAAAATTATAGAAGTAGATCACATAATATTTTATAAGATGTCTTTTATGTCAGCAACGAAAGGCCAAAATGAAAAAATACAAGGGGGTGATGCCACCATTTCGCATACCTACATGGAAATAGGAAAACATAAATATGGAAATTGTCACTGATATTCCAAAGGAATTAATAGGAAATAATTATATATGGGTTATACTGGATCATCTTACAAATACAGCTAACTACATTTCTATTTTAAAGGACCTCTCACTTATTCAACTTGCAAGGAAAATGGTTAGAGAAGTGGCGAGGATGAATGGAACACCACTATCGATTGTATCTGATCGAGATCAAAAATTTATCTCCAAGTTATTTTAATGAATAAAATACTTTAAAAAAATATTATTGTTAAATAATATTTATTATTTATAGTTGATAATATAATTTTACTAAGTCAACATTTTTTTATAAGGGCTCAAAAACTGTTATTGTTAAAAAATCCTGCATTTTTCAATAAATATTGATTCTGTTTTAAAACTAAAAATCAACATATTAATAAAATTATTTGGGTAAAATAAATATTATTTTTGGAATCATAATGTCTAAATTATCCAATAATAAATTTGTCATAATTTTCTGAGAGTCAAATTTTTGTGTAAAAATTAAATATGGTATAAATATATGGTGTGTATTATGACATCATAATGACCCAAAAATGATGTAATAAATAATATGGATGGTATAAATGAACAAATATATGTTTCATATTTAAAATAATTTGATTTTATGTTTATTTGGTTAATTTCACAAATACTTTATGAATCCTCCAAAATCAATAACATATTTTAAGGTTTTGAAATCATTTCTTTAAGGACATGACTCACTTCCACATCATCAAGTGTAATATTTTAATAATTTAGGATATTTTAATTATAAAATAATTTAAACCAATCCAGTTTGGTATAAACCATGGTAGAAACTATGATAAGTCTTTCAGGTTTGATTACTTTATTATACTGAGTCAAAAACCTCTGTTTGAGAAATAATAAAGAACTCTAATTTATTTTCCTATATAAATACACACAAGATCCTATTTATATTCACTAAAAAACCTTATATTTTGTCTTTACTATTCCCTTACCTCTCTAGAGTCCTCATAAAATTTTTCCAGGCTCTCAATAAGCTCCTCCAAAGCCTTTGGAACTACTCTCTCAGGATAAGGGATCATTTCCTTATCCTCTCTATTCAAATATATTCATTATCTTATGTGATTTTCTCAAACTCCTAATGTTAGGATATTTCTTTACATATCCCTATACACCCATTATGATTTTAAAATTATTAGATAACCATTTTACTCTCATTAATCACTCCCATGAATATTTTTTCACCCCCATTATGTTTCCAAAATTTCACCGCAATTTTCTACTCCAAAAATTTTTTGTAGTTAATACCTATACCCATATCCTATCAGGGTTGTTAAACTTTATAAACATATACTTATTTAATTGGGGACTTAATTGTATATATTCAGTAATCCTTTATCATGGAATAATGTTTTATGAGAAATTATTAACTGTTGTGTGATCTATGTGGCACACTTATTCATGTGATTGATATAAATGTAATGGGTGTGATCAAAATTATTTAGCACTCCAATGCATTGGGTAATGTTTAGTCTCATTATATATAATTTAAGGTATTATGAAGTGAACCTTATCCACCATGATATTTTTCCATCAATATTTCTTGGTGGTTATCCATGAACAATGATTACGAATTCATGTTTAAACTTGTTTCCAAATTTCCATGTTTCCTTTATATTATCCTGCTATATTATGTCTCATTGTTCATGTTTACGTTTTTCAACACTTTTATATATCATTGATATTCCTATTGTTTAACATGTAATACATTCTTCATGTTATTAAATGATCACTACCTTACTGGGAATTATAGACCACCCTTTTCTTATGTATGTCCCATAGGTTAACCCATGCAGTTTTAAGTGCATTGGAATATTATTTACATGTTAAGAATGTTTTCAATAATGGTGATGTACCCCTTATTTTAGGTTGTTATGTAATTTACCTAATTACAAAATACATTATACTTTATGATATTCTGGGGTTTTATAATGTGTAATCTTATCTAATAAATATTGAACTAAAGTGTAATAAACACATAGGATGTCATAGTTTTCCCCTAGTTTTGGTAAATGAAAAGTGTTTTTTAAATCACTGTGAAATTGGTTTTCAAGGAATAATATGATGAAATTATTTGATTAAATGGTTTGGAAAATAGAGAACATGGGAATCCTTGAGTACTTAGGTGTATAGTGTAGTAATAAACATCGTCTATTTTCCAGTGTTTCCTTCATGGGATGTTCCTATGATCCATAAGCCTCTTATTCTGGAGACTTTTTGTATCTATTGGGGGGTTCACTTGATGAAGTATTCATCCACTCTCTATACTCAATGAATATGTATAGAGGATTGATGCACACACTATTTTCTATGTTTAGGTATGAGTGTCCAATCTATCTTGACCTATTGTGATTCTTGGAGTGATATTACCTACACATAGATTTAGATGATTTGGGATGTTTGGGTTTATACTATATTGGTTGTATTGCAATGGGTTTGATATAATATGAGACATGTGATTTAGTTTGATATGATATAGTTGTTTTATATATGTATATTAAATGATTTGAAACTAATTTACCTAATTTAAATGGAAATGTGTAAAAAGGGAAAAGTAAAATTTTTCCATGATTTTATATTAATTTTCAAAACCGAATATCATGCTTTGTTTTTTGAAGTTGAGCATTCTTGGTTTATTGTATAGAGACTTATTATGAAACAACTATGTGGGAACCTATTGATAATATTATCTAACACCAAGATTACCCCTTTAGTATTGCATAGACCTTGTTATGTCTTTCAATTCAGGGAAAGACTTGAAATCATAGAGAGGTGGTGAGGTTTTCTATCATCTAGCTGTGGGTAACTGGATGGTGAGATGACTGGTGTTTATCCATTCTATCACATGGAGACTATTGGAGAAGCTTTTTAGTTTTTTTCAATTGTATTTAGACTTGTCTTTGGGATATTATTTATCTACCATTTCAGTTGTATTGATTTTACTATTCTATATCTATTATGAAATATTTATATTCATGTTTTCTTCCACCATTTATATATATATATGTCATGTTTTATGCTTCATGTTGGGGTAAATCATTCCCACTATTTGTTATTGATAACCGGATGCTCCTCACTAGCCCATGGGGATTTGGAATGCCCATTGGGTATGTGTAAATTTGGTTCGGGTACCATTTTTATAGGATATCTAGGGTGGTTTCATCACACTATTATACTTCTTCTAAATATTCATTAAATCATGAATATATTTTAAATGAAAAAATGTACTTCAAAATGATTTTTTTGATCATGTTTCAAAGTTTAAATATCTTAAAAATAAACAAAATATTGTTTATTTTTTTGGAAAAAAATAAACTTTTAAAAGAAATAGGGGATTTTATTTTTAAATTAAAAGAACAACTAGATGTTTAAAATTTAAAATTTGAAATTAAAGATCATAAAATTAAATTCCCAATTTTACTCAAAGGGAATAAAATTTAAAGAAGATTTTGTTTCTCAAAAACTTATTAAAAATTTCAATGATTTGGGTTTTTTCAAAACATTCTAGTTTTCCCCAAAATTATAAACAATATATTTTTTCAAAGATAATTTCTCAAAATAAATTTTTAACTATGGAATGAAATTGCTTCATCCAGTTCATCAGTGAAATTGTAAAATTTATTGATATGGAAGACCTAAAAGTATTATTTTTTTTCTAATGATTCAACTGAAATAACATTCTCTAGATTAGTGAGAATTCCAAAATCATTATTAGCTAACTGAATTAGGCTAAGGATATGGGTTAAAAAGCAATTATTTCATTATATTTTGAAAAATAAAAGAAAAACACATGAATCTATATGATATATGGATAGAAGGTGCTTGAGGAATTGTGTGGTGATCCATCTAAATTAAATTATCTTTAATATTTTGATTGAGGAAATTTCACTTTTAGAGACAATTGGAAATGAAAAATTTTCTGTATTGGTATGATTGGTTTCTCCAAATATAACATAATTGATGATATTATTTAAAAATAATTGAAAAATAATTTAATTTTTTATTTGTGAATTATCTGATTAAGGTTTCAAAATTAAATTTAAAACTTTTTTTTTGTAATTTTTTAAATTTTAAAAGAAAGATTTTATTTACCACATCCAATTTCCAAAATGTGTAGATTATAGATTTAAAATCTCAATCAAGTCAAAATGTTAAGTTTTAAAGTTCAAAATATAACAATTATGGGATTTGGATTCAGTATCTAGGAAATTTTAATATTACTTCTCTTTTCAAACTCAAATTTAATCGACTAGTATAATATTGGTAGAAATTTCTTTTAAAGGAAACTTAGTTTCTAAACCTTATAAACTAGGCAAGAAATATAATTCTTACTTAAAACCTAAAAACATTTTTTCCTGTTCTAAATCCTTATTACTAGTACACATTTATCTTTTTTACAAACTTAGTTTGATTTTGTTGGAGGTATATATTATAATACTATAATTATCGATGACTTTAGTAGATTTACAAGGGATTTCTTTGGAGCTTGTAAAATTAAGTCTTGTAATAACTTTATCAAATTTTTACATAAATTGAAAGATTAAAAGGATAAAAACTATTTTTCCATAGAAGTGACCAAGGTGTAGATTTTAATAACAAATAATTTGATGAATTTTTTGATTCTCAAGGTTGTAATATCTTATTATCTATTCTGAGAACACCTCAAAAAATTGTGTTTTTCTATGGATGAAATGTGGCCATCCAATAAATATCTATAAAAATCCAAAAATTAGTTTTCTATTTCTCAATTTTCATGGTCAAAGGTGTTTAATACTACCTAATTAATCATTTATTATATATTTGTAAGACCAATATTAAGAAAAACCCCTTATGAACTTTGGAATTGATAAATTACAAAATTTGGATTCATCAAAGTCGTTGGTTTTAAATTATTTATCCTTAATATAAGTTATAATATACAAATGTTTGAACCTAAATACAGTTAAGTCACATTCATTGGGCAATCAAACTTAATAAAATCTATTTGATTCTTCAATAAAAGAAAAATGACCCTAAAAACATCAATTCACATCAAATTTGATGTGAATCTTAGTAAATCACATCGATAAAGGAATGATGATGTTGAAAAAACCTAGTTTGACCCTTTTTAAAACTCAATAATACAAATTAATTTAGGATGATATAGAAACCCCATCTACTCCTTTACTCAAGTCTAGGTTAAGTTCCATCATCTTGAGAATGTTATCAGTGAACTAACATCTAGAGTTCACACTATACGGTCAGTTTTAAATAAGGTTGATCATTAATATTTTCTCTATCACCTTGAGCCTCATTCCATTGATGATGCTATAAATAATGAAAATTGTATACTTTCCATATAAGAATATTTGAACAAATTTTAATGGAAAAATGTTTGTAATCACTTGGAAAATCCTGATAATAATCTTATTATTAAAAACAAAGTGGGGTTTTCTAAACAAACAAGATCAAAACGGAAATATTTTCTATAAAAAGGATGTACATATTACTAAAGGCTATAATCACTAATATGGTATTGATTATGGTGAAACATTTTCACCTACCACTCATCTATAATAAATTATAAACATGTTGGAATTTTTTGATCATTTTAGTTTATAACTTTTTCAAATGGATGTGAGAAGTATGTTATAAAATGGATTTATTTTTGAAAATGTGTCTGTGGACCAACCACTTAGTTTTGAAAACCCCAGACATCCATATTATTTTTTCATGTAAACAAAATATCTATATAGTTTTTAAAATTCCCTTTATGATTGGTATGAGAGGTTAACTAAATTAATTTTATGAAATAATTTCTAAATGTGAAAAGATGATTACACCCTTTTTGTCAAAAACATTCCAAATGATTTATTAATCACTAAAATTTATGTTTATAATTATATATTTGTCCCAAATAATGTGACTCATTGTAATATGTTTTATGATTTAATGAATAGAGTTTGAAATTATTTTTATGGGGAAATTAATTTATTCTTTGGTTTTGAAATTTCATAACATTCTGATGGAACCTTTTTAATGTAATGTTAATACCCTAATTAACTTCTAAAGAAGTGTAGGATGATTCATTATAATGAAATTAAACTTCTCATGAATGAAAATTATAAGAAAACATTGGATGAAGCTGGTCAATTGGTCAATGAAAAACCTTTTTGATGTTTGTTTGGAAGTTAATTTTACCATACCCTGACCCATTGAGACAACATTTCTAGTGTTCTCTTTTGTTTTCATTTTCATTCCAATCCAAATAAATAACATTTTAAAGCCATAAGGTTGTTTTTTTTATTTGGAAAGAACTAATAACATGCAGTTATTTTGTACCAACGAAACCACTTTTGAACTTTCTTGTTTTTTAATGTAGATTTTTGAGTATTAAAACTAGATTTTAAAACTACTAGTGAAAATTTTCATATACTGGAAAAATTCCTCATCTCTAAATTTAGTTATAATAAAAACTTTGTTACGCTTTCTTTTAAAAAATAAGAATACATAGCCATTGGGAGTTGTCACACCCATGTTATCCAGATGAAACAAAATCTTTTGTAATTTGGGATAATATACTCTTCCATCCGTATCAAGTTTTAATACTCTAGTATGATCATCATTTCTGAAAATTCTATTCCACACTCATTCACTAATATCATGGACTTGTGATATCATTTTCTTTGAGATTAGTTTCACAAATGGATACCAATCTTGAATTTTTTAGAACAAACCTTTAACTTACTAATATCTTCACTAACCCACTTCTCTTGATTTATTTGACTTAACTAAATGTGAGTTGGGTATGATTAGTTTGTGATTATTATCTCTTAATAATTTATAAATATTGATAAAATTTTATTTTTTTTCAGATTTTTTTCCAAAATGGATTTCAAAATAACTAAATTTTTATTCAAAACTTTTCATAATTTGTAAAAATAAAGTGATTATGATAGTCTAGGAAAATCTTTGCTATATGAATACAAATAAGTGAATGTTTTTCTAGTGTGTATAATCTTAGGGATTTATCCCAAGAAAGTGTTGATTGGTTTTTTAACCCTTTATCTATACTAGACAAGATGATCGGGTCTTTACTTCACACCTAATTTGAAACTCTGAGTAAATTTACTAAGGTTTATTAATATAATATTTACATAACCTTGATGATGAATTGAGTTCTAAAAATACTTTTCTAAGTATCTTATTTCATTATTTTAGTATTATTTAGTGGCTCTGATCCCTTTAAACTCTCATAATGCATCATTTGAGGGGGGGGGGGAAATCTTGTTAATTATGAAATGATCCTCGAAGAAACATTTTATTCTTAAAATTAAATTCAAAAATAATTATTTCATTTTTCCAAAAATGTATAATTTTTTATTTTTATTTATAAAGATTTTAATATTTTATTCTAATTTTTGAACTCTGTTTTACAAATATGATAATTCTTTAATTTTTTTCCCAAATTTGTTTAAAGAATTATTTCTTTTTTCTTGTATCTTTAAATATAATTAATAATTATATATGTCATTTTAAAATTTACCTCCCTATTTTCTATCCCTGTCTATGAATTATTTTTGATGTTATAAAAGGGATAAGAGTTTAAGACTTTCTCTCAAAAGATAAGAACTGTTTATATGGAATTATTATAAAAAGAGTTTGTTATGGGATAAGTTTATATTTGTGGGGATATTTTTCTTTTTTTTCACAAAGTTAAGAAAATATTAGTATCATGGAAACTATTTCTATTTGTATTTTATGTTATTATATTCTAGTTTTAATTATATTATTATTGAAATTTTTCTGATCATCAAAATTGTGAGATTGTTGTTATTCTCATAATTATTTGATTTTAATAACCAAAAAACACTCATAAAATTGTTTAATGATTAATTTTAATTTATGGTATTTAGAATTAATAATATCATGTAATGAGTTTAATGGATCAACCAACATTTTATAGCTTCTCCACTATGCATTAATTCACACCACCTCATAAAACAAGAATTACAATGCATTGATATTAGTCAGACCACAATCGAGATCAATTCAACCTGGTCCAAATTACTATTTGAAGATCACGACGAAAGACCCCAAATTAATTTCATAGTCAAACATTATATCTTAGAATCTCAGGTAATGACACATTGTATGGTAAACATACATCGTAAAATGTTTCTATGTAGGAGTCTTCCACACCACAGTTTAAAATCTACGATACTACTGCCTCAAAATCAGAAGAACCATAAAAATAATCATAAAGGCTCCACATCATATCTCGAAGTATTATGATGTAATAAATATCTCCACACCCTCGATAAGTACACCACACCAAAAAAGGTTGTGATCCAATGTCTTCCAAGGATCTTTTAGTGTTGGTAAAAATTCAACGAACATGGAAAAAATCAACAAAAGGAATCATGATGGGTTTAAGGAAATTATTATAGGGGTTAGATCCTATAAATAGAGACCTTAAGTGGAATTGTAATTTTACAACAATTCAATTTCTCATTTGATCATAAATTCCAACATGGTTAGTTGATCATTTTCTCTCAAAAGTGCTATCAAATATAAAAATTCTATCTCTTTTCCAGAGTTTAAATATATTTTAGTATCCAATTACTATATTATACTATTATCCTTCTATCCCAGTGTTTATCATATTCATTGAGATAATTTAGACTAACATATAAAGTTATTGCAACATTGAAATCACATCATCTTTTTCTTTTATAAAAATTATGTTCTTACTACCAATAAAGTAAGGGACTATGGTTTTCTTTCTGTTCCATTTAAAAAGGAAAGAGAATTTATATTTTGATGATCCTAACTTTTTTTAAAGATATAGTTTCATTTTCATCTATTTTCCCACTATAACCTTAAAATTAATGGATAATTTTGGTATCATGGATACCAATAATTAAAATAGACTATTACATAAAATTAAAATGTTATTGAGGTGATAGACAAAGGGGTACCTTTATATTTATTACCCGACTTCCATAGAAAATATGTTATCTCATTTAATTTCTAAATTTTTTAATTATTTATCACTTTTTTATTTATTTATTATTTTTGTTTTATCTATCAATTAATGGTTAAATCAATTTATCATTTTTTTATTTGAATTGCTTAGTCCTTTTAAATCACTCTATCTTTTGTTCTACCTCTTTTATTATTATATATTTAATTATAGAATTTTTCTTTAAAATTTGATTATAGTTTTATTTCTTCAAAATTTTATAAATAATTTTTAGAACTCTTTTTTTTCCATTAAAATTTTAAAGGTAAATTCACCCATATTTCCATTTTACTCTACTCTAACCCACAAGTTGTTCCTGAGGTAGATTTTATATATTAATGATAAACATGGGTGTTCAACCCCACCCACATCAATAAGAAGGACTGGGTACCACCCTGAGTAATCAATGGATTTAGTTACCAAAGAGGGGGTGGGAGTTGGTCAATTATTCACTTTTATTGTACCTTACATTCCATATCCATTCAAATTACGTGTTTTCATTTTTTTGTGAAAATGGGGACTTTCACGATTAGGTGGGTTTATGTGTTAAGGGGGTGAGTATTTTATCACATGGAAAAAATGTTTCTTGTTACCAAGGGATGGAATTAGTATAAAAAATATAACTTTTTTTATTCAAAAGGAATATGTTTTTTCTCGCTAGATATAAGCTTTATGTTTTTTATTCTCTTATTTTTTGATGATTTTTGTATTGGATCTGAGTTTATTTTGAATTGCTGAATTATGTTCCCATAAAAATAAAAAAGTGGGAAATTGAATTACCTATGGAGTCGTTAATGAAGTTCTTTCTGGTTTACATTTTTATCAACAATAATTTATTAAATGTGGAATTTGAGGCCGCTGAGAAGTTCTAGGAGAGTTGAAATGTTTTGATATGATTCTAGGGAGATTTAAAATATTTTTAATAAATTGATCACATATTTATAAAACATTTGACATCCTTGTTTTTGAATAAATATATACTTTTTAGGTCACATGAATACCTCATAGTTGATCCTTATATGGTTAGTTTTCATCCTTATCCTTCAATGGTTGTACATGTTATTGATCTTGATGATTTATTCATATAGTCATATGTTTGTACATTCGGTTTATCAATCCAGTCAAGTCATTGATATAGTCACTTGTCACCTTCAGATAATAAATATTCGTGGTTGAGAGTTTGTATATGTGATCAATCTAGTTGGGTACATCAGATGATATTTTTTTAAAAGGTGAGGCCTTGGCCAAAAACGAAAAAAGCACAAATATTATTAGAAGAAAAATTACAAGAGTCTAAAATATGGGATCATATTACAATATTTTTTATGAAAGGAAATTAGAGAACCGAGAATGCCTTCAAATAATTTGATGTATTTATTTACTCCCATTTTGTCTAGAACATCTATAACCATGTTTGCTTCTCGATAAACATGTGTGATGTTATAGTTATGATCGGTAAGTGAACGAGTGAATTCCATCCAACAAGTGTTAATTGTACAAAAAAGATAAGATGTATTATGCCATTCCAAATTGATTGAACGATGATCATAGAGTCACATTCAATCCAAAGGATGTTTCATCTGAATAGATTGGAAATGGAAAAAGAATGTAACAAAAAAGCATCTCAGATTAAAGGGATGTGGAAATGACTAATTTACCCATGAAGCATCCAAGTATCTGATTGAGGTGATTCCTAAAGAAAGCTCCACACCCTGTAGGTCCCAGATTGCCCTTGGAGGTGCCATCAATATAGATTTTGATCCATCCAGGTCAGGGGGATCTCCTGAACATTTCTAAAGTGTGATGAGGCTGAAAAAAATTGCCTTTATTCCTTAGATTCTTTAGGATCCCAAAGTCATGCACGGTGTTGTGGAAATGTCCCTTTTGAACCAATGAATATTCATGTATGGAAATGACGATCCTCATCCGAAATGAATTTGATTAAAATAGAAGTTGTTATGGATAATAACATTTCTATTATTCCTGATCACATGATGTATTTCATCAACCGCAACTAGGAAGAGATTCTTAATTTACTAAGGACTTGTCATTTCCACACACTTTTTATGTTGAGCTTCGATGGAATCAAGAATCAACCATCTGTAGTAAAATATATCAAGAATATTGTTTTGAAGAGTACAAGTAGTAGTACAGGAGAGAAAGAGGTGGTTGTAATATTCTCTATGTTGATTACGAATTTTGAACTTAGAGCAGAGTTGGATTTCAAAAGTTTGAAGGAAACATTAAGTGGGAACTCTATTATGATCAAGATTCCAAATGAGATTAAATCTCTAAGGGTTTATCTGAGGTTTTTTGAATTGTTTCAACCAGTTTTAATCATTCTAAAAGTAAGATAAATAATGATGGTAGAATTTTTTTCGTTTTGCATACCATTGTGAGATGGTTCCCAAGTTAAGAAATCATTGGTGTTAGCGAAAGACTAGTTTTCAATGACATTTATAATAGTATCAGGGAGGTGATCTTGCTGAGAGTGTAAAATGTATCTGATAGAGCTATTGGTATTATTAAGAGTTTGATCAGGATATATCGTGGAAATTTAAGGTGTTCCAGTCCAGTTATCCAACCAAAATTTTAAGGATGAGTCTCTAGAGACCATCCATATGGAATTATTCATAATAATGGTAAATTATTATTTGATGGAAGGCCAGATTAATGAATTAATGAAGTTCGAATTGCCTGTTTTATGTTTTTAAAGAAACCTATTTTTGAGAAAGGTATTTTCTTTAGAAGTATTGTGAAAAATGTTCTAAGTGAGTATTGATAGAATGGATTCATTAAATAATTTGATATTTTTAATACCAATACTAGCATTCTCAATGGGCTTGCAACAAGTTGACTAGGGAACATTCTCATGTTTTATTTCCAAAATACTTCTAGTCTTGATTAAGTTATTTATAGAGGTGTTCATTTTTTTAATGAGACCAACAAACCATTTTAGGACCATCATGGAGTAAACCATCTTGGATACAATAGTGGATTTTACAAGGCAAGTCCGACCTTCCATATAGAGAGATTTACCTTTCCAATAAGATAGCTAATTTTGATCCTTGTCAACAATAGTCTCACAAGTGACAAGATTTGGGTCTGCCCCAAAAAATTGGAAGACCCTGATAAGTGAAATGGAGTATACCATATTTCAGACCAAGGTCACTTATAATGTTAAATTTTATGAATAAATTTATTTTGATGATGGTTTGATGATTATGTATGTCTTATATATGATTGTATTATTTAATACCATGATTTCAGATAAGATTTTCTAGAGTTTAAATGATGTTAAATGAGATAGTCCATTTGTAGTTTTCATGGGATTTCTAATTCAAAATTTTAAATTTTTACATAGGGTAAAATATTTTATTATGTCTTGATTATTTATACAACTATGAATCATAGAAATTTCCATAAATCATTAAGTAAATATCTTTTAAAATTAATGAAAAAATAAAATAGAAAAATAAATAATGAAAATATTTTCATTATTTGATATATAGTTGATAGTATAATGTAATTGAAAAAATTATTTTACAAAATAAAACTAATATTGAGAAAATCAATAAGGTAAAATGAATCTTGAATCAATCATATGATATTTTTATATTGAATAGGAATGATGTAGATTCATTATTGCGTGATCTCATTCATGATTAGATCATCTTAATGAAGGTGATAGGTTGATGGAACAACTTATTTTACAATCATAAACATCTGTATGTCAAAGTATCTCAATAAAAGGATCTAATCCCTGATGTAAATGAATAAAAAATTACGTTGAAGATATGAATCATTGATAATAAAGGAGTAACATACATGTATAATAGTACTAGGTTAAATAAAACCCTTCATAAACTCGTTTCTACAAAGTTCAATTATTACACATGGAATTAAATTATTCTACCCATTATACAGCACATCAAGAGTCAAGGATTAACCCATCCCCTCTCTTGTAATAACTATTTTATTAGTGATAATCTAGGCATGGTACCCAACAAAATATTCATGAATTAGGATATATTATCAAGGTAAAACCATGTAAAATTCTTTTATAATGCTTGATTTTTTTTATTTTAGACATTTGAAGATTATATTTTAATATTCGATCACGACTCTAACAAGTCACATGGGTTTAATCAATAAAATAAAACAATTATTAAAAATAACTAATGATTTAACCCCCTCTCAGTAGCATATCAACTGACCGAAGCACTTTTGAATGGACTGTTTGTACCTGAAATCATCCCAAGATGTGATTCTAAATAATTTTGATCGTTAACCAAGATGTCCATATTATTTTATGTCTCATTATAATAATAAAATCTCACATAAAAATATTTTTAATAGGGGAAGGCAATGTTTTTGAAAATTCATACCTGGAAAATAAAAAGGTCAAACTTGAAATGTTGAACCTAGCATAGAGATAGAAATATATAAATATATTTGTTGAAAATAAATTATCATCCTCTATTCTCTCAATAATAATTAAATAAGATCCACTTTATTTCCATATTTGTTTTATCATTATATACGTGGAATTTAAGAGGATTCTTGTGTTTATAGGGAGAACTGAAGGGATGGATAAGAGGTAATAAGTATTCCTGACTTGATGGTAGTTACCATATTAAAAGTGATCTAACATCTAACATAATTAATTATATTTAAATTTTTTTTTTATCTTGATGTTGTAAATATGGAGTTTATCCCATTCATTGGGAGTAATTTGAGATGATTCTTGAATCATATATTTTATGGATATATAGAATTATGGCCTTGTAATTAAAATATATCATTAAATAGGCATGAATGAATATTATATATACATTTTTTAAAAGAGTGAATTATGATACTAAATGGGATATGTTTACTTTATAAATTTTATCAAAATAAAAGGTAGGTGAAAAAATTTCTGGTTTTATTATTTAATATATTCCAATTGTTTTCTAAATGTTTTAACCTATGGTTTTAGATTTATATATTAATTTAAGGTTGAAAATCCCATGAGAATTTATCAAACAATTAGTTATGTTCAATATATCATTTCAACAGCCCTGTGAAAAAGTAGTTTTACGTTTTAATCAGATTCTATTGAATTATGGATTTTTTTTTCTAAATTAGACCCTCTTATTTTCTACACCAGGATTTGAGCATATAGACATAGAGGGAAATAATTTATGGTACATTGTTTTAGTGTATTTATACAACCCTATAAATTGTGTTTATATATTTATTTTTAATATGTGTGCGGAAATATAATTAAATATAATATATTAAAAGTTATTTTTTATTTTGGTATTGACAACAAAAAGGAGGAGAAATTTTAATCTACTTATTATTGGGGAGTATCTTCTATGTAGATGATAAATGAAATATTAATGATGTTAATATGTCTTATAGTATAACATATTGAACTAAATTTGTTAGTTACCAAGAATGTTGAGATAGAATTATGTTTCCCAAGAATGGTGTCATTATGTATTTTGAGGAAACAATGAATGATGATTGAAGGAATATGTTGAGTCTTGAAAGTAAGATTATGTTATTATTACTATAAAAAAGGAGAAATATTACATTGGATATTATTAGAGATATATTCACATGAAAAAGGTTGAATAAGTATATTAATTTTTTCAATAATAATATTTAATGAAGAATAATCATTTTGAAATTATTTTTGAAGGTGACATGGATAATGTTTCATAGAGTATAAAGGTATTTTGAATTATCATTGTGTGCACATAATATGGTAGGTTGTAGGTTTACTATATTCAATAAAATTGGGAAGTGTTATATCAAGTGTATATTATTCTCAGTATAATATATTTGTGAAAAATCTAGAAATCTTGATTTGAGGTTCAATCCTTATAGTTATCTCACTATAAGAGTGTTATATCATTTTGAAAGCTACTTGGATGATGTTTGTAGGATGAACGAAGGAATTAAATTTATTGGAATACCAATCATGTTCTCAAAAGTGTATATATTTTGTACATAAGTCACTGGAATAATTCTTAAATTTATTGAAGTTTATTTGAAGTTATTCTCAAGTAGTTTTTATTTTTTGAGTTCTTTTGAGAAATATGAAAATAATTATAGAAATTTTGGGTTATTGTATTTTATAAATTTTTCAATGTTCATGATGTATAATATTATTATTAGATTCTGAAATTTGGAAAAGGAATGGATGAGATTCCTTATATGTATGTGTTTTAGGAAACATTAAAATATGGATAACTAATGATTTTTTCCTACATGTGTTATATAATATGATTAATAAATTTATTTAGAACTCATCCCGAAATACTGTAAAGAAAAATCATGTGACAATTTTCAAAGGCATGCATAATTGTTTTCTAATGGTATTATAGATTCTTGTGACTGATTGTTTTTGGAAATTATTTTTCACAAAGTGATATATACAATATTTTATTATGACTATTTTTTATTTGAAAACCAAGAAGATATATAGAAAATTAATTAACATTTTATAGTAAATAAGTTTTTAAAAAACAAACTACTTTTTAGGAGAATTCATATTATTTTCTATTCAGTTCATGTTGAATATTTATAATGGTAAATATCTTACATAATATTTAATGATTATAAATTCCTTACAAAATGGTTTAGATAATGTTATATAGGATCCTATAGTTTGATAAAATTAGAGAAGATGATGTTTTTCCAAGAGGTAAAAGGTGATTCAATATGTTCATATTCCGAATGATGAATTAATATTATTATCTTGTTCTATTATCTAATGTTTCAAAAATCATGATGTTAATTTTGATTATCCATGATTCAATAAGAGCTATGTTTGGTGAAAAATATTATGAATTAAATACCAATTGAATCTATTTATGTTTTTATAGATGATTTAACATAGCAATAGGGAATGATTATGTCATGGAGAGAAATCATAAAGGAATATTAATCATAAATAAAATAGATATTTCATATAGAAATTTAAATAAGTCCAAAAAATGTTTAAATGGAATGAAATATTTTTCACAAAGCTTATTGAAGGCCGCATTGACTATAAAATGGGAAAATAAGCATGGTTATTCCATATTTACATAAATAAGCCTTGCTGTGAGAGAATTTATTTTTAATCATGACAATAACGACTAAATTTTATCATGAAGAAGTGGATTATAATGGTGCATAACATATAGATTTTTTAAGAAGAAGGAAAGAATACGTGACAATTAAATAAAATCATAGATAAGGTTTGTTCAGTTAAATGGATAAAACTATGATGATAATGGTCACCATAAAAGAAATAAATATAAATGATATTATTACTGTGATATTTATAAATATATTTTATTTGGAATTATAATTGAAATTTTATTATGGTGATAATACTTACATAATTCTATGAAAATTAAAGAAGATAAATAATAGAAGAAGGTGTAGAGTAGTATTGGGATGATTTAACTGATATTCCATTTTGAAAGGAATATAATTTGTATCAATTATTAATAAAAAACTTTTATTATCAAACATATTCAATGAGTCAAATAAAAAATAGGATTTAATTTGTATTGTTATGTATTTCATCCCTTTTCATTGAAGATTAACGGACAATGTAGGGAAACCAACGTTTCTCCAACATAGTGTTATCTAGGCCAAAAAATAACTATGGATTCTAGAATATAATATCCTAATATTGTATGGTCTAAAGAGGTTATAGAAAACCCTATTATTCATGGAATAATCCTAGTATCTAATAAAATGTAGTGGTGAATTTACAAGTTTTCTGCTCTCTTATTCTTATACCACATTCCTCTTTCTATTTCATCTTCCATTAATTTTGAATTCTTTAACCTCTTGTATAACAAAATTTTTTTTAACATAGGTTCATCCATATCTCTATCATTAGACACCCAATTCAAGATCTGAAGGATGCATTAGATAGCTCAATGTAAGGAAAACCCAACTCATACATCCTATTTTAGTTTCCCATTGGATCCTTTGTGATGTATACGCATAGGAACATTTTTCATAATATCATGGAACTAATCCATTTCTCATATTTCTCCCAAAAATATTGAAATATGAAGCTGATATCGGGAGAGGCATCATCTATGACCTTTAGGTTGGTAGTCACATTGTTTTCCCTTTGGGGTTTGATGTTTTGTAATTAAGCCACCATGTCACACACCATATTTGGTCAAGCATCTCTATTTAAGTGATTTATGTATTTAAAATTGACCATTTTAGAATCACATGTACTAGTTGATCCTGGATTAGATGTTCACATGTTGTGTGCAACTTATATGGTCACCCATTGGGTGATCTAGGTGAAATGGGGAAATATGATTTTTTTCAAAAGTTGGTACTCCCACATATCTTCTGGAATGGTTAAAGAATTTAGTATCCCCTAATATATAATTTTTTGATAGAACCCAAGGCATCCCTTAGGTGTTTGGACCAGTTATATTTGGAATTTTTAAGGTGGGAAATTTCCTAGATTAACATGTCACCATCTAAGTGACTCCATTGAGATTATATATGGGTTTCCCATGTTTTAATGAATTGAATGAGTTAAATGTGACAAAGAATGTGAATTGGATAATTAATGATGGGTTTCCTTTCTTAAAATAATTCAATTCTTTTTAAATGTAATGACCCCAAGTAATTGTAATGTCATGCTCTTGATTTATGCTTTATAAAATGATTCATACAAATTGTAATATTTTAAATGGGAATTGAACATGGATAAAGACATGAATAAGAGGTTATTCCTTATCTATTATGACACAATTTATTATGCCTTTATTATGTATATGGTGTAGATAGAAGATAAGGATGTGAGGTAATTCCCCTTGCTATTTATATTTAATATACACCTTTAGAGAGGTTGTGGTATAATGGTATGATATTGTTGAGTAATGAGATATCACAATTCCTTACATCAGGTGTTGAGCATGGTGTATCAAAAAAATGTTACTATAAAAGTAATGTGATTTACTCACCACATTCTATGATTAGATTTTTTGACCTGATGGTGCAATCATAATCCCAAGTGTTGTTTATGGCGTCTCTCGCTCTGTTGGGATATAGCGCGTGTACCAAATTACATGAGCACATAGGCTCGTTAGACTGGTTAGGGATGTCTGAGTTCTTCCATGGTCTATTCATCAGTATTATTATAAGTGTATGGCTACATAAATCTTCACATAGCTTGGAAATATAGGTGGAAGAAATATATATAAATTATATGTATTAATACTACTATATACAATAATTATTTATATTTATATTCAATCTATGTGTCGATAAATTTAAACCCTCCTACAGTTTTTTAGTAATTGGATTGGGTGGCTATTTCTTTATTCCTCAGTTACTCAAGTGACGTGGGGTGTAGTATGTTGGTGGTAGACCCTCTATCATTGGAATAATGTTGTGGTAATATTTTCTTGGGATTAATTTTTGTTGGTGTTTCATGTTTAATTATTATAAATGAAACATAACATATGAATTATGTGAAATCATCTCTCACTTGGGTAATTCCATGTGGAATTATTATACTTGAAAAGAACGAGAGAAAAAATGTAAAATCATCTCTCCCATAGATAAGGGTTCCTAATTTTTTAAGAGCGATGGATCCGGTTCAAGTATCATATTTGTTTCACTCATGTGATTTCTTTGGAAAAGGAGTCTTTAGTGTGGTTTCCTTAGAAGGAATGAAATCTGGGTCCTAATATATTGTCACTCCCATTATGCATCCTAGTTATTTAGATGCGCAGAATATAATATAAGTGATGAAGCATATTCCTTCAATGGGAATAGGGTCTTGTGAAGGGGGTTGATATATTCTATCATGGAATATGAATTCTTATAATAAATTATTTGTGATCGGGTAGTTCATGTTATGAATGGTAAATAACTGATCATGTAGTGTATTTAATATTTTTCTTGGGATGGGGGTTCTAGAGAATCTACTAGGAGTTTTCTATCGGCATGTCATGCCTACTGAGATAATGGACATTGTCATTCACACTGCCTAGCTGTTCTTGGAGGACACTTTGGAAGTGGTGGGAAAACCCCATTTCAGATAGTGTTGCAAAAATTTCCCTAATCTCATATCAGTATCTATGGATTACAACTATTATTTGAAATTTTGATTACTAGGATTAGGCCACACTAAAGGGTGATCTATCTTAAACATGTTAGCAAGATACAAATTCTCATCCCTATGGATTGATATAAGTGCATAACTAAGAAGTACTTCATAGAACTGAAAATTTAGTGGTAAATGCATTGGGCTAGATAATGTAGGATACGTTATTATAAAGAAAAATTGAATTTATAAAAAATGAATCATAAAAAATGAATCATCACAATAAAGAGTCGATATATATGGGACATAACACGCTTGAGAAATTAAGACATAAAATGAAACATAAGAAATCAATAAAAAACATAAAAGGAAACATGAGAAATAAAGAAAATGTTAGGTAATGAAAATGTTTGGACAAAACTATGTTCCACACATGATACATATACAAAACAGCAGTCACAATATTTTTCCACATATCAACAATACTATTAATCACTTTCTGATGATGAACAAATATCATCAACCTCACCACCTATATCTCAACATCCTATTACCACCTTCAAGAACATTATATTGAAAATTAAATAGTTTTGCATATTTATATTTAATATTTAAACCAATAAATGCTTGAAAAAAATTATTTTGAATATTTGTGATTTACCTGCTCTCCACCAGTTGATGCAATACCACCGGGTGGATATATATTCATCTGATGACGTATATAAATCAACGATTTCTGCAAAGAAGATATTTGATCCCCATGGTCTTGAAATGTGTTTAACAGAGAAACAATCTCTCTCTAAGCATATGCAAGTATAGACTGACTACAACCAGGAGTAGATGTAGTTGAAATCCCCGATGGCATGTCAAATCCTCATATAGTACAGGTCCCAAACCCATCCTGCACACTCTACCAGGATACTCCTTCCAATAGACTTTAGCAACTGGGTCATCTTGGGAGACAGAGTAGGA
Source organism: Viscum album (assembly GCA_963277665.1). NCBI lineage: Eukaryota > Viridiplantae > Streptophyta > Magnoliopsida > Santalales > Viscaceae > Viscum > Viscum album. The sequence continues at coordinate 2,004,222,655 of OY728137.1, forward strand.
CTTCATAGGATTGACATCCCATATTTCATTAATTTTTACCAATAAATCATATATCAATATATATTAATGTAGTTAAAACTGATAATATGTTATTATAATGAAAAAATGAGTTCACACCCCAAATTCTTTGGTAGACTCATTAACAAAACTACCATCAGATTAATTGTGAACATCCAACCACACTTCAGTTTGGGATGCTTCATGCCCTAAACTCTGTGACTGCATTAAACAAAGATAAATCAATAGTTTAATATATTAAACATATAATATTGTATTATAAATATTTAAACTAAAGAAAATATTTCCAGATTCAATCGGCTTCTAGAAAAACTTTTTGACCCCGTTGTGTGAGGGATGACTTGCTTATCCCAGCTTGATGCATTCTTTCTTGAGAGATCTTGAAATAAATAAAATTCATTTTAATATTAATGTATTCAATGTCATCTCCTCTTCATATACATGTATAAATGTAAAATGAGGTTAATATAATAATATATATTTAAATACCATCTTCTTCTCATCACGATGTCTGTCAACAAAAACCTTCCACTGTTTTTTGGGTACCCCATTGGATAACTTATCATACATTTGTTGGATGGTCAATGAAGTATCATTGACATCGCTCCAAAATTTCCATTTGAAGTCTTTCCATTTCTTACCAATATTTTTCAATGTCCACTTTGTTTATATCACATCAGCAACTGTAATTTGGAAAAACATATGAATACATAAATTCATTTTGAACATATTAATAACATGACATTAAATTACACCATAATGTATTAAAATTAACTTTATTTGGGAATCAAAAACATCATTTTACAACTTTGAGGCATATGCATCTAATAATCATAAGAAATAAGAAGAGAAATGGGTTCCACTGCCATTTGTCCTAGAATTTGGCCAAGTAATCCCGCGGCGTCATCCGTAGGGACCCCATATGAATCAAATGGGACAAATATCTTATCTCCATTCATATTCGAAAAATCTGCACTTTTTATATTTTTCTCCACAGTTACATTTCTGTGATATTTAATGAAAAAAATTAGTATAAAAAAAGTGCATTAAATTTATTTATATTAAAATTTGTACCTATAATAGTGACCCTCCAGTATGCCGGTGATGAACTAAAAGTGGCGCGCCGCCGCGCCGTTGCTGAAGCTGCTAAAGTGGGAGTTGAGGACTCATCTTCTTAAGGGATGCTCATATAGGGTGTGAGAGATGATCCAGGGGGAGATATTGTATGGTCCAGGCAACTGGTTGCTCAGATTCCGTAGGGAGGGAGACAGATGGATCGTCATCGCCGTAGTAGTGGATGAAATAGTGTATTGCTTCATCCTTGGCATTCCTATAATTTAATCAAATAACATTTAGTTCAGAACATATATTTCAAAAAAATATGAATAATTTTTTTTTAAAATGTTAGTTGATGCCCATAACTGAAAAAACAAATATGCATAACAATGATAATGAATGACTACACAAATGAAGTAAGTGGTTGCTAAATGAATAAATAATTGTACATACAATAATTTTACACTTCAATCATGTCAATTTCCTGCTCAATTACATCATCCACTTCATTCATCCTTGCTAGAATAATATTTTCAATATCATGATGGACTAATAATTCTACTTCTTTTTGTTGATGAGATTAAATTTCAGAGGACAAATATTCCATTTCATCACCCATATCATAAAAATATTATTGTATTACATGAGAAACTATACTCCACCCTTCATCCACAACATCATTCACATAATATAATTTTTTTTCATGAGATGATAAGATATATGGATCATACCATTCATGATCGAAAACACCCATCAAGCGAGAGAAGTTCACAGAAGTAAATTGCATGGAATCTATTTTAACACCTCTAATAATATCGACCCAATTGAATTTGAATAAAACAACTAAAAAATTCCCATGGTAGTTTAATTCAATAATATCATTCATCTTTCCAAATTATCCCACTTTAGAAAATATAAATATACCACTATTCTATGTTTTCAAACCCCTTTCTCAATTGACTGTATGAAATCTAAAGCCATTCACGTTGTTAGCGTCAAATTTATAACTTGTTTTAGAAGTACTTGAGAACGAAACATAAAATCTTATAACAACTTTTCTCGAGTATCAATATTCATGATCTAAAAGAAGAAATATAATTTATTTGATTTACAAAATATATGTGTCAAACTAATATTCATATTTATTTAAATATTTATGAACTTACCCATCATGCAAACCATTCTACAAGATCTTTATTAACAACATTCATTATATCTTTTTGATTTAGTGTTCAGCCTCTCATTCGTCTCTTTGTTTGTATCCTAAACTCTTCAATAAATGGATATACAATTTCACTGTTCAGTAGCACATATCTATGTGCCTGTAATAATTCAAATAATGTCAGTGTCACATTTGAGGTCCTCCCAACTGATCGTCCAATAGGAGGAAATATTTTTAATTTTTGATGTATTTGAGATTGATTTGATGTGTCTTCAACAAGTGCAACTCGATTAAATATTATTTCAATATCATCCAAGTATCTATAATAAAAGTTAAGACACTCTTCATCCAAATATCATTCAGCAATAGAGCCTTTTCGGTAAGCTTTATCTCTCACATATGATTTCAAATTCCCAAGATATCTGTGAAATAAAATAAACAAAGTTTTTCATTTAATTAAGTGACAATTTTTTTTACTTAACTAAAAAACATATGAATAAATTACCTCTCAATTGGATACATCCATCGATAATGAATAGGGATGCCTAATATAGATTCCTCAAACAAATGCACAGTTAAATGCATCATGATATTAAAAAACGATAGAAGAAAGATCATATCCATTGCACAAAGGGTCAATATAAATCTCTCTTAAAGGTTTTCAATCTGAAATGGATGTAGTGATTTCTCACAATGTTTTCCGAAAAAAGTGCAGAATTGGAGTATAACAACAATAACTTTTTGAGTTACAAATGTAAGAAATGCCAATGGTAGTAACTTTTGAAACAAAATATGTGAATCATGACTTTTTAATCCATTTAACTTATAATTATTCAAGTTAACACACCTCAAGATGTTACATGAATACCAATAATATATCTTCACATTATTTAAAAATTTAAGGAATGTATCTTTATCCCAAATTTTTATTGCAAAAATTGTCAGAGCATACTTTTCATTTTCATCTGTCCAAAGATCACATTTTACATCCATTAATTGTAAGTCATTGCGAGCATTCATATGATGCTTTGACTTTCCATGATCATTAAGAAATGTAAAAATAAAATTGTCCCAGAAATTCTTCTCAATATGCATCACTTCAATATTATCCCGCAAGAAATTAAATTCCCAGTACAGAAGTTTGAAGAGTACACTTTTTTTCTTCCATTGTTGCGTTATGATTTCACATGATGATGCACTTCAAAACCATTTACCACTATCATTAAAATGATAAATCTTACCAAATTTGGTTCAAAATTTTCATGTTGTGTAAATATTTCAAAACTAGTTAACAACTTTAGATGTGGTATACGATCAATGAAACCATTAGATTTCGATTTGTTTAGCCGAAATCTATGAGATGAATCGAGAAATCTTCGATGGCACAAGAAGCACCATTTTCTACAGTGAGGTAGCCCTTTGGGATCAAATTCATAGTTACAAATAAGACAAGCCAAACCCATGTAAATGTTTAAACCAGACAAATTCCAAAGCTCATGGAAGCTTCTAATGGTCCACATTAAAGAAACATTCATTTTGATCATTGTTTTAGAAGAATCATCAAATGTCTCAACACCGTTGCTCCATAACTCCTATAATTCATCAATCAAAGGATGAAAGTATACATCAATATCATTTCTATGAATTTTTTTTCAATGAATAATCATTGAAATGATAAAAGATATTTGTTTCATACACATCTATGGAGTCAGATTGTACGGGATCAAAATAATTGGCCAAATGCTATAACTGGTACTCGAAGTCCCAAATGGGTTGAATCCATCAGCAACCAATCCCAATCAAACATTCTTAGGATCAGATGGTAAATTTTGATGTAATGAATCAAATGTCTTCCACGATTTTGAATCTCATGGATGTCTCATTATCCCATCATTGTTATTATCTACTGAATGGAACTTCATGTGTTTATTAATTTTTGATGACATGAATAATCTTTGCAATGAAGGATTTAAAAGAAAGTAATGAAAAACCTTTGCGGCTGTGTTTCATTTCTACTTATTCATGAATGTATGTTGATTCAGACTTCCAAAATCACCCATTGATTACCATCTAGAAGAAGAACATTTTTCGAAATTCTATCTACTTGAATCCTCTCTCCAATAAAGAATACAATCTTTGGGACAATCATGTATTTTTTTATAATTCAGACCAAGACTCTTAACAACTTTTTTCATATCATTAAAAGACTTGGGGATTTCTGCTTCAAGAAATGCATCACGCAATAATTCAAATATCATAGAAATTGCCTTATTTGTAATTCCAAATAGACATTTGATATGGTAAAACATCAGTAGAAAAGAAATATTTGAATATTTCAAACATCCACTATAAAACTCTTTATTTCTTTCATTAACAAAATCATGAAACGTATTTTCCCCAATGAAGTTTTGTCTTACATTTGTATACACATAATAAAGAGGAGGATCTAATGACATGTTACAATCTTGATCAGGTTGTGTTACAGTCTCAAAAATATCACTTGTCACGTTGCAATTTGTAGCACCCTCTTCTGGTTGTTCAGATATGTTTTGATGTTGACAGTGGTGTCTTATATTGCCGAATACATCATTTATGAGGTTTTTAATTTCATTTTCCATTGTCGATGAAGTTGAGAGCTCATTCTCTAAATTAACATTAGTTCTCAAACTTTCTGTAACGTTCGATTCTCCATGCCAAATCCAACACAAATATTGATCCGGGAATTGATTCGGTATTAAATGTTCATAAACATCATCTCTCTTAAAAGATCTTCTAAATTTACATTTTGTAAATGGACATATTATTCTCCCTTCAATGGATTGATTGGAAATTGAAAAATCTAAAAACTCCTTCAAACCATTAATATACTAAGGTGTGTTCCTCTGTAATGTGATCCAGCTTTTGTCTATGTATATGACAATGTGCCTACACAATATTAAAAAAATTAAAACACATAGTTACTACTAAATAGGTAAAGAGATTCATATATAGTAGTTGAATATATATATAAATATGTTACATATGGTTTTCCTATATAAATAATATGGTAAATCACCCACTAGAAAACCAAAGTACACATGTGCATGCATGTGTATGATTATACACATGTGATTTCAAAATCACTTGAAGAAACAAGAAGATAATGAGTATTTTCATAGGAAATATACATGTTAATAAGATAGTGAGTATTTTCATATATATTTGAGAAAGTTCAGCATTAGAAAAAATTTAAGAGTTTAATTGAAGCATTATAGTAGAAGTCAACTTGCAGAGCATTGGGATATTTTCAAGTTGATCATTCTGATATAGCAGTTCATTGAATTGGAAGTATTATCTTCTACCATTCATTAGAGTATACTGAATTGAGTTTCTGGAAAAGTTATTAATTATATTTAGTGAAATTCATTAACTTTTATTCATTTTATAATAGGAACTATAATTTCTACTTTGAGATTAATATATAAAAATAGGTTTTTCCATTAACATGATATATAAATAAATAAAATATAGAACATGAACTTTATCAATGCACAAAATTTATAAAACATTGTATAAAGATGTTTTTCTAGAAACAATTCCAATTCAAAACTCATTAATATATCCTTAAAACATCACCCCATTTATAAAAAGAACACTTACATGGTTTAAAAACATATCAAAGGAATTTCTAATAATGGCTAGAAAATTTAATAATATCCCCTCACTTGAACGCTTTAACACAAAAAACACAAAGTAAGGAAAAAAGGATAACGATGAAGAAAAATTTCCTATAGAAAGTCCTAATGTATTCCAATAAACAAGTGGAACAACACAAATCAATATCAGTAATAAATCATTGGAGAATCAATGCTTCAATGAAATTCCATCCAAGTAAAAAAGCAATACACAAGATAATAAATAATTAAATGTATAATACATGATAAATATCCTGAGGAAACACATTAGGAACTAATGGGACAAGTACAATACATGAAAAGGTGGACCTAATTCCATCAGGTTAATGGTCACACATCCATCAAACAAATCACTCTAAACCCAATATCATTTGTGACACCCCACTAGCTCGGTATTTTGTACAACTAGTGGTAACTTGAAAGTGTGTAATCTCAATGTTCCAAGAAACATCCCATGGACTCCCACTTAGTATCCTAGGGTTCCCTATAAAATAACTAAAGGAGGTGATACACATTTAAAGTGAATGTCATACAATGTTAATAATAATAGTCAAAGGCTAGAATAATAAATGAATCCTTCCCACATCCCACATTTAGCTTATAATGAACCCCCACCCATAAGAAAATCATGAATTACATCACAAAAAACCATCACATGGATACACAGAGCATCATAAATAAATGAAAAGGGTCTCAATAAGGGAACAACGAACCAATTAACTAAAATATCACATCACAAAGTGTCATCTAAGACTTTCAATTACCACATGTAATATTTACATTTGTAAATACCTTTTTAAAAAGTTTTGGAATTCAAACACCAATATATGGGAAATCATAATAATTTCCAAAACACAACCAACATAACCCAAATGAATCATAATTCCATTTCATAAAACAGCATGTACATTTGAAATATGGAAACCATATAACCCCCAAAGGGTAACCCACTTTGAAAAACCAATTTCCCTTAAAACCAAATGAACTTGTGTTTTTCTTTATATTAAACCATTATTTAAATTTTATAAAACATGTCGAATGTATAAAAGAAAAATTTACAAAAAAATTTCATTTAAACATGAAATTAAAACCTTTAAGAAACATGAAAACCATGTTAAGTTATATAAAACCATTATAAACCAAATCTAGATAACCCACATCCTAATTATCTGGAATATAAATTAATTTAGAAATCCAAGAACACATAAATATCTTAAATAAAATTCAATGAAATTGAAACACTATCCTAAATAAAATTCTCTGGCGGTAGGGAGGAAAGCTAGGGTTCGAGTCTCATGGGGGTTGGGGGAAGAAGGTGGGGTCGTGGGGGTCAAGGGCAGAAGGGGGTTTAGGGTCGGGTGTTGGGGGGATGTAGCACAAATGTCCGGTTGGTAGCGGGGAGGCAAACTAGGGTTTGGGGATCACTCACGGGGGTTTGAGGGAAAATGGGAGTCGAGGTCAGGGGGAAGTGTCACCACTGAAAAAATAGTGTTTAGGGGAGGTTTACAAAAACTCCACTAAAAGACCGCCACTAAAATATATTTATGTTGTAGAGATTTTTAAAAACATATTTAGAAAACATGGATAGGTAAGGAAAAATATTTTTAACTGAAGATAGAAATAAATTCTGCTTTTCTTAAACAAATATTATCATGAATTTTTAGTACCAAAGAGAGGAAAATGGTACAATTACTTGTACATTTAATTAATAAATATTGTATAAGTAAATATATTGGGTTACAAAATAAATACCAAATGATTCTCCAAATAGAGACTTAAACATAAATAATCCTGAACAATGATAAGATAGTTAAATAAACCCTTAAAACTTTGGTAACTATTGAATTATAATCTCCATGAAATTAATAACATCAAACGAAAAATAAAATAAAATAATGATAAATATATCCATGTTATAACGTATCAAATGGTATGTATATATTCCACACAAAATAAATAAGTGGTGATAATGGTGTATGTCTCACGGAAGTAAAAGTGAGACAAGAAGACCTTACCATTGGTTAGATTTTCATTATACGTATTCAAAAATACTATGTAATAAATATTGATTTATTAGAAATGGATTACATAAACATACTCATATTTATAAATCTTACCATATGTTATTAACATATAATTCTTGACCACCCACTTAGGAACAATTCTTTATTAAAATTACTATTATGGGTGATAACTGTTTCATTTTTAATATATTTTTTATTTTTATAGTTTTGGTTCTGGTAATTTTATCATATTTCCATCATATTAATAATTCTTAACATGATTTAAATATGATATATATTAATTATATAAATACTTATAATAGTCTACAAAAGTTATAGATAGAAAAAAGAGTTGTGCCGTTCATAGAGATAGTAGGCCGTTAATACACATCAACTCTATTTTCTTTTTTTGTTGGATGGAAATAATTGTAAATTATATGTCAGACTTAAGGTATCATTAATATATAATATTAATAAAAAAATTTCATCAAATATGGTTTTATTACCTGCCATTTCAAAAAAAAAAATGAAAAATGAATCACCTCACATTGTAGAGGCAGTAGTCTACACTAATGCACATTAGACATTATCACTTTACAATGGTTTGGGAGGTAAGAAGTTATATGTTTTATTATATTTATATAAGTATAATATTGTCATAAATTATATATATATATATATAATTCATTATTATCTTCATCCGTGAGAGGTGGTGATAAAAAACAAATTATATCAGTTTGTGAGGCGGTAGTCTTCGATACAAACAATCCATAGTTTTGTTTCCCATTAGTGCAAGAAAAAATGGATATCGGTTATTAAATTAACATAATAATATATAATTATTTTTTATATATTGGTTTTATATTTCATTATATTTGATAATATTTTAAGGAGGTTGAAGATGAAATAAAATAAAATTGCTCAATTATGAATGGAAATTCTTATTTTGAAAACCTTTTTTGGATTGCACCAAAATCCTTATTAAGAGGGTTTAATAATAAAAATAATGCATATATGAAATCATTAAGGAATTATGGAAATGAATTTTCTAGGTATTTTCCAATAAAAAGGGATTTGGAAGTGTGAATAAGAGAGGATATGGGATTACCTTTTATAAGTGGGGGAGATGAGACACATGGGGTTTCTAAAAATAATAAATTAATCCCATGTTTCTTAGATGAAAAAAGGATTAAAAAATGGGTAATTATAGAAAATGTTATTATATAACGTATAAATATGGATATAAAATAGAAATTGGACAAATGTTTAGGTCATTTTAACCCTTATCTTCTTCGTTTAGCCCTGGTATACCTGTTTTAAACATAAATAGGGTAATTAATTTTTACTGTTATTACCATTCATTATAAAAAAATAAGTTGAAGATATTATACAATATTAATTATTATTATTCAAAATATATAATCCATTTTTCCAAATTTAATTCAAAAAAGTGTCATAATTCAATTTAAAATCAAACCTGTAGACCTAATGAAAAAACAGTTTTGCAAAGGAAATTATTTCAAAAGTATAAAAAGTTTTTATTTTGAAATTTAACATAAAATTGATAAAAATTACCTAAATTGGATCAATTGTAATATAATTGAACTAATTTCACTTTTAAAATATATTTAAATGAAAATTGGACTTGTAAATGCTTCAATCAAAAAGGTAAGTTTCAATAAAAATATGTATTTTTAAATATTTACTAAAAAAATTATCATTTAAAAAAATTATTAGATATTCATTATAAGATAATTTAATCCTGATGATTCAAAAAATTAAGTTAAATTTATGAAATAAATTTTAACAAAGTGATAAAAATTAATTTTAGCACAAGTAAACAACATACGACAAAACCAATTAATTTAAAAAATCCATTTTTCAAAAAATCCTTTATTTTTATTTCAAACGTTTTTTATTTTTATTTATAATAATTTGATACAAAATATATTTATTTATATATTTTTAATAAATATTCTTTTAACTATTTATTTTATCATATTCATACCCTTTGATTTTATTGCTAGGTTATAACGATGTACTAATTTATGGTTCTTTTAGTCCTAGGGTTCCTTGTATCACATGTTATCTAAGAGACTATATTTAAATTGAAATATATAAAAAGTTATTAGGGCATTAAATTAATCTATAATTTATAAAATTTATTCCTTTAAGTTTGTAGATTCACACTTTATAAAAATATTTGGGTAGTTATTCATTATAACTTCATCGAGTTCCCATGTCACCTCTTCTATATTATGAGTTCTCCAAAGTACCTTTACAAGAAGAGCCTTTTGATTCCATAACAATTGTTATATAATGTCCAAAATGTATATAGGATACTGATAGTAATATTGTCCAGTTCCGATTCTATTTACTCATTGGAAATCACATGAATTAGGTCTAGAATGTACTTCTCTAACAATGATATATGGAACACATCATGTTCTTTAGAGAGACTTAGTGGAATTTTCAAATGGAAAGAGAAAAATATAATTATTTCTAGGATTTAAGATGGTGATATATACATGGGGATCTATTTAACTTTCTTACCAAGCCTTATAACACCCTTCCAAAGAGATACTTTCAGGAAAATGTGATCTCCCACTTTTAATTCAAAATTTTTCCTCTTATTATTGGCATATGGCTTTTTCCTGCTCTGAGATGATTTGATATGGGTTTGAATAGTATTTAAATTTTTGATTGTATCCTCCACAATTTCTAGTAGTTAAATATTCATTTCACCAACTTCATCCTAGAATGTTGGATCATGACATACCATTCCATATAATGCTTCATATAGTTCCATTTAAATACTTGAATAAAAGATATTATTATACGAAAACACTACCAAATATAAATAATGATACCACATACCTTGAAAGTAAAGATATCATGAAATCAACATTTATTATAATGTTTGAATAGTCCTTTCAGACTTCCCATCAGTTTTAAGGTGATAAGTGATAATCCAATGAAGTTGTGTATCAAGAGCCTTCTGAAGACTTTTCCAGAATTTTGATGTAAAGTGTGGATTAAGATTAGAAAAATTGAAAGTGCTTCACCAAGAAGTACTAAAAATTCATTAATATATAGTCAAACAAGGTGATAAATAGTTAAATCTTCTCTTATAGTGAGTAATTATCCATATTTGGTGAGTTTATCAATAATAACCCATATTGTATCATTTTTTCTAGGTGACTATGGTAATAGAGTGAAAAAGTTCATTGTAATGTCATCCCATTTCAATAAAAGAATAGGTATATGTTATATTATTCCACTATGATTCTATATCTCATCCATTATATTTTGAAAAAGAAAACATCTTGACATATAATAAAAAAATTTCTGCTTCATATTATCCAACTAGAAGTGTTCCTTCAAATATCTAAACATATTCTTTCTACCTATCAGTATAGAAAAATTTGAGCTATCAGCATCATCAAGTAATTACCTCTTACACATATGTATAGAAATAAAACATAGTATCCTCCCAAATTATAGGACAACATCTTCCAAAAATAAATCTTTCAATTTTACATCATTGAAAGCATTAATTTTCTTTTGAAAATTCTCATCATTAGGTTGAGAAATTTTAAACTTTTCCAAAAAACACGGTTTAACAATAATCAAGGAAAAGTGTTATGTCTAACATTCCTTATTGATTACTAGATCCATCTTTACTAAACCAATGAACATAGGATCCCTATGGATCCTAATTTTTGGAAGGATTCCATGATTTTCATACTCAAAGCATCTTCAACATTATTTTACTTCCCTGAGTGGCAGTGTGTTGAGAAATTATAGTCCTTGAGTATCTTGAGAAATCTGATTTTCCTCATGTTGAGGTATTTTTATGAAAATAGGCAATTAAAACTCTTATGATCCATATATATCTCACACTTTTCACATTAGAGATAATGTCAAAATATTTTCAAATAAAATATTATAACTTCCAACTCAAGATCATGGGGTGGATATTTCTTTTCATAAAACATTAACATCATTGATGCAATGTAAATACATTTATAATAATTTATATAGACAAAACCAAGAACCATATTTGATGCATCAAAATATATCAAAAAAACCATTATTTTATGATGGTATATTCATAACTAGATAATTCAAAAATATTTGCGTTAATTCTTCAAAACAATATTCATATTCTATTGTTTATAATAACATAAACCCTTTACACGTAAGCTTGGTTTACATGTTAACAAATTTTAATTTTTTTAAAAAATATCTGATATAAAACCTTTAACCCAATGAAACTACATACCTCAATTATGTTCATTAGTGTAGGACATTCTTGTATTTCTTTTTTCTTTATAGGATCAACTAAGATTCATTTATTGGATACAAAATGGCCAAGAAAAGAAATATTCTGAATCCAAAATTCACACATTCTAAATTTTCCATATAGTAATTTTCTTCTAAGAGCCTCAATAATTATCCTTAAGTGATTCTCATAGTCCTAAAATATCTTATATTATAACATGATATCATAAATCTATACCAAAAAAAGATATCAAGATATTCCTTGAATAATATGTATATTAGATCCATGAAGACAGATGGTGCATTAGTCAATCCAAATAGAATTTCATTGAAATCATAATGTTCATACCTCTTTAAAAGAATTTCTTCAAAATATATACTTTATTTACTCTCAATTTATAACACCCATAATGAAGGATAATCTTCGAAAAATATTGAGCTCTGCGAAGTTGACCAAACAAGAAATCAATGCACGGTACAAGATATATTTTACGATAATATAATTGATTTAGAAATAATCAATGCACAACCTCATTGATCCATCATTATTTTTAATGAAATGAATATGTTCTCCTTAAGGTGAAGCACTGGGTGATATAAATCCCTTATCAATCAAATCCTCTATTGGATTCATTAACTCTAGAAATATCATAGTGGACATTATGTACAGAGTCTTTGATATTTATTTTACATCAGAGATTAAATCAATGAAAAATTTAACTTTATTGGAAAATTTAGAATATATAAAGGTGTAAAAAAATCCAAATTCAAATAAAGAATTATCAAAATTTTAGGATATTATTAAAGTATCCCCACCACTTGATAATGTACATCAAACTTGGTTGTTGTGATTGTATAATCTTAGGATTCATCCCTAGTCATTTTCTAGGAAACATATCCTCGATTCCTGGGACAATAATTCAAATTTTGTCTCATATTCTTATATTTTAATATTTTCACATTGAGAGATTCTTTCTTTCCCTTGCAAGCATGATCATGGTGGCCTTTTTCTCCTCACTTTTCAAAAAAATTACATTCTTAAAAATCATGTTCCATGGTGTTTCCATCTATAGTTTTTACATGATGGAAATTTCACCCATTACTTCTTCCATGTTTCCTTATTTAATTTTAAATCATGTTCAATATCCATATTATTATCTTTATTTCCTTTTAATACATAAGAATTTTAGAATTATTTCACTCTATTGTTAATGCATGATACTATGTTCTCATATAATGAGAAGTTTTGGGAGACTATTTCCCTTCAAAGGATTTTGTTTTTACCATTAAAGAAATGATCAATAATTATATTTGGATTGCATACATAGTACACAATATGTCTTTCTAACCTTGTAATGTTAGACTCAATCTTAGACTTAAGAATTGTCTCTCTATAACCTCTCATTCCTCATGAAGAAAAATAATTTTTTCCAAAAAGCATACCTTAAAACCATTCAATTATTTTCTCATTATTTCATCCTCATACTTATTGTTTTGAATCAATGAACACCATTAGTCCACATATCTTGAGAGATGATAAATATCCATGACAACCTTCTCCCGTTCAATAATTCCTAGAGTGATAAATTTCATTTCTATTGAGAATATCCATTGTTCACCCACAAATAGATTCATAGTTCTATTGAATGATGGAGGTTGATAACACATGAAGTGGTATAAAATTGGTACACCAAAATTTAGATCTGTAGGATAATCCATATTAGCTAGGTTATTGGTCATAACCTAAGTTATCTGCACCAAAATAATTATAATTTGTTCAGCTTCAGATGTAGATTCATTTTCTTTCCTAAGAGGATAATCCCTAAAAAGATTACATTATTTTATAAGGTTCCCATTCCATAAAATGGGAACCATATATAAATAATGAAATACCCTATATCAGATTGTAACATTATGAAACATCATGTATAATCCCAAAAATATTGGGTTCGATTAAAAAAAGATCCCTAATCTTTTTTTTCCACATCACCTTAAGTGAACCTCCTCATATTCTGTTGGCTGTTGACAAGTAGAAATGGTTTAAATTAGAGATGTGAGGGGACTATACCCCCATATCAGAGTTCATAACCAAAATTAAATAAACAAATATCATACATATAAAAGTAATAAGAACTAATAAATAAATTTATACATGATATAATAAAATTAAATGAAATTAAATTTGAACAAAACATGTAAAACATATAACCAAGAATCTACTAGGCTAGTTACATAACATAGAAAAATAAAAAAACTACAAAAGGGATCTAAAAAATCACCGATCCAAACCCATGTACCCATATGACACCAGTTGAGAAATCATTCTCAAATAAATAATACTCAACACTCTCCTTAACCGAAAATTATGATTGAAATAAACATGTAATATCTTCTTGGGTAACCAAGAAAAATGATAGCCTAAGCTGAGTGTGAGTAAAACTAAGTAGGCCACCACCAATGGTGACTAATGTAAATAAAAGTTAGAGAAAAATTGTATGTAGATAAATGTAAAATAAGTAAAAATTATAGAAAATAAAAAAAATTTAAGGAACACAATAAAACATTTTATGCCCACTAGCCCGAGGGTTCTAAGGTAACACCCAGGCCATTCAGACATTCAATAATTGAAACCAGTCATCTAATGAGGAATATATGAGGTACTTAATATCTAAAAAAGGAATTTTTTCTATTCATTAATCTAATAGAGGAATAAAACATAAATCCATGGTACCTGACTCATGTACCCATTCCATTAGTTCCCAGATCATTGGTCTGACATCACAATAATATATCAAAATCAATATCAAACATGGATGGAACCTCCATTCCATACTTAACCATTTAGAAAACTAACATCACTGATACTTAACATCATGTCTATCAGACTAATAATGGAACAGAATAGTAATTCTTGGACCATCAGTCCGACATCCATCTATTCAAAACATCGACGGTTCCTAGATCATGAGTCTATATTAGTCCAAGGAGGAGGATCATAAATCCAACATCCTATTTTACATGGGATACCATCATCTCACAAAGCATAAGTCTAGTTATTTAATCATAAAGTTTACTATCAGTATACATTTCCTAAGTCTGACACCATATCTATTGTATAATACCTATTCCCAAACCATCAATCTATCACATAAACCATTACACTATTTCTAAATTACCTATTCTCAGCCCATCAATCTAAAACATTAAAGATTGCATCATTTATTAAATACCTATGTGAAACATAAATAACATAAAAAACGCTCATACAATGTAAAACAACACTTTTTAAACCATTCACACTAACTAAGGCTCCTACAGACAATAAAAACAAAAACATGCCTCAACAAATCCCAACTCATTTTCACATGTTGAAATAAACTATAAAAAGAACCCATGTTAAACATTTCAAAATAACCCTTCTCAAAATTGGGTCTTTATCATTGAAAACTAAACAAGTACCAAGGCCTTCATTTCCATTTAAACCATAAATAGTTCCATTAAGGCATTTTCCCCAAAATTAAACCACACACCTTTCTCAAATATACTTTTGAAATATATTTAAAACCATTTTTTATAAACCACTTGGAGGTCAACATGCCATTTCAAAACACAGATCACTTCAAAACATATCTTTCCCTATTTGAAACCCAAAAAATTATTCAAACCATAATTCAAATATTTAAAATTATTTCAAAATACCCATAGGATTTTCAAAAATCCCAATCCATGAAACACCACATTTTATCCCCTTAAGGATCAAAACCCATTATCTCCATGTTTCATCCATTATACCACATTACTATTTAATCATATATACTAACAAGATTAATTAAGTTATGTTCATCACCCAAATAATATAATTAAACCAATTAAACAAACATGACACTCTTTGTATTTACGAAAAACACAAAATACACATGGAAATAAATTAACAGGAGTATTGGTAAAGTTATAAAACCACCAACCTCATTAACAAAGCTTTCCAAAACATTTCCCAAAAATGGAAGTATTTTAAAGACCTATAAAATCATAATCCAAACCCCTTAGCACCCAACTAATCTTGTAATGATCACCCAATATCTAGTATTACACCAAAATATAATAATTTATTAATTATAAATATTATAATTAATTACTTAACCAAAACAAAAATTGGCATAATGCCAAAAATCACACTAGGTTATCATACCTCACTAAAACCAAAGCTATCCACTCATCAAAGGATCATAACATAACCCCAAACAAATTAAATGAAAAATCCATAATATTCATTACTAAGTCAATAACAAATTAAATTAAATCACTTGAAAAATCTTAGGAAAATTCATTGTCAAAACATACATTGAATAAATTCCATGTAATGGTGAGTGGAATACATCTTGGGACATCCTCAATTCAAGACAACCAAAGGACCCATTAGAAATGGATGACTCCACTATGATCAAATGGAATCATAAACAAAACCCTAACTAAATATCTTCAAAATTAGAGAGAAACAAGAAGAGTAAGAAAGAAAATGACCAAAGGAGGATTACTAAACTAAAACACCAAAAATTAACATGATAACACCGAAAAAAGAGGGGTTAGAGGATAAAGGGGATTAGAAACCCCTTAGTTCATGCACATTAAATAAAATAGGAAGTTAGTGGAACCACCCAAAAATCTAAGTGGGTATTTTGGTAGAAAAACCCTATTTTCAATGAAACTTGGGAAGCCACATTGTTTGAAAGCATGTGTGGACAAATCATGTGCCAAACTTGTCTATACATAATTCCCAAAATCTATCCCTTGTGTGGTTTGACAAACCGTGTACTAACTACACTATCTTCACTACCTCACGGTTTGCCCGAATTCATGCAAAAATCATGAACAGACCATGTTCTATGCCTTAGACTCTCCCCAGCTTCTCATAGTTTCTCTTTTTTCCTCAAATGGTTTACCAAAAACCATTATCTAATCATGTAACTCAACCATTATCAGTTCAAAATGAACTAAAAACATTCTGATAATCATTTTGTTTCACCGTTTCTTCTAAACTATGCACACCAAGCTAATAACCCATCCCAGAAAACTATAAAACTCTAGAAACATTACTTGAAGCCTTTGAAACTCATCCCAACAACTTGGAAACCTCCTTTGCATCAATACCCATTACAAAACAAATTTTTTGAGACATTAAAACTCTTATAATCTCATTATGATTATTAACTCTAGATTTGTCTTTTCCACAAACAAAAATTAATATTCATTTAGAAATTTTCAATCGATCTGTACGTGGGATCTTAAACCTCTCCACCATAATAATTATCATCCTTAAGAAGCTTTGATGCTCATCCATCATCACCACCCAAACTATGTTGGTCTCCATATATTCATTCAATGTCCACATTGAGCTTTTGATAGCCTGAAACATTACTAAGGCACAACCTCCAACTCAAATCCCTCAACTGAAAGAAAACTCAGGCTAACACCATTTTCCAAAACCAAAACACCATGATGGTGATAAAGTGATCCCATCCAATGAAACATTAATTACAACATCACCTAATCAACTGTCGTGATATGGTACTCCCCACTATAAGTGTCATCTTATAACCACCGAAATCTGATATGTCAGACCCTTTACATAAGGAAAACCCAACCAAACCTGAACTCTTACTCCCAAAACATACCCATCACAACTCACAATATAGAATTCCCCAACACCCACAAAAACACCAATCATCATTGGAACCCAACCTCATTATCAAAAAATCAACTGAAGCAGATATATACCCATCATCCATGAGTGAACTATGATGATCCCAGATTTTATTAAAAATACCAACTCAAAATAGAAATGGACCTTTCACTCCCAAACAACACACAAGACATAGCTTGAAACTTTTCACACCCACTTTGTGTGCCTACCCCAACTGGACTATCTTCAGATGCATCATTTCCAAGGTACCCAATACATACCTAACCCATTGTTATCTCATTTTATTACAATGAATTCACTCCCAATGGAATACCACAACCACCAAACACACCCACGGGAGTCCACACCCAACACATAGTGTGGTCCCGTAGTCATATCCTCTAATAACACAACCTATAATCATTTCCTTATCAAAATCAACTATCAACTATACCTGGAATCCAAGAACAAAACCAATATAATATTTCAACATCTGATCCATCCCAAGGACCTCACCCATAAACATTTCGTGGTTCACTTCCCACTATTCACATCCAAATTTATTACTTTATTAGAGTAACCTCCAAGAGGCCCCATATCTAACCAAAAGACACTAGGATAGATAGGAGTATATCCATTACCCACTTATAATACCAAAATAAATGTCAAAATATTGGGCATGATCATATTTGGAGTAAGAGTACACTAAGGTTCCATCGATGAACATAACTACCACACATCTATTTCTGATGTCACCCCTATCTGTAGGTACATGTAAAACAATAAAAAGTTCTCGGCCTCTATTCCTATAATAATCTCATCACATCCACATCAAACCTCATCCTACTTGTGGTTGTTTGATATACTTAAGAACCTCATGAATAAACTCTCATAACATCCAATCTGCATAACAGGTGACACAACATGTCACCATTTTCTTGTGCCACCAATATATCGTTAATGGTTAATTGTTACATTCACTTATTTAACACAACCAAAAAACCTGATTCTAAGTCCAACAAGTCATAATTTTTGAACCCTTGGTTAACATGACCTACCCACTGGCCTTTCCTACCTTACACGACTACGTCACCCATCATAGGGTGCACTTGGTGCTTTCCCAAACCAAAAGAAACTCATGATCTAAACACACTGATTCAAACAATCAAGAATTTACTGCCAACCAAAAGTTCCTTTATGTTATTGTACAATATCACCACATTCCTAGACACACATCAAGGGATAACCAAGACAGGAACCTATCTGTTCGTTCAACCATAAACCACAAGCAATACTGAAGCATCAATACTCCCAGTATTTCCCATCTTAAGAAAACGTGACACATCAATGTACTTCATGCCAAAAAAACTCACCAACATTTTCACCAATCGAAGCATTCCCACTCACCTGAAACCAAATTCCCTTGATCTCACCATGTAGTACCGATCTAACTCCTAACCATTGGGAATATCTCATCTGCACAATCATTACAAGACTAAACACCCAATAAAAATACCATTCTTGGAATGAACAAAAAAACTGAAACACTATAAATTAAGTTCTCCTTCTCAAAAAACCTTGGGAATCCATTATTCCAAACGAAATTCTAGGTTTCAATCCTCATGCACCCCTATTAAAAATTTAAAACACCCATCTTTAATTCACATACCCAAACACATTCATAACCCTACTGACCTATATCCGGGGTCACCCATGAATGCCACACAACAACACTCCCAAAATAGAGTCACATCAAGAGTTTAACTAGTTCTAATAACCCATGTTCTATGAAAACTCATAGAAGGCCCCAAATAATGGGGCATCAATATGAAACCATCTTATGGTCACATGAAAATTAAAAATCAAAACACCCTCCTCTAGGGTATCACACCATAATTATATTGCATACCAACCAACTTCACACAGAATGGGTGTCCAACCTCCCCGAGCATCTACACATAAAAATAATCCATGGAGGACCCGACCATACCACCGATCCCAAAAAACTCTATCAAAAAATAGCATAACTATCTTAAAAATACACCATAATGACACCCCAAGATCACAAAATGAACAATACATGTGGACCAGACCACATCATTATCGATGAGAATCTCACTATAGATCCACATATCATTTCATCATAAGTAAATCCATGAAATCACACACTAGAAGTACTATAAAATTATGATATAATATAAATAACATGAGTCCTGAGATTACTACTGCCTATATAGGCCAAGAGTCAAAACCAAGTCATATACCTCTTTGGAATGGTTCAAGATCCTGAAATACATTGAAAACCAAGAAATCCAAACATCATGTGAATCAATCAAAGAGAAAATCATATAAAACAATAACATCACAATTATAGAACATAAATCCCAACCCATGGTAACCTGCAATTCCTACCAGAAGAGGTTTTCACGACGTAGTAGCCCAGTATCCATCACAAGCATTGAAAAATTCCTATATCTGCACTCTACCAAAAACCAAATAGTGAAAATTTAGGAAAGTAAATACTTATGAACCACTTTGAAATGCCCAAACTCATGAGACATTAATATAATTGCCTAGAATTGGCTCACCACATGACCTCAGGCACAAATCCTCATTTTCCAAAGGCTACTGACTAACATCATGGTTCTAAAGTGGAACTCTGAGGATACAATACCCCTATATCAAAGTGCACAACTAAAAGTAAATAACCAAATATAAAAACATAAAAGTAAACAGAAGGAATAAATAAATTAAAACATGCTATAATAAAATGAAATGTGATAAAATCTAAACAACCATGTCAAATATGCAACTTACCATCCACTGGACTAGTTACATAACATACCAAAAAATGAGAAACTAAAAAAGGGGTCCATAAAGCCACCAATCCAAACCCATCCATCAAACTAATACCACTTGAGTAAACCCACCCAACCAAACAATACATAACATTGTCCTCATCCCGAACCTATGCCTTAAATAATCATGTAATAAATACTCAAGTACCCATGTGCAATAAAATCTCAAGTAGGGAGTGGGTAAAACTTAGTAGGCCACCACCAATGGTGTATAAAAAATACCATTCAGAGAAACAATGTATACAGATAATAGTTTCATGAATAAAAAGTGAAAAAAATAATTATAGGAAAAGGAATACAACAACTCATCTAGTACCCACTAGCCTAAGAGTTTTAAAGTAACACCTAGGAAAAAACATTAAACAACCAAAACCACTCCTCTAAAGTAGAAAATAGGTGGAGCATCCTATATAAACCAAAAGAGGGTTTTTCATATTCATTCAACTATAAGAGTCATAAAATATACATCCATAATACCTAAATCATATACTCATGCTATCGTTGAACAGATCATTGACATGACACCAGAATAAAATATCAACATCATATCAATGGTGGATGGAGATTTATTTAGTAATTAAGAATTTACCAATCTATTGATACTGATACTGAACATCATGTTCATCAAACTCATTACAGAATAGAATATTAGTTCCCAAATCCTCAATCCATCATCTATATATAAAAAACATCAGTGGTGCCTAGAGAATCATTCTGGACTAGCCCAAGGGGGAGGAGTATCAGTACAACAGCCCATTCCAAATGTTATACCATCGTATCCCAGAGAATGAGTATAGTACTATAATCTTAAAGTATACAATTATTTCCCATATCCTCATTTTGACACCATATCTATACGGTACTACATGTTCTGGGAATATAAATCCCACTCCTAAACCATTTCATAATTTCTTAATTATATGTTCCTATAGAACCATTCTAGCACCTAGACCATTCCATCATTTATTATATACCAATTATAAAAAATATCACCATAAAAACATTCAAGGAAAACACAACAACCATTTTTAAACCATTAACACAAACTAAGGTTCTTATGGAACAGTAAAACCAAAACATGTATTAATAAATACAAACCCTCTTTTACATACCAAAAGAAACTGAACTGAACACCCTCTTTAACATTTCAAAATCACCCTTATCAAACATGGGTCTTTATATTTAAAAAAAGTTGTCATAAGGACTACATTTCCATTATAAGTATTACAAGTTCTATTAAGGCATTTCAAAAAAAGGAAACCACACATCCATTTCAAATCCACATTTAAAATTCATTTAAAATAACTTTTTATAAAAAATTGTAGTTCAAAACCTCATTTCAAAATAAAGATCATTTCAAAAAATAGACTTCCCTCTTTAACACTAAAAACTAGGTCAAATCCAAATACACATATTTAAAATCATTTCAAAATCCATATATTCATTTTACAATGACCAATCTATATAACACAATATTTTATCCCCTTAAGCTTCACAACACATTTTCTCTACATTCTACCACTTATCCCTTTTTACTATTTAATCAAATCAAGTAATGAGAATAATTATGTTAAGTTCATCACCTAACTACTTTACTTAATCCAAGGAATCAAACATGCCACCCATTGGATTTAAGGATCACACCATATACACAGTGAAAGAAATTAACATGACTATTGGTAAAGCTCTTAGACCACATACTTCATCAAATAATGCTTCCAAAACATTTCCAAAGCATAAAAGCCTTTTCAATTCTTGTCTAAGCATTTTCCAAACCCCTCAACACCCAAAAAAGGTAATAATGATAACCCAAGATCTCATATTACAACAAGAAACAACAATTAATTAATTATAACAATTATAATTAGTTAATTAATTGAAAATCTACATAGAATGAATCCATAAAACTCCCTAGATTATCTTCCCACACCGAAACAAATTTTAGCCACTCACCGAAGACCCCCAACATAACCTCAACCACATTATGGGACAATCCCTTAGAGGAGACACCAAATTGATATCTAATTAAATAAAATCATTTTGATAAACATAATAAAATTTACCAAGACCATATACTATGAATAAATTCTAGGAAACGATGTACAGAATCCCTCTTGAGATCTCCTCTACACAATCCAACCAAAATCCCCATGAGAAAAAGATGATCCCCCCACGATCCAATAAAATTTCCAATAAAAACCTAATTGTGGAACTCTAAAATTAGAGACAAAAAAGAAGAGGACTAAATGAATCCATTGGAGGAGGAGGACTCTCCTAAAAACTAAGAACTAACCATGATTTCACCCCAAAATGAAGTGGGGAAAAAGAATAAAGGTGTTTAGGATACCCCTTCATTGTATTATCCAAATGGGGGAGGAAGGGGTGTGTAACCACCAAGAAACTCAATAAGTTTTTTTGGTAAAAATACATATTTTTAAAGAAATTTTGGTAGACACATGGTTTGGCTGCACTGTTAGCCAAACCATGCACCAATCATCCCCACCCCTACATCCCAACATTCAAGACCCATATGGTTAGGCTGCTTGGTTTATAAAACTATGCACCAACTATGCCATTGGCATTACCTCCCTGATGCAGGCAGGAATATAGTTTTTATTAAACCATGGGAAAACCATGCATTGCTCGTGTATCATGACTTAGACCCTCATCCACCTAACATAGTTCCTTTATTTTCCTCAAACAGTTGAACCCATACAATGCGCTAACCATGTAAATTAACTTCAATCACTTCAAAATGAACAAAAAAACTTTTGAACATCAAGGTGTCACATAGTTTTCATAATACATGCACACTAAACTGTGTACCATTTCCCAAAAACATAAAAAATCCCTAAACATAACGTGAAGAATTTGAAGCTCATCTGAACACCCATGATATATCTCAAGAATAAATACCCATATCAAACACCATATTGTTAAATTCCAAGTCTAGAAATATAAATCTGAGTATTAATTCAATATTTTACCCATCCGGTAATAAAAATTCAAATCCCCTCAAAAATTTCAATCCATAAAGACACGAGATCTTACAATTAACTTAAATTGAAAAATTTATTAATAGAAAATCTCATAATCATAAACAAGGTTTCTTTGGAAAATTTTCAAATCATATTTTTTTTCAAATCCATTATAATGGTTGTAAAGATAATGTTAATTAACCCAAGAATATCCCCTAGGAGTGTCAAACAAGGTATTTAGAAAAGACCATTATCAAGTGATGATTGAGTCAGAGGACAATACACGCCTTTTGAAGTTATTACCCCTAGGTAAAACTACTCCAGAGCCACATCTACTTTTAGTATCCATACCAGGATATATTGGTAAAAAATATATATAATATCTACCTTAAAACAAACTTTAGGATGTTATCTTATACATATACTTATCCTCAAAGTCATTCATAAGTTTATGTTCTCTAATCAATGTTTTGGAAAATCTATTTCCCATGGTTTCTACTAATATTCCTCTCATACCAACTGTAAAGACCCCAACCCTAGTTGCCCAAGTCTATGGTTTCTCTATTTAATTAACACGTGATACATGGAATCATATCTAGAAATAACGAATAGTTTTATAGCTTTTTAAAACCAGATTCAAACTTTTCTATCATATTATAATTTGAAACATAAAATAAAACATATAGTTTTCTTCAATAACAGCATAATTCTTTTTATCATATCCCTGCATGTCAATCACAATTCACTTTCTATAATCATGGGGGAAGTAAACATAAGAAAGGGGTGATCCCTAATGCTTAGTAAGGGAATTCATATAACATCATCTATCATGAATAAATATATCATAATCAATATTGAAAATTAAATAAATTAAACATGTTCTACTTAATCAATAACTTCAACAAGAATAATAATTTAGAAGGAATAAATAACGATCAAATAATTTTATTTAAATAATCACATGGTGTTGAAACTTATATATGGATACTCTAACTAATTAAATAATCACATAGACATCAATAACTACTCTCATAATGTGGAAATGCATAATTGCAAACATCATAACCATTATATCAAGTCCCCATTCCAATAAATCTTACAAAAATAGGTAAGCCATCATCCAAATAGCCATGATAGTTTTTCTTATGGAACCTACCAATATATCAAGGGGATATAGTGATACCCACCCATAACATACTAAATCCAATGCATTCCTCATATTAATGTGGTGAAACATAATCAAATTAAATATTCATATTGAAAAACTAGCGTATAAAATTTCAATACATTCCCTAATCTATAAAAATATTCATAAACAATCAAAAGTAATATGGAAAATGATATCAACATTGAACACACTCAAAAAATAGATCATAAAACATCCAAATAAAAAACAATAATGTTATTATCACAAAATATTCCCATGGTATCATAATTAAAAAAATGGTTGTTTTCAATGATGAAAATAAGACCCATAAAATGTTATGAAATAACTTCTTGAGGAAAATATAATTTTCTCTTTGAAAAATCACATTAAAGAAAAAAAAATTCTGAAATATTATTAGAAAATTTATTTAAAAATATCCTTTTAAACTTGTGAAAATTTTCAAAACAATGAGTAATCATTCTGGTGGTTAATTCAATACAAATCATAAAAAAAACACTATTTTCACACTATTGTGAAAAGTTTAAAAAGTACCTCTTTCAGAAAAACTAGAAGAGTAGTTTAAAAACATTCTATAAAAATTCAAACTTGATATTTTTTTAATAAATCATTTATATAATGCTAAAAAAATGTATTTTAGAAAACCTGGATATGGAATAAAATAGATTTTCAACCTAAGAGAGAAATAAAATTTGATTTTTATAAAAATAATTATCCATAAATTTAAGTAAAAATGCGAGGAAAATGGAACTATTACAATAAGATATCATGATAACCCATAGGATAATGAAATAGACTGGTTTAAATTTTGAAATATAAAATAATTCTTCTAAGGGAGACTTAAACATAAACAATCCCAAATAATGATGAAATTGTGAAATACCCCCTTTATCGCTTTGGACACTTTTTAATTATAAGCTCCATAAAATAAATAAATTAAAATGAAACTTTAAACTACATAAATATAAATAAATCCATGATATAACATGTAAAAGGGTTATTATATACACTACACAAAATAAATAAATGGTGAATATGAGTTGTGACTCACATAATATAAAGTGTGATGAGAAACCCTTACCACATGTTCGATTTTCATAGTTTATGTACGAACCACCTATATAGTAATTATAGATTCATTATAAATATTTTAAAGAACCATAATCATAATATATAATACCATATATTATTTAGAAATAATTTTTTTCACATGTTTGATAGTAATTCTTTATAAAAATTACTTTTCTTAGTGATCATTGTTTAATTTTCTTGTATATTTTAGTTTGGTAGTTCCGGTCCTTGTACCTTGATCGTGGTTAAATAATATATAGAATGTTTAAAATGATATAAAAATGATATATATTTATTATATAATTATATATAATAGTCCACATGTGTTAGAGGTGGTAAAATGAGTTACACCGTTCATAGAGATGGTAGGTCATACATACGTATGGACAATGTTTTCTTTTTTTGATGAATAGAACAAAAAAAGGTAAACTATAATTCACCATTAAATTATAATTATTTTATAATTTAAACAATATATTATCATAAAATCCATCTTTATTTCCATACATGTAAACATAAAATAAAAAATGAATTATATTGTTTCGTGGAGGTGATAGTCCACATGTCGACACGACATACGTTATTATTTTCCAATAGGTTTGAAGGTATGATGGTAGATGTTTTATTATATTTAAGTAAGTGTAAATATGAAATAAATACTATATATATATATATATATTAAATTCATCATTATCTCTAGTGATTAAAAGTTGTGATGGGAAAAAATTATATCAGTTCATGAAGCGGTAGTTCGCCACACATATGATCGACAGTTTCATTTCCCTTTTGATGGAAGGGAAGATGAATATAGGTTATTACATTAACATAATAGGATATAATAATTTTTTAGATATTCATGTTATTAATTCATCATATTTGGAATATATTTGAATATAGTGGAAAAATAAATAATATTAAAACAATTGGTTAACAGAAATACATCTTCTTCAATCAAACTCAACGATTTAAAACCAAAGTCCTTCTATGGAGGGTTTTCTAATAAAAATTAAGCCTCTAGGATATTGGTATGGAAGTAAGGAAAGGATTTGGTTATGTATTGGCTGAACCAAAGTACATTTTAAGTGTGAAGAGGATAGGATAGGTGGTCCGCTTTTATAAGTGGGGGAGACGACACACTTGGAAGTTTGAAAAGAATAAATTACACCCACGTTTTCACATTCCACAAGGATCAAAAATAGTTATTTAGAAGATATTAGATGATATAAGGTCCAAATATATCCATAAAATAGAAATTGGACAATTGTTTATTTAATTTTAACCCTTATCATCTTAGTTTAACACCCAGTAAACACATTTTAACATTAACCATAATAAATATTTTTTTCATTTTTACTATTAATTATGAGAAAACATTATGTTGAACTTATTATATAATATTAATTATTTTTATTCAAAATATGGAATATATTTTCCATATTTAATTCATATAAGTGACCGAATATAATTTTAAATTAAACATGTAGATGCGATGAAAAAGGTTTTCCAAAGAAAAGGTTTTCAAAAGAATAAAACATTTTTTATATAAAAATTGAACATATAATAGATTAAAATGAAATAAATTAGATTAAATATAATTTTATCGAACATATTTTAATTTTAATTTTCTATATAAACAATTATCTTTTAAAATTTTTAAACGAAAGAATATTTTTTAGAAAAAATAAGTACCTTCCACAATTTATCAAAAAAATAACTTTTCAATAAATTATAAAAAATTAATTCTACGATAATTTGAACATGATGATTTAAAAAAAAGAGTTCATTTTTTCAAATAAATGTTTCAAATGTGGTAAAAATTGGTTTTAACATCAGTGTGCAAAATGTGATGAAACCACTTTTTTAAAAAAAATAACATTTTTCATGAAAACATTTAATTTCATTCAAATGATTATCATTTTTATTTATAATCAATGGATAGCCAATAAATATTTGTATACATGCGTAAAAAAAATTATTTTTGTAATATATTTATTCCTATTCCAACCATGTAATTTGATGGCTGGGGTATAATGGTATACTACATTAGAGTTCTTTTATACTCAGGGTTATGTGTATTGAAATTTATCGATGGGATTAAATTTAAATTTAAATATATTTTAATGTCTTTTGGTTTTACATAAAATACCTTCACATAAAAGAATACATGATTCCTTCTTCCCTTATTTCTTCTTCACATGTCATTATACATGTTAACATCTAACGCACTACTAATCTGTACACATAAATTGTTCTTCTTTCTTCTTCACATGACATAGTGAGGATACACTAAGTCGTGGAATCAATCAATCATCATGTGATCATAGAGTATTTTTAAATCATATAATTAACACATGGAACCCTTATATTAATTAACATAATTTATTTAAACTTTTTCGGTCTCTCAACACTATTGGTTTTATGTTCGACTCATTCCATCAAATTTGTAACGCCCCGACCCCAGTTACCCAGAGTCAGTGCATTATTACATAACATTGGCATGATCACAAGAAAGATCAAATCTCGAAAGATCGATTGGTTTAGTAGCCTTGGAAACACTAGATATATTAATAAGTCTTACATTACATCATAATGTGAAAAACTACTACAACAACATATTGTCTCCATATTCCACACTCATATCCCCACATAATATCCCTGCAGGTCATTCATAATTTACTTCTTCACTTCCTGGGAAAAATAAAACATAGAAAAGGGGTGAGCTCAAATGCCCAGTAAGGATAACAATATAGCAGAAACTTTCATAAATAAGAATAAACATTTAAGGCAATGTATAAATAAAACAAAATCATTTTAAACTTGAACTTCAACATAGTATGGAAAAAGTAAAATGAAATAATTCCATTTACTTATTCACATGGATATTCTACTAATCGAATAATCATATGTAATATCAATAACCACTTTTATAATGATGGAATGCATAATGCCAGACTATCAAAACCACATAGCCAAGGCCTCGTGCCAAGACTACAAATAATATTTTGTCAAGGACTTGTACCAAGACACTAGTTTGTCTCATGAGACCTACCGATGCATCGAGGAGCTATAGCGGGCTCCACCCGTCACATATTAAGTCCATTGCATTCCCATATGAAAATGTTTAAACATAACATAAACATTCGTATTAAAACTAGCATATGAAATGTCAATACTTTCACCATAAACCATGAATGGTATAAAAATAGCACATCCATAGTCAAACATATCACAAAACCTTCAATACAATATAGAAGTTTTGTATCATAATAAATCAAATTCAAATAAGCGTAAAATACATCAAAGGATGTTGACATAGATTAAATAAAAACTCTTTTTAGAGAAATATCTCTTTCTATTTTTGAAATCATTTAAGAGTCATATATTTATAAAATAAAACATTTTCTTTGAAAATATTCTTATAATCTTGTTCGGGAAGATTTGACGATTTTATAACGGCAGAAAATAGCCGCACCCGCCGTATAAGTTAAAAAAAACATTCTTACCTTAATTTTGTCGAAATGGTTAAAAAGCACATTGTTTGGAAAACAACGAAAAGATTCCATTATAAAACTCTTATAAATAGTCAAACAAGGGTATAAATGACTTTAACCCATATTCTTTTAAATATTAAAAATGTTTTGAAATACATTTTTAGGAAACATGGATGTGGATGATAAAGAGATCCCAGTAGATTATTACGTATAAACAACCTTGGATAATGAAGAGATTGTGAAATAAACCTTACCTTGTACTTTTCCTTGGTTGGGGTAGGTTAACCTCATGTATAATGGTGAAATAATTGTTATTAAATTATACAAGAATCATATATATTAATATGATATCATATATGATCTTTTAACATTGATTTGTTAATAATATCTTTGAATTATTGTCGTTTCGGGTGTTAACTTACTCATTTTCTTTTATATGTTTTGTTACATAAGCCGTGTTTGTTACGGATAAGTTGTATCTTATTCATATCCAGAATGATATCAAGTCCTTAAAAATCATTTTTAAATCATCAATTGATAATTATACTTTAATGGATACGATGGAGAATGAATCTCATCGCGTTCGTGGAGATGGTAGTCTGTACGTACGCACGAGCGACAATATCATTCTTTTGATATTAAAATAATATATAAATGGATGGTATATCATATATACATAATAATTAGCATGTTATATTTATTATTTACATGAGTTACATATCATTATTATACCCATCCAAATAATAATATATTGAATAACAATTACACCACGACGTGGAGATGGTAAGCCGTACGTACGCACGTATGGTGACATATTATTCAAAGGGTGGATAGAATACTGAATATGGTTGTACCATATTTATAATAACATCCCAGTATATATACGATACTGGATTTATTGTTTTATAATGGTAATAACAAAGAAAGAATAAGTGGAAGAAGAATGGAACTTGAAAAGGGGTGGTGAAAACATTACCTCTTCTTCGATTTCTTCCTTTTGATTTGATCAAAATGGATCCTTAGGATGGATTTCTGATCAAACGAAGGCTTCTAGGTTGTAGTGAGGGAAGTTGGGAGAGTATTTGGGTAGATTTTGGCCGAACCAAAAGGCTTTGAAGGTGTGAATAACTGAGAAGGAGGAGTTCCCTTTTATAAGAGGGGTGAGGGGTACCTTTGGAAAAGCTAGAAATATTAATTTATAATAAATTAATATTCAGTTATTATGGCTCAAAAGTTGAATATTTAAATGTTGAGGTGGGGATAGGTAGAAAACCACTCAACCAATAGAATTTAGACAGGTTTGGGTCATTATATTAACCTTATCTTAAGTATTAACTCTACGTTAATTAGTTTCACTTTTACAATGTCTCTTTGTATTTTTATATTATATGGTTAATAAACTTAATATATAAATTCAAACGACCCCCAAGTGGTCCATTAATGATGAACCTATCAGGATTTAAGTCTCTTGGACTAACCTTAGATTTTTAGGAATTTAATATCCATTAATAATATAATATTTGTTTTAAAAAACTCTTTTATGTCAATTTTGACACTATTCAATAATTGATTTTTTTTTGAAACTGATAACAGAATGATTACTTCGACCAAAGTTAATTAAATCAATCATAACATGTCATATTAGCCTAGAAAATTATTTTAATTCATTAAAAGTCTCAAATTATATTTATTTGGGAATTTATAATATCAATTATTTTAATTTTTCACAATTATGGTAATTACTGCATCATCATTGTGTCATAAATAAATTAAATTATTTAAAGTCTAAAAATTATAAATAAAATATCATTATGTAGGAAATCTTATTATATTTATAATGAATATTTACAGTCGAATTTATCTTATGTATAACCCTATATTAAAAATGTTTTAGTAAATAAACATTGATTTTAACTCTTTTAACTCTTCTTTGAAGTAAATAATAATAAATGTCCAAATCTAATCCAAGTGGACCTAAATGATAATATTTTATTCCTAAGGATGTTTTTGGTAGAGATAAACTTGTCCAATAGAATTAGAACATGTGTTTGGGTAATATTAATATCATTTTTACCCTTAATTTCCCTATTTACTTTTAACCGCGGTAAATAAAAGTAAAAAGTTACTATTCACCAAAAATTATTTTCATCTCATTGAACCACATTTTACTTCTTGATATTAACCGTGTCTCTCGGATTTTCAAAATTCCATTCACAGAAGCGGTAAAATTATGTTTTATGAAAAATTCAGTTTTTTTAACTACCACTTAGTAGTTTCACTATTCATCAAAAATTGAAGTTTTTCAGAACAATGCCAAAATTTCACCCTAAGCTATAATTGATATTCCAAATTAAAAAATGATATCTATTTTACAAAATTCAAAAAATATAAGTTTCATTAATTAATTTTATAATTAATTCCCGCTGTCACAACAAATAGCGTATTTTTAAGAAACAATATATATCAAAAGATTGACAATTATTTAGGTCCAATTTCGAAGTGAAATTAATTATAATGAACACCATTGGATAAAATGGTAAAATTATATTCTAATTATACTTTAAAACCACTCAAATTTATAATTTATCACCATTAATTATTTTGATTAAAAAAGTTGTTTTTAATTAAAATTTAGTAATTTTCACTATTCATCAAAATATTAAAGTTATCCGAAAAGTACCAAAATTTCACCTTAGGCTAAATTCAATACTCCGAATCGAAAAATGAAGTCCATTTTGAAATATAAAATATATATAATTTCAAAAAGTAGGTATTACTATTCATAACCTCTTTTGAACGGCTTGTTTGGTAAGTCATGGTGTTCTTGAACTTGGTGTTGCGTGTAGTGCAAGTTATTGTATTATTTTGAAGAAATAACACACTATGAAATCTTGGGGTGTTACATTCTCCCCTCCTTCAATAAATTGCATCCTCGCAATTTTAAATTGTTCTTCGAAAATAAAAGGTTGAAAATAAAAAATATCTTTGTGGGAAAACCCACATCGGAAATTGGGTTACTAAAATTTAGTCTTAATATGAAGAAAAGAGAAATGAAAGGGTCACCACCAAATTATGATCTCGATTAGGATAACATTGGTGGAAATTAGAGACATATAATTGGAAGAAAAACGTAAATATTTATAGGTAGTGATTGAGGTCATCAATCACAAACAAGTTTAAAATTGAGGTCCTTAAATTCATCAATCTATGATGATTTAAAATACCATCGATTCAAAAAAACATAAGGTATTATGATAGCACATTTTTGACGTTTCAAAATATCTTAGTTGAAATCCCACATCGAAAAATGAATTAATGAGGCCTCTATTTAAAATAAAGAGTGGAAAGTATGAAGATTACCGAAAATAACACATACTAGGGTTCCATGTAGAAAAATATGGATAGGGAAGAGAAATATAACCATCAATTATCTGATGGAGAGTGGTAGAGAACATGGCTATGAAAAGGACAACAATCCCAAATCCATAAATTAGTGATGATTTAAGGTACCATCTAGGACAAGATTTTTGTTCTAAGTTCCTTTTCTTAATGTTGAGGAATTTATTTATGAGATTTTCTAAGATCATAAGGAGATATACTTACTTTATAATTAGAGTTTTATCCATTAACAAATTTCTACCACAAACTCATCTTCCACTCGTAAAAAAATTCTATTTATACTATTCGTACATGGTTCCAAAATAAACGAATTTACAATTCATCTACCTGATCTTTTAAAAACACTACATTATTTAATCCAGGACATCTCGTGGGCCAGTGGTAGGTGATACACCCTTGTCGCCCTTCGGTTGCGGGTTCAAGTCTCGCGGCCTTGCCGGTCGCGACGGGTTGCCACCCGACCTCTAGTTTGTCCTTTTATGGCAATCAAAAATTAATCTCAAACTAGAATTTATCCTAAATACTTCTATCCAAACTCACAGTCCAATATTTATAAGGAAGGTAAAGTTAATGTAGATCCTTTTTACCCCGTAATAGCATATGAATACCTTCATCATGTATTCTTTTAAAACACTGAAACATCCTGAATTACCATAATACTTATTTATTACATTCATGCTCCCTTATTCCATATAGAATGCTGGATATACTTCATCAATCCAAAAATGTTTTAAACCCCAATAATGATGGAATATACAAATCATTAATCAACTTCAAGGTAGTCAAGAATATCCAATATAATTTATCCAAATCAATCATATATAATTCTAAAATCACTACCTCGGTATCAGAACCATATTATGGTTTATCTTTCTCTCAACCATATATTTTCCAAAAATTTAACCTGCTATTGAGTCCCTTTTCTTTGTTCCACACAATCTCAAGTCCTTAATGAAATAGTACTACAGTACAATCCTTATATACTCCATAATTATTATAACAAGTACATTGTTGATACAACACTCAAATGACATAATCAACATAAGAACTCTAATCATTCCTCTTCATTTGTGGTAGTATCATAACTTTATTATTATCCAATAGCATCATTTTTAGTATAGTCTGATGACTGGGACATAGGTCCGCGTAGTGTCCAAACTCCTTGCAAATGAAGCATTGTACATTTGAAACCATTTTCTTACCCTTGCAGTCACGTACTTTGTGCCCTTTTCCTCCACACTTATAACAAACTCCCATTCCTTTCAGACAAGTTCCAGGGTGTTTCTTCCCACAGTTATCACATATGGGAAAATTCTTATTTTCCCTCTTCCCTTTATCCATCATTCTCTCTTCCATCCTTTTCTTCTCTTGTTTCCCTTCAAGTCCATAGGACTCAGTAAAATATTTACTTATCTTATCAACACATGATATTATTTCTTCATATGATGATAATACATGGGAGACTATTTATTTTATAAATTTTGGCTTAAGACCATGAAAGATATGATCCTTCTTTCTCTTTGGATCATGTGCATTGCTGGAGTTCTCATTCCTTCTACTAGGCGCCATTTCTAAACAATGGAATACACTAGATTAGTTTATGAATAACAATACCTAATCCCAAACTTGTAAGAAACATTACATAAATTAAATAGTTTATGGATATAATCCATAATCATAAAAATTTCTCCTTTGAGGAAGTAAATCCACATAAACCCTTCATAATGGTTTGTAAAGAAAATGAGAATTATCCTAAGCATATCCCCCGGGAGTGTCGTAACCAAGAGTGCAGAAAGGACCGTTGTCGTGCACCAGTTCCCGTTCGAGTCTAGCTCAAAGAGGTGTTTTTGGGTTTTACCCCTAGGTACATCTGTGCCAGAGCCGCCTCTACCTGCTCGTATCAAGACAGGGATGTATATCTCAGAAAACTCACAAAATCTCTACAATACCAAAATTCTAGGAAGTTCTTCTATACTAATACTCAAAGTCCATCTTAAATATATGTGTTCTAATCAGATTTTATCTAAATCCAGCTTCCAAGGTTTGTACTAAACTTCCTCTGATACCAACTGTAACGCCCCGACCCCAGTTACCCAGAGTCGGTGCATTATTACATAACATTGGCATGATCACAAGAAAGATCAAATCTCAAAAGACCGATTGGTTTAGTAGCCTTGGAAACACTAGATATATTCATAAGTTTTACATTACATCATAAAGTGAAATACTACTGCAAAAACATATTGTCTCCATATTCCACACTCATATCCCCACATAATATCCCTGCAGGTCATTTATAATTTACTTCTTCACTTCCTGGGAAAAATAAAACATAGAAAAGGGGTGAGCTGGAATGCCCAGTAAGGATAACAATATAGCGGAAACTTTCATAAATAAGAATAAACATTTAAGGCAATGTATAACTAAAACAAAATCCTTTTAAACATGAACTTCAACATAGTATGGAAAAAGTAAAATGAAATAATTCCATTTACTTATTCACATGGATATTCTACTAATCGAATAATGACATGTAATATCAATAACCACTTTCATAATGATGGAATGCATAATGCCAGACTATCATAACCACATAGCCAAGGCCTCGTGCCAAGACTAAAAATAAGATTTTGTCAAGGCCTTGTTCCAAGACACTAGTTTTTCTCATGAGACCTACCGATGCATCGAGGAGATATAGCGGGCTCCACCCATCACATATTATGTCCAATGCATTCCCATATGAAAAGGTTTAAACATAACATAAACATTCGTATTAAAACTCGCATACGAAATGTCAATACTTTAACCATAAACCATGAATGGTATAAAAACAGCACATCCACAGTCAAACATATCAAAAAACCTTCAATACAATATAGAAGTTTTGTATCATAATAAATCAACTTCAAATAAGCGTAAAATCCATCAAAGGATGTTGACATAGATGAAATCAAAATTCTTTTTAGAGAAATATCTCTTTTTATTTTTGAAATCATTTTAGAGTCATATATTTATAAAATAAAACATTTTCTTTGAAAATATTTTAATAATCTTGTAAGGGAGGCTTCAACGATTTTATAATGGCGGAAAATAGCCGCACCTGCCGTATAAGTTAAAAAAACATTCTTACCTTAATTTTGTCGAAAAGGTTAAAAAGCACCTTGTTTGGAAAATGAAGGAAAGATTCCTGTATAAAACTCTTATAAAAAGTCAAACAAGGGTATAAATGACTTTAAACCATATTCTTTTAAATAGTATAAATGTTTTGAAATACATTTTTAGGAAACATGTATGTAGATGATAAAGAGATCCCAGTAGATTATTACGTATAAACAACCTCGGATAATGAAGAGATTGTGAAATAACTCTTACTTTGTACTTTTCCTTGGTTGGGGTAGGTTAACCTCCTGTATAATGGTGAAATAATTGTTATTAAATTATACCAGAATCATATATATTAATATGATATCATATATGATCTTTTAACATTGATTTGTTAATAATATCTTTGAATTATCGTCGTTTCGGGTGTTAACTTACTCATTTTATTTTATATGTTTTGTTACATTAGCCGTGTTTGTTATGGATAGGTTGTATCTTATTCATATACAGAATTATATCAAGTCCTTAAAAATCATTTTTAAATCATCAAATGATAATTATACTCTAATGGATACGATGGAGAAAGAATCTCATCGCGTTCGTGGAGACGGTAGTCCGTACGTACGCACGAGCGACAATATCATTATTTTGATATTAAAATAATATATAAATGGATGGTATATCATATATACAGAATCATTAACATGTTATATTTATTATTTACATGAGTTACACATCATTATTATACCCATCCAAATAATAATATATTGAATAACAATTACACCACGACGTGGAGACGGTAAGCCGTACGTACGCACGTATGATGACATATTATTCAAAGGGTGGATAGAATAATGAATATGGTTGTACCATATTTATAATAACATAAAATTATATATAAGATACTGGATTTATTATTTTAGAATGGTAATAACAAAGAAATAATAAGTGGTAGAAGAAAGGAACTTGAAAAGGGGTGGTGAAAACATTACCTCTTCTTCGGGTTCTTCCTTTTGATTTGATCAAAAGGGCTCCTTAAGTTGTCTTTATCAACAAACTAAGGCATATAGGTTGTAGTGAGGGAAGTTGGGAGAGTATTTGGGCAGAGTTTGGCCGAACCAAAAGGCTTTGAAGGTGTGAAGAAATGAGAAGGAGGAGTTCCCTTTTATAAGAGGGGTGAGGGGCACCTTTGGAAAAGCTAGAAATATTAATTTATAATAAATTCATATTCGGTTTATAATGGCTCCAAAGTTTATTATTTAAATTTTGAGGTTGGAATAGGTCAAAAACCACTCAACCAATAGAATTTAGACAGGTTTGGGTCATTATATTAACCTTATCTTTAAGTATTAACTCTAAGTCAATTAGTTTCACTTTTACAATGTCTCTTTGTTTTTTTGTATTATATGGTTAATAAAATTACTATATACATCCAAGCGACCACCAAGTGGTCTATTAATGATGAAACTATCATGATATAAGTCTTTTGGCCGAGCCTTATATTTTTAGGAATTTAATATCAATTAATAATATAATATTTGTTTTAAAAAATCATTTATGTCAATTTTGAAACTATTCAATAATTGATTGTTTTGAAACTCATAATAGAATTATTACTTCCAAAAAAGTTAATTAAATCAATACTAACATGTCATATTAGCCTAGAAAATTATTTTAATTCATTAAAAGTCTCAAATTATATTTATTTGGGAATTTATAATATCAATTATTTTAATTTGTCACAATTATGGTAATTACTAAATCATCATTGTGTCATAAATATATTAAATTATTTAAAGTATAAAAATTATAAATAAAATATAATTATGTAGGATATCTTATTATATTTATAATTAATATTTACAATTGAATTTATCTTATGTATAACCCTATATTAAAAATTTTTTAGTAAATAAACATTGATTTTAACTCTTTTAACTCTTCTTTGAATTAAATAATAATAAATGTCCA
Organism: Viscum album; assembly: GCA_963277665.1. Taxonomy (NCBI): domain Eukaryota; kingdom Viridiplantae; phylum Streptophyta; class Magnoliopsida; order Santalales; family Viscaceae; genus Viscum; species Viscum album. The sequence continues at coordinate 2,004,260,567 of OY728137.1, forward strand.
AATCTAATCCAAGTGGACCTAAATGATAATATTTTATTCCTAAGTTTGTTTTTGGTCGAGATAAACTTGTCCAATAGAATTAGGACATGTGTTAGGGTAATATTAATATCATTTTTTCCCTTAATTACCCTATTTACTTTTAACCGTGGTAAATAAAAGTAAAAAGTTACTATTCCCCAAAAATTATTTTCATCTCATTGAACCACATTTTACTTCTTGATATTAACCGTGTCTCTCGGATTTTTGAAATTCCATTCACAGAAGCGCTAAAATTATGTTTTATGAAAAATTCAGTTTTTTTAACTACCACTTAGTAGTTTCACTATTCATCAAAATTTGAAGTTTTTCAGAACAATGCCAAAATTTCACCCTAAGCTATAATTGAAATTCCAAATTCAAAAATGATATCTATTTTAAAAAATTCCAAACATATAAGTTTCATTAATTAATTTTATAATTAATTCCCACTGTCACAACAAATAGCGTGTTTTTAAGAAACAATATATATCAATAGATTGACAATTGTTTAGGTCCAATTTCGAAGTGAAATTAATTATAATGAACACCATTGGATAAAATGGTAAAATTATATTCTAATTATAATTTAAAACCACTCAAATTCATAATTTATCACCATTAATTATTTTGATTAAAAAAGTTGTTTTTAATTAATATTTAGTAATTTTCACTATTCATCAAAATATTAAAGTTATCCGAAAAGTACCAAAATTTCACCTTAGGCTAAATTCAATACTCTGAATCCAAAAATGAAGTCCATTTTGAAATATAAAATATATATAATTTAAAAAAGTAGGTATTACTATTCATAACCTCTTTTGAACGGCTTTTTTGGTAAGTCATGGTGTGCTTGAACTCGGTGTTGCGTGTAGTGAAAGTTATTGTATTATTTTGAAGAAATAACAAACTATGAAATCTTGGGGTGTTACAAAATTACGATGCCTTGGGGTTTTTATAGAGAAACCCCATCTATCTAAATCTACTACCTCAACTGATATTCAAGTTGCATTTATTATACAAAAAATGAAACAAATCATGATTCATAAATTTAAAAAATCATTCCTTGAAAAAATGTAACTCATAATCTTACATGAAATTAAACCATTATCACAACTTAGAGAATAGTTCTTGGAATGCAGTGTCTTCAACTGATGATACAAAACACTATTATGGGATTGGATCAATATCAATTTCTTGATGAAATCAGAAAATGTAGAACAACCACCAAATATAGAAACACTTTTTGTGAAGGAACAATATGAAATTTGGATTTATCGAATGGTGTAGAACAATCAGATCTGATGAAATCAGTTATATTCATAATTTTTTTGAGGAGCTAAAGTGTCCCGTATTCACGAGTCCCACATTAGAATTTTTATCAGCTTTATACTCCTTAATAACACTCATTTTATCTTACCACACTCAACATATAAACAAGTTTAACACCAAGATAGTCTATCATGCATGGGATTCATGGGTCGCACCTCTATAAAGAGGCCTAGCCTCCCACCTATATGAATAGTCACCCTTTTACATGATCCAGCTACATCTTGCACTCCATGTGGGTGATTTATATCCTGTTTTCCACCATGATAGATCTTTTAGACTTTACTAAATATATGGTAGAGGTCACCTCCCATTGGTGAGGTATTGAACTGGTCCGTTTTATCAATTTGTTGGCCAATTTTTTTGAATTCTAAAATTATCATTAGCCAAGAATTAATTCCAATCCACTTAAATGACAATCCAAAATACTCTAGTCATCATCCTTTCTTTTAATCACAGATTTTATTTATAAATATTAATAAAATAATCATTAATAATTAAAATTTTCATAATATTAGACATCCTCAATTGATGTTCATAATTTAGAATCATCAAAATATAAGTCATATTATACATTTCACAGGTTATAAACATTGTTAAAAATCCCAACACAATTAGAACATGTCCTTGGTATTAAGAATAGATCAATAATATTCACTACAGATATGATGATATTTTTATAAAAATCATCCCAATATCATTACTTACCTTAATACATACTAATATCTTCTCCCAACCAATTCATTAATCCTTGTTGATAACAAATACGATTCACTCAAAGGGTACTTCAATCTCCACCATTGTATTTGTTGTCAATACATATATATCAATATGTTTAGTTTTCCTTCTACCCATTTATAATAATGAATAGAATGGTGTATTTAGGATTTATCACTTCAAAAAACCTCTTCCCACATCAGTTTCATCTAAAAGATAAAAACCCAAACTCAATAATAGAAATGATCTTTTAGTTAGTCAACTCCAAGACTATATTGGCTAACCCAGTGCAGAAAAAAAATAGTAATGTCACTAAAGCATCAAGGATATCCAATGTGATAAATAAAAAAACTCGAATAGTGTTTTTATTTCTAGTATAAAATTAGGGGAAATAAGACATGAATAATTATTAATTTATCACAAAACAATTCCAGTACAAGTATGATACTATATTTATCAAGAAATTTCTATAAGAGGAGGCGAGGAAAGAAAAATAAAAGAAAAGAACTTGAAATAAAAGCAAATGAAAATAGGAATTTACCTCTTGAAGTAATCTTCCTTGAGATCCTTTTTAGGAAGGAGGTTTTGGTCATTTTATGAGACTAAGGGATTCTGGATGGGGGGAGGATCTTGGGAGGATATTCGACCAGGATTTATGCAAGACACAAGGCTTGAGAGGAGTGAATAGAAGAGTGAGTCAGGGTGGGTTTTATAGTGGGGGAGAGGAGGGTTTTCCCATTATTTGACTCATTATTTTATTATTTATCTAAAGACAACCAATAGTATTGATTCTTGTGACTAAGAAAAGTAATATGTGCATGTTAGTTCAAACCAATTATTCTTACATCATCCATGATGCTAGGAATAGTGAATTCAACTAACAATGTATATATACTGTAAATTACTGTAGTTTACTATTCATAAAAAATTTGAGTATTTCTGAACAATCTAAAAAAATCCCCCAACCTTTTTTTATGTGTAGAATTACAAAATGAACTCCATTTTTGAAAATAATTTTCTAATTATTATTAATTTAATTTTTAAATAAAAAAATAATTTATTTGAAAAATGACAATTTTTAAACTATAATTCGTTTTATATCACCTTCAAAAATAATCAAGATATCATTTTATTATAACCTTAAGACAATAAATAAATAATATGATTTAATATTAATAATTTTCATATTACTATTCATATTATATTAATAAGGGTATTTTACTATTCACCATAAATTATGTATTTCTTATCAAACTCTATATATTTTACTAAATGTAACCGTATGTATCAGTTTTTTGAAATTCATATCTCAATGATGGAAAAATTATGCTTACTAGCTAATGTATAACAAATTAGTGTTTTGTAGAGACTCCGTGTTTATTTTATTCAATATTAAATTTATTTTCAAAATCATGGGGTGTTACATTATCCCCTCATTACAAAAATTTCATCCTCAAAATTACCAGAATGTTACCTCACAAAAAGATTTGGGTAGTTCTTCATTATAAGCTCCTCAGGCTCCCATGTTGGCTCTTCAGTTTTATGAATTTTTTAAAATATCTTTACCATTCGAGTCGTCTGATTCCTAAAATCTTGTTCCTTATGGTCCATAATCTGGATAGGCTCTTCACTGTAAGATAGTTTGGGTTCGAATTCTATACCTTTAGATATGAGGACTTGCGTTAGGTCATACATGTACTTTCTCAACAATGAGACAGGGAACACATTTTTTACTTTAGACTAGCTAGGTGGAATAGCCAAACGATATGCAACAACTCCAATTATCTATAGAATTTTAAAAGGTCCTATGTACCTAGGGATTAGTTTCCCTTTATTCCCAAATCTTATAACACCCTTCCATGGAGATACATTCAAGAAAACATGATCTCCCACATGAAAATCCAAATACTTTCTTTGATTATCAACATAGATTTTTTTATTCTTGGAGTTCCTTTGATATGGTATTGAATATTCTTTACCTTTGATGTTGTTTCCTCCATATGATCTGGGACCACAAGCTTCCTTTCTCCAACTTTATCCCAACAAGTTGGTTTATGACATCTCTTTCTGTACAATGCTTCATATAGTTCCATTTGAATACTTAAATGGATACTATTATTATATAAAAACTTCACTGAAGGTAAATATTGATCCCAATTAGCTTGAAAGTCAAGTTAACATGATCTTAACATGTCCTCTAAGGTTTGTATTTTCCATTATTATTACCTGTCAGTTTTTGGGTGATAAGCAGTACTAAATCGAAGCACATTATCTAATGATTTATAAAGAATTTTCAAGAATTTAGATGTAAATCATGGATCATGATCAGAAAAAATTGAGAGGGGTGCTGCATGAAGTCTCACAACTTCATTTATATTGATTCTTTCTAGGTGCTCTAGTGGAAAATCCTCCCTCAATGTGAGGAAATGTGTAGGTTTTGTAAGTCGATCAACAATTTCCCACATTGCATAATTATTTCTTGGTGTTTTGGGTAATTCAGTGCCAAAATCAATGGTGTTGTAATCCAATTTCAATTGTAGTAATAGTAATAGGTTGCATGACTCCTCTAGGATGTTGTCAGATGGCTTTATCTTGTTGACGGACAAAACATCTTCATACATAATCTGTAATTTCCCTATTCATGTTATCCCACCATAAATTTATATTCAAATCTATATGAATTTTAGTGTGACCTGAGTGTATAGAAAAATTTGAGCTATGGGAATCATCCAATAACTCTATTTTCATCTCTCCTTGAGATGGAACTCATACTCTCTTCCCAAATTTCAAAATTCCATCTTTATACCTGAAGCCAGCCAATGTTCCATCTTTTACAACATTAATTTTCTTTTGAAGACTCTCATCATCATATTGTGAAGCATTAATTATTTCTAATAAATATTGTTGGGAAAACATTTCAAAAAGTAGTGATGTTTTACATTATTTGATAATTCCCATATCCATCCTGACTAGATCCATGTACAAAGGATCCTTGTGAATCATCACTTTGTTGAGAACTCCATGATTCTTTATACTCAATGCATCAACTACCTTTTTTACCTTTCTTGGGTGGTAGTGTTAGGAAAAATCATAATCCTAGAGTAGTTCAAGCCATAAGCTTTGCCTTTTTTTGTGTTATTTTTGTGAGAAGATATATTTTAAACTTGTATGATCTGTATATATCTCAAATATTTACAATAGAGATAGTGTCTCCAAATATTCAGAGAAAAGATTACCACTACTAACTCAAGATCATGAATAAGATAGTTTTATTCTTTAATTTTTATCTTCTTTGATGCATAGGTAATAACTCTATCATTTTTTCATAAGGACACAACCAATTCATTTCTATAATGCACCATTATAGATCACAAACCCATAATTCTCTTTTAGTAGAGTTAGGATTGGAGAATTCACTAACCTCCTCTTCAATTCTTAGAAAAAGTCATCACATTCTTTTGTCCATATGAACTTAAACCCTTTACGTGTAATCTTGGTCATTGTGTTTGCTAAATAGCCAATGTTCTGAATGAAACACTGATATTAACCTTTTAAACCAATAAACCTACACACCTCAGTTATGTTCATTGGTGTACAAAATTCTTGCATAGACTTTGTCTTCATAGGATCAAAAAATATTCCATCTTTAGAGACAATGTGGCCAATAAAGGAAATTTATTGAAGTGAAAATTCACAATTTCTAAACTTCTTAAATAATCAATTTCTTCTAAGAGTTTTTAGAAGAGTGCACAAGTGATTTTCATTATCCTTGTATATTTGGGAGTATACCAAGATATAATCAATAAATACCACAAAAAATTCATCAATATACTCCTTGAAACATTATTCATTAGATCCATGAAAATAGAGGGTGCGTTAGTCAGTCCAAAAGGCATCACTGTAAACTCATAATGCCCATACCTGGTTTAAAATTTTGCCTTTGTAATATCTTCCATCCTCACATGAAACTGTTGATATCCAGATCAAAGATCAATATATGATAAATATTGGGCTCCATGAAGTTGATCAAATAAGTAATCAATGCGACATAAAGGATAATTATTATTTATTGTTGTAGCATTGATCTCCATATAGTCAATGCCCAACCTCATAGATCCATCTTTCTTTATTACAAAAAGAACATGGGATCCCTATGGAGAAATACTAGGGTGAATAAATCTTTTATCACTCAATTATTATAGTTCTTTCTTCAGTTCCACTAAATCAATAGTGGTTGTAATATAAATTGACTTTGATATGGGTTTTGAATAAGGAATTAAGTTTATGGAAAATTCAATTTCCCACTATAGAGGATGTTTAAGTAAATCGTCTAGAAATGCATCAAAATATTATTGCACAATATGTACGTTCTCTTTTTGAAGATTAATTTCCTCACCCATAGTTATTTCATTCCCTTCATCCCCAATAATTGAATTCAGTAAAGCTATTTGGCATGGATCTAGATGAGAATTAGATAGTGATGTATCTTCTATGAAGATAATGGATCCTACATCATCCTGAAAAATTGTAACATCCTTCTTATTATAATAAATTTTCATTTCATGGTTCGAAGGCCAATCCATACAGAGTATTATATCAAAGTCAATCATCGGTATGATAATAAAATTAGCTGATAAATCACCTTTATAAGCCATAATGAGGACTTCATAACACAACTTTGTTGTAATGATACTTCCCTTAGGAGTTTCTGACTAACAAATCTATTACTAAATCAAATTGTAAAAATCTAATTTTCTTGAGAAATTGGGAAGATATGAAATAATGAGATGATCCGAAATCAAATAAAACATTGGATAAGTTGAGGAAAAGATTAAAGTACATGCCACCACATCATTAGGAACTTCAATATCTGTAGTTGTGATCACACAAGCTTGTCCCTGCTCCCTTGGCCTTTTTCGAGGCACACTTCCTTGACACTTTGAGAAATCATTATCATAATGTTCCATATCCCTAAAATTATAGCATTGAACAATAATATCATCTGTCTTCGTCTTGTAAACACCAACATGATGTCCTTTCTCTCCACACTTGTATCACTACCCTTTTCCTTTTAAAAAGGCACCAGGGTGTTTCCTTCCATAATTATCACAGGGTGGAAAGTCAACTCTTACTATATTCCCCATTTTCTTATTTCATTTTCCATATTTTTCGAAAACCATGTTCTTCTATTTCTTTTTGTTAAAGTCGTAAGACATAGATAACTTTTTTTTCTTCTTGATATCACAAGAGACTATATATTTGTATGATGAGAAAGTTTAGAAGACTAGCACCCACTAAAGAAATGGATTTAGGACATCAAAGAATCAATCAATATTTCTACTTATATTATGTATATAATCCAAAACATTCCTTACTAACCTTTTGAATTTAACTTCATACTTTGTAACATTTTCATCTTCCTTTTGCCACAAATTCAGAAACTAACTTTCCAAATCTTCTCTGTATTCATGAGAAAAGTATTTCTCAAAGAAAAGTTCTTTAAGGCCACTCCATTCCATATTTTTATCTCTTCCTCCTCCTTTGTGTTTTTAATTAGTGACCCCGTTGATAAACATCTCCTAACAGATGATAAACTTCCATAAAAACTTTTCCCTTTTCATTACTTCCCTAGGCAAGAAATATCTTCTCTAAGTAACTTATCCACTACATTTCTAGGAATGGGTTTTTAGTCCCATTAAATGATGGAAACTGTGTCTCAGAAAGGGATCTAACATATCTTCTCCATATTGTGGATATAGATTCTCTATATGGGTAAGTTTATTGTTCATAACTTGAGTAAGTTGTCCCAGTATAGTTGTAAATTTCTTCTCACCGGCCGCAACTCTAGATCAAACATCATTTTTATTTAGAGGTGGGAAATCTCTACATGGGATATACACATTGGTATAATAAGGAATGTATCTATATGGATTTCTTTATTACATTACATTGTATACTCCCAAATATACAAGTCCACCGGTATAACTATTCGTTCATTTGGGATATAATTTTCTTGTAATTATCCTAATCATATCCCCCAAGTGTGTCGAACTAGGTGTGTAGTAAGGCCTATTGTTTTATACCAGGATACCCATGGTGAATCCCCAAACTCCTTGCCAGAGTTTTTACTCCTAGGTACATCTGGGCCAGAACCACGTCCACTTGTAGTATCTAGAAATGGATTTATTTTCTAGAAAGATCCAAATAATATATTCCTTAAAAAATTACAATATATTCTTATATGTTTATCCTTAAATACTATCTTAGGGTTTTTTTTTCAGTAATCAACATTTTCTAGTTTTCATGTTTTCTACTAAACTTTCTCTGATACCAACTGTAAATACCCGACCCTAGTTTCCCGAAGCCAGTTCCTTATTACATTACATTGGTATAATTACAAGAAAATCATATCCCAAAGGAACGAATAGTTTAGTATATTTGGAAATCCATATAGATACATAAGTACAGGAATACAAATTGAAATTAAATACAACATATATGTTTTATTGGGAACATACAGAACTATAAGTTTATCCCTTCAATTCATTCATAATAAAATTATTCTTGTCTTGAGAAAATCAAACATTAAGAAAGGGGTGAGCTCAAATGCTCATTAAGGGTATACAATATAGTAGAAAATAACATCAACATAAACATTATTCATGGTGAATAATTGAAAACACATGACTTTAAGAATAATAAACATGACCACCTTATGGAAGGAATATGAGATGAATAAATATTTCTAAAATAAAACATAATCATGGGTATTATACTAGTTGAATAACCACCTTAACTATGAACTTATAGATTCGTAATTAGGGAAATGAATATTCCAAACATTCTGAAACATACTGTCACGAACTTATCAAAGGAATCTAAAAATGATAAGGCCTCAGCCAAACCCATATCTAAAAATGGGAAAGGCCTTAGACAAGTGCTAATCTATTGTCTCACAACACCTTTATATGGTGAATCCTTCAAGAATATATAATTCACAATATGAAATTCCAAGTCATTTCTTTGATTTCAAGTATAGATATTTTTATGCTCTAGGATAATTTGATATGATTATAAAAAGTTCATACATTAACAGTTGTCTCTTCTACAATTTTTAGGCCATGTAACTTTCTTTCTACAACTTCTTCAAAAAATGGTGGATTATGATACTTCTACCTGAGTAGTGATTCATATGGAAGAATCTATATTCTCAAATGGAAGCTATTATTATATGAAAATTCAAACAAAAATAGATACCAATCCCATATCCCTTTTATATCAAGAAAGCGTGTTATCAACATGTCTTCTAATTTATGGATCATTATTTTGGACTACCCATCTGCTTTGGGATGATAATAGATGCTTAAATTTATCCCAATACTTAGTTCCCCAAGAAAAATATTCCAAATTTCAATGTGAAATGAGGGTCGTGATCCGTCATGATTGAGAGAGGTTCCCCATGAAGCCTTAAAATTTCATTGATATGGAGTTGAGAAATGTTCTAAAGGGGTATATATTATCTTATCACTAATAAATAAGAATAATGAGTAAGATGATCAATTATGAACCATAAAACATTGTTATTCATTAGAGTATTTTGGAGTCTAGTGATAACATCCTTTTTAACATGGTCCCACTTTCAATTAGATACATACACGAGTTGCATGACTCTCTTAAGATGTTTCCTTTCATGATCCACCTACATTCATACTAATAATCTAGACACATAGTCTATAATTTATCACCTTATTCCATCCCAACAGAAATGTGATCTTAAATACCTATACCCATTTTTTCTAATTGGGTCTATATAGAAATTTGAGCTACGTGATTCATCTTGTAGTTCCTTCCTCAACTTTGATATCTATGGAACACATAATCCCTTTCCAAACTTCTACACACCATCTCTATAGATGAAATCTCTTAATTACCCATCATTATCTACTTTAATATTTCTTTTTCAGTCCTCATCATCTTGCTGGGATATCTTTATATTTAATAGTAATTATACTTTATCAATTTCTTGGAAAAGGAAATATACCACCCCTTAAATAAAAATAACCATATCTATCTTTACTATATCTCTATATATAATATACCTATTAATCATCATCCTAGTTAAAACTCCATGATCTGTCATAATCAATGCATTAACTATATTGTTTTCCTTCCAAAGGCACTAGTGTATCAAGAAATCACAATCCTTGAGTATTTATAACCAGTTTCATTGCCCCATATTGAGATCCTTTTGGAAAAATATATACGTCAATCTATTGTGGTCCATTTTTTATATCGTATCTCTAACCATAGAGACGGTGTATCTATATTTTCAAAAAAAAAAGATTATTGCTTCAAGATAAATTGTATGATTTGGATAGTTTTTTTAATAGATTTTCAATTTACATGATGTATAATGAATGAACCTATTATTATATATAAAGTAAGACCAATTACTTTCTTTAGTTCATCACTATATATAACAAAACCTTCTTTACCTGATTCTAAATTCAATAATGGTTCATCAATCAGTGTCCTATTTAACTCTTCAAAAATTTTCTTACATTCCCTTGACTATGATAATTTAACCGCTTTACAAGTTAACTTGTTTTATGGGTTGGACAACCAAGAGAAATCTTAAACGAATCATCGATAGAAACCTACTAAACCTAGGAAACACTGAAGGTATGTTATGTTCATCATTTTCGGCCATTATTTTACTAATTATAAGGGTAAACACGTGTTCTACCCTTGGAGACAACATATAAAATAAAAGGAACTTCATTGAGCCAAAATTCACACTTAATATATTTCATATATAATTTATTTTTTGGAGGTTACCCAAAATTATTTGTATATGAATATCATGATATTCATAGATATTGGAGTATAGAAATACATCTCTAATGAATACCACCGAAAAGTTATAAATATAATTCTTGAATACTCTAGTCACCACATACATAAATATATAAGGTGAATTTGTCAATAAAAAAGGAATTTTCATAAACTCATAATGTCTATACCCTATTTGAAATGTCATATTTGGTATCTCATATTTCTTAAACATAACTATTAATAACTAGAGAGAAACTAGATCTTTTAAAAGTATTAGGATCCTCTTTATGTTAATAAAACAAGCCATAAATGTGTGGTAAATGATACCTATTATTTATAGCAATGATATTGATATCTCTATAATAAATGTACAATCTCACGGATCCATCCTTATTTTTCTGGAATAAAACAGGGGAATCCCAAAGTGATACACTAGGAAATAGAAATACCTTATCACTCAATTACTATAGCTATTTTTGTCACTCCACTAAATCCACTAGTTCTATTTGAAAAATGAGTTCTATGTGTATGTCTTGCATCAGGAATGAGATCAATGGAGAACACAACTTCATTCACTAGTGTAGGTCTAGGTATTTTATCTAAGAAAACATCAATGATTGTTTTACCATGGCTATATCCAATATTCTTATTATACATTAACCATCCATGGATCACAATTGATATTACTATTTACCAATAATTTCATTAAGGAGAGATATTTTTGGGAGGATCTAGAAATTATTTAGATGATGAATTTTCCCTCAAAATACAAACTATTCCACCTCACCGTCACAAATCATATTATTATTATCTTAGTAATAACATTTTTTCATTATGATTTGAAATAAAATCTATAACAAGGATTATAAAAAAGTCAAGTATAGGTATAATAACCAACATTTCAAATCTGGTATGCCCATGCATCACAATTGGAACTAACTAATATATCTTTATTGTAATACGATTCTCGCATGGTGTCTTAATATATTACTCCCTTACTATGGTTCTAGGGAAATATCTATTGTTTTGGAAAAAATGAAAGATATTAAAGAGTGTGAATACCTAGAATTAAATAAAACATTATCTACATTTGATCACATATGGGAAATCCTATCCTTTATTTATTTCCAATTTCTAAATTTTTCTTCCCATTATGTTAAAAAAAACTATTCTTCTCTGGATTTCCATTGAATACATATATCATGGAGAACATATTTCCAACATTAACGGTGATATATACTACATCCTCATACAATGAAAAGGACTGAGAGACTAATGGACTTCAATGGGACAAATTTAAGCCATAAAATAATTGATCAATATTTATTTCTAGTATATGTACATATTTTTCAACATTCTTAGATAACCTTGTAAAGTTATCCACATAATCAAAAATATGTTTCTCATACTTTTTTTAAGATTGAGGAATTATCTTTCCATTTTATCTATTTTATCAAGAATAAAGTATTTTTCATAGAATACCTCCTTCATAAATCCATATTCAATTTCATTTATATCATCTTAAAATTTATTATTTTGAATTTGTGATCACCATTAGTCTATATCTATATTCATAGGACAGATCGACATGATGACTTTTTTCCTTTTCAAGACTTCCCAAAGCGAGAATGATCTCCAATAAGGACTCGATCCATTATTCATCAACCATTTGATTTGTAGTTCCACTAAATGTGGGAGGTTGTTGTCCCATGAAGTATTCTAGAATAGTTACAACATGTTGTGGATCATGAGGTCAGTCTACATGGGATTTCCTTTTTTTATAACCTCGGTCAATGACCCTAATATGGTTATGAACTAATTCATCTCAACTCTAGCTTAAATATATTTTTAGGGGGAATATATATCCATTGACTATGGGTATTGATATGATAACCATTCATAAATTTAGTCTCTATCTTTATTTAATGTAATAAACATAATTTTATAATGATATTGAGTTGCGAAATAAAATTCTTATCAATTTTTCCTGAGTGTTCCCTTGAAATATTGATGAGTTTTCATAGAACCTTTTCTATATAACTTAGTTTATCTATGTCTAGTCCCCAATGTTGATACTAAACTTAATTTTATACCAATTTTAACATCCAAAAATCTATAATTCAAGATGTTATAGTTATATTAATTTACTGGTATAAAATAAAACAGTTCCCAAAGGACTCAATAGTTTAGTAGTCTTATAAGGTTAGATACATACATAAATTACATTTCTAAATAGTATATAAAAATGAACATATTATGAGAAAATTATTATCCCTTCCATAATATCCCAAAATATTATACATATTCCTTCTATAGGTTTTATGGGGAAAGTAAAATGAATAAGGGCTAGATTAAATGCTTAGTAAAAAGTAACATAATGTGGAAACATTAATAACATAAACATGGAATAAGTTATATGAAATGAATAACTAAAAAACATGGAGATATCATCAACTAAAACTGAGGGTATACTATATCCCTAAAAATAAATGAAAACATGGATAATAGTAATCATTAATATCATAATAATGGAATGCATAATAATGAAAATAAAAAACATGTGGTCAAGGCCTTATTTTGAGACACTATCCTATTATATAAATAGGTATACATAAAATCCAAACCTTTTATTCTCATGACACCTAGAAAATAATTAAAGGGATATATAATTATGGTCCCCAACAATCACCTTATTAACTCCAATGTATTCACTGTATGAGTCATCATAACCTTTCATTACATTCTCTAAAGAACCTCTTACTGAATAAAACATGTATATACATATAATTATAAATGAAAATTGTTATAATTATCCATTAAATATAATTTTTATATTCCTTTGAGAACATCCCTTAATCAACTTAAAATCCGTGTTGTATTGTTAATGTAACATGAGGTACAATTATCAAAAAATTATAATGGAGAGGGTAGTTAAATTGCGCTAGTTGTCCCTGGAAAATAGTAATTGTATTAAATGAATTTTATTTATAGGAAACCAAATCAATGGTTGGAAATATATTTCATTATTATTCATAAAGTTCATGTTAATATTTCAAATCCTATCCCCCAGGAGTGTCTAGCATGGTGTGTAGATTTTGGAATATTAGTCATGCATCAGAGTGATGATTGAATAAATGATCAACCAAAACTTTTTAGGGTGATTAATCCAAGGTGAATCTATTTCAAAAACTCATACAATTTTCAGTTTCTAGGTAGGAAGTATTTTCTAAAAAACTAACCGTACTTTTTCTTTAGGATAACTTTGGATGGTTTTCTACAGTGGAAAATACTGAATTTAACACTAGTTTTGGTAACTATAAAATCCAAAGAACATGAGATAGGGAAAATAATATAGAATTTGAAATCATATAAATTTCATTAGTAATATTTTAAAATTATTCCATGTAAATGTACTGACAAAAAAAAATTTAAATATGTAGTAAATATGTCATAAGTCCCAAAGAGTTAAAATTGAAATTGAAAACCCCCACTTATAGATTGGGTAGTAATTAAATCCAGAAATATTAAAACATTGGAATTAAAATTTATCTTACAATACTATAAATAAAGTAATTTCTTGATATAACATTTAAAATAATTATTTTATGCATAATGTAATGAAAATTAACTGCATAATACAAAACATGTTTCAAATAAAGGAATTTGACATGGAAAATCCTTACCTCTTATCCTGAAATCCATGAACACATTTTAAACTAGAATATAAATAATAGATATCATAATCAAATAATTCATAAGCTTACTCATATCTATTTTAATTAATACTCTTCTTGAATAGTCATTCTCTTTAAGAATTCTACTGATTTTCCACATCAAGTGTTTATAGTTTTATCATTTGTACTAGTTTCATAATTGTAATGAATCTATTAAATATTATTCAAAATTTAGTCATTAATATATTATTAAAACAACTATAATGGAAGATTTATCATTTTTATGATGTTTTAAATTAATTTAATATGTGTTTTAGTCCTTATCCTTGAAGTTGAAATCAATAACATGCATGTTTCAGTGATTCTTGATGACCAAAGTGTGTTTTCTTAAATAATTAATAAAATATTGATATAAAATGTCCAAAAAATAATAATAAAAAAAAATTCACACATTCATATAATATTATACTATTATTTATGTTACAATAGTCATTCATGATATACATTCATAGTATTTTTTAATTAGGTGATAAAATTGAACCAAACATGAACATTCACTGATTTAGTGAATTATTATGATGTGGTTTTATTGTAATATCAATATAAAAAAGAATAAGGATATTATTTAGTACTTATATATTTGATATATCATAATTATATATAAGTATAATAGTTATTATTGGATGTGAAAATACAACACAATTTGAGTAAAAGGATATCCTCCTAGTACGCTTATTTTAAGTGATTAAATTTATGATGCTAAATTGTTTATTGTGTCATTAATAGGTTTTAAAATTTTTCATACCATAACTTTAATGATATTAAAAATAATAATATGTATCCTTTAATCAAATCCTTATATGCTTCCTAGTAAGGTAGTGAAGGAAAAAAACATGTTGCTTCATAACAGCGGTAGTCAACACAATGCACTAATTATGGTTTATTTTATTAATGGAAATAACAAATTTAATACCTTGATACTTTAATGAAATATTTATCATTGAATAATATTATTTCATTGATAGCTTCTCTTACAAAAAACAATAACTTTAGACAGACCATGAAACATTATTAAAATATTATGTTTCCATTATAGCCTAACTGATAGATTGGCGAGTATGAATCTTAATAACTAGAATAGGAATAATATATGATATAAATATTTATAAAATGAATTTATCAGTTACTAAATGATTATAATTAAAGGAAGTATTTATTTGAAAATAATAGTGATGTTTTTTCTAAAAAAATATTATTATGCCCACAATATATTTTTATATTATTAATTTAAATTAATAACTTATGGTGAATAAATTTAATGAAATTTATATACTATTTACATTATCAAAATTTTTAAACATTCAATTTTCTTTTCTAGTAATAGGATAATAATAAATCCATTTTTATGCTTAAAAATTTATTTTTTCTAAAATTTATTTTTTCAAATTTTGTGAACATACATTAAAATTGTGTTATTTTACTTTATAATTATTTTTAGATAAAAGAAATAACATATCTAGAATAATTTTGTTAAAATTTGGTAAAAATTCCCCTTTTATTTTTGGTCAATTCAAATTGAAACTGTGGTAAAACATATCACCTCGATTAAAAGTAAATTAGGTTAATATTAGTTAAAACTAAGTTATAAGGCCATAATATTTTCCTCATAATACTTATTGGATTAATTTAATATGAATATTATCCAATTAGGATTAAAATATATGTTTTTAATGTACATTTGTCCTTTAAAATGACATATTTAATATTTAAAGCAATGAAAGTTACAAGATGTCACTCTCTTGGTTTTAAATATATTGGATATGTCCACATAGCGACCAAAGAAGGTTAATATTGAATATTAATTTCTATTTTTTTATTAATTAAATTATTTTCATGATATAAATTTATTTACAATTTTCAGAAATTATATAATTACCTTAAATTATTGGGCAACACTAATAAGTATTTTATTTAATTGATAGAAAAATAAAATAATTGATTACGAAAATATTAAAAGTGATATAATTTGAGTAAGTTATAGATATACATGAAATATATAGGTGAATATGATATTGTTTTTAAAATACTATAGTTTAATTCCAACTTTTTCATTCTGTCTTTTAAGACGAATTAAATGAATAATGTAAAAATTGATAGTATCAATATTTTATCTGAATAATATTTTACTAAATTATTTAGAAATCATAAAAATATATAAATAATACAAGTTGGATATTATATTGTTTAAAATTTCTTATATTTTTCATTTATGGATTAATATTCTGTTTATAAGTAAAAATTACAACCCTTTAATATTGAAAATTTTATTACCATAGTTAAAATTAAGATTTGTTAACTAAGTGTTAATAAAAATGATAAGGATTAAAACGACACCAAAATTTGTATAAATTATATTTATTGATTCTATTAATACCCTACACCACATTATCTTCTAATCATTGTACATTTTTAGTAATTTTTATTTAGAATGAGTTCATTATAATTTAAAATTTTGAGAAATTCTTAAAGTGTGCCTCACCTCCATTATAAAGGAGAAGATCCTCACTTAGATACTCACACCACATTGAGCCTTACATCTAGAAAATAATATGAAATTTTATCTTATAAATTTCTCGAGTAACATTCTAGAGGGTTTTGTCTTCCCAAAAGACCAACTCTAGAGCCCTTTAGTAGAGATCTAAAAGAGTTGTTCCAAAGAATAGTTATTCACCTTAGCCGATCAAATTATTTTTGACTATTATTTACTAATGTAAAACTATGATATTTTTCATAAAATTAAAAATTCAGTATAGAAAATATTTTAAAATTTCATTATGATTATGAAAACACAATTATACACCCTCTTTCCAATCAAATGAAATGTGAATGTATTGGTCGTGCAGACGTACAACATACTGTCTCCGCGTAACGATGCAATTAATTTTTCATCAGAATTTTTTATGGATAGGTATTATGATTGGTTTAATTTTTATATATTATCTTTATAACATAGTTATAATTCATTAATTATCATATAATATCTACCTACTTACCTTCCAAACTGTTTGAAAATGATAATGTCACTCATGTGTACGTGTGCACCACCACCTCTATGAAACGATGTGATTCATTTTCCATTTCAATTTTACATGGATGATAATAAGGGTTAATTTAATGAATAAATATGATATATATAAATATATAATTATTATATAATGGTTAATTATTATTTAACATTCTTTCATTCCTCCTTCAAAAATTGAAAACAACGTTCAAACAAACATACGACATACTGTCTCCATGAAAAACTTAATTCATTTTTACCTCTATAAATTTTATCGATTACTATATTTTTTTTACATAATGAATATATATGATATTTATATCATGAATAATATTATAGAGATTATTGAATCAACATAAATGTACAAGGACCATAACTACTTACCTAAAATAGTCATGATAAACGAAGGAGTTTACTCCCGGAAACGAGGATTGTAATAAGAAATTAATGGGAAAAGGGGGTTTTAAATGTTATAACGGGATCATATCTTATATTATAAGTATTAAAATGACTAATTTATATAATAATAAATTTAAATTTATTTTAATGGATGTTAGAGTGCTTTCAAAGCATGAAAAATTCAAGGTAATGGTTTTATATCATAATATCATTATTTATGGTGATTGATTATAACCATTCCTCAAATGATGAAATATTATTATAAAAAACTCGATAATACTAATTTAGTTTTCTTCACATATGGTTATTTATTTAAAATATGATTTTTGTCATTTTATTTTACATATTTTATGTACTTAAGAGACTGAAAATATTTTTTTTTATGGAAAACTGACTTCATTTCTCTCTTCAGCCAAGAAACCTTTTTATTCTATATCCTTATATTCTTAGAGTGTTTTTTTATTTTCATTTTATTTTTTAATGTCATTTTTAAAATTTTTGAAATTTTTTTAAATTTTCTTGACATGAATCTTCTTTTCATTTTCTGAACGATGTACTTTTTAACACTTGCTTCCACATTGTGAAAGTAATTTTTTTTAACTTATATGACATGAATGGATTTTCAAACAATCATAAATAATTTTTATTTTAATATTACTTTAATAGTTTTTAATTTTATTTTAATATAAAATTATATCATTTATATTTTCATAGTTTTTTATTAGTGATTTTCAAATGGAAAGGTTATAATCCTCAAGAATGTTTTAATGATCTTATAATTGTGTTTATATATATAAAAGAAAACAAACCTTGATTTATGATATTCATTACTGGGTATATGAACCTATAATACAATCCTCATTTTTTATTTTTATGGTTTATATTTATGATGAAAATATTTTTATGAAACTTATTTCTTCTCTTTAAGTTATACTATAGTGAAATGATGAAATACTTATGAAACCTATGTCCCTTCCATGGGTAATGATATGATTAAATATTTATGAAACCCATTTCTTTTCACAAGTTCAGATATCATGAATGATTGATGATCTTGTGGAATAGATATGTATTATTTTAATTATGTGATGTGAAGGACCTAAATCCACCTCTAGTGTATTGGGTAAAGATTGATATCTCATGATATGAATAGGATTGTAATGGGTAGTGAATATAGTTCAGTAAGGGACTATGTCCCCTACGATAGTCTTGGGAGTGAACCTTGATTACTAAAAGGTGTTGGGGAGTGAAACCATTCCATTATGATATTATTGTAAATGATCCTTGATTAATAAGGAAATGATTTTGTTTGATTATGTGTATACCCCAACTCAATGTCTTATACCTATGATAAAATTTCATGGTTTATGTTATTTGGCTAACTTGTGATTAATTTCTTATAAATTACCATGTTTTATTCCATTTCTTAATATTATGATCTTTAATATGAAATATATGATTTTTAAAATTTAAGATCATGTTCTTATTTATTTATTCTAATGTTATCCTTATATGATATTTAATATCTAGCTTTTTTAACCTTTCTGATCATATGAACTCAACCATTCTTATATTTCATTTCCCATGTTATGAAGAATGGTATTAAATATATATTTTTCAAATAATGGTGTTAGTTATGATGAAATAAGTGGGAGATGATGTAGATATTTTATGAAATTGTTATTTACGTTTCCAATTTTCCCATGATAATTGACCTAATTGATTATGGTTTGGATATAAATAATATGTAATGAATATTAATCTATTTAGATGAAATAACTATATATGAAAATTATTGGTGGATAGAGTTGGAATCAAAGAAAGGTTTAATTAACCATTAGAAACTAGGATGAGAAAACATTATTGAGAAACCCAAGGATTTTTCTATGTATAGGATAAAATCCTAAACTTTTGGTAATCATCACAAATGACGTAAGGTAAACTTAAGTTATCATAGAATAAGGTGTCATGATTTAGACATCCTATAAATTATTTTTCATGATTATGTAGTTTACCTTCAGGATTATTGTTGATCACACTTTGATTTTTATTTTTAATGAATGGATGGAACCTAGAAGAATCATATTTATATTGAATGTGATAGAAAATGTAATGATTTTCTTCCTAGGTGGCCAAATGTTATGGGAGTTGGAATTAAATATCACGTTTTTGTTAACATAAAACATTGTCAAGATATGAATCATGTTGAGATTCCAAATGCGAAATGTAGGGAATAATGTTATTTATGTCCTTTATAAGGAAAAATCCTCATTCTTTTAGTGGGTACAGTTATCCAATAGTCACTGTGAAATGGATTGTACCATTGAGAAGATATTTTCCATTCTATATTCTTTAGAACATGAGATATTAATCCTAGTATTTATCATTTTGAAAGTGAATTAGACCAATAATGGACTCTTATCATGAACATGAGAGGAGAATAATAAATTGAATCTACCGAGTGGGATAAATTTAAAAGGTTATTTTTTCAACAAGTATATTCCTTGTATTTCTTTGAAAGTGGATAAATAATTCCTTTAGTTAAAGATGATGGATGATGAATTAGTTGGTACTTATGAGGTAAATTTCACAAGACTTTCAAGGTGAACTTCTTGTATGATCATCTATCCTAAAAGTATGGTTGGTTATTTATTTAGTGGATTAAAACCAATCCTCTGATGGGACATAGACATGTGGGACTTTAGTAGCTATGAAAAAATATAATTTTAGGTGATCTAATAGTGGATATAGATATTTTAGTTACCCATAAATCTAATGGTAATTATAAGTAAAGGAAAATGGAACTCAAAGGTAATTTTAAAAACCATATAGAGAAGAAGATGATCCTTCATTTATGATTGATGTGTGGAAGGAAACATGGGTGAAATTTTCTTAATGAAACGGGTTAATTTTTTATGTGTGGTTAAGGGGGTCATTGGGAAATTTAATTATCAAGTCATAAGAAGAAGTTATCTAACTATGTGAATAATGACAAATCTTCATAGAATGCACCTCCCACACTATAGTGTTTAAAATTCTTGAAGTATATGAATTATTCTAAAAATTTCATAAATCATATGGTAAATGATTATTATTGATTTCAACAACCTCTTAAGCCCAAGGAAAAATAGAAATCTTACATGATCACTATTTTTTAAGAGGGGTGCGTTAAATACTTGATGAAAGGTATAATTATCATCCAATCTAGAATTTCTAATGTCTTATTTGATTTTTCATATATCCAATATTTTATATTTAAATAATATTCTTAGGGTACCAATGTACCACCTTAAAAATTAGATGATGAGTTAGTAGAAAAAACCACTAATTGTATGGTTATCACATATTAGGTATATTATTCTTATATAGTTTATGTTTTTAGTTATATGTTTCATGAAAATCATATTATTCTTCATCTAGTTGAATTTGATGTAATTTTGGTAATGGATTGAGTTTTTTTTAGATTAATACTTCATCATATATAGAGTAAGTGAAGTTATTTTTGATATTGTAAACTGACCTATGATCACCTATCAGCGTGATGAAAGAAATGAACTCTTGATGGAAATTAAAATCATCGTATGGGTCATTATTCCTCTTCAAATGGAATGTTTATCTATAATGTTTTGGGAGAAATTCCACATGGTAGATACACTTAATTTATGGGATTATGTTGATTAATTTTAAAAATTCATTCTTGGTATATCCCCCAATCATGAATTTTAGTTTTTAATATAACTAATACCAAGTGCTACACCAAATTCCATGACTCTATATTGAATAACCCTTATTGAGTTTCTGGAATTGATGATGAAAATCCTAGATAATCGTTAAAAGGGATTATTGTGGACATGTTCATCACCTTGGGGAATACCTATTTTATTTTTTATGAAGAAATATGGATCAATGTGACTCTACATTGATTATTGATAACATAATAAGATCATTATAAAGAACAAGTCTCCTATACTCCCTATTGATGACTTGTTTGATCAACTAGGCGGAGATAAATACTTTTCCATTATTGATATTGATTTTTTATATAATCAATTATGGTTTATGAAAGAGGACATACCAAATAAAATATAATTTACAATGTATAACACTATGTATTTATAGTGATACCATTTCTCTAACTAATTCACCTGTTATCTTCCTGGATTTAATTAATAGAGTCTTCTAAGATTACCATGATTTGTTTTTGGTACTCTTTTTAGATGATATTAATTTTTATTCAATGTGTAAGAAATATCATGAATATTATTTGAGAATTATGATGAAGACAATAATTAAGGAAAAGTTTTACACAAAATTTACCAAGTATGAGTTTTTTCTTCATAAGGTTTCATTCCTAGGTCATATAATCTCAAGTGAGGGTATATCAGTATACCCTTCAAAGATACGAGTTATTAAAAATTGGACCAAACCAAAAACTATGTATGAGATCCATAAATTTCTTAGTTTTTATAGATATTATCAATACATTAAGGATAATTTTTCATGATTATCGAATCCACTCACCCTGTTAACTTGGAAGGGATCCAAGTTCCTTTGGATGAATAAATGTGAGTAATGTTTTAAGGAACTGAAGAGAAGGCTATTCTGTACACCAGTTCTAACACTACCCTATAGTGGAGAAGGGTTTATAATCTATAGTGATCCATCAAATAAGGGACTGTGACGTTTACTCATGAATAATGATATATTTATAGCTTATTCCTCATCAAAATTTAATGTCTAGGTGAAAAATTACCCAACTCATGATTTAGAGTTAATTGTGAATTTTTTTCATTAAATATATGGTGGAATTATATATATGTAAAATATTTTTACATTTATATGGATCATAAAATAAAAAATTATATTTTTACCAAAAAATATATGAACTTGAATCAAAGAATGTGGTTTAAGGTTATTAAATATTGCGACTAATTAATACATTACCACCATGGGAAAGTGAACAAGGTGGACAATGCTTTGAGTCAAAATTCTCAATATATCTTTTCTATGATGAGGATCACAAAATTTTATCTATAGTTCACTTACTAAGTATAGATCTTGAAATCATGATGGAGGGGGAGAAATATCATCTTTCTCAAATGAGTGTTCAACCATCTATCCAAGTTAATATTAAAGAGGATCAGAAGGAAGATGTAGAGATATAAAATAAGGGAAATAATATTTTTTCAAACCACAATTGTTATTAAATAATAAGGTTTTGGAACGTTGTATGTGTCTCTTAGATACAATATTTGAAGATGTATTTGATGTATAAAGGTCATAGCTTTTCATTTTCAATTCATCCTGGAAGTATGAATATGTATAGTGATTTTAATGAGTATTTTTGGTGGTATGGAATAAAGAGATATATTTCAAAGTATGTTTCTAAATTCTTTGTAGGTCTAAAATATAAGGATAAGAGACATAAGTTTTGTTTATTTTATATCTTTTAACTATAGAAGAATATAAATGGTAATCCATCACCATGGATTTTTTCACTGGACTCCCAAAAACATCTAAAGGAAATAATTCTATTTGGGTTGTAGTCTATCAACTAAAATATTCATCACTCTTAATTTAAATTAATGAATACATATATCTTTATCAACATAAATGGTGGTAAATTAAGGAAGTGGTTAGATTGGATGGTGTTCCACTATCAATTTTTTATGATTGGGATCCACAGTTTACCTAGAAATATTATAGAAGTCTTTATGAGGATATGGATATAGAGATAAGTTTTAGCACTGATTACAATCCTTAGATATATGGTCAGTTTGAGAAGAAAATTGATACTCTATAACAAATGTTTAGATATTTATCTATGGAGAGGAAAGGTGTTTTAGATCAACAACTTCATTTGGTGAAATTTTCTAACAATAATATCTTTCATTCCATCATTCAAATATCTCCTAATGAAGCCATATATGGTAGGAAGTTCATAAATTAAATATTATGGAATAAAGTTGGATAAATAACGATATTAGAACCTAATATAGCTAAGGAAATTATTGATAATGATAAATCCATTCAATAGAACATAAGAACAGCTCAGGGTTGACAAAAACATTAAGATAACAATTGTTGGAATGATCTAGTCATTAAAGTTAGTGATAAGGTATTCCAATTAATATCTCCCTAGAAGAGGGTGGTGTTATTTGGAAATAAGGATATGTTAATTTATAGTTATATCAATACTTTTGAATATTTTTATCATACTATGATGGTATCTTATAGATTGACACTTCCATCGAATCCCTTTCAAGTTCATGTTGTGTTATATGTATCTCTCCTGAGTACGTAAAAACCCAATCCTTCACATATTCTAAAAAAAGAGGTCATACTTCTGGAAAAATATATTTATTATAAAGAAACGCCAATAGGGTTTCTAGATCACAGGGAGAATGTTCTGTGAAATAATACCATTCACTAGTTTAAAGTTTGATGGCGAAACCACATTTTTTGAGGAAACTACATGGAAACCTGAGGATGTGATGAGAAAAAGTACCCTTATCTATTTATATCATAGTGATTAATTTTAAGGGTGAAATTCCTTTTAAGGGGGTATAATGTAACACTATTATATATTTATCAAATGATCTTCTTTAATATATTATTTCTTCAATAGCATGTGTTACATGCAATAACGAGAATAGACGAACTACACAACATTATTAAAATATTATGAATCCATTATTTTCTAACCATTGTATTGGATGTTATGAATTGTAATAACTAAATTATAAAAAAATATGTTCTAAAGATTTATAAAATGATTTTATTAGTTATCAATTAATTATAATTCTAAACTAAAATTATTTAAAAATAAAATAGATTTTTTTTCCTCAAATTTATTATGCATGTAATTATTTTATATATTAATAAATTAATTTAAATACTACAGTAGTAAATTTTTATTGAAATTTATATATTATTTACATGATATTCTTTTTATAAATTCAATAATTATTTTTCTATGAAAATGGTAAAAATAAATTCAGTTTTATTCTTAAAAATGATTTTTTTCTAAAAAAGATGTTTTTGGGACATTTTGTGGGATTATATTAAAATTAATTTCTTAAATTTATAGGTATTTAATTATATAAAGTTAATTAAACATTCAAAGTTATGGGATTTGAATTTGGTAAAAATTACCCCTCAATTGTTTTTTAATATTAATAGTAACCGTGCTAAAATTTATCTCCTCGGTAAAAAGAAAATCTGGTTAAACAAGGTTAAAAAGAAGTGATAAGATCATAATTTTTAATCCTAATTTTTATTTTATAAATTTAATTTGACCCTTATTATCATAGTCTTGATATATATGTGTTTAATGGACAATTATCCATGAAAATTTCATATTTAAAATTTAATGCAAAGGAAGTAACAAAATGTAAATCTCTGGGTTTTAAATATATTTGTCATGATCACATAGGGACAAATGAAAGTTATTAATGAATATAAATTTATATATTAATCTTAATTAAATTATTTTATTGATATAATTTTTTTATAAATTTAAAACTTATTTAATTACCTTAAATTCTCGTAAAAAGATAATAAAATATTTATTTAATGAATAGAAAAATAAAATGAATGATCTTGAAAATATTAAAAGTGTTGTAATTTGATTAAGGTATAATGTACCAAAATTTTATTAGTTGAATATGATATATTATTTTCACTTTAAATATTATATTTGAATTATATATTTTACATTATGTATTTTAAGTCAAATTAAATAAAAAGTTTCAAAATTGAAGATAATTTTATTTTATTAAAAAAATATATTATTAAATTATTTATAAATAATAAAAATATATTAAATAATAAAATGTGGATATTATGTGGTTGAAAATTTCATAACATGGCCATATATGGACCAATTTTTACTATATAATTAATAATTATGACCATTTAATATTGAAAATTTTGTTACCATAGTTAAAATTAAAATTGGTTAACAAAAGGTTAATCAAAATGATTCTTTTTAAAATGACACTGAAATTTGTCTACATTCTAATGGTTTGGGGGATTAAAAACCTACCCTATATTATCTTTTAATCACTATCCATTTTGAGGAATTTTTATTTAGAACGAATTTATTAAAATTTAATCGTCTGAAAAATTTTAAAAGTACCCCTCACATCAATTAAAAATGGGCACCTCCTCACTCACTTATTGACACCATATTGATCCTTATATACTAACCAGAATCTTCCAATTTATATTATAAACCTTCACACAAAAATTAATTATATTTTTCTATTCCAAAAATATCAAGCCTAGGGACCTTTAGAGGAAATCTAAAGTATCAATTTCAAAGAAGAGGTAATCACATTCACCAATCACTTTCTTTTATACTCTTATTTACCATTTAAAAATCTAGGTTACTTATCAAAATACTATATCTTAAGTATCTGAAATGTTCTAAAATGATATTATTATTATTAAAACACCATTACACACCTATTTCCCATAAAATGAGAAGTGAAAGTATCACTCATGAGAGCATACATATTACAATCTCCATATAGCGATACAATTCATTTTTCATCACCATATTTTATTGACGGGTAAGATGATGGTTTTAATGTTTTTACATGATATTAATGAAATTATTATAATTTTTAAATTATAATATGAACGATCTATACTTACCTTACAATCTATTGGAAAACAATTACGTCACTCATGCGTACATGTGGAATACCACCTCCATGAAGTGATGATTTTTTTTCATTTAGATTTTTATTGGGTGGTAATAAGGATATTTTTAATAAATATATATGATATATAAAATTATATAAATATTATATATTGGTTAATTATTATTTTCTTTTCATTCATTCAATCCTTTTAAAAATGAATACAATGTTCATGCATATGTATGGCCTACTATCTCCATGAATGAAATAATTAATTTTTCTATATATAAATTTTATGGATGACTATAAATATCTTAAAAGTTAATATATGTTATATTTATAACATAGTTAATATTATATAGATGATGTAACCAAGATAAATTAACGATGACCCAAACTATTGAACTAAAATACTCATGATATACAATAGAGTTAACACTAGGAAATGACAATTTAAATAAGGAATTATTGATAAAAAATAATTTTCAAATATTATTAAGGGGTAATTTATGATATTATAAGAATTAAAATAATTCTTATATATAACTATAATAAATTTAAATTTATTATATAGGAGGTTAGAGTGCTTTTGGTTTAAGGTGAACTTGAGGTAAGGGATTTTTGTTACAATATCATTGTTTGTCGGGATTGATTTTGACTATGTCTCTGATGATGAAATATTATAATATAACAATCAATAAATAATATGAATTTTATTTTAATATATATATTTCGTTAAAATAAAATTTTACTTGTCACAACCCGACCCATGCTGGTGCTCGAGTTTCAACTACCCTAAGCCTACCTCCATAAGCAAGGGGATAGCGACTAGCGCCGAAGGCATAAAAAAGTATCGTAGGCCTTTTCCTAAGAACGTATGCACACAAAAAAAATATTGAAAAAGTGAAGAGGAAAAGGAAAAAATGATACTAAATTCTATAAATAAACTAAACATGAATTGACCACTAAAAAATACCAGTATATTACTGTAAACTGAACGAAGAAAGGGGAAAAATACACACCCAACCGGAAAAGTGCCATAAACTAGAAATAGGTGAAAAAGTAAAATAGATAGGAGAGTCCTGATCCGGAATCCCGTGTTATGAACACCCCACATTGTCCAAGATTCAGCATCTCTAAGCTTCTATGAATTCACGATCGACCTGTACGTCGCCTACAAGGGAACACCAAGTGTGGCCAAAGACCAAGCAGGGGTGAGTATAAAAATACTCAGCAGGATGCCTTGAAGGATCAAGGGAATAGAAATATAGGTACTAAAAGGGTATCAATAGGTAGAATGATTTACTATAAAAGTAGCGTAGATCAACCCACCAAGAGAGTGAAGTAAGTTCATCCAAACACAAGGAGCTATAAATGGTGATAAGATGAACTTCTCATCGAGTCTTTACTACCTATATTAAGAGAGTAGGCTCATCCAAACACTAGAAGATAGACATGGAAAGCATGTGGCATACCCTATGTGTATTCACCTATAATAGAAGGAGAGTAACCAAAACAAAAGGAGTGGGTACCAGAGATAGGATATATGTATATTCTCATTCAGGAAACCCAAACAAGAGAGTAAAGAGGATCTATATTTCAATAGATTTGCCTAAGAAAAGAGTAGCCAACAATTTTAGTAGTAACCACCATCCAAGTCAAGCATCCCACATGTCTTCCATCAACTACAAGTCAAAGGGACTCAATCACCACATCTTGATACTATCTTCTTTGGGTGGGTCTGTATCACCTGCACAGTTTTGGGTCACATCACAAGGATGCATCGTGGTTGAAAAAGCATCCCTCTTTATTGAGAGTCCAAATTAACGTCAAAGTATGACTTTTCACTATGCCACATAGTCAAGAGATCATGTATCAAGGGTGAGAACCCATGCCCAGCTCTGCTAGTGGGATCCACTCTAGTGTCCTTAAGGACCCATCCCTAACCTGGCAAGATGGTTCTACTCAAAAAAGATCAAGGACCCATGCCCAACCCAACTAGAGGGTTCCACTCGAGTGTTATCAAGGATCCATACCCATCCCATCTGGAGGGTCCAACTCGGAAAAGGTCAAGGACCCATGCCCAGCCTTACTGGATGGTTCCACTCAGAACTGCCATCATGGACCACTTTATAGACCAGGTGAAGGTAAACTTAGATTTTCTCTGGTAATCCCTGAGGGAAGGTACCTCTCACTAGTGCAGAAAATGTTTATTACAACGGTTATTTTTTAGTTTTTATGTTGGTTTAAGGAAGAGGTTATTCTAGAAGACATTATAAATATTGTTTTTTACATCATTTATTTTAAAACCAATGTAAAAAACAAAAAATTGAAAGCATTTTTCACGTCGGTTACTCAAAAACCGACGTGGGAAACACTTTGGATTTGTGATGTATTATGCCAGATATTAAAAAAGCGACATTGTATATATATTATCATGTCGGTTATTATATAACCGACATCCTAAAACACACCTTTGAAGCATTTATCACATCGGTTTTTTCATAACCAATGTGATAAAGTAGTCTAGCAAGCATTTTTCCACATCGGTTAAATAATAACCGACGTTAGAACAAATCTACTATATCGGTTATAAAAAAACGATGTAAAAAACAATCCCTTTCCATTTATTACATTGGTAATGAAATAACTGACATTAAAATTAATCCTGATTCATTTTTTACATCTGTTATAATATAACCGACGTAAATACCAATTTTTTTAATTAAACCGTTAAAAATAGTTATGCCCAACCAAAATAATACCTGAAACAGAACAAAAATAGACCAAAACCCCCCACCCCACATGACACCCTCCACACCCCTGGACTTCCCCCATCCTCTTAGACAACCCCCACACCCCTGGACAACCCCCCTAAAACTATGCCCAACCAAAAGAATACCTGAATCATAACAAAAAATTACCCCCCCCCACCGCATTAGACAACCCTCCCCCACCCCATGGACATCCCTGCCACAACCTTGGAAACCCCCCACCCCACTAAACAACCTTCCCACATCCCTGGACACCCCCACACTCTTGGATAGCCCCCACCCCCTAGACAACCCTCCCACCATCCTAGACACCCCCACCACCATGGACACACGAGACACCCACCACACCCCTAGACAACCCTCCCACACCCCTAGAAACCCCCAAAACCCTGGAAACCCCCTAGATATCCCCCCCACCCTCATGGACACCATGTAAACCCCACCCCACTAGACAACCCTCCCACACCTCTGGAAAGCCCCCCCTCACTTGACAGCTCTCCCCACACCCCTGGACAACCCTCCCACACCCCTAAACCCCCCACAAACACACCCATGTACACCCCCTAGATAAACCTCCCACACTCATGGAATCCCCCACCCCACTTGAAAACCACCCCCACCCATGGATATCCCTCAAACACCTATAGAAACCCCCCACCCCACTAAATAGTCTGCTCACAACCCTGGATACCCCCACCCTCTTGGACAACCCCCACCCCTAGGACAACCCTCCCACCCTCCTGGACACCCCCACCCCCATGGACACCCTGGACACCCCCACACCCCTGGACAACCCTCCCACACCCCTAGAAACCCTCCCACTACCCTGGACACCCCATGGACTACCCCCACCCTCATGGAGACCCTGGACACCCCCACCCCACTAGACAACCCTCCCACACAACTAGAAATCCCCCACCCCACTAGACAGCCCTCCCCACACCCTTGGACATCCCTCCCACACCCCTAGAACCCCCCCCCCCCGCCCACACCCCTAGACGCTGCGTGGACTTCCCCCACCCTTAGGGACACCCTGGACACCCCCACCCCACTGGACAACCCTCCCACACCCATGGAATGCCTCCAAACCACTAGACAACCCCCCACACCCATGGATAGCCCTCCCACACCCCTAGAAACCCCCACCCCCTGGACCCCCCTGGACTTCCCCCACCCTCATGGACACCCTGGACACCCCCACCCCCTAGACAGCCCTCCCACACCCTTGGAAATCCCCCTAACCCCATTGGGCACCCCCCACCCATGGACACCCCTTGGACTGCCCTCCCACCCTCCTGGACACCCCCACCCCACTGGAAAGCCCTCCCCCACCCCCTAGATAGCCCTACCTCACCCCTAGAAACCCCTCACCCTACTAAACAGCTCGCCCACAACCCTGGACACCCCACCCCTGGATACCCCTCCCATTCTCCTAGACACCCCCACCCCCACACCCCTAGACACCCCCACCCTCCTAGACAGCCCCCACCCCCTGGATAGTCCTACCACCCCCTGGACACCTCCCACCTCCATGGACACCCTCCCACATCCCTATAACCCCCCCCCCCCCACACACACACACACCCTTGGACACCCAATGGATAGCCATACCACACCCATTGAAACCCCCGAACACCCCTGGACACCCACAGGACTGGCCCCCACCCTCATGGACACCGTGGACACCCCCACCCCTCTGGACAACCCTCCCACACCCCCATAAATCCCCCTCACCCAACTGGGCACCCCCCAAACCCTTGGACACCCCATGGACAGCCCTACC
This sequence comes from Viscum album, assembly GCA_963277665.1. Taxonomy (NCBI): domain Eukaryota; kingdom Viridiplantae; phylum Streptophyta; class Magnoliopsida; order Santalales; family Viscaceae; genus Viscum; species Viscum album. The sequence goes on from OY728137.1 coordinate 2,004,291,805, forward strand.
ACCCTACTGGACACCCCCACCCCACTGGACAGCCCTCCCCCACCACCTACACAACCCTCCCACACACCTGGAAACCCCCCACCCCACTAAACATCCTGCCCACAACCCTGGACACCCCCACCCCCTAGAAACCCCTAGATAGCCCCTCCCTCATGGTCAGCCCCCACCCCCTTGGACAGCCCTCCCACCCTCCTGGACACCCCCACCCCCATGGACACCCCACACCCCTGGACATCCCCACCCTCCTGGACACCCCCACCCCATGGATAGCCCTCCCACCATTCTGAACCCCACCACCCTCATGGACACCCCCACACCCCTCGAAAGCCCTCCCACACACCTAAAAAACCTCCACAGACCCCTGGACACCCCCTGGACTCCCCCCCACCCTCATGGACACCCTCGACACACCCCCACTGGACAACCCTCCCACACCCTTGGAAAGCCCCTAACCCCACTGGGCACCCTCCCCACACCACTGGACACCCCCTGGATAGCCCTCCCACCCTCCTAGAACCCCCCCTAAACTAGAGATCCCACCCACACCCCTGGAACCCCCACCCCACTGGACACCTCCCCCTTGGAACCCCCCACCCCCCAGAAGAGAATCCTTACTAGAAAAACCATCAAAACTAGACCAAAACAAGGTGTAGTGAAAAATTAAACAGTCACATAAATAACATTCATAACATAAAATGTCCAAAATAAACCGTAAATCCAACCTAAATGACTTCCAAGTACCCAATTATAATGACAATATTCAAAATTACATTTTACACTTCAAAAAAACAAAAATCCATCAAACCTGTAAAATAAGTTGACCATTCCACTTGTAGGTGTTTGACCTCTTGAGCACTATAGGGTTGAGGGTCATAAAATAACTAAAAACTAAAATGACTTTAGTTAAAATTTAATTTAATTAAATCAAATGAAATATTATGGAAAAGTTTAAAAGGAAATCTTACAATGTCAAAGTTTAAAAGGAAATCTCACCATGTCAAAGTTCACAAGTGTTCCAGTTGTAATTATTTCATACATAAATCTTAACATATAATATCTGCATTCGATGAAGCCTTTTTGTTCATGAAAAATCTATTTGAATGAGTGTAAATTCAAAATATTATTTTTATGTAAACATCAAAAAGTAAAAATTATAAATGGATGTTTACCTTTACTTCTATATATTTGATTTTGGAACTCCTTTTCTTTTTATTTTTTTGAATGTAAACCCATCCCCTGTAAAAAAATAATACAAATAAAATAAATTTATAATTCATTATAATATATACAACTATTATAAAATTGAAACTTACTCTTCTAACATATTCTTAAAACCTTCCCACACATCGCCATGGACAGAGCATATCCAATAAAGTGTTTTCTCCCTTGGGTAAAAAACACCCAACATACAATTATCACTGATTAATGGAAATTTAAGGTCAGTGGGTTTTTATGTTAAAAGATAATGAAATATTTCCCATAGATATGTTTCATACCTTTCATGAAAAGGCATCATCCAATACTGTGTTATTATATTCTGTTCAAATCTTTCAGCAATATAAAGCATTATTTGTTCCCCATCCAATGCATGTGCTTCAGAGGAAATCAAATGCGGGTCCATGAATCCATATACATCTGTCTGGTCATTATTCTCACACATGTTATAAATATACCTAATAAAAAATAGACATAAGTATACATTTTTAATAAATATAACACAGGGAAAATGTGTTAAGACTTACCTGGAAATTTTTTTCCCCACGTTGATTCCCAACTTATCTCCAATAATAAGCTCCATGATATTAGTTTTCACAATACCCATAGTTATTTTACGTCCACAAACATGAGCTTCCAGTGTATACTCACAATTATCCCCCAACAAATTTGAATATCTTGACAATCTATCAAGACTAATAGAATCTGTATCTGATGTCATAGCCATTTGTCTTTGTTATTGTCTAAACAAAATTTCTTTACCTTTGATGTACTCTTATAAAAATAAATAGAAAAATATATTAGTTTTCAAAAGATAAAACAACTTTAATAAAATAAATTAAATTGAAGATATAACATACATACCTCTATGGTAACGAGTTGCAGAAGTCTGTATGGACAAAATAAAAAATATCCGATATTATGTCCAACAGTAGCCACCTCATCTGTAGGTAATGGTACTCGAGATGATATATCTATAATATCCTGTTCTGTGACCCTACGATGCTCTACCTCTAACTGTTGATGATAGACAATATCTCTTATACAATATACCAGCCCATATATAACTATGTGATGTTGAGGATCACCAACATACAACTCGCAATAAGCTGGAAGATGCGTCAGAGGAGTAGAATAAGAAATGGGGTCTGCAGGCTGATGTAGGGGAGTGGGAGCTACTAGAGGAGGTGGAGGATAGATGATGGGGTCTGTAGGGGGAGGTGGAGGAGTGAGAGATGCAGTTTGAAATTGTCTTTTCATGTTTGCAAACATAGATGGAACCAACCCTCTAATTTTTCCTCCATCTTCGCATTAATATTATGAAGTACAGCCTCCGACGATTCTATTTTTTTATAAACTCCCTCAATTTAAGAAGTATAAGAACATGGAAAAAATTTTCTTACCGATAAACCCATCAGATATCCTTGTACACGACTAAGATGTTCGGGCTTTCCCAATGCTATAGATAAAATATCTTGCCTCCCAGCAGCTGTAAATACCCCCGACGTGCTCTTCTCCTCTAGAGAATCCTGTATTAATTAATTGAACATTTCTGTAATGATTAAAATTATATGAATAATATAGTTAACTTAAATAAATAAAATAAATACCTTACAATCCTCTCAGCTATGATTCTCAAATCGTTCGAAAGATATTGCTCCTTTTTTCCCATCCGAGCTCTGTTCCATTTTTCATGTCTAGATGGAGGGGATGGAGGGGCATCCTCTCCGAAGCTTGAAGACTCAGCTCTCAGTTTTTGTAATTTATCCGCCATCATTTGTTCTTCCAATAATGTATACCCTCCTTGAGATAAACTATAAGGGTATCCATTTTTAGATTGGATCTCTTGATGACATTTCCTTGTTTTCTGTAAATTTAGAATAATAAATCATTAAGAAAATATTAATAAGATCATTTATATAAGAAATATTGTTAATGTTTACATTTCCCTTACCAAAAATGTATCTTTTCTTCTACTTTAAACAAAATAGCTCCATGTGTCTACCTCTGTGATAGGATATATATGACATGTATTTTCATGACTCCTATGACCAAAAAATAAAATCATATGAGAGGGTTGATTTGAAATCCCTCCATCTCCTAGAATCCATCGATAAGAATTTCTTCCTAACTTCTCCAGTGTCAAGAATATCAAATGTCATCTAACAAAGAAGATGTAGAAGATATTATACTAGAAACATTTAATTTATAGGCGCACAATAACAAAATAACTTACCAAAAGTGTCTCCCACAACTGAGATATTATCTCTTTGTCCACACTTCTCCAATCATCACACTAAATGATTACTTTTCTCTTACCCTGAGCTGATACAAAACTCTTAAAATATTTTTCTTTTGGACCTCTAGGAATATCATTCTCATCAAACTCAATGAGTATCCTCTTGTCCTGCATATGGGAAAGTGATAATTTTGGAAAACATGTGCACCCACATGTACCAACTCTTGAACACTTTGTCATTATGGGAAAACATGAAGAAGATTGGGGAACATCAAGAGGAGCATGTGAATGTTCCTCCCCAGAGGTATGATCATTATTCTCATCTCCTGAATCATGTGGTTGATCAACTAATTGATCTGTCATTATTCTTAAAATCAAAAAAACAAACAAACCTTTGTTCAAAAATATAAAAATTCAAATATCACAATACTAATGTAAATAAAAAAGGAAAATTGAACTAAGTTACATAATAATAAACGTGGTTAATATGGTAAGAATGTTTAACAATGGTAAAGATGGTAAATGTGGTAAACATGCTAGTGTAATTGTCTTTCATAAAAATCGATAAATATATTAATTATATAAAGGTAAACTATGGTAAAAAATGGTAAACTATGGTAAACATGGTAAACTACAAAAAAATTAAAATAAAAAAAACTTATTCTTATTTGTTTTAATACGCATTTTAATAAAGAAAAAAAATTTCAATATCTAACATTTTATGAAAATAATAAATTTAAACAAGAAATAAACATATGTTACATGTAATATTAGGAATGTACAAGTGGATTGTTTTCCCAAATTCCTTCATCATGATCATTTCTTAGGGCACAAACCATGTCTTCAACATGCTCACCATTATGTTCTATGAATCTTTCCATGGATGTAGGGATCTCATAAAAATTAGCATCTTTCTCAATTTGATCACCACCAACATATTTTTTTTACCTTGAAAAACAACTGACCAGTGCATATCTGATTGATCCACTACATAGAAAATCTGTTTTCATGTTATTCCATTATAAAAGAATTAGTTGTGTCTTCCAATCTATTCAAATTAACAATTTTCATTCTAAATTCATCGTGTATGACACTTTTGTTACCTATAAACCATTTACTGTTAAAAACATAAAGTTTAATTTTTAAGTAATCAACCTCTTATATTTCTTCAATAACTCTACAATATGAACTTGATGTAGAAATTTGGTTTTTGTCTTTTAGAACTTGAAAGATGCATTACTTCTGCAAACACCAATACACCACTTTTCTGAACTACACTTCTATTGTCCTGAGCTTTCGTATAAAATGTATAGCCATTAATGTCATAACCGGACCATGTTATCACATTTAAACATGGACCACCCACTATCCATCCTAATGTGTTTGATACATCTGATCTACCAAGAAAGGTATTTCTAATCCATGACAAAAATGTTTTATTATGCCCATTCAGAAACCATATTTCTTCCTTATTTGGAAGACATTATTTCAACTCATTAATATGCAATGTGATATATGATTGAGCATCAGCTATGTTATTCTAGATGTTTAATTCTAACATCTTTATCTGTTCAGCTAACAACGATTTGACTTTCCAACCACGAATCCCATTTCCCTCATTAATAACTCATTCATGGTGAGATAGAGGCAAACCTATGTGCTCCTCCGTAGCCAAGTAGCTCATACAAAACTCCACAACCTCCTCATTAATATACATTTCAATAATCGAGGCTTCAAGTTGGTATGAATTATGAACATACCCGTTCAATATTTGCATATACCTTTCAAAAGGATACATCCAACGAAGATATATAGGTCCACAATGCTTTATTTCTCGAACCAGATGAATAATTAAATGCACCATTATATCAAAAAAGATGGAGGAAAATACATTTCAAATTGACAAAGTATAGAAATTGCATCCTTTTCCAAAATGTTCAAAGCATTCACATCAATCACCTTATTAGAAATTGAATTGAAAAAATAACACAACTTCATTATAGTCGATTTGACATAGATGGGCAATATTCCACAAAATGCAACTGATAGAAGTTGTTGCATCATGACGTGACAATCATGAGATATCATACCTATCAACTTAAAATCCTTCACTGAGATAAAATTGTTATATTTGAAGAATAACCTTGAGGAACTTTTATTTCACGTAGACATTGAAAAAATCTTATTTTTTCCTTCTTGGATAATGTATGACAAGCCTGGGAAATTAATGTTCATCTTCCATTAGGAGTGGGAGCTAACTCTAAACGTATTCCCATTGATAGTAAGTTTAATCTGGCATTCAACCCATCTTTTTTCTATCCTTTAATGTCTAAAAATGTTCCAATCAAAAAATCATAGATATTCTTCTCCACATTCATGAAATCAATATTATTTTTTACTTCATGATATATCCAATATGGTAGCTCCAAAAAGATTTACCTTTTCTTCCAAATATGTCAATCATTACTAGATTTCTGTGTCTTTCCTTCTGTCACATTAAAGTTTTCCACCCTCTCAAAATATACATCAACGGATAAAGGTTTTGGAGAAATATCAAATTCTTGTGAGCCATTGAATTCATTTTTTAGTCTTATAAAAGAGTTATCAATAGGCAAAAACCTCCGATGACCCATGTACATGGTTTGCCTCCCATGATGCAATTGAAAATATGAAGTTTTTTTATTGCAAATTGGAAATGATTTATTCCCCTTAACACTATATCCAGAAAAATTTCCATATGATGGGAATTCATTTATAGTGAGCATAAACACTACATGCAGCTGGAAATATTACATTTTATAAGAATCGTACACCCTAATACCATCCTCCCATAAAAGTTTCAAATCATCAATCAATGGTGACAAGAAAACATAATTTCATTTCCGGGTTGCTTTGGACTAGAGATCATTATACTCAACATGACATATTTTCGCTTCATACAAAAATCCGGAGAGAGGTTTTAAATTACCAATAAAACATGTCATGAACTATGTGTGCTAATGAGGGTTCGGTATGGATTCATTCCTTCTATGCACAAACCTAGTCTGAGATTTCTAATTTCATTTCCAAATGTAGGATACTGCTCATCAATTTTCTTCTTTTGTGGAAAATATTTTGGATGACGCATTTTTACATCACATATCCACTCTTCAGCATGAAATCTTAACCAATTTTCATCATGTGAATTATCAAATAAACATTTGAAATGATGAATTATGGGAAGATACCAAAATACCTTGGAAGGGATCTTTGTTATCTCTAAATCAGCTTGTGATTTTTCTTTCAACTTATACAGTGATGTCCCACATTTTGGACACTCTGACATATATTCTTATTCCTTCCTATATATCATACAGTCATTCAGACAGACATGTATTTTCTTATATCCCAATCCCATTGGGAATAATACTTTCTTTGCCTTATAATGTGAATCTGGAAGATCATTATCTTTTGGAAGAATGTCTTTCATCAATTATAGTAGATCTGTAAAACATCTGTCACTCCATCCATGATTAAACGTCAGGTTAATAAATCTTAACACTGCTGATAAAACATTAAAATCCATAGAACCAGGATATAATGATTTTTCAGCATCACCATATAGACACGCAACTATAGGTTCTTTCTCAATTTCTTCTGCTTCAATATCACGAATCATTTCTTCAATTCCATCAGAGTTACCATTTTGTGAATCATTATCATCAGTAGATCTGACATTCTGTCCAGTTTCACGATGCCGAATCCAAGGGCTGTAACTCAGATTAAAACCATGAAAAATCAGATGATATTTGATCTCTCTACTTTTCAACTTCTTCATATTCAATCATTTCAGGCATGGAAAGAAAAACATGTCACTGCGGGGAACATTTCATTTAGAAAATTCCAAAAAGGCATCAACACCATCCTCATATTCATTACTCATTCGATGTGCCGTAATCCAACTTCTACCCATTATTAACCTATAAAAAATATCAAAATTATACATCTTGTTAAGAGAAGAAAAATATATATTTATATAAAAAATATCATAATTTGAATGTAAAAACATTTTTGAAATATAAAACAAATCTATGCATCTTTGTAAAAAATATATATAAAAAATTCATTTTAAAAAGAAAATATAGTTAGATATAACCATTTAAAATTCATCTTGGATCCTTTATTCTTAAGGTACACAAAGAATACATCCTGGAGTAGCTGGATACCAAATTCACCCCTCCATAAAAAAGAAATATGAAGTTTAAATATTAAAATATGAATACATTCACTAATAAAAATTACAAAGATCCAAACGATTTGAAACCATTGGGATAACCTATGAAACCATTGGGGTACCCAACGGTTTTACACACCATTGGCTTGATTGTCGTTGAAATAGCCCTTACAAACGATTCTACTTGAACCATTGGTATAGACTACCAGAAGTTAAAATATTCCAACTGTTTCAATGAAATCGTTTGGACATATATATATATATATATGCATACCAAGAGGGTGTCCAAGGGGGTTGGGGAATGTCCACGGGAGTAGGGCCTATCAAGAGTGTCTAGGGGGTGGGGGTGTAGGGGGTGGGGGCCTATCTAGGGGGTGGGGGATGTCTATGAGGTTAGGCTGTGTCCAGGGGTGGGGGAGTGGTGTATAGGGGGTGAGGGGTCTGTCCAACCCCTTACCCCAATGGACACCACCCCCACCTCCTTGGACACCCCCTAGACACCACCACCCCTGGATATCCCCCCCAACCCTCTAAACAGCACCCCACCCCTCTAAACAACTCCCACCCTCTGGACAACCCCCTACCACCTTGGACAACCCAGTCACCCCTGGACACCACCCCACCCCTAGACGCCCCTACCCCCTTGGACAGCCCCTAACCAACCTAGAAACCACCCCCACCCCCTTGGACACCCCAACCCACTTGGACAACCCCCACACCCCCCTAAACACCACCCCACCCCCTTTTACACCACCTAGACACCCCCACCATCTAGACACCCCTACCCCCTTGGACATCCCACTCACCCCCTGGACACCACCCCACCTCCTTAGACTCCCCAACCACCTTTGATAGCCCTACACCCCCTGGACACCACCCCCACCCCCATTGAAACCCACTAGACACCCCCTCTAGACATCCCCCACCCCATACACAGCCCCCACCCCTCTCGACATCCCCTACCCCCTACTCCCTTGGACAACCCACTCACCACCCTGGACACCACTCCCTACACCCTGGACAACCCCACCCCTCTAGAAATCCCCCATCCCCTCGAAACCCCCACCCTGGACACCCCCTACCCCATTGGACAACCCACTCACCCCACTAGACACCACCACCTTGAACTCTGCTTACCCCCTTGGACAGCCCCTTCACCCCCTGGACACCACCCCACCCCCTTGGACACCCAACCCCCTTGTCTAGCCCACACACCCCTGGGAACCACCCCACCCCCTTTGACACACCTGAACACCCCACCCCTTTGGACAGCTCCCTCACCCCTTGGAAAAACCCCACCCCCTGGAAAGCCGCCACCCCTGGACTCCCCCCACCCCCTAGAACAGCCCACTCACCCCCTAGACACCACCCCCACCCACTGGACACCCCTAGCGCCTTGGACAACCCCCTTACCCCCTGGACACCACCCCCACCCCTTAGACACCCCAACCCCCTTGGACATCCCCCGCACCCCTGGACCCGACACCCACCCCCTTTGACACCCCTAGACACCCCACCCCCTGGATAGCCCCCCCACCCCTTGGATAGACTCCAACCCTCTAGATATCCCCCACCCCTTTCGACACCACTTGTACGCGCACACATAAATGATGGAACATAGAAAAACCATAAAGTTGCAAGATATCACTTCCATGGTTTCTTTTACCAGAAAATAATATTGCATGGTATAAATGAACACTATGAAACTTTCCATGATAGTAAAAACAAAGATATAAAAATAACATCTCCAAAAATTTGTTTATGGCATCAGGACAAATAAAAAGTAAAACTGATCCGTGTGAAGATTAGTTGAGTGTTTCGAGTCGACTTGATAGATATGGTGACAATAAAGACGATGAATGATGTTGGAAAAATGAGGTTGGAGGTCACGATGTTGAAGAATCCTTTCTAGGTTTTACGTGTGGGAGAGACGAGTCGCAAGTCACCAGATCGAAGAAAACAAAATGACTGAATAAGGGGCATGATAAATCAATTAAAAGGTTTATCACATCGGTTATTTTATAACCGACATGATAAACTATTTTTTTATGTGTATAACATCGGTTATTTAATAACCGACGTAGAAAAGAATTTATTATGTCGGTTATTTTAAAACCAAAGTGATAAATGTCACTTTATCATGTCAGTTATTTTGATAACCGACATGATAAATTGCCGAGATTTCCTTTTTCACGTCAGTTATAAAATAACTGATGTGATAAAGCACCCAGATTGTATTTTCACGGCGGTTATAAAATAACTGATGTGATAAAGCTAATGTTAGTATTTTTTTATGTCTATTATACAATAATCGACGTAAAAAATGGAATCTTATCAATTTATTACATCAGTTATAAAATAACCTACAAGATAAATTGATTTTTATAGCTTTGCACATCAGTTATATAGAACCGACGTGAAAAATGACGATGTGTTAAACATTTTTTCCACTAGTGTCTTAGAAAAGCATCAAGGAACTTCTGCCATCCCAACTTGTTGGTACCCCTAGTAAATAGATCGTGGAACTCCCTCCATCCCTACTGAATGGTACCCCATAGAAAAGCAGCACTGCATTTTCTGTGTTAAACCCTAGATATATGTCACACTCGAAACATCTCACATCATAACTCAAAATACACCACAGAGGGAACCATCACATTCCACATAAAAAACTCATGATAGGCTACTAATGGGCCAAAATCCAAGTCCAAAAGAAATAAATTCGAGAGATAGAAGATTCGTAACGTGGTATACAATGCGTGTGGAGCCCACACATTTTTTGTTCCACCTCATTACCAGGTCGTGTGCCTAAACATTCATGGGTACTAAACTATGAAAAAGTACCCCTAGGCATGCTAGATTACACCCAAAGTACTTAACACACCTAGTTAAAATGCTGATGACTGCACAAAACTCATCGTTGATCCGAAGGGCCTAAAACATAATTATTTTAGCACACCTCCTCAAATGGCTCAAGAACATTTGACAACATCTCTTCATAAATATTCTCCACTCTCTCAAGATTCGAGGTTGACCAAAACTATGGTTTCTATTCCAACATGCCAAAAGGATCTTCCACTGATATTTCATTCATGTTTCCAAATTTAAGGAGAAGAAAAACATGGTTCTTCAGGACAAATAGATCACACCGTCACGATCCTTGTGAAAAAACATGAAATATTGACAATTCATTCTCCCCAAATTGCAATCTGAGAGAGAAATCTCACATTATTGCATCACACTAAACATATTTCCTATGGGGGCTATGTCTCGATAATGAAAATAATTATATGGTTTATGCCATTGCGATCCTCACCAAAAAACACACGGAAAGGACTATTCATTTGTCCAAAAATGGATACCCTATGAAAAAGATGTGATTCTCCTCAACACATGAGATATAGACCTCACGGGTCCCATAACTAAACTTTAATTTAAAAAACAAGGAGTAGTCAAAAAAACCATGCCTAAAAACCAGGGTCACAATTCCTCTGACTTTGCATTAATCAGACTTCGGATGCAGGTGCTACGTCAAAATGAAGGAACATCAAATAATAATTTAAAATTATTATTAATAAAGTGAGTGTGTTGCACCACCTATCTTTAGGATTGAAAATTTAAAATTCCAAAACTATCTCAAATGGTCCTCCTTGACTCAAGGACTATGTTTCCCTAGATGACATGCAAATCAGAGACCCGTATTAAAAGATAGAGGAATTTAAAAGCTTTTTGCCCAAATTGGATTAGTCTGACCAAAATTGGCCGGACCCCCCTCCTCCTATGGCGGACTCCCCAACCGGCCTAGTCCATATCACTGGATAGTGGGAAAACCTTGGGTCCATCCCATTCTATCACAGCTCACTCACCCGCATGGCCCTTGACCCACCTACTAACAACGAAAATCCCTCGTAGTCTGTCCTCCCCTACTCCTATTTCAAAGCGGAATACTCACATCCCAAGGGTCCTAATTCCTCCATCGGTCACTCACTCCTCACCCAAGAGATGCTGCTTCGGAGTTCCCAGCTACCAATGTGCTCAACTTCCTGGGGTTTCTCATCCACCCATCTCCAGTCGCACCGTAGTGAACCTCCACTATGTTGACATCACCGGGCTACCCCACCGACACCGCAACAAATGAGAGCCCCCATCTAAATGCCTTGCTGTGAACCTGCTCTAATATTACCATCCCGCTTGACTCCCCCTTCCTTTCGGTCACCCTCAAAACCCTCTACCACCCATCAACTCTAGTCCACACCTCCAGCTCGTCCAGCTGGTTAGATCACAATGCCTGTGCTCTGGTGGTCCATTCTGTGGACCACCGCACCTCCATCACTTGCCTTATATTAAATCCAAGAGAAGATTGGTGACCCCCGCGTCATGAGATTCATAGTGCCAGCCTCTGATTTACGATCTGATGGTTGATTAATGTGTATGAAAATTGATAGTGAATGTCTGAGAAGAACGGATGGAGAGCAAGGTTCCAAACATAGATTGATGACCGTGTCCGTGTGTCCATCAATGAATTTCCAATTTAACGATGATGAAAAAGATAAAGAGATGTAGAATCAAAACAAAAAATTTATTTGAACTAAAAAATAGATGAAATCCTACCTGAATCGATCCGTTTATTGATTCCAATGCGATCGTCACGCTCCTGCCTTGATTTTCCATGTTTTTAGCTAAGAGCGCTCCTCGATCCGATGAATAATGGTTGAAGAGGGGAGAGGGAGAGGTTTTTATAGAGATAAAGAAATAAAGGAATTCTTATCTAAACTCAATCCTTCGCCATAAACCTCTATTTATAGGGAGACCGCTCAATGTGAAATCTGAATATGCCACACCCTCTTATGTTATGTCGAGCCTAGGAAAAACACCCCATTCCAAATTCAACAACAATATTATATTTCCGATCCATGTCTCCGTTTGAATGATATTAGACTCAACATCAGTGGTAAAATAATTAAAAATATTTATTTTATTTACAATTTTCCCTTGGTTGCATTTTCTCACAGAAGTCCCACACCGAAAAAGTTATGTCTCACCTAGAGTAAACTCCACATTCCAGACTCAACCGTGGAATTGGATTTCTTATCCGATATTCCATTTAATAGATATCTAATTTCAAACACATGAAAAGTAAAAAAAACATAATATTTTTGTATAATTTATTTATGGCACACCAGGCCTCATAATTGCACGCCGTCTCAATGCCTAACTATGAAATTACATGTAAAAATATTAAAATGTCTTATAAGGTGAAAAATGGGTCTCTACATCTGTACATTCATCAATATCTTCGTCTATGAAAAGAAAAACTAGGGAAAAAAACTCGGGGTACTGAGCTCGCACCCAGATCTCCTTCCCTAAGGAAACTTCTAAACGTTACCATGTTGGAACAACACGCGACCCAAAGGGATGATTAGTTCTCATAAGGTCTTCTCAGGCTAATGAAGGGTGTTAGAAATGTACTCACCTCCTCATTTGTGACCCGTGGGAGATGTTGTGCACTCAATACAGCTATTTAGGGAGGGAAAGGTGGTAGCAAACCTCATCATCTCTTTGGACGATCTCGAACAGCCCGAAGAAACTCAGGGGATAGTTTTCCACCCCATCTAAAAATCTATATCCCACATCATGAATAGAATCACTGTTGTCCCTGGAACAAGGTCTCAATATTACGTCCTTCAAAATATATATATGGTGAAACACCCAAGGATATCTGGTCACACAATATTTCACAGTCAGTGCATCACAACTAAGAGTCTTTTACATGCTCGAGAAAAGAAGGAGTGAATGCCATCGACTGAAGGAAAGATGTACCCTCCTTCTTCACTAGTGTCAGCTATAGAGAAGCTAACTGCTCTGAAACATGCCACACTAGGAAAACCTGGGACTTCCTGCTATGGGAATATACTATAATATTTTACTTCATTAGATTATATACTAACTCTAAGTAGTAGTCCTATAGGATGTTCAACCGGTATCACCAACTAAGGTTAAAGTCTCTTTAGGTGAAGACACACCTAAGACACTGGTGGTCCTTGCAAACCACAAAAAACACTCCCAAAAGTCTGTGTCTCCACATTTGTAGTGAAACAACTACCACTACCAGCACTAGATAGCGAGTTGTGTAGTTGTATTCATAGAGTCTCATCACTTTGACCTGTACTTGATAACTACAGTATCAAGATTTGACCTTTGTCATTCAAGGTACCAATATACAGGGTAGGTGAGTGAACTCATCCAACCGTAAAAGGCTATACATAGAAATAACGTGGCATACCCCCAAAATATTTGACCCTATTAGAAGTAGAGTAATCCCCAAAACAAGAACTCTACTAATCCCACTAGTTTCATATCATGAAAAAGGAGATCAAGATAAAAAACTCCACTGGAAATTCAGGGACCTACTCCGACACTCCACTGCACAACCCCGACCAAGAATGCACAAGTCAGAGGGACTCTTCCACCACACCCCGATTCTATCCACTTTGGGCAGCACTGAATCACCCTCTCGGTTTTTTTCACATCTGAAAAATGTGTCTTGGTGGAGGGAAGAAACCCTCTTCCTCATTTATTGAAGGATATGTTGAACAACACCAACATAGGGTTACACTGTTAGCCCACTTCACCCTGTTAAAACCTAAATCAATAAATAGAGAGGAAAGAGTACCTCACATAGTGTTTAACAAGTTATAAATAAAAAATTAGAAAAGAAATAGAGTGCATCTCTTATCATCTCGCACACAGTAGGATTGTAGAAATTCAAAGCATGCAGCTGCCTGGGGCCCCGAATGCCAACTCCTTGAGCCTTTTAGGGGCCACCTGGTGGTGGCGGAAGGACCTCACCACGTTGTCCAACAACCATAGTTTTTACCGCTCCTCTACCAGTGCTGCCTCCCTGGGGACCAAACTGTCCTTACTTAGTAGATTCCATATCATGGAACCACCTTTTTTGTGGGAGTTAATCTGTCTAGTACTTGGGAAGATCAACACTTATAGTTAGGAAATCTCGTGTAATGTAACCTCACCCATCATAGGAATAACACTATACCTCCCTGGTCTTTCTCGGTGATCTGTGATGTCCATAACAATTGGGTCTGAGACTGGTCATCAGGTGGCCTCCTCCCTTGAGGCCAGGCCAACTTACATTTACTAGAAGCTTCCGACGTCTCAACATTGTAGAGCTTACTACAAAAAACTGGTGTATGACGTCTTTCTGATAGGAAGATCTCTAGTACCAGTGCTCGCTCCAACACCTTGGCATAGGTGGGGAAGTACTAGGGTACTATGATGGCATGGATATCTGTATAGAGTCCCTGATCAAACATCCGGGCTTGTAATTTACTATCGTGGAGCTCATCAAAAGAGTACCGAGTAATATCTATAAACCTAGTCGCATACTCAGCCACCATCACCCCTCCTTACTGAAAAAATTGGATCTCTTGATGTCAAATGGAGTGAAAGAACGAGGGTTTGTAATCCTCACAAAACATTTGTTGAATTTTGTCCTGTAATGCCCCGACCCAAGTTACCCAGAGTCGGTGCATTATTACATAACATTGGCATGATACAAGGAATCTTGTCCCAAAAGACCAATTAGTTCAGTATTATTGGAAATAAGATATATACATAAGTTTAACATTACAACTAGAAATGAAACACAATAGTAATTTATTCCATTAGAAAATTCCATGCCTCCAAGTCACTCATAACTAACTTTTTCATATCCTAGGAAAATGAATCCTACGAAAGGGGTGAGCTCAAATGATTAGTAAGGGTAAGCAATACCGCGGAATATAACATAAACATTATGCATGGTGAATAATTAAAAACACATGCCTTTACAAATAATAAACATGAACACTTTATGGCAAGAATATGAGATGAGTAAATAATTCCATAATAAAACACAGTCATTGGTTTTCTACTAGTCAAATAACCACATGAAATATAATTATTATTTTCATAATGAGGGAATGTATAATGCCCGACATTCTGAAACATCTTGTCGAGGCCTTGACCAAGACGCCTAAAAATGATTTAGGCCTTGCCCAAAACCATATATCAAATTGGGAAAGGCCACAACCAATTCAATGTCTAATTGTCTCATGAGACCTACATATTCACCGAGAAGCTATAGTGGGCTCCACCCATCACATACTAAGTCCAATACATTTGTCATATGAAAAGGTTGAAACATAACATAAACATTCATTTTAAAAATAGCATACGAAATGTCTACACTCTAACCATAAACCGTTAATGGTATAAAAATAACACATCCATAATCAAACATATCACAGAACCATCAATACAATATGGAAGATTTGAATCATAATAAATCAAATACAAGTAGTTGGGGTTTGGATTTGTGGTAAGCACCCCTTAAATCTACATGAAAAATGGGGGTTCAAAACCCATTGGGCGCAGGTACTGTAGCAGTACTGTAGTGTACTGTAGCAGCGGCATACTGTAGCAATGGCGAGCACTGTAGCGGTGGAAAGGCACTGTAGCTGCGGCAGAGTACTGTAGCGGTGACGGGTACTGTGCAGTACTGCAGCAGTGCAGGTCCTGGAGCAGTAGTATTCACAGAATGGGCTTCGGGCCAAAAAAATGGGTCTACGGGCCATATAATGGGATAAATGCCAACTGGGCCTTCGAGCTATGTAATGGGTCTCCCTCTACCCAGTTAAAAGAGGTCTTTGCTTTCCTTTAATAATAAATGAGGCTTCGGCCCCAACCTTTAAAAAAAATCAACTACAAATAAGTTTAAAATCCATTAACGGATGTTGACATAGGTGAAATGAAAACTATTTGAAAAAATACCTCTTTCAATTTTGAAACCATTTGGGAGTCACATAATTATAAAAGAGAACATTTTTTTAAAATATTCTTATAAGATTTTATGTAAAGCTTCGATGATGTTATAACAGAGGAAAATAGCCGCATCCACCGTATAAGTTAAAAAAACATTCGTACCTAATTTTTTTTTGAAAAGGTCACAAAGTACCTTGTTTCAAAAATGATAGAAAGACTCATTTCAAAACTTATAAGGTCAAATAAGGTTATAAATGACTTTAACCCATAGTCTATTAAATGTTATAAATGTTTTGAAATACATTTATAAGAAAACATGGATGTGGATGATAAAGAGGCCCCAGTAGATACATACGTAAAAACAACCTCAGATAATAAAGCGATTGTGAAATTAACCTTTACCTTGTACTTTTACTTATTTGAGGGTACGTTAAACTCCTGTATAATAGTCAAATCATTGTTACTAAATTATACAAGAACTATATACATAAATATGATATCATGTATGATCCTCTAATATTTCTTTGTTAATAATATTTCAGTAATATCATCGTTTCAGGTGTTAGCTGAATCATTTTCTTTTATATTATTGGTTACATTAGCGATGATTATGGATATAATGTATTTTATTCACATAAATATGATATTATGTTAATAAAAATTATTTTTAGTCATCAAATTAAAATTATTCTTGAATGGTTACGAAGGGGAATTGAATCTCATCGCGTTCTTGGAGATGGTAATCTGTACGTACGCACGAGCGACAATATCATTATATTGATGGAGAAATAATATGTAAAAAGATATTATATCATATATAAATAATAATTAACATTTTATATTTATTAGTTAAATTAGTTATACTAATTATTACACTCATACAAATAATTGAGTGTTTGAATAACAATCTACACCACGACTTGGAGACAGTAAATCGTACGCACACACGTATGGTGACTTTGTCATTTATAGGATGGGTAGAATAACGAATATGGTAGTACCATATTTATAATAAAATCAAAATTATGAATAAGGTATTTGATTTTTTTTATGGAAACAAAAAAGAAAGAGGAAGTGGAAGAAGAAAATAACTTGAAATAGGTGATGAAATATTTACCTCTTCTTCGCGTTCTTCTTTTTGGTTTGATCAAAAGGGTTCCATAGGTTGGATTTTTGACCAAAGTAATACCTCTAGGATAAAGGGAGGAATGTTTTAAGGATATTTGGGTAGAGTTTGGCTGAGCCAAATTGATTTGGAGGAGTGATTTTGAGAGAAGGGGAAGTGACCTCTTATAAGAGAGGTGAGGGTTATTTTAGAAAGATTGAAATATTATTTTATAACAAAATAAATTTCTATTTATAATGGTTCAAAAATGATTTATTTAGAGGATAAGGTGAGGATGTGTCTAACACCATTCATCCAATAGGTTTTAGGAAGGTTATGTCACCGTATGAACATTATTTTTTAGATTTAACTCTTAGTTAAATAGTATGACATTTACCATGTCTCTTTGTATTTTTATATTATATGGTTAATAAACTTACTATAAACGTCTAAGAGAACAAAAAGTTTTTAATTAGTAATATATATAACATTATATAAGTCTTTTGGGCAATCACTAAATTTTTATGAATAATATATCAATTAATGATATAGTATTTGTTTTAAAAACTCAATTATGTCAATTTTGACACTATTTAGTATTTGATTTTTTTGAAAGCCATTAAAACATTATCACTTAGAATAAAATTTATTTAACGAACCATAACATGTAATATTAACCTAGAAAATTAGTTTAGTTCATCATAAGTCTCAATTTACATTTATTTGGATATTTATAATATCTATTATTTTAATATTTCATTAATAAGGTAATTTCTGCATCATCATTGTGTCCTAAATAAATTAAATTATTTAATCTCTAAAAATTATAAATAAAATAAAATTATTTATGAAATATATTTATATTTATAATGATTTTTTATAGTCGAAATTATATTATGTGTAACCCTATATTAAAAAGGGTTTAGTTATTAAACTTTGAATTTTACTCTTTTGACTCTTCTTTAAATAAAATAATAATAAATGTCCTAATCTAATCCATGTGAACCAAAAGGGGTCATATTTTATTCCTAAGGTTGTTTTTTGTCTATTATACTTTTCTAATATAATTAGGTTATGTGTTAGGGTAATTATGATATCATTTTTACCCTTAATTACCCTATTTACTTTTAACAGTGGTATATAAAAAATCAGAATTTACTATTTACCAAAAATTATTTTCTTCTTATTGAATGAAATTTTACATACTGATATTAACCATGTCTCTCTGAGTTATGAAATTCAACTCACAGAAGCGGTAAAATTAATTTTTATGCAAATTTTCAAATGCTCCTAAGAGGTGTGTAAAAGAAGGTAAAGAGTTCAATAAAATTTTTATATATCTAAACTTATAATAAAATGATTCCAATGAATTACATTGAACTTATATAGTTATTATGTATCTATTTTGACCTAATATAAATTTAAATAAAATAAATAATTATTTAAATAAAAAGGCAGTTTTAAACAATAAAGCAGTGTTTTTCACTATTCATAAAAAATTTAATGTTTTCTGAAAAATACAAAAAATTCACCCTAAGCTAATTTTGATATTAAGAATTCAAAAATGAAGTCAATTTTTAAAAATAAAATTGATAAAATTTCAAAAAGTGTGTATTAATATTCACAATGGCTAGTTTGATTGGTCGCGGTGTGTTATAACATCAAAGTTGCATACAATGCAAGCTATTCCATTATTCAAAGGGAAACATACCATGGAAGCTTGGAGTGTTTCATTCATCCCCCCTTCTCTTTGAATAATACAGTAGCGTGTGTTGTACGCAACTTCGAGTTCTAACACACACCACAACCAATCAAAGTAACCGTTATGAATAGTAATACCTACTTTTTGAAATTTTATAAATTTTTCACTCCAAATGGACTTCTTTTTTGTATTCGGAATATCAAAATTATCCTAAGTTGAAATTTTTGTAATTTTCTAAGAACTTCCAATTTTTTATGAATAGTGAGAAATACTTAAAAACAACTTTTTTATTCAAAATAATTTATAGTGACAAATTATACTATTGAGTGGTTTTAAATATTAATTAGAATATATTTTTACCATTTTATCCAATGGTTGTCCTTATAATTAATTTCACTTTAAAATTGGACATAAACAATTGTCAATCTTTTGATATATATTGTTTCTTAAAAACACGCTATTTGTTGCGACAGCTGGAATTAATTATAAAATTAATTAATTCAACTTATATGTTTGGAATTTTGTAAAATAGACATCATTTTGGAATTTGGAATATCAATTATATCTTAGGGTGAAATTTTGGCATTGTTCTGAAAAACTTCAATTGTTGATGAATAGTGAAACCACTAAGTGGTAGTTAAAAAAACTGATTTTTCATTTAAATGAAACATTACCACTTCTGTTATTTGATTTTCAAAAATCCAACACACATGGTTGTCATTAGGAATTAAAATGTGGTTCATTGGGATTAAAATAATTTTTGGTGAATAGTAACTTTTAAGTTTAATTAATCGCGATTAAAGGTAATTAGTGAAATTTATGGTAAAAATGATATTATAAAAATATGAAAATATCTTTACACTTTTCCTACCACTATTGGATGAGTCATGGCTGACCAAGAAAATCCATGGGTTAACTTGGGGACCCCATGGAGCCACATTGGTAGGAAAATGACATTAAAAACTTTTTATTTAACATTAAAATAAAAATGCCACGAACATGAGTTGTTTTACTAAAACAAATTTTAAATGGGGTTATACAAGTAATATTTTTGACAATAAATATTAATTAAAAAGATAAAATTATTTACTACATCATGATATTTTTTATATAATTTTTAGACATTAAATAAATTAAATATTTTATGACAGAAGGATGATGCAGCGATTACCTCATTAATTAACAATTTAAATAAAATAAAATGATAATGTAAAATATAAGACTTAAACTTGTCAAAAACATATTGGATGAGTATATTGTGAACCCAAATCACCTTATCCTCGAAATATATAAGTGTGAGATTTTTAAAATCCGAAACCCATTATATAATAAAGTAACATTTCATGACTTTCCAAGAGTGCCCCTCCTCTCCTCTTATAAAAGGTCCCCACCACTACCACCTTATTCACACCATCAAAGTCTTTTGGCTCGACCAACCTCTAACCAAATACTCTCTAAACTTACCTCCCTTACTTTTAGAAGCCTCACTTTGGGCCGAATTCTTTCCAAATAATCCTTTGTCTCAAATCAAAAAAGAGTTACCTGATTTTAAGGTAATGTCTTCTCTTATGTTATTT
This sequence comes from Viscum album, assembly GCA_963277665.1. NCBI lineage: Eukaryota > Viridiplantae > Streptophyta > Magnoliopsida > Santalales > Viscaceae > Viscum > Viscum album. Next base: position 2,004,312,676 of record OY728137.1, read on the forward strand.
TGTTTTATTTTCATTATCCAACCACCTAAACTCTTGTTATTCATTTATTTTGTAAAAAAAAAGTATCCTAAATATACTAGGATGTTTTTATAATAATTATTCGAGCTACACTTTCACACACCTACATCTAATGGTTAAAGAACATAATGTTTATGTGGATGGCGAATTTCTGCCTCACGAAACGATGATTGTTCAACACTCGTATAACACCTTAAAATGTGGAAATTAAGATGTAAATATATTTATATATTATATATAATATGTTTATGTCTTACTTAATCTTCTGTATTTTTCATTTGTGGCATACCTTTATGGTTTCCATTATTAGTAAATGTGATATCTTCATTTTAGGAAGTGCGGACTATCGCCCCCTCAAAGTGATTTGAATCGTTAATGCCATATGTGGGATGTATAGAGGATGGAGTAAAAGTTATTATACATTATATTATACTGTAATTATATTATACCTTTATATAATTATAAATTCATTCCATTAAATATGAAATAGAAATGAAAGTAGCGTTCATGCGTACGTACGACTTACCGTCTCCATGAACAGTGCATTTCATTTCTTAACTCTAAATGTTATGTAATATTATAAATGAATGTATATAATGGATATATATAATGTATATGATATATAAATAACGAATATAATTATTGATATAATGGATATTTTACCACATGAACAAAGTGTAATTATAAGAAGTTTATTTTTGACTCAAGTACCTAAGATCGAGAAAATGACCGTTATTAATTTAAATAAATACATAATGTTCATATCATGGTAATAAGTGATATAAAAGGAATAATGAACTTGAAAAAGGTTCTTAATAAGGTAGATATTAACTGTAGCTTATTATTCAGGAGGTTAAAGAGCGGCCGAGTCAAGTCGGACACGGGGTAAGTGAACTTCTTAACCCAATTTTCATTCTTTGGGTTAATATCCTACTTTCAAATTTTGTCATTATATTATTATTTACTATCGTGTATTTGTAATTTCTTTATGTGTACCTATAGTGAATACACATAATAAATCTATTTTATTTAAAAATATGTTCTTTGTAAGGGACTTCGTCTCAATCTCCTTTCATTGAGGCATATTTGGTTTTATACACAACTTTCCTTTATACAGTGTCTAAACCCCTTTGACTTTTAATTTTATTCAAAAGGAATATTTTTATACGAATCGTTTTTACTAAACGACAAAAGGAATGTTTTTTCTTACGTATGCGGCGATAACAACTTCTCCGCCGCCGTGACTATTATTTGAGTTTCGACTTCCTCTATAAGCCATAACTTTTTATAAAATGAAAAATATATACCAAGATTTAATTTTCTTTTATTTTGGTATTGAAAATGGTTTTGAAAGTGTTTTTATTATTATATCAATGTGTTGTATTGATATCTTGTGATTGAAATGTGGAAATGTTAGGTTTCCTTTATGCATGTTTTATGTTATACGACTATGTTATGGTTTATGATATGTTTAAACCTATTCATATGATGAATGCATTGGACTTAATAAGTGACAGGTGGGGCCCGCTATAGCTCCTCGATGCATCGGTTAGTCTCATGAGACAAACTAGTGTCTTGGCACGAGGCCTTGACAAAATCTTATTTGTAGTATTGGCACGAGGCCTTGGCTATGTGGTTATGATAGTCTGACATTATGAATTCCACCATTATGAAAGTGGTTTTTGATATTGCATGTGATTATTTGACTAGTAGAATATCCATGTGAATAAGTAAATGGAATTATTTCATTTTAATTTTTCCATATTATGCTGAAGTTCATGTTTAAAATGATTTTGTTTTAGTTATACATTGCCTTAAATGTTAATGTTTATTTATGAAAGCTTCCGCTATATTGTTATCCTTACTGAGCATCTGAGCTCACCCCTTTCAATGTTTTAATATTTTCCAGGATGTGAAGAAGTATTTTATAAATAACCTGCAAGGATAGTCATAAGAGGATATAAGTGTGGACTATGGAGACTTTGTTATTGTAGTTTTTCACTTTATGATGTAATGTAACATATATGAATGTATCTAGTGTTTCCAAGGCTACTAAACTAATCGGTCTTTTGAGACTTGATCTTTTGTGATCATGAAAATGTTACACAATAATGCACCGACTCTGGGTAACTGGGGTCAGGGCCTTACAGTTGGTATCAGAGGCAGTTTAGTACTAACCTTTAAAGCTAGATTTAGATAAACTCTGATTAGAGCCCATATCCCAAAGATAGAATTTGAGGATTAGTATAGAAGAACTTCCTAGAATTTTGGTATTATAGAGATTTTGTGAGTTTTCCGAGCAATAAATCCATTTCTATATACGAGTAGGTAGAGGCGTCTCTGGCACAGATGTACCTAGGGGTAAAACCCGAAAACACCACTTTGAGCTAGACTCGAACGAGAACTGGTGCACGACAACGGGCCTTGCTGCACTCTTGGTTACGACCCTCCCGGGGGATATTCTTAGGATAATTCTCATTTTCCTTACAAACCATTATGATGGGTTTATGAGTATATACTTCCTCAAAGAAAACATTTATTTTTATGATTATAGATTATATCCATAAATAGTTCAATTTATGTTAAGTGTTTTACAAGTATGGAATTATGTATTTTCATTCATAAACTAATCTAGGTTATGGCATTGTTTAGAAATGGCGCCTAGTGGGAGGAATGGAAACCATATCAATGCACGCACTCCGTGTAGGGATATCCCTCCTTCCCAAGATAATTATTGTGGAGATGGAGATACAACTGGTGATGATCAAATTATTACCATACTGGGATAACTCACTCAGGTTATGAATAATAACCTTACTCGTATGGAGAACCCTGATCCGCAACATGGAGGATAAATGTTAGACCGCTTCATGAGGCAATAACTACCAACATTTAATTGGGGTACAAATCCATTAGTAGCTGATAAATGGATAAAATCCTTAGAGAAAATATTCCACGCCTTGGGGAGTAGCGAAAGGGAGAAGGTTTTCATGTCAGTATACCGCCTCACTGGAGATGCCGATCAATGGTGGTCGCTGATTCAAAAAACAAATGAAGATGAAGAATTATCAAGTATGGAATGGAGGGAGTTTAAGGAAATTTTCTTAGAAAAATAATTTCCACATGACCATCAAGCAGATATGGAAAGGCAATTTCTGAGTCTGAGGCAGAAGGAGGATGAGAATGTCCCAAAGTATGAGGCTAACTTTACAAGGTTATCAAGGCATGCTACAGATTATATACGTAACCCAAGAAGTAAGATTGATTGTTTCTTTGATGAGTTAAAACCATTTCTCCATCGAGAATTAGTCTCACAAACCTTCTCGTCGTATGAAGATATTGTCTCGTGTGCTATCAATACAAAAAAGGAATTCTCTAAGTCTTATGACTTTAAAGAAAAGAAAGAAAAGAAGAGATCTTCTGATCAATATGGGAATGGAAATAAGGGGAAGAATGGAAAAGTTGAATATCAGTCCTGCAGTAAATGTGGGAAGAAACACCCCAGTACTTGCTTGAAGGGAATGGGAGTCTGTTACAAGTGTGGTGAAAAAGGCCACCAAGCTCATGATTGCAAGGGAAAGAAAGTTATTGTCAATGTGGAATGCTATAATTGTAGAGAGATGGGACATTATGCAAATGAATGTCCTAAGTGTCAAGGGAACATACCTCAGAAGAGGCCAAGGGATCAAGGCCAAGCTTATGCTATCACTACTCCTAAGGTTGAAGCTCTGAAATACGTGGTTGCAGGTAATTTAATTGTTTCCTCAAGTTTAGCAAATACATTATTTGATTCTGGATCATCGCATTGTTTCATATCTTCCGAGTTTTATAATAAAATTAGATATTTCCAATTTTATTTAACAAGAGAATTTTCAGTCAAAACTCTAAAGGGAAGTATTATTGCAAAAAAGTTTTGTGAATCAGTCCCCATTAGAGCACATAACTATTCTTTATCCGCTGATCTCATTGTCATACCAATGATTGAGTCTGATGTAATCCATGGTATGGATTGGCTTTCAGACTATGATGCAATGATTTATTGTAAGAAGAAGGAGGTTACAATTTTTTATGATGATGATAAGGAACACCTTATTTTTATAGCAGAATCGTCACCACCTAATTCTTATTTAGATCCACCCCCAATAGCTCAACTAAATTCAATTATTGGGGAGGAAGAGAATGAAATGACTAATGGCGAGGAAAGGAATGTTCAAATAGAGGATGTACCTATTGTGAAAGAATATGTAGATGTGTTTCCAGAAGATTTACCTGGACATCCTCCATAACGAGAAGTTGAGTTTTCCATTGATTTAATTCCTGGATCAAGGCCCATATCGATGACCCCTTATAGAATGGCCACCATGGAATTTGTTGAACTAAAGAAACAACTAGAGGAATTGAGTAATAAGGGATTTATTCGCCCTAGTGTTTCTCCATGGGGAGCCCCTGTACTTTTTGTTAAGAAGAAAGATGGATCTATGAGGTTGTGCGTTGACTACAGATAGATCAATGCTATAACAATAAAGAACAAGTATCCCCTACCTCGCATTGATGATTTATTTGGCCAATTACATGGAGCTCAATACTTTTCAAAGATTGACCTTCAATCTGGATACCATCAGTTGTGTGTGAAGAAGGAAGACATTCTGAAGGCCGCATTTCGAACAAGGTACGGGCATTAGAAGTTTACAGTAATGCCTTTTGGATTGACTAATGCACCCTCTGTATTCATGGATCTAATGAATAGGGTTTCAAGGAATATCTTGATGATTTTGTGGTGGTATTTATTGATGATATCTTGGTATACTCCAAAATCTACTAAGATCATGAAAATCACTTGCGCATTATCTTGAAAACTCTTAGAAGGCATGAATTATATGGGAAGTTTAGCAGGTGTGAATTCTGGATTCAGGAGATTTATTTTCTTGGCCATATTCTCTCTAAGGATGGAATTTCTGTTGATCCTTCTAAGACCAAGGAAATCCAAGAATGACCAGCATTGATGAGTATAACTGAGGTACACAACCTTATTGGTTTGGCTGGTTATTATCGACCTTTTGTCCAAAATTTTGCCCGATTGGCTAACCCATTGACGAAGCCCACACGTAAAGGGGTTAAATTTGTCTGGACAAAAGATTGTGAAGAATGTTTTGAATAACTGAAGAGAAGATTAGTCAAAGCTCCTATATTGACTCTACCATTAGGGAATGATGGGTTCATTATTTAGAGTGATGCATCAATGAAGGGACTTGGTTGTGTCCTTATGAAGAACGATAGGGTTATTGCCTATGCATCATGACAGTTGAAAATTAATGATCAAAACTATCCTACTCATGATCTCGAGTTAGCTGCTGTAATCGTTTCCTTGAAGATATGGATACATTATCACTATGGTAAAAAATGTGAGATATATACCGATCACAAGAGTTTGAAATATATTTTCTCACAAAAAGAACTCAACATGAGGCAAAGGCGATGGCTTGAACTACTCAAGGATTATGATTGCATGATACAATACCACCCAGGGAAGGCAAATAAGGTTGCAGATGCTTTGATTAGAAAAGATAATGGAGTTTTGAACACGATGAGAGTGGAAAGGGATCCTATTTTCATGGATCTAGTGAAGATGGATATGGGAATCACCATGGAGGGTGAAACATCAAAAAAATTTCAAATGGTTTCCAAACCATCTTTACTAGAAAGGATAAAGTGTTTTCAGGCAGATGATGAACTGTTGAAAAAGAAGATTAAAGCTGTGAGTGATGGGTGATTGAGTGACTTTGTGTATGAAGATGGAATTTTGAAATTTGGGAGGAGACTTTGTGTTCCCAATATACCTGATTTAAAGAGGGAATTGTTGGATGATTCTCATAGTTCCAGTTTCTCTATACACCATGGGAGCACCAAAATGTCTAGAGATTTAAAGGGACATTTTTGGTGGGACAACATGAAGAAGGAGATTCCTGATTTTGTGTCAAGATGTATTGTTTGTCAATAAGTGAAAGCTAGAACGCAACTCCCTGGTGGAGTATTACAACCTCTTCCCATACCTGAGTGGAAATGGGATAATATTACGATGTATTTTGTCATGGGACTACCAAATAATCCTATAAGAAATGACGCAATATGGGTCACTGTTGATCGTCTCACGAAGTCAGCACATTTTCTTGCTATAAGGGAAGATCTACCACTTGAACGTCTAGCAAGAATATATATTAATGAAGTTGTGAGACTTCATGGAGTACCCCTGGCGATTGTCTCAGATCGTGAACCCCGTTTTACATCATGATTCTGGAAAAGTCTTCAGAAGGCCTTGGATACTGAAATTCGTTTGAGCACTGCTTACCACCCTCAAATAGATGGATAATCAGAAAGAAATATTCAAACCTTAGAAGAAATGTTGAGATCATGCTCACTTGACTTTCAAGGAATGTGGGATCAATATTTACCTCTGGTAGAATTTTCCTATAACAATAGCTTCCATTCAAGTATTCAGATGGCACCATATAAAGCGTTATACAGAAAGAGATGTCGCACACCAACCTGTTGGGATGACGTTGGTGAATGAAAACTTGTAGGCCCAGAACTGGTGGAGGAAACGATAGAAAAGGTGAAAGTAATCCAAAACTACATCAAAGCAACTCAAATTAGGCAGAAGATCTATGCTGACAACCAAAGGAAGGATTTGAAATTTTAGGTAGGATATCATGTTTTCTTGAAGGTATCTCCATGGAAGGGAGTTATATGTTTCAGTAAGAAGGGTAAATTGAGTCCCAGGTACATCGGACCCTTCAAAATTCTAGAACGAATTGGGGCTATAGCTTACCGTTTGGCAATGCCGCCAAGTCTCTCCAAAGTTCATGATGTATTCCACGTATCCCTGTTGAGAAAATACATGCCTGACCCAACGCATGTACTCACCTATGAGGAATTAGAACTAGAACCTGATCTATATTATGGCGAAGAGCCCGTCAGGATTCTTGATAGAAGAGAACAAGTGGGGAGAAACAGGACGACTCGTCGGGTAAAAGTTCTATGGAGAGAGCATAAGATGGAGGAGGCAACGCGGGAACCCGAGGAACATATGATGAATAATCACCCGAGTCTTTTTATACAGTGATATTATATGAAATTTCGAGGACAAAATTATTTGATGGAGGGGAGAATGTAACACCCCAAACTTCCACGATACACTTCTCTTTGAATAATATAGTAGCGTGTGTTGTACGCAACTTCAAGTTCTAACACACACCACAACCAATCAAAGTAGTCGTTATGAATAATAATACCTAATTTTTGAAATTTTAGAAATTTTATCTTTCTAAATGGACTTCGTTTTTGTATTCGGAATATCAAAATTATCCTAGGTTGAAATTTTTGTAATTTTCTGAGAACTTCCAATTTTTTATGAATAGTGAAAAATACTTAAAAACAAATTTTTTATTCAAAATAATTTATAGTGATAAATTATACTATTGAGTGGTTTTAAAGTGTAATTAGAATATATTTTTACCATTTTATCCAATGGTGGTCATTATAATTAATTTCACTTTGAAATTGGACATAAACAATTGTTAATCTTTTGATATATATTGTTTCTTAAAAACACGTTATTTGTTGCGACATCGGGAATTAATTATAAAATTAATTAATGCAACTTATATGTTTTGAATTTTTTAAAATAGACATCATTTTTGAATTCGGAATATCAATTATAGTCTAGGGTGAAATTTTTTCATTGTTCTGAAAAACATCAATTTTTGATGAATAGTGAAACCACTATGTGGTAGTTAAAAAAACTGATTTTTCGTTTAAATGAAACATTACCACTTCTGTGATTTGATTTTAAAAAATCTGACATACGTGGGTTTCATTAGGAAGTAAAATGTGGTTCAATGGGATTAAAATAATTTTTGGTGATTAGTAACTTTTAAGTTTAATTAATCGCGATTAAAGGTAATTAATGAAATTTAAGGTAAAAATGATATTAAAAAAATAAGAAAATATCATTACACTTGTCCTACCTCTATTAGATGAGTCATGGTCGACCAAGAAAATCCATGGGTCAACTTGAAGACCCCATGGAGCCACTTTGGTAGGAAAATGACATTAAATACTTTTTATTTAACATTAAAATAAAAATGTCACAAACATGAGTTGTTTTACTAAAAGAATTTTTAAATGGGGTTATACAAGTAATATTTTTGACTATAAATATTCATTAGAAATCTAAAAATATTTCCTACATCATGACATTTTTATATAATTTTTAGACATTAAATAAATTAGATATTTATTGACACCATGACGATGCAGTGATTACCTCATTAATTAACGATTTAAATAAAATAAAAATATAATGTAAAATATAAGACTTACTCTTGTCAAAAACCTATTGGATTAGTATATTTCGAACCCTTATCTCTTTATCCTAGAAATATATAAGTTTGAGACCTTTAAGATCTGAAACTCATTATATAATAAAGTAACATTTCATGACATTCCAAGAGTGCCCCTCCTCTCTTCTTATAAAAGGCCCCCACCACTACCACCTTATTCACACCATCAAAGTCTTTTAGGTCGGCCAAAATCTGCCCAAATACTCTATCAACTTCCCTCACTTACTCCTATAAGCCTCACTTTGGGCATAATTCTTCCAAAGGAAGCATTTGGCTCAAATCAAAAAAGAGTTACCCGATTTTAAGGTAATGTATTCTCTTATGTTATTTTGTTTTATTTTGATTCTCCAACCCCCTAAACTCTTGTTATTCATTTATTTTGTACAAAAAACAGTATAATAAATATAGTAGTATGTTCTTATAAGAATTATTCGAGCTACACTTACACACACCTACATCTAATGGTTAAATAACATACCATTTCTGTGGATGGTGAATTTCTGCCTCACGAAACGATGATTGTTCAACACTCATATAACACATTCAAAGGTGGAAATTAAGATGTCACTATATTTATATATGATATATAATATGTTTATGTTTTACTTAAGCTTCTTTATTTTTCATTTTTGGCATACCTTTATGGTTTCCATTATGGGTAAACACGATATCTTCATTTTCGGAAGTGCGGACTACCGCCCCCTCAAAGTGATTTGAATCGTTAATGCCATACGTGGGATGTATAGAGGGTGTAGTAAATGGTATTAAACATTATATTATACTGGAATTATATTATACCTTTATATAATCATAACTTCATTCCAGTAAATACGAAATAGAAATGAAAGTAGTGTTCATGCGTACGTACGACTTACCGTCTCCATGAACGGTGCATTTCATTTCATACCTCTAAATGTTATGTAATATTATAAATGAATGTATATACTGGATATATATGATGTATATGATATCTACATCATGAATATAATTATGTATATAATGTATCTTTTACAACATGAACAAAGTGTAATTATAAGAAGTTTATTTTTGACTCAAGTACCTAAGATCAACAAAACAACCGTTATTAACTTAAATAATTACATAATGTTCATAACATGGTAACAAGTGATATAAAAGGAATAATGAACTTGAAAGAGGTTCTTAAGCAGGTAGATATTAAATCTAGTTTTTTATTCAGGAGGTTAAAGAGCGGTCGAGTCAAGTCGGGCACGAGGTAAGGGAACTTCTTAACCCAATTTCCATTCTTTGGGTTCATCTCCTACTTTCAAATTTTGTCATTATATTATTATGTCCTATCTTGTATTTGTACTTTTTTTATGTGTAACTATAGTGAATACACACAATAGATTTATTTTATTTAAAAAAATGATCTTTTGTAAGGGACTTCATCTCAATCTCCTTTCATTGAGGCATATTTGTTTTTATACACAACTTTCATTTATACGGTGTATAAACCACTTTGAATTTTAATTTTATTCAAAAGGAATATTTTTATATGAAGCGTTTTTACTAAATGAAAAAAGGAAAGTTTTTTCTTACGTATGCGGTGACAACGACTTCTCCGCCACCATGAATATTATTTGAGTTTCGGCTTCATCTATAAGCCATAACTTTTTTTAAATGAAAAATAAATACCAATATTTAATTTTCTTTTATTTTGGTATTGAAAATGGTTTTGAAAGTGTTTTTTTATTATATCAATGTGTTGTATTGATATCTTGTGATTGAAATGTTGAAATGTTATGTTTCCTTTATGCATGTATTATGTTATACGACTATGTTATGGTATATGATATGTTTAAACCTGTTTATATGAGGAATGAATTAGACTTAATAAGTGATGGGTGGAGCCCACTATAGCTCCTCGATGCATCGGTAGGTCTCATGAGACAAACTAGTGTCTTGGCATGAGGCCTTGACAAAATCTTATTTGTAGTCTTGGCACGAGGCCTTTGCTATGTGGTTATGATAGTCTGACATTATGCATTCCATCATTATGAAAGTGGTTATTGATATTTCATGTGATTATTCGACTACTAGAATAAATGGAATTATTTCATTTTATTTTTGCCATATTATGCTGAAGTTCTGATTTAAAAGGCTTTTGTTTTAGTTATACTTTGCCTTAAATGTTAATGTTTATTTATGAAAGCTTACACTATATTGTTATCCTTACTGAGCATCTGAGCTCACCCATTTCAATGTTTTAATATTTTCTAGGATGTGAAGAAGTATTTTATGAATGACCTGCAGGGATAGTTAGAAGAGGATATGAATGTGGACTATGGATACTTTGTTATTATAGTTTTTCACTTTACGATGTAATGTAACATTTATGAATGTAGCTAGTGTTTCCAAGGCTACTAAACCAATCGGTCTTTCGAGACTTGTTCTTTTGTGATCATACCAATGTTACTCAATAATGCACTGACTCCGGGTAACTGGGGTAAGGGCCTTACATGGTTTCTCCATAGAACGTTTACCAGACGAGTCGTCCGGTTTCTCATAACTTGTTATCTGATATCAAGAATTTTGACAGGCTCTTCACAATAAGATAGATCGAGTTGATGTTCAATTTCCTCATAGGTGAGTACATGCATTGGGTCAGGCATATATTTTCTCAACAGTGATATGTGGAACACATCATGAACTTTGGAGAGACATGGAGGTATTGCGAAACAATCAGCTACAACTCTAATTAGTTCTAGAATTTCGAAAGGTTTGATGTACCTGAGACTCAATTTACCCTTCTTACTGAAACGCATAGCATCTGTAAATAGAGATACCTTCAAGAAATCATGGTCTTCTACTTGAAATTCCAAATCATTCCTTCTGTTATCAGCATATATCTTTTTCCAACTTTGGGCTACTTTGATGTTGGTTTGGATAATCTTCACATTTTCTATTGTTTTACCCACAAGTTTTGGGCATACGAGTTTTCTTTCACCAACATCATCCCAACTAGTTGGTGTTCGACATCTCTTTCTATATAATGCTTCATATAGAGACATCTCAATACTTGAATGGAAGCTATTGTTATAGGAAAATTCTACCAGAGGTATATATTGGTCCCTCATATCTTTAAAGTCAAGTGAGAAAGATCTGAACATGACATATAAGGTTTTAATAGTCCGTTATTATTGTCCATCAGTTTTAGGTTGGTAGGTAGTTCTCAAACAAATTTCAGTATCCAGGGCTTTCTGAAGACATTTCCAGAATCTTGATGTAAAACGGGGATCACGATAAGAAACAATCGATATGGGTACTCCATGAAGTCTTATATCTTCATTAATATATAGTATTACTAAATGTTCAAGTGGTAAATATTCTTTTATAGCAATAAATTGTGATGACTTGGTAAGAAAATCAATAATGACCCATATTTCATCATTCCCTCTAGGAGTATTTCGTATCCCCATGAAAATATCCATTATTATATTATCGCATTTCCATATAGGTATGGGAAGAGGTTTCAAGACTCCTCTAGATTGTTTCCTTCTTTCTTTCACTTGTTAAAAAACCATACATCTTGTCACAAAATCAGAAATCTCCCTCTTCATGTTGTCCCACAAAATATGTTCCATCAAATCTCTATACATCTTGGTACTCCCCGGGTGTATAGGGAAATTTGTGCTATGAGAATTATCCAAAAATTCCCATTTTAGATTTGGTATATCGGGAACATAGAGTCTCTTCCCAAATTTAAAAATTATATCTTCATATAAAAAGTCACTCAATCTCCCATCATTTACAGCATTATTCTTCTTTTGAAACTCCTCATCGTCAGTCTGAGAACTCTTTTTTCCTTTCTTGTAATGATGGTTTTGAAACCATATGAAAAAGTATTGATGTTTCACCTTCCATGCTTACTCCCATATCCATCATTACTAGATCCATGAAAATAGGATCCCCTTCAAATCTCATCTTGTTTAGAACTCCATGGTCCTTTAAACTCAAAGCATCTGCCACTATATTTTCATTCCCCTAGTGGCAGTGTTTAGTGGAATTTTATTCTTTGATCCGTTTAATCCATCGCCTTTTCCTTATGTTGAGTTCTCTCTGTGAGAAAAAATAATTAAAACTCTTTTGATCAGTATAAATATCACATTTTTTAACATAGAGATAGTGTCCCCATATCTTTAGAGCAATGATTACAACTTCTAACTCAAGATTATGAGTAGGATAGTTTTGCTCATTAATTTTTAGCTACTCTGATTCATAGGAAATAAATCTATCATTCTGCATAAGGACACAACCAAGTACTTTCATTAAAGCATCACAATAAATATCAAACCCATCTTTCTCCGATGGTAGATTCAAGAAAGGGGCCTTAACTAATCTTCTCTTCAGTTCTTCAAAACATTCTCCAAACTATTTTTTTCCAAACAAATTTAACCCCTTTACGTGTGGGCTTGGTTAATGGGTTAGAAAATTGGGAAAAATTCTGGACAATACATCGATAATAACCTGCTAAACCAATAAAACTACATACCTCAGTTATACTCATCTGTGCTGGCCATTCGTGGATTTCCTTGGTCATTGAAGAATCAAAATATATTCCATCCTTAGATACAATATAAACAGGAAAATAAATGTCTCGAATCAAGAATTCACACCTGATAAACATCCCATATAATTCATTTCTTCTAAGAGTATTTAGAATAATGCACACGTGATTTTCATGATATTCGTATCTTTTGGAGTATACTAAGATATCAAAAAAAATAACACTAAAATGTCATCAAGATATTCCTTGAAAACTCTATTCATTAGATCCATGAAGAAAGAGGGTGCATTAGTCAATCCAAAAGGCATTACTGTAAACTCGTAATGCCCATACCTGGTACGAAATTCTTTTTTCAGAATGTCTTCATTCTTCCCACACAACTGATGATATATAGATCAAAGGTCAATCTTTTAAAAATATTGAGCTCCCTGAAGTTGGTCCAATAATTCATCTATGCGAGGTAGGGGATACTTGTTTATATTTTTATAACATTGATCTCCATGTAGTCAATGCACAACCTCATATCCATATTTCTTGTTAATAAAAAGTGTAGGGGCTCCCCATATAGAAACACTAGGGAGAATAAATCCCTTATTACAAAATTCCTCTAGTAGTTTCTTTAGTTCCACTAATTTTAGAGTGGCCATTCTATAAGGGGTATTCGATATGGGCCTTGAATCAGGATTTTAATCAATGGAAAACTCAATTTATCGCTATGGAGGATGTCCAAGTAAATCCTCTAGAAACACATCATAATATTATTTCACAATAGTTATGTCCTCTATTTGAACAATCTTTTCCTCTCCCATATTTATTTCATTATTTTCCACCCCAATAATTGAATTTAATAGGGCTACTGGGGGTGGATCTTCATAAGAATCAGATGGTGACATTTCTTCTATAAAGATAAGGCACTCCTTATCATCACCAAGAATTATAACCTCCTTCTTCTTACAATAAATTTTCACATCATGGTTTGAAAGCCAATCTATACTGAGGATTATATCAAATTCAATCATGGGTATGATGATTAGATCAGTAGATAAATATCATTTATATACCTTAATGGGGACTAATTTACAAAACTCTATTGCAATGATACTACCCTTAGGAGTATTGAATGACAACTCCCTTTTTAAACTAAATTTGAAATATCTAATTTTCATAACAAACTGGGAAGATATAAAACAATGTGATGATCTCAAATCAAATAAAGCATTGGCTAAACTTGAGGAAACAATTAAATTGCCTGTCATCAAGTCTTTCAGAGCTTCAACCTCAGCAGTAGTGATCACATAAGATTGGCCTCAATCCCTTGGCCTTTTTTGAGGTAATTTTCCCTGACGCTTAGGAAATACATTTGAATAATGTCCCATCTCCCTGAAATTGTAACATTGAATATTGGTAGCTTCTTTCTTCCCCTTAAAATCACTATAAAGATGACCTTTCTGCCCATATGTGTAGCACACTCCTTTTTCTTTTAGACAGGAACCATGGTGCTTCCTTCCACAATTATCATAGGGTGGAAATTAAACTCTTCCCTTCTTCTATGTTTCCATATTACCTTTCCCAGAGTGTTCAATAGATCTCTTCTTCTATTTCTTAGCTTTAAAGTCGTAAGACTTAGATATTTCCTTTTCTGCCTTGATAACACATGAGATAATATCTTCATATGATGAGAAGGATTGTGAGTCTAATGCTTCACAAAGAAATGGTTTTAACCCATCAAATAAATGATCAATATTACTTCTTGGGTTATGTATATAATCTACATCTTTCCTCGCTAACTATGTAATGTTAGCCTCATACTTTGCGACATTCTCATCCTTATTTTGCCTCAGACTTAGAAATTGTCTTTCCAAATCCACTTGATGGTCAGGAGGAAAGTATTTTTCTAAGAAAATCTCTTTAAACTCCCTCCATTACATGATTGATATTTCTTCATCTTCCTTTGTGTTTTGAATCAATATCCATCATTCATCTGCATCTCCCGTGAGGAGATAAACTGCCTTAATAACTTTTTCCCTTTTGCTACTCCCCAATGTGTGAAATATTTTATCTAAGAACATATAAATTGCTCAGGTACTAACAAATTTGTACTTCCTTTGAATGTTTGTGGTTGTTGTATCATGGAGTGTTCTGACATTGAACCTCTGCATTGTGGATCACGTAGCTCCATACGGGTAATGTTATTATTCATAACTTGAGTGAGTTGTCCCGGTATGGTGATTAGATAATCAGCACCAGTTGCATCACCAGCTCCACTATAATTATCTTGAGTAGGAGGGAAATCCCTACATGGATTACATGCATTGATACCATTTTCATTCCTTCCACTTGGTTCCATTTCTAAATAATGGCATATATTAGAGTAGTTTATGAATCACAATACATAATTGTGAACTTGTAAAACACTTAACATAAACTGAACAATTTATGGATATAATCCATACTCATAAAAATGTTTTCTTTGAAGAGGTATATACTTATAAATTCTTAATAATGTTTTTTAAATAAAATGAGAATTATCCTAAGCATATCCTCCGGGATTGTCATAACCAAGAGTGCCGAAAGGCCCGTTGTCTTGCACTAGTTCTCGTTCGAGTCTAGCTCAAAGCAGTGTTTTTGGTTTTTACCCCTATGTACATCTGTTCTAGAGCCGCCTCTACCAACCCATATCCAAACATGGATGTATTTCTTGTAAAATTCACAAAATCAATACAGTACTAAAATTCTAGGAAGTTCTTCTATACTAATCCTCAAAGTCTATCTTATGGTATTTTCTCTAATAAGAGATTTCTAAATCTAGTTTAAAAGGTTTGTACTAAACTTCCTCTGATAACAACTGTAACTCCCCAACCCCAGTTACCTAGAGTCGCTGCATTATTACATAACATTGGCATGGTACAAGGAATCATGTCCCGATAGACCGACCAGTTTAGTATTATTGGAAAAATGATTCATACATAAGTTCAACATTACAACTTGAAAAGAAATACAACACTAATTTATTCTATTAGAAACACCCAAGACTCCTAGATTATGCCTGCAATTCACTCATAACTAACTTCTTCATATCATGTGGAAATGAAAAATAATAAATGGGTGAGATCAAATGCTCAGTAAGGTTAAGAAATACAACAAAAGTTAACATAAACATTATACATGGTGAATAACTAAAAAACACATTCCTTTAAAAATAATAAAAATGAAAACTTTATGGTGGGAACATGAGCTAAATAAATAATGCCATAATAAAACATTTTCATCGGTATTTTACTAGTCGAATAACCACACGAACCATCATTATTATTTTCCTAATGATGGAATGTATAATGCCGGAAATTCTGAAACATCTTGTTAATGCCTCGACTAAGACGTCTAAAAATGATTTAGGCCTCGACCTAAACCATATATCAAATTGGTAAAGGCCTCAGCCAATTCCATGTCTAATTGTCTCAAGAGACCTACCGATGCACTGAGGAGCTATAGCGGGCTCCACTCATCACATAATAAGTCCAATACATTACTCATATAAAAAAGTTGAAACATAACATAAACATTCGTATTATAACTAGCATAAAAATTATTAATACTTTAACCATAAAGCATGAATGGTATAAAAATTACATATCCATAGTCAAACATATCACAATACCATCACTACAATATTGAATATTTGTATCATAATAAATCAACCTTAAACAAGTTTAAAATCCATCAATGGATGTTGACATATATGAAATGAAAACTATTTGAATGAAATACCTCTTTTTATGTTGAAACAATTTAAGAGTCACATAATTATAAAAGAAAACATTTATTTTTAAAATATTCTTATAAGTTTGTAAAGGAAGCTTCGATGATGTTATAACG
Source organism: Viscum album (assembly GCA_963277665.1). NCBI lineage: Eukaryota > Viridiplantae > Streptophyta > Magnoliopsida > Santalales > Viscaceae > Viscum > Viscum album. The sequence goes on from OY728137.1 coordinate 2,004,329,497, forward strand.
GTGGAAAAAAGTTTCACCCACCGTTAAGTAAAAAAAACATTCTTACCTTAATTTTGTCGAAAAGGTCATAAAGGGCCTTGTTTTGGAAATGACTGAAAGATTTATTTCAAAACATATAAGGTAAAATAAGGAAATAATTTGCTTTAACCCATAGTATATTAAATAGTAAAATTGTTTTGAAATACATTTTTTAAGAAAACATGGATGTGAATGATAAAGTGGTCCCAGTAGATACTTACGTTAAAACAACCTCAGATAATAAAGAGATTCTGAAATTAACCCTTACTTTGTACTTTTCCTTGGTCAAGGGTACGTTAAACTATTGTATAATAGTTAAATTATTGTTATTAAATTAAACAAGAACTATATACATAAATATGATATCATATATGATCCTCTAATATTTCTTGGTTAATAATATTTCAGTAGTATCATCGTTTCATGTGCTAATTGATTCGTTTTCCATTATATGATTGGTTATATAAGGCATGTTTATTATGGATAGGATGTACTTGATTCATATAAAGAATTATATTAAGTTCATAAACATTATTTTTCTTCATCAAATGAAATTTTTTCTTTAATGGTTACGATGGGGAAATGAATTTCATCGCGTTCGTGGAGATGGTAATCGGTATGTACGCACTAGTGACCATATTATTACATTGATGGAGAAATATTATGTAATTGGATGGTATATTATTTATAAAGAATAATTAAAAAATATATTTATTATTTACATTACTTATACTCATTATTATACCCATCCAAATAAGGAATTGTTTGAATAACAAACTACACCACGATGTGGAGACAGTAAGCCGTACTTAAGAACATATGGTGACTTTTTAATTTATAGGATGGATAGAATAACAAATATGGTTGTACCATATTAATAATAACATCTCAGTATTTAAAAGGTATTGGATTTATTATTTTGGTATGGAATCAACAAATAAATAGGAAGTGGAAGAAGAAAAGAATTTGAAAGAGGAGATGAAATATTTACCTTTTATTCGGGTTTTTCCTTTTTATTTGACCAAAGGGGCTCTATAGGTAGGATTTATGAAAAAAGGAAGGCCTCTAGGATGAAGGGAGATAAGTTTGGGGGATATTTTATTAGAGGTTGGCTGAGAGAAAAGGAATTATAGGTGTGATTTTGAGAGAAAGGGAAGTTCCCTTTTATAAAAGAGGTGATGGTTACTTCAGGAAAAGCTTGAAATATTATTTTATAATAAAATAATTTTCGGTTTCTAATGGATCCAAAATTATTTATTTATAGAATAAGGTTGTTATGGGTCAAAAAACTCTCAAACAATAGTTTTTAGAAAGGTTTTGGTCACCATATAAACATTATATTTTATATTTATCTTTTAGTTAAATAGTTTGACATCTACCATGTCTCTTTGTATTTTTATATTATATGGTTAATAAACATAATATAAACTACCAAGAGAACCCCAAGTGGTTTATTATTAATATATATAACGTTATATAACTCTTTTGGCCTAAACTTATATGTTTATAAATATTATATCAGTTAATAATATAGTATTGGTTTTAAAAACTCTAATTTGTCAATTTGGACACTATTCAGTATTTGATTTTTTTTGAAAGCAATTAAAACTGTATCTTTTTGAATAATTTTTTTAACTAACCCTAACATGTCATATTAACCTATAAAATTAGTGTATTTCATCATAAGTCTCAATTTACATTTACTTTGATATTTATAATATCAATTATTTTAATATTTCATTAATAATGTAATTTCTCCATCAATAGTGTGTCCCAAATAAATTAAATTATTTAATGTCCAAAAATTATAAATAAAATTCAATTATTTAGGAAATCTTTTTATATTTCTAATGAATATTTATAGCTTAATTTATATTTCCTGTAACCCTATATTTAAAATTGATTAGTTGTTAAACATTGAATTTATCTTTTTTCACTCTTCTTTAAATAAAATAATAATTAATATCCGATTATAATCCAAGTGGACCAAAGGGGGTCATATTTTATTCCTGAGGTTGTTTTTGGTCGAATTATATCCAATAGAATTAGGACATGTGTAATGACCCAAACATTCATTAATATAAATTCATATTGATCTAATAAAATATCTTATTGTGGTTATATAAAATGTGAACTTCATTGGTTTTACGTTTCTGGATTTTAAAATACCTTTTTGAATTGTGACCATTTCTAATATATCCATTGAACAATGATCACATAATTAGTATAAATATAGGGCTTTAACAAATCCAATTTACTCAGACTAAGTAAGTGATGACCTCATACAGTAGACTTGCCCTGTACGAAGCCCATTTTTCATTGCTCGGAGAGGAGGGTGCATAATTGGGCTTCACTCATTACCTAGCCCAAGCCGATCTTGAAGTCATTATGCTTGAGCAGAATTGACAATGGGAGAAGTGGAATTTCATAGAGATTTCCACCCGAGTGATGTTATCCGAGACACCCCAAGAATCTGTCACCATCGCGCACCTTACCATTCAATATTATGCAGGTTTTATAAGGGTTTATGTAATAAGACCCTAAAACTATGACTATGTACATTATTTTATTATAACGAATGTGCATTCATTTAATTATTGTTACTTTGTAAATAGTTTTTAAAGAAAAAATAAAATTTTAATTAATATTCAACCATGAAATATATTTTGATGAATTAATGGATTTTTGAATTAAATAATATTTTAATAAAATATTATTATTATTAAATTATTTTTTATTAAATATAAAGGATCGTATAATTTTATAAATGCAATTGTAATTTATATTAAGGTTTGGAAATTATTTTTGTCAAAACCCATGAATTTTTGATAAATGTCGGTTTTTATTTTAAAAGTATAAATTCAAATATTTAGATAAATATTTAGATAAAATGAATATTATTTTTGGAATCGGGATATTGAAATTATTCAATGGTGAATTTTTCATAATTTTATGAGACAATCGAATTTTGGGGTAAAAATTAAATACCATTTAAATATATAATGTGTTTTATGACATCATAGTGATCCAATAGTGATGTAATAAAATACTATATACATTAATATTAGAAAATAAATGTTTTACCATTAAAATAATTTGATTTTGAGTTTGTTTGATTTATTTTACAAAGCATTAGTGGACCCTTCAAGGCTTAAAAACATTTGGTATTTTAAAATTGTTTTCCTCGAGAGTGTGACTCACCTCCACACAAGCAACTCTATTATTTTAAGAAGTTCGGCCATTTTCCTTATAAAATACTATTTACCACTCTCCTTTAGCAAAAAACATGTGAAAAAACCATGGGATGGTTTGTGATTTTGATTAGTTTAATGCGAGGTTTCCCAAACCTATATAATAAAGTATTCCCTCTCCTTTCATATATAATCCCACCTAGGATCCCACTTCTTCTTCACTCAAAGATTTTGTTGTTATACCAAACCCTTCCTTCCTCTCTCAAGAATCCTCACAAGGTGCCCCAAGCCCCTAGTAATCCTCTCTCAGTCCTCTCCCAAGCTTTTGGGATCACATATCCAAGTAAGGGATTTCTTCCTTTCTCATTTTTGTCAAATTTTCGTTAAATTGTTATGCCCTTTTGTTTTCAATTAAAAATGTTGGGGTATGATTTCGCACCCCCCATACTGTCCTCCTTATGTTTGTATGATGGAAGACCCCTTTATATCTCTTTAATTCCTTCCATGTATACCCATTACCATGTAGAAATTCCATGAGGGATTTCTCTCTCCTCTTTTACAACCACGTAATTATTTTGAATTATGCATCTAAATTCCACTGAGTTTGTTGCTACATGTACTTATATGACCCACATACTTTACATTTCATGTAAATATGATGAGACACCCCTTTCTCTCTCATCAACCATTTTTTTATGAGTTCTTTTTTCATGTTGTTTTGCTGCCGAAAATGCACTATGATTTTCCAAGACAATGTCATTGTGTAGTGAATACCATGCCTATTTCTCTATCAAGGGTATTCAAATTTATGAAAATTTACTTATTGATTATAATTCTTCATGTTTGTATTCCAAATACATTTACCAGGGAATAAATGATGATCATTGATTATATGTTTTATGATCCATGTGGCACACTTATGCATGAAATGAAATTTTTAGAGAAGTGTGTGCCCTGATAGCACTCCAATGCATTGGGTAAAGTATAGTATAATGATACGTTATATGAAATAGGTTTTGACTAATGCTAATTTAAGTGTAATGATTTTTACTCCTACTTCATGTTCAATGAGGGTTTACTCATGCTCCATGTGCAATGAGCCTTGGCTCATGCTAATTTCATGTTAAGTGTTGTTTCCACATTTCCATGTTATGATTATCATGATTTATAATTCATTTATGTTCATGTTTCTCTTGTGATCCATTGATATTACTATTGTATAGAATGTATTGTATTCCTCATATTATTCCATGTTTGTTCCCTTACTAGGATTTATAGCCCACCCTTTGTTATGCATGTCCTTTGGTTGTCCCACGCAATGCTAAGTACGAGGGACTGTAGAGGTCATGTAAATGTGGTTTTCAATAAAGATATTGTGTGTTTTATGTTTTAAGTTGTTATGTAATGATCCTGAGCCCCAAATACATTAGACCTCTTTATCTTATATGTTGTATCAATTGAAAATTATGTAATAAATCATGTTTAAGTTTATAATAAAAGAGCAGGGTTGTTATAGTTGGTATCAGAGGATAGGTTTATTTATTTTTGGGATTAGGATTAGAAAACCCTAGAGAAGACTTAGAGACAATACTAAGTATAATAAAAACACCCCTAAGTTTTGGTGAGTATTGGTTAAGTGGTTTATCAATAAAATACATCCCTATTTGGATACGAGCAGGTAGAGGCGGCTCTTACATAGATGTATCCTAGGTGTAAAACCCAAAAACACCTCTTTGAGGAACACTCGAATGGGAACAGGTGCACGACAATGAGACTTGTTGCACTCTTGGTTACGAGACTCATGGGGGATATGATTTGGTAAATTTAAAAGCTTAGTATGAACCCTTATTAAGGTAAATAAAAAAATTCCTCTAAGAATATACGTTAGAATGTAGATCCTAAATATAATAGATTGAAGACTATGGATTCATTGGTTAAGGAAATAAAAGATATTTATAAGTCATCAGTTTTGTCCTTGGATTGCCCTTTTTGGGTTACCCCTAAATTTGTTTTTTCATTCTATCCCATGGCCAATAATAGGAGGACTCGAGCTAACAACTGATGTGAAGATCAATGTGATGTCTGTGGTAATGAGATTCCCAATCCAATGGGAGTGGGAATCATGAAATATTTCATGCTTCTCTCTTAGTTAACTCAATATTTGAATAAGAACATGGGTCATAAGGATGTTCAACCACCCCTATGAAAGAAAAAGTCACTATCAAGATCTTCATGAGACAAAGGCCTCCTACTTTTAATGGATCATCCGACCCCTCAATCCCCGAACAATGGATCTACTTCATTGAAGAGATCTTCTCCATCCTTTAATGTTATGAACAAGAGAAGGTTCTCCTAGATACTTATCGTATGGAGGATAAATCTGATAAATAGTGGACGTTGATAAAAAATATGAAGCATGAGGAGGAGATTGAGGCGTTTGAATAGAAGGATTTCTAGATGATGTTTTTCAATAAATATTTTCAGTGCACCCTCCGACTTAAGATGGAAAGATAATTTCTTTCCCTCAATAAAAAAGATGACGAATTTGTCGGAGCGTATGAGGAAAGCTTCACAAGGCTTGCAAGATACGCCTCCAGCTTTGTCGGTACCCTCGAAGGTAAGGTTGACTGCTTCTTTGGTGGGCTAAAACCTAGCCTACGAAAAGAGATGATGATCCGTGACTTAGAAAGATATGAGGAAATTTTCTGATGGGCCCTCACGATCGAAATTAAGATTGGGGAATCTCAGGGGTATGATGAGGATAAGAAGCGTAAGGTAGAATTTAATGCTAGCAGTCTGAAGGAAAAATCCAATGGTTCTAAGAATATCCAGCACCCCAATTGACAATGGTGTAGAAAGAAGCACCCCAGAAATTGACTGAAGGGGATGAGGAAATGGTCTAGGTGTGGAAGATAAGGGCACCTAGCTGTTAAATTCTAAAAAGAAAAACCTGTGTCTCCATCAAAAGAGAGGAATTCTCCATTCAAACCTTAACGGGTTGTTCATTACTAAAACTGCAAAGAACCAGGGCATATTGAAAATCAGTGTCCTAAGACAATGGCTTTCAGGGGCAACCATCAACCTCAAACGTATTAAAGGATAACTTTTTCCGTCACTACTGCCGAAGTAAACCCCAATAACAAAGTGGAGACAGATATCCTAGTTATTCATTCAAGAATAGAGAATTTACTTTTTGATTTAGGTTTTACACATTCTTTTATATCCCAAATTATTAGTAGAACAATCACACCACCACCACAAATCATGGAAGTAAATATGTAGGTAAGTATGAAAAATGGTCCAATCATTGCATCCCATGAATATAACTCCTCCCCTGTCATAATATGTGGATGATATTTCTCATAGAACCTCATCATACCCCCTCTGGTGGAATTTGATGAAATTATTGGTATGGATTGACTTTCTTTATATAGATCCAACATAAATTGATGTGAGAGGGAAATCACTCTCCATTGGGAGAATCAACCCCCGATTCTATAAATGTTCAAGGAGGAAGATGAATCTTATTTAGCTCCATCATCTCAAGTGTGGATATTACTGCCCTATGAGCATGCGTATCTAGCTCAGATGATTGAGTCTAAGGAGTCAACCATCCTTGAAGACATGCCTATTGTGAGGGAATTCACTGAAGTGTTTCCCAAGGAATGTCCTAGTCTTCCTCCTTGAAGAGATGTTGAATTCTAAATTGACCTTATCCTTGGGGAGTTTCCAATATCTAAGAATCCATATAGAATGGCTGTTGTGGATCTTGAGGATCTATAGAAACAACTACAGAAGAATCTGGATAAAGTTTTAATACACCTAAGTGCTTCACCATGGGGTTCACCAGCCCTCTTCATCAAGAAGAAATATGGGTCAATGCGCGTTTTCATTGATTATCATGAGATTAACAAAATCAAGATAATGAACAAGTATGCTCTCCCACGAATCGATTAATTGTTTGATCAGCTGCGTGGAGCACAATACTTCTCAAAGGTGGATTTGTGATCTAGATATTATCAAGTAAGGGTGAATAAGGATGATATCCCCATGAATTATTTTCATTCAAGATACAGGCACTATGAATTTATAGTAATTCCTTTAGGACTCACTAATGCTATAGAAATATTCATGGAATTTATGATTAGAGTCTTTAGAGATAACCTCGACAAATTTTTAGTAGTCTTTATAAATGATATTATGATATACTCTAAATCCTTGGAGGATCATGGGGAGCATCTACGAACTGTACTAGAGACCTTGTGGAAAGAAAAGATCTATGAAAAGTACAGAACGTGTGGATTCTGGTTTTTGGAGGTCTCATTCTTGGGCCATATCATCACAAGCAATGGGATATCTATGGATCCCTCCAAAATAGATGCAATTGAGGGATCAGTGAGGCCAACATTGGTAAGATATATCCCTAGCTTCATGGGGTTAACTGAATATTATCAATGATTTGTGAGAAATTTCTCATGATTTTCCAACCCACTTACCAAGCTTACTCAGATCGGAGTAAAACATGCTTGGAGTGATGAATGCAAAGAAAGCTTCAAAGAGTTAAAAATGAGTCTTATCACGGTGCCCGTTCTCACTTTACCCACAAGTGGAGAACTTTTTGTTTTACTGAGTGATGCTTCTAAGAAGGGCATGGGATGTGTATTGATGGAAAATGATATTCATCGCCTATGATTTAAGGCAATTGAAAGTTCATGAGCAGAATTATCCAACACATGATTTAGAGTTGGCTGCGGTGGTCTCCGCTTTAAAATTTTGGCAGCATTATCTATTTCGAGAGAAGTGTGAAATATATACGGACCAAAAAAATCCTTAATTATATATTCACACATAAAGAGTTGAACATTACCTAATGAAGATGGTTAGAGATGATAAAAGACTATGACTGCTCAATCCATTACCACCCTGGGAAAGCAAACAAGGTGGCATCTGCTCTAAGTAGAAAGGACCCAACAATTATATCATTGATGATAATTGAAAATGATCTAATCTTCTTTGATTTGATGAAGACGGAAATGAGAATCATAAAGAATGGAACATATTCAATCCTTTCACAAATTATTTCTCAATAGACTCTTTTGGTAAAGTTAAAGGATGATCAAAAGGATGGTGTGTGAATTTAGAAGAAAGTGGAAGCTATCATAAGATGGAAATCCTCAGAGTTCAATGTTAAGTAAAAAAGGAATTGTGAGATTTGGGAAAAGACTATGTGTTCCATCAAGTATAGAGCTAAAAAAGGAAATTTTGAATGATAAACGTAGTTCAAATTTCTCTATTCACCCAGGAAACACAAAGATGTATTGAGATCTCTGAAAGCATTATTGGTGGGATAATATGAAGAAGAAGATCACTAAGTATACATCAATGGTCTTGATGTGTCAGCATGTGAAGTAGGAGAGGTAGAAGTCTAAGGGGATGAAGCAACCATTTCCGATACCAGCATGAAAATGGGAGAGCAATATCATGGAATTTTCCATCAGACTTCTGAAGACATCCAAAGGTAACAAGGAAATCTACATTTTTGTGGATCATCTTACAAATGATGCACACTTTATTTCAATTTGGGAGGATTTATCATTAGATTAACTGGTAGGGATATATATCAGGGAAGTAGTAAGGCTGCATTGAGTACCACTATCTATAGTATCCGATCGAGATCCAAGATTCACATCTATGTTTTGGAAGAGTCTTCAACATGCTTTGGATACTGAAATTAACATCTGTATGGCCTATCATCCTTAAACTTATGAAAAATCTGAGCAATCTATTCAAAAACTGGAGGATATGTTAAGATCATGTTATATGGATGTCAAATGTGGGATGTACCAACATCTTCTACTGGTTGAATTCTCCTACAACGATAGTTTCCACTCGAGCATCCGAATGGAACCTTTTGATGCCCTGTATGGGAAGAGGTTCAGAACACCAACATGTTGGGATGAAGTCAGTGAGTGTAAACTGTTAGGACCGTAAATGGTCGAAGAAATGGTGGAGAAGGTGAAAACCATTCAGTAGAATATCAAGGTGGCCCAGAGTTGATAGAAAAGTTATACAGATAAGTATTGATGAGACCTTGAGTTTAATGTTAGAGACATGGTATTTATATTCATATCTCCATGGAAGAAGGTCATGAGGTTTGTAAATAAAGGGAAGTTCAGTCCTATGTACATCATCCCCTTTGAGATTCTTGATCATGTTGGGGATGTAGAATATTGACTATCACTTCCACCTACCATGGCCGAAGCACATGATGTCTTTCTTGTATCCCTCTTAATGAATTACATACCAGACCCTTTACATGTACTATCTTAAGAGGTAGTATAACTAAAGGATTCTCTTTCTGACGATAAGAAACCAGTGAAGATCGTAGATCAGAGCGAAAAAGTTCTATGAAATAAAACAATTCCCCTCATCAATGTGTGGTGGAGAAACCACATGTTTGAAGAAGTGATGTGGGAATCAGAGGAATTGATGAAGAAGAGTTACCCATATTTGTATTATAGTGGGAAAAGGAAATTTCAATGGAAAAATTTCTTTAGTGGGGAAGATTGTTATGACCCAAAATTTCATTAATAGAAATTACTCTTGATGTAATTAAAATTAATTATTATGGTTATATAAAGTTTGAACTTCATTGGTTTTATGTTTCTGGATTTTAAAATACCATTATGAATTTTGACTATTGCTAATATAGTCATTGAACAATGATCACCAGATTAGTATAAATACAGGTCTCTAAAAAATCCATTTTACTCTAACAAAGGAAACAATGTCCTCATCCAATAGACTTTCCCCATATGAAGCCCATTTTTTGGAGCTCAGAAAGGAGGTGGAATCATTGGGCTTTGCTCTTGACCATGCCCATTCCATGCTTGAACATGTTTAACTTGATCGGAACGTACTACGAGAGAAGTAGAAATTAGTAGAGATTACAACCTGAGAGATGTCATCTTAGCCACCCCAAGAGTGTGTCACCATTGCACACGTTACCCTTTGGTCTTATGTGGGTGTTAAAAGGGGTTATGTAACAAAAAACTAGCACTATGACTATGTACATTATTTTTGAAAAAAGAATTTGTATTCATTTTATTAGTGTTACTTTGTAAATAGTTTTTAAAGCACAAATAGTATTTTTAGTTAATATTAAACAAAGAGATTTTTTTTGATGAATTAATGGAATTTTAAATTAAATAATATTTTAATAAAATATTATTATAATTAAATTACTTTTTATAAAATATAAACTATCGTATTATTTTATGAATGAAATTGTATTTTTTATTATTGTTTGAAAGGTGTTTTTTCAAAACCCATGAATTTTCGATAAATGTCTGCTTTTATTTTAAAAGAAAAAATGAACATATTTAGAAAATTATTTAGATAAAATTAATATTATTTTTGGAATTAGGATGTTGAAATTATCCAAAGGTGAATGTTTCATAATTTTTTGAGACAGTCAAATTTTTGGGTAAAAATTAAATACTGTTTAAATATATAATGTGTTTTATGACATAATAATGACCCAATAGTGATGTAATAAAATACTATAAACATTATTTTTGGCCAATATAAGTTTTTTCCATTAATATAATGTGATTTTGGGTTTTTTTATTTAATTTACAATGCTTTAGTGGACCCTTCAGACTTATAAAACATTTTGCCTTTTTAAATTGTTTTTCTTGAGAGTGTGAATAACCTCCACACAAGAAACAATATTATTTTAAGAATTTAGGCCATTGGAATTATAAAATATTTTTTTACACTACCATTTGGAAAAAAACTGGTGGGTTTGTGGTTTTGATTAGTTTAATGTGAGGTGTCCCAAACCTAAATAATAAAGAATTCACTCTCCTTTCTTATATAAACCCACCCATACTCCCACTTACTCTTCACTCAAAGCCTTTGGAGTTCGACCAAACCATTACCTCCCCTCTATAGAATCCTCCCAAGGTTCCCTAAGCTCCCAAGAAACCTCTCTCAAGCCTCTCCCAAGATTTTGGTATCACACTTCCAAGTTAGGGATTTCTACCTTTCTCATTTTTGTCCAATTTTCTTTATGTTGTTATGCTTTTTTTTTCAATTACAAATGTTGGGGTATAATTTCACACCTCCCCCATACTTCTATATTTATGTTTGGATGGTGGGATACCCCTTAATCTCTCATTAATTCCTCCCATGTACACCCTTTACCATGCCGAAAGTCTGTTAAGGATTTCTCTCTCCTCTTTTACATTCATGTATTTCTTTTTAATTATGCATCTAAATTTTATTATATTTGTTGGGACATATATCTATATGACCCCTTACTGCATTTAATGTAAATATGATGAGACACCCCTTTCTCTCTCATCAACCATTTTTTATGAGTTCTAATTTCACGTCGTTTTACTGTAGAAATTGCACTACGATTTTCCAAGCCAATGTCATTGTGTAGTTAATTCCATGCGCATTTCTCTATCAAGGGTATCCACCTTTATTAAAATTTACTTATTGATTATAAAGATTCATGTATTTATTCCACATATCTTTATTGTGGAATAAAAGATGATGATTGATTCCATGTTGTATGATCCATGTGGCACACTTATGCATGAAATGAATTGTTTAAGTGTGCGCCCTAATAGTGCTCCAATGCATTGGGTAAAGTATTGTATCATGATACATCATGTGCAATGGGTGTTGAATCATACTAATTCTAGTGCAGAAATGTTTTACTCATGCTTCATGTGAAATGAGGGTTTAATCATGCTCCATGTTCAATGAGCCTTGTCTCAGGCTAATTTCATGTTAAGTCTTGTTGCCACATTTCCATGATATGATTATCATTCTTTATCATGCCTTTATGTTCATGTTTCTCTTGTGCTCCATTGATATGCCTATTTTCTAATATTTATTTTATTCCTCATGTTATTACATGTTTGTTCACTTATTGGGCATCATATCTCACACTTTTCTTATGCACATCCTCATGTCATCCCATGCAATTCTAAGTACAAGGGAATATAGTGGTCATGTAAAGGAAATTTTCAATAAAGATGATGTGTGTTTTATGTTTTATGTTGTTATGTAATGATTCTAAGACCCAAAGGCACTAGACCTCGCGATCTTCTATGTTTTATCCAGTGATGTATATGTAATAAATCATGTTTAAGTTTGTAATAAAAGATAAAGGTTGTTATAACATGTGTTAGGGTAATAATGATATAATTTTTACCCTTAATTACCCTATTTACATTTAACTGAGGTAAATTAAAGTCAAAAGTTACTATTAAAAAAAATTATTTTCATCGTATTGAACAAAAGTTTTCTAACTGATATTAACCATGTATCTCAGATATTTTAAATTCAACTCACAAATGCAGTAAAATTATGTTTTATGCAAATTTGAAAATGATCCTAAGAGAAGTGTAAAAGATGGTAAAATGGTAAATAAAATTTTCACATATCTAAAATTATTATAAAATGACACCAAGGGATTAATATAAACTTATATAGGTATTATGTATCTATTTTGACCAAATATAAATTTAAATAAAATAAAAAATTATTTAAATAAAAAGTTCATTTTAGCCTATAACGCAGTGTTTTTCACTATTCATCAAAAATTGAATGTTTTCAGAAAAATACCAAAAATTCACCCTAATCTAATTTCGATATTCCAAAATCAAAAATGATTTCAATTTGGAAAAATGAAAATTTTGAATTGTCAAAAAGTGGGTATTGCTATTTATAATGGATAGTTTGATTGGTAGCGGTGTGTTAGAACCTCAAAGTTGCGTACAATGCAAGATATTGCATTATTAAAAGGGAAACTTACCGTAGAAGCTTGGGGTGTTACAATCACACAAGAGTACTGAATCTTCATGTATATGAGTTTCCATGATCTAGTAATTTCTAGCTACTTCAAGGAAAAGGATGGAAGCCAAATCCTCCATCGGATCTATCGGTGTCTGAAAAAGCCTGAAGTGGTGGACCACCGACCCTAGCCAAAAAACTGTTCCTTAGGGTCTGGATCACCATGGAACCCCTGTGGTCTATGGTTATAGAACTCATAGAGTGCACTTAGTATGTGCACTTCCTCAGCCTGCAATACTAGGGATGCCTACTGCTTAACAGGTGGGAGTGCTTCTACCAACCCAACTAGAGAAATGAGCTTGCATGATGGGTCCTAAACTGAGGCCACATTACTCACAGAATCGTCATCATGAACCAGAGCTAGTATCCAAGCTAGATATTATCACAGAGATATCATGAGTATTTAGCAAGGATTACCCTGGTCCGATGAGCCTATATATATATATATCAACAAAAATAGTGGGGAGCTGACTCAAGAAGGAAACTCAATGATTCAATACTATATGATGCTTGTACCATTGTTCCACACAACAAGTGTCTCAGTGTGCTGAGTCGAGAATCGGGTAATCAGGGTCCTAGTGAATGGATATGTTGACCGACCGTACTATCACGGGACTCCCTGTCCTGAGATCTTCTCTCAAGACACATTGAAACTGTTTCCCTAAACCCAATCAAGAAATTTTTTGGTAAAAATCTAAACAATGTTCCAAGGGCCAAACCACCTCTGATAACACTTTTTCATGAACTGACCCATGATGGGACTCGAGCCGCTACTACCCCAAGCCTGCCTCCATAGGCCAGGTACTAGCGACTAGAACCAAAAGCACAACAAACTATGGGAGGCCTTTTCTTTAGAACCTGCACACACAAACAACCAACCCAATTCAAATGTGAAGAGGGAAAAGGAAAAAAAGATACAAATTTTTATAATGAAACTAATCATTCATCGACCTCTAAATATTACTAATATAATATAATAAATTGAAAGTATAAAGGGGAAAAATACACACCCAACCAGAAAAGTGCCACAGCCTGGCAATATGTGAAAAAGTAAAACCGATGGGAGGGTAATGATCCTATTTCCCTATTTACGACCACCACATGCGGTCCAATATCCCATATCCCTAAGATCCTCTAAAGTCACGATCAACCTGAACGTCGCCTGCAAGGGTATAACTAGTGTGGGAAAATCTCAGGCATGGGTGAGTATAAAATACCTATTAGGATGCCACCAAGGCTCAAGGGAGCAGCAAGAGAGGTACAAAAAAGGGGAGCAGTTGATAGAATAAAGTATAGTAAATGGAGTGTAGCTCAACCCAACAAGAGAGTGAAGTAATCTTGTCCAAACACTAGGATATCAAAACAGTGAAAATATTAACTTCTCGTTGAGTATTATCTACACATAGTAGGAGAGTTTACTAGTTTAACCAAGAGAATATGGACACAAAAAGCACATGCCATACCCTAAGAATCATCACCTCTCTTGGAAGGAGAGTAACCAAAACACACAGAGTGTGTACTAGAAATAGGATATATGTATATTATTAGTCAAGAAACCGAAATGAGAGAGTAAAGGGGATCTCAATCTCACTATATCATCCGAATAAAAGAGTATCCAAAATTTCTACAAGAAAACACCATCAATCCCCAAAATTCCACACATCTGCCTTGAAATTCTAGTCAAAAGGACTCAATCACCCCACCCTGATACTATCTGATTTGGGTAGGTCTGTATCACCTACAAAATTTTGGGTCACATCACAACGAAGTGTCTTGGAAGGAAAAGACTCCCTCTTTCTTGAAATTCTAAAGTCACATCAAAGCACATCTCATCACTGTTCCTCACAGTCGAAAGACTGTGTCTCAAGGTTGATGACCCATGACCAACCCGACTGGAGGGTTCCACTATAGTGTCATCAAGGAACCATCACAACCCGACTGGAGGGTTCGAATTAGAAAATATCAAGGAACCATGACCTTCCCGTCTGGAGGGTTATACTCAATAAATTTTGAGGACCATGCCGAACCCATCTAGAGGGTTCCACTCAGTATTTCCATCAGGGACCACTTCCCAGCCCAGCTTTAGGTAAACTCAGATCTCTTATAGACATCCCTATTGGATGGTAACTCTTATAAAATCAGTTATAAACTCTATCCATCCAAGCTAGATGATACCCCTCATAAACGCATTGAGGAACTCTGGCCATCCTTGCGGGATGGTACCCCTCAAAAAAGCATCGCTACATTCATCAAGTGCCACCCCAGATATGTGTCACACTCAGAACATCTTGCATCATGACTCATAAGCCACTACAGATGGAACCAATGCTTTCCATGTGAAAAAACACTCAGAGTAGGCTACTCACAGGCCAAAATCCAAGTCCAAAAGAAAGAGATGATAGAGATAGAATATTCGTAAAGCGGTACATGGTTCGTGTGGGACCCACATATAGTGTGTCCCCTCCTCATCTCCTAGCAATGTACCTAACCATTATTGGTTACTAAAATATGAATATATACCCATAGGCATGCTGGCTTACTCCCAGAGTACTTGACACACCTAGTCAAAAGGCCAATGAGCGCATGACGCTTGTTGTTTCTCCAAAGTGCCAATAGTGTAATTACGTAGGAACACCACTTCAAACAGATCAAGAAAATTTTAACTCATGTCTTCATACATATTCTTTATAACAGCGTGTCAATCAGACTTCAGATATAGGTGCTACATCTAAAAAAATGATCCTCAAATAATAATTTAAACTTATTAAGGATAAAGTGAGTGTTTTTCACCACCCACCTTCGATCTTGAAAATTTAAAATTTCCAAAGCTACCTCAACTCGCCCGGCTTGACTCAAGGACCTTTTTTCTACAAACGGTATTTGAATTTTAGGTTCAAATCAAAAGATAAAGGTATTTAACGTTTTTTTGGCTCAAACTGGGATGGCCCGTCCCAAACTGGTCATACCCCTCTCCTCATGTGCCGGCCCATCCCAGCCAGCTTATGGCCCAACCATAGGTTCGACCGGTTCTGCTATGGACCACCCTCCTGCATGGCCAGCAACTCATCTGCCGACAATGATGGACCCTCATGGTCGATCCTCCCCTGCTCCCATCTCAATGTGAAAGAATCTTTTCGTGTGGGTTCTTGTCCCCCTGGTGGTTGTCCCAGAAAAGTTGTCGCCGAGTTCCTTCCTACCGAAGCTCTCTGCTTCCTCAACTCTCCAGTCTATGCACATTAACCACACTATAGTGCTCTTCTCCCATGCCAACATCACCATAATACCCCAATGATGTCGCAACATGCTACAAACCCCATCTAGACACCTCGTTGTGACCCGACACCAACATCGTCGGCCCGCTCAACTCCTCCTGGCCTTCTGATAACCCTCACGACCCTCCACTACCCAGCAACTCTATTCTACACCATCGACTTGCCCAGCTAGCCAACTACCCATGCCTGTTCTTTAGTGGTCCGTTCCATGGACCACTGCACCTCCGTCACTTTCCCAATCATATATCCAGGAACAGATCAGTGACCCCTGCATCGAGGCCATCACAACACCAACCTCTAATTTACAATCGGACAATTGATTAATGTGTCTGAAAATTGATAGAGGATGTTCGCAAAGAACATAAAAAATACAAGGTTCCAATCAGATATCAATGGTTGTGTTCATGCAACCATAGATGATTTAATAATTCATCGATGGAGAATAAGATAACAAGAAGAACAATAAAAATATAAAATCGATTGGATCTCAAAAATAGATGAAATTCTACCTCAATCAATTTGTTTATCACTACCGATGCAATCGTCATTCTCCTAACGTAATATTTCTAAGGTTTTGGCAAAGATATCTCCTCGATCCAATGATAATTGGGTGAAGAGGAGAGAGAGAGAGAGGTTTGTAGAGATAAATAGAGAAATTAGGATCAAACCTCAATATGTCGCCTTAAACCTCTATTTATTTGTATCTCGCTCAGCATAGAATCTAAATCTATCAAAACTTCTAATTTTATGTCGCGCCTTAAAAAAAACCAATTCGAGACTCAACAGCAATCTCTAATTTCCAATTCATGTTCAATTCAAAAGATATTAGATTTGGTGTATGTGGTAAAATAATTGAATTTAATAATTGAATTTATTTTATTTATGATTTTCCCAGTGGTGACTTTTCTCATAGAAGTCCCATGCTGAAAGAAGTAATACCCCTCCAAGGGTAAACACCATGTTTCAGAATCAATTGTGGCCTTGGATTTCTTATATGAGCTATAATTCAAGATATATCCCGTTTTTGACACATGCATAGAATAAATACAATTAATTTTTTGTATAATTTATTCCTTGAACACCGGGCATTGTAATCGAACGCTATCTTAGGACTTTTCTCTAGAATTATATGTATAAATATTCCAAATTATTAAATAGAAAAAACCTAGTTTCAACATTCCCTTTCATTTTCCTCATATTGGGTACTAACGTGGCTGAAAATATGTTTTTAATGAAAATTTACTTAATTTCTCCATTTGATCAAGAATCCCCTTTATTTCATATCTATACTTTATAAATATATTTTAAATAAGGTTTTTATGTTATAATATGATTATTTAAATTCATTATGAACCATTTTTGAATTTTTAAACATTTTTTCAAATTAATCTTTTTGTCACTTTCTGAATGAGGTACTTTTTAATTTTTTTCAATAGTGTCAAGGAAAATAATTTTTTAAACTTAAACGTCAAGAAATATTTTTCCCATTATCCTAAATAAATTTGCGTTTGAAAACTAAATTATAATTTTTCAATTTTTTTCCATGGGAATTTTCTTCCATTATATTTGTACAGTTTTCTACATGTAATTTCAAAATGGAAAGGTTATTTTCCCCATGATTTTTTTAATGAAATTTTAATGGTATTTTCATTCATCAAAGACAAATTCCTTTGATTTAACTAATTATTTACTTGGAATATGATCCAATGATACCATAAGTATTCATTCCCTGGATGATTTATGTTTATGATGAAAATATTTTTATGAAACACATTTATTTTACACTGGTTGTACATGGAAGAAATGATAAAATATTTATGAAACACATTTCTTTTCCATGAGTTATGATAGGATGAAATTTTTATAAACCCCATAAATTTTAATGGGTTATGATATTAAGAATTATTTATGATCTTGTATAACACATATGTTTTATTTTCATTATGTAATGGGTGGGACATATATCTCTATCTAATGCATTGGGTAAAGAATGATATATTATGAGATAATTAGAACTGAAATGGGGAGTGAACCTAATTAAATAAGGGAATATGTCCACTTTGATAGTCTTGGGAGTGAACCTTGACTACAAATATTGTTTGTGTTGTGAACCTATTATACTATGACAACCTAGGAAATAATCTTTGACTTCTAAGGAATTGATTTTCTATGCTTATGTGTATGAAAAAATGTATGTCTTATAAGTTAAACATTCATGGTTTATGTTATTTGATTTCATTATTATTTATGTTTATGAAATACCATGATTTATTAAATGAAATAATATTTTGATCTTTCGTATGAGGGATATTATTTTCAAATGGTAATATCATAATCTTATACCCTTATGAAAATGTAATTGTTTTGATACCTTTAATATCTCCCTTGTTTATACTTGTTGATAATCTGAGCTAAAACATTATTATGGTTCCTTTAATAGGTTATAAATAATCGAATTAAGTATAATATGTCTAATAGGGGTGTTATTAATGAAGAAATAAGTGGGAAAATATTATGATATATTATGAACTAGTTCTGTATGTTTCAATGTTTCCAAAGATAGTGGTCCTAAATGATTCTGGTGTGGATCAAAAGGATATGTAATAAATAATCATATATTTATATGTAATATCTATGAATAAAAATTATGGGTCACTATAGAAAATTTGGATACTGTTTATCTACATAACATAGAAACATTACTATTGAGATTAGGTTGCATTTGTTATTAGTAGGTCAATATGTGTTGGTGGATGAAGCAGTGATGCTTGGAAAATTTTTATTGATTCATGTAACAGTATTAGTTATTTTATGCTTGAAAAAATATCTTTATTACATATTTGATAAATATTTTAAGTTGATCTTAATATAAAAATAGGTTTTCAAGGATGAAACATTTGTTACCATAAGTGGAAGACCAGTCAAAATAATATTTACATGATGAAGGAATTTTTGTAATGGTTGGCTTGGAATATATGAGAGAATTTTCTTGAGGATTAATTACATACTTAGATATGTAAAATTATCTTTTTTAATGGTGGACTTACTAAAAATTAGGTCTAACCATACAATCCCCCAAGGCTAGCCCTCAACTACACTTAGGGGGGCCCAAGGGTCAACCCCCATGGGAGAGCCTACGAAAAGAGGCTATATAGAAGCTAATATATAGGTGAGACCATGTTTAATTTCCAAAGGATCACACCTAGAGGCATGCATGGGTCATGTATTGTCCAGAAGAGATTGGGTGAATAGTGTTTTCCCTCATTTACTGGTTGGTGATGTAGGTGAGGTACGACCAGAGTGGTGTGAGGTGAAAGTGTGATGGGTGATGATCCCTAATAGCCAAAACGGTAGTATTACAGTGAGAGTAATCATAAATGGAAGAAGCTAGGTGAGGTCATGGTTGATGTGGGATACATAAAGAGTGAACACTGTGCATCAATCATTAAAAAATAGACAGAATCAGTGCCATTCAATCATGTAAATATCTACTGTACAATCTCTTAAACTATACATATTTGAGTATCCCCATAATCTTCAACCTTATAAAGATGAATTTTCTACCTACATGAATAAATAAAATCAACCACTACATCTTATAAATCCAAGACAACGAGAATGATTCAGGTTGGTCAACCAAAATCCACTCATGCAATCAAATTCATTCATGCATGAAATAATTATAAGAACAAATACATTTCAAGAAGATATCTCAAGAACTATTGATGATAACATGATTCATTAATGGGATGATATTAATATCATACAATATAAGGGGGGTGATTAATTAAGAATCACTTGATGGCTTGCAAAAAATCACCAAGACATCACATGATAGTCAAGATCTTGAAAAAGTAGAGAGACAACCATGACACTATCACATGGAGATAAAGGTACCTTCGATCATAAGGTAATTCAATATTTTTTAAGAATTATTGCTCAATTTTTTGGGTCATTAAGAGATATCCCACAAGTCATCGAATGATCAATGAAGTGATCATGCATATCTATCACACAATCCATGTGATCATTCCAGCACTATATATAGAAGCTGAGGTTCTATACCATTCAAATAAAATGAGATCTTAAGATACTCGAGAAATTTTAAGGGTTCCTTTATAGGCAATGAAAATAGGAGGACATGCTGTGTATCCTATTATATAAAAACTATTGTACATATGAGAGTTGGATTTTCTTATCTTTAATATATTGAGATAATATATTGATATAGACACCATGTGACTATTTTTATGAAAAGGATACATAAAAAAACCATAGTCTCATGAAGAAGATACATAGGACTCATCCAGTGTCTCATAAAAAGATTGTGATAAAACCCATGGTCCTTCTAGGTCTCAGGTAGGAAGAATATGTCCATTTGATTGAATCACGCAAAGCCATCTAATGAATAAATTTTTACTATTGAAAAGGGGAACCTACATAAATCTTTTATCATGTGAAGAAACATGCGTACAAACCGCTCTTGTATCGCAAAGGAAGGAAGAGAAACACCTGCGATCCCTTTTAAGATTTTATTAGAATAATGTTCTTGATGGAAGTAATACCAATTAAGCCTTACCGAGTCACATGAAGGAGGACGTGAGATTTCTCCAGATCCAAACTTGGAATAGAAATACATGATTGTATGTCATTAGATAGGTCATGCAGTTTGAATAACCTATTTTTAATCACATGATCTCATAACCTTGGACAGTTCATGCACTTCACATGAAATATTGTGGTTTTATTGTGAATAAATAACACATGTCACCATTTGGATATAGTGATAAATTTATGAGAAAGTGAGAAAGAAGGAAATATACTATACCAAATATTTTTATTATCATATATATTGATTTAGTGATCATTTTCTCATCAAATTATCTTAAATTATAAAAATAAATATCTTCATCAATAGTTGTAAGAGCATGAGATATTAGAAATAGGTACTTATTGTTTGGTTTATGCATCATTTTGTTTCTGTTAGTGTGAATATGTTATTCCAATAGGACTCATAGTGAGATTCTATACTACTGAATAATCGTATGTTGTCACTAATTATGACTATAGTGGTGAATTTGTGATTTTGGTATTTAACTAGACAGAACAAGGATTATTCTCACATTGATACCGAACCTTTTAAAAATGTTGTCATCTCGAGTTGTTTATTTTTTCTTCATTTGGGAGAGATTGTGAAATCACAATAGTTGATTGGATTCTAATAGATCAATATTTTTTTAATTTCAAATGAATGAAAAAATTGTGAAAATCAACACTAATTCAATGCCCCCTTCTTAGTAGTGTAACATCTCCCTAAACCAAACAATTAGTATCCAAGAGAGGTTCCCTATATCAAGAACCACTAAGAACCGATGATAGAAAATCTAACTTCTATTGACCATAAGGGTGTTCCAAATTTTTATGGAAACAACTGTCACATTTAGAAGAATATGATATTTCTCTATATTCTATCAATTGTATTTGAAGTAAAATATTCAAAAACTGTAGGATTCCCAAATTTTGTTGAATATACTCTTAATACTTTTATCATTAAGAGAAATATGGAAGTTGATGGAAAATATCAAAATTCTATTTTGATGTCCCACGTAGAAAATGTTTACACAAATGTTACAGGAATAAAAAATTACAACACAAATTTGGATAAATTGGAAAGTAGTTATAAAGGCAACATGAAAGAAAAGGAGACCAAATTGAATATTTGGTGAAGAATATTTAAATATATCATGATGGTTGAAGAATAAATTATTGATGAATAATTTATAGGATTCTATGAAATTTCTAGTAATACTAAGGGTTTTAATGAAAAGTTGGAGGATTCTTCTATTTTTCAACAAAATAATGGGAAATTTTATGGATAGTTTTGATCAAAAAGTTCTATCTTTGGATGGTATGGATGATCTTACTATTGAATAATTAAATAAAATTTTCACTGTATATGAAATGGGAATGATTCCATCTTTCAAGAAGAATATAAAATTTGAAATGGCTTTTAAGACCTTGAGAAATCTCAAATTCAAAGATGATGAAATGATAGAATAAAGTAAATATGATAATGAATATAAATATAAAGATAATAATATGGTCATTTTTCTTCTATAAAGAAAATTTAAGAAGGGAAAATTTAAGGGTAAAGGTAAAATACCATGAAGGTGTGACAACTTTAATGAAATTTCATTATTTTCTACAAAATATTCTAAAAATAATTCTGTGGAACCTAAGGTAGATGATGTGAAACTATAGAAAGAAAAATGTGGAATGATCTAAAAAATATACAAGAAAACTGACAGAAGCAAGAAGAAATTATCTAAAATTAAATGAATAATTCTAATGAGGAATAATTAGAAGATAACTCCACCTCATTCACCCAATCAGGATATGAAACTAACTTCATTGATCATGTGGTAAAAGGGTTTGACACCTATAGCAATAAAGATGATGGAAGTGAATGACAAGAGTTAGAGAACATTTTTATGAATGAATTTCATTCCTATATTGGGAAAAACAGAATTTTGAAGAGGGGAAATTTTCAGTTATTGAAATAGAACAAAAAGATAAATAAAGAAAATTAAGAATGTACAAAGAAAGAGATTATTTGAATGGAAGAAATAAAAATACATAAACTGAAATTACCTAAAATAGGAAATATGGTAAAATAAATTGAATAAATAATTTAACTCAAAAAAAAGAATAGTGAAAGGCTCAGTATAAATATCCTGAAGTACATAATATATTGAAAAATATGAAAGGATATTTCAACAAGGATATTGAATCCATTTCATAATCATCACAATATATTGAAAATAGGGGTTTAAAGAAGGATTTTAATTCATCAAAATATAAATTTAAAAATAAATTTGTTATATCTAATAATGTGGGTATAAAAATGAATTCTAGAAAATTGTGGATCATGAAGAGTAGTGAGAAATCATCTTCTAATTCAATGGAATAAAAAATTATCCAAGAATATCCTTTAATCTAAAAGAAGAGAAAATATCATTTTTTTGTAAATACAACATAATCAATTTTCAATACATGGATATTATTATTTGGGGATGTCATGGTTTAGTGGACTATATCAGATTTTTGGTGTGCTAGGGAACAAATCACACTTATGGTGGTATAACTTGTCCCTACCAAAGACGAGACATGAATGAAGGGGGGTCTATTATGAGAAAAGGTGAACAAATTTTCCAAGTAACCAAGCAGTTATTAGAAAATAATCTTATTAAACAATAAAAAAAATGTTCGTATTTATAGGGGTAGTTCATGAAACCTTCCATAAAGGTAAATTTACTTAAGGTTCAAAAAAAGTAGTAGATATTCTATCTTACATACCACTTAAACTAATTAATAATGACTTATGTGGTCAGATGATACAAAATTATACTAGAGATGATCATTATTTCTTTTAATTTATTGATGATTATACTCAGATGAATAGTGTCATGTTTATCAAACCCAAGTTAGAGGAAATTAAAATGTTCACATTTTTTATAAGTCAATCCAAAAAGCGGATGAGTCTCAATATCAAGAAACTAATGTGAGATAATGATATGAAGTTTACTTGTGACGCTTTTGAATATATGTTTCTAGACATAGAATGGATAATCAATATAAAAACCTTATACTGCATTGTAAAATGGGGTAGATGAATGAAATAATACAAGCATAATAGAGATGGTAATTAATATATTAGACGAACACAACATTTCTTTTGTATTTATGGAGTGAAGCTCTATTATATTCCATACATATAAATAATAAATTTCTATTGAGACCAGAAACACAAAACAAAACTTACGAAATGTGTTATAATAAAAAAACTATTAAATACATTATTGTTTTTGTAACTCCTTGTACTATAAAGATCAATAACATCAACTTGGGAAAAATTTAATAAAAATTTGAGGAAGGAATTTTTCATGGGATATCTATCTAATAGTAGTGGTTATAGATGTTGGTAAAAATGGATTCATAATCTATTTAACTATAGTGATGTCAAAATTATTGAAAATAAGAAGAAATAGGAAAGCTCGGTTGATACATATTCAGATGTTTAAAAAAATGTCTGAAAATGGAATATAATAATGATGGAGTAACCGATACAGATCCAAAAACCAATGATATTGATTATAAAAATACTAGTGATGAAGACAAAGTTGATAAAAGTAAGAGAATATGATAAAATAAATTTAATAAATATGTTAAAACATAAAATATCATTGGAATTCAATAGGCTCTAGTTCAATCTTGAATAAGATTGATAATTAAAGATCAAAGTACAATTTTTTACCAAACTAATCCTTATATAGTAGTAGATGAATTCGAGAATGAGGAGTGGGTAAATTCTATGAAGGGGGGTCTTGATGAAATATAGAATAATTACACTTGGGATATCGAGAAAAGACCTAAAAATAAAAATATTTTTGTAACCAAGTGGCTTTTTATAAATAAGATATATGAGAAAAGTGAGGTATCACATAACAATTCTAGGATGGTGTACAATGGATACTCTCAAATGGAATGAATTTTATTTGAAGATAATTTTTTACTAGTAGAATTATTGGAATATTTTAGAATGTTATTTCTAGCATAAGCACAAAAAAATTATAATTTTTATCAAATAAATGTAAAATATACCGTTATAAATGGAGACCTTGAGTAAGAATTCTATATTGAACAACATAATGGTTTTCTCTTAAATAAGGATGGAAACATGGTATGTAGATTAAAGAAAGCCTTGTAGGGTTTGAAACATGCCCTTATATCACAATATTCCAAATTAAATGGTTTATTAAGGGATATGAAATTTATAAAAGGTAAATTCTAAAATAAATTGTATATGATAGAAATCTACAAAGGCATCATCCTAATCATTATATACATGGATGAAATCATATTTTATGGTTATAAAAAATGTGTATGTGTAGTTTTTGCAGAGTAGATGAGAAATAAGTTTTAGATGCCCTTGCTTGGTCAGATGAAATAATTTATGGGATTTTAGATTAAACATAAAACCAATTAAATGATTCTATCTCATGAAAATTATGCTACAGAGTTTTGAAATGTTTTGAATGGGAAATGAAAAATAAGTTTTAAAAATAATTTCAGTTGGAACCAAATTATTTAATGATTATACAGGAAAGAGTGATAACTAGAATGAATTAAAAACAGTAATTGGTAGGCTCCTCCATCTGACCACTTCAAGGCCAAATATAACTTATGTAGTGACACTATGTGCCACATTTAAATGTCATCCAAAAGAGGCCAACTTGGTGGATTTTAATATAATTATAATATATATGGAAGTAACATTGAAAAATTGTTTTATATATAGAAACAATGAATATTTGAAACTGATGGGTTTTACCAATACAGATTGGAATGGTGATTATATAGGAAAAAGATCAATTTTATGCAGAAATTTATTTTTAATAAGTCAATATGTGTTGGTGGATGATGTGGTGATTCTTGGAAATTTTTTTGGATTCATGTAATGGTATTGGATGTGTCAATCTTGAACAATTATCCTTATTATAAATCTGTATATTATTTAAATTTGATCTTAATTTCAAAAACATGTTTCAGGGAAAATACATTTTTCCCCAAAAGTGGAAGACCATGTTAAATAATATTCTAATGATGAAGGAATTTTTGTAATTGTTGGCTTGGAATATATGATATAAATGGATTGAGGATTAATTATATAGTTAGATATGTCTAGGTATCATTTTTAATGACATCCTTACTAAAAACCACGTTTAACCCCCAAATCCCATAAGGATAGCCCTTAACCACTCTTAGGGTGACCTAAGAATTCACTCCCGTGGTAGAGCCCTCCCAAGGAGGCTGCATGGTGGATAATCTATTGGAGGGACCATGTATATGTCCCAAATGAGTACTCTTAGTGGAACAAATGGGAACTCTATAGGCTTTTGAAGAGTTGGTTTTTAATGCGTGTCCACATTTTATGGTGGTCCATGCTTGTAACGACCCAAACTTTTTAAATAGTATATTAAATACTCTTAACGATTTAATAGAGATGTTAATGGTTAATTCAGAAAGAGGAGTCGATGACTTCATCCAGTAGACTCGAACCTTATGAAGCCCACTTATTAGAGATTGGGAAGGAGGTGGCATCTTTAGGCTTCGCTTTGGACCAAGCTCAAGCCAAACTCCAGCGTGTCAAGCTTGAACGGAAACACCTGCGGAAGAGGTTCATGTTAGTAGAGATTACTACTAGGGAAATGTTATCTGAGCCTCCCTCAGATTCTCTCACCATAGCACACCTTACACTTAGGTCATATGTTGGTGTTATAAGGGGCTATGTGACGAGACCGTAGCTTCTTTGTGTAATCCTTTGGGATGAATAAATTAAGATTTCTTCCATTAGTGATGTTTGTGAAATTTCAAATGTACGGATAATTTTAGGATGTATTTTATTGATGAATTTTGGAAAAATGATATTTTAAAATATTTATGTAAACCTTAAATAATTATTGATGTGTAATGATTTTGAAAAAATGGCCTTTTGCAAAACTGTTCAGTAAGGAATTTGGAGTCTAATAAGATCAACTTAATTTTTGATGAATAGTAAATTATGAATAGTGATTTTATGCTTAGGATTAGTAATGTGACCGAATTGATTAGTAATCTCACTTAAAGAAAGTTTTAATATAATTTAGACACCTTGATTAAGTAATGTGATTCAATAAAATGGTTAAATAACGGTTTTATAAATTATTAATCAAGTATTAGTTTTTTTCATGTAAATAGTGTTTTTTAAATAAAAAGTTAATTAAAAATAATTATAAAATTATTTTTATAAAATGGCCTTTATTTTTGAACTCAGAGCATTGATATTATGTTATGGTAATTTTTGGGGATTTTTCTGAGAAAAATGGATTCTCGGTGCATAGTGTTTTATTTAAAAAGTAAATTAAAAATATTTATAAAATTATTATTATAAAATGGAGTTCATATTTTTAATTAGAGCATCAATATTTGGTTAAGGTGAAATTTTGGGATTTTTCTGAGAAAGTTGAATTTTCAGTGAATAGTAAAAATACAGTTTTAGGGTTTCGGTATGTTTAATGACATCATAACTATGTCATAATGATTTGATGAAATATTTTAAGGGTTGGCCGACCTAAGGTGATGCATTATTGTATTGGGGGACCCATGTGGCCGAAATCCATGGTAAATGCCATGGGAGAGCACCTGGTTTTGAGAAAAGCACTTGTGAGGTGTCCCTTGGCCATTAATGCATTGTCCCATCACTTTCCCTATAAATACCCACCCTTTCCTCCTTTAGTTATCACTACCAACTATCCCCCAACGAATTTCTGGTCTCCTTACCTCGCAAGGAGTCCTCCCAAGGTGCCCCAAGCCCTCAAGGTCCAAACCTTTGAGTTTTAAGAGTTACGTTTTAAGGTAAGGGATCCGACCTCTCTCTTTCTTTTCAAGTAATCTCTTTTATGTCATTTATTTTATACTCCATGTTATTATGTTGGAGGATGTTCGTCTATATTCATATTACGGCCCTTTTCATGTTCATATGATGAGATACCCCATCTTTCTCACATCAATTTGTTTTAAGAATGTTTAAGTGACGCCGTTAGGCTGTTGAATTTTTAAGGGGATTCTTTCACCCTTCTCATTCTTTTCAAAATTCTACTTTCATGTCATGTATTTAAAGTTCTTTTTTTATTATGTTGGGGTATTATATCTATATCTATCATACTGAACTCTTATGTTCACATGATGAGAGACCCTATTTTATCTTTTCAAATCATTTAGTTGAAGTTTAAGTGATGCCGTTAGGCTGCTGAATTTTTATAAGAGAAATCTAATTTTTGTCTTCCTTCCATGTTTTTTCATTTCAAATGGTATGTCCTTATAATTTCATTACCATGTTCATATATCCTTCTTATTATTTCCCTCTACTTTTGTATGGGTCATTTATGAATGTTTTACCCATGTCCCCTCTCCTTTCAAAGTTTTCTAAAACCACGAAACATAGCCGTTATGCTGCAGAATTTTCTTCTCAAAATGCCTGTCTCTTTTCTAAAAATTATTTTAGGTTATAAAGTGAATAGTCAAAGCTCTTATTTCTACAAGGGTATTCACATATATATCAAAATTTTCTATTTTAAATTCTGGGGTTTACATACATGAGACCCGCTTTCCCTTTCCATGGGTTTAAAGTGACATTAAGATCATGTCTTTAAAGCGGTTTTTAAAAAGTTATGATTATGAAATGAAACCCATTTATTTTATGCTATATGGGTTATTTATGAAATGTTTTATGATGATATATGTGGCTCACATGATAAAAAAAGAAAATTTAAGGGTGCGCACTGATAGCGCTCCAATGCATTGGGTAATGATGTAACCACTAGAGATTACAATTTTCATGATACCTTGGTGAATAACCTTGGTAATTTTCAAATGACCCCTTGGGGATGGACCATGGTGATATTTTCATGATTTTCTATGTTAAATTATGTAGCCACATCTTCATTTTATGAAAAATGTTATTTTTATTATGAAATGCCTCATGATTTCTTTTTTCATGCCTTAAAGTTCTTTTCATGACCTTATTGAAGTATCTCAAGTTCACATGTAAAATGTTTCTCTTTTTTCCCTTACTGGGCCTTCTGCTCGCCCTTTATTTTGATGTGTCTCCCTAGGTTGTGAGATGCAGTAATGAACCTAGGATGAACTTAAGGAGAAGCCTTTCAAGTGTTTAAGAAGAATGTTTTATGTTGTTTTCTTGTATTATGTTCCTGGTTTCCAAGACACTAAACCTTAAAGATCCTCAGTTTTGTGTAATGTAATGAATGTTTATGTTATAAAAAGGCGGGATTCTATAGTTGGTATCAAAGGATGGTTTAGTTATTTGTGGAAATTAGGATATAAAAACTTTAGGAAGAACCCTATAGAAAAGTTAAATATAGGAAAACTTCATGGTATTTTGGTAAGTATTGAGTAAGTGTTTTATCAAAAAAATACATCCATGTCTGGATACGAGCAGGTAGAGGCGGCTCTGGCACAGATGTACATAGGGGTAAACCCCGAAAACACCGCTTTGAGCTAGACTCAAACGGGAACTGGTGCATGATAACGGGCCTTGCTGCACTCTTGGTTACGACACTCCTGGGGGATATGTTTGGTTAATCACAAGATTTCTATGAATCATTATGAAGGAATTATAGAGAAGTGTAATTGTCTAATCATGAAGTCTTAGTTAACATATTCATAAATGAAATAAGTTTCTCACTAAGGTTTTATTCTTTTAGAAAATGGCAGGCAATAGGAGGAACCGTGCAGATGGTGACCACAATGCACCATGTGCTGACGGCCCTCCGATGGAATCCGGAATGGAAACATTCATGCGAATGATGAACCAACTGACTCAAGTTATGAGTAATAACTTGAATCAATATGAGAGGCCGATCTCACCACGAAGGGAACAACATTATGTTGAGTCCTTCATGCGTCAACGACCACCAACATTCAGTGGATCTACTAACCCATTGGTTTTGGAACAATGGATAAGCTCCATTGAAAAGATCTTTTCTGTACTTCATTGTGCGGAACAAGAAAAAGTCACCTTTGCTGTTTACCGCCTAGAGGGAGAAGCTGATCAGTGGTGGTCACTGATCAAAAACACGAAGCCAGGAGGAGAGATGGAAGATATGGAGTGGGAAGAGTTCCGGGGAATATTCTTTAATAAGTATTTCCCTCATTCGATGAGAATGAGAATGGAGAAAGAATTTCTCGAGCTGAAGTAGAAGGAGAATGAATTTGTTGGAACCTACGAGATGAACTTCACAAGGCTTTCCCGTTATACCTCAAGCTTTCTCATGGACCCTAATGGGAAGGTTGATAGATTCTTTGGTGGACTACGACCTCATCTGCGGAAGAATCTAGCCAACAGGGACTATGATAGCTATGAAGAAATAGTTCGAAGTGCTATGAAAGTTGAACTAGAGTTTGGGGAGACACAGTGGTCTCAACAATCTAATGAGAAGAAGAGAAATATAGAACCAAGCCTTTGAAGAAGTTTTGATCAGGAAAGAGGTGGAAAGATTATGAAACATGCCACATGCAATAAATGTGGGAAGAAGCATTCGGGAAACTGCTTGATCGGAAGTGGTAAGTGCTACGGTGTGGAAGAGAAGGAAATATTTCTCGAAATTGTCATAGTGATGTGAAACCTCAACTTCCCAACACTAACGACAGAGGAATGATGGTTCTGGCCCTACCCGAAGTCACATGCTTCAAGTGTGGACAGCTTGGACACTTTTCTAATCAATGTCCAAATCCGAGGGCGGTGGAGGGGAATCACCATCAACCTCAGCAAAGGCCATGGGAGAAAGGTCGTGCTTTTTCTATCGAAAAAACTGAAGTTGAAGCTCCGAACGATGTGGTAGCAGGTACTCTTGTTGTCCTCTCAAAACTAGCAAATGCTTTGTTTGATTCCGGTTCTACGCATTCCTTTATTTCCTCCAAGTTTGTAAGGAATATAGAATCAATCCATGAACTTCTTGAGGTAGAATTGTTAGTCAAGACTCCAAGTGGGATTATCCATGCATAAACAATGTTTAGAGACTCTAGTGTTTACTTTAGTGAGCACAATCTTATCTCACATCTAGTAGTCATTCCCATGTTGGAATTCCACGTTATACTAGGGATGGACTGGCTCTCAAAGTATAATGCTAAGATCAAATGCAGAAGTAAGTAAATCTCAGTATTCTTGAATAAACGACCTACAGTTATCTTCCAAGGAGAGATATCCCAAACTGATCCTTTTATAGAACCACCTCCTATAGCTTTCTTTATGGAGTTAATCGGTGATGATGAAGAAGTAAAAGGGAGCATACAAATAGAAGATGTTCCGATTGTTCAGGAATACATGGATGTATTTCATGAGGAGTTACCTGGACCTCCCCCAGAAAGAGAGGTAGAGTTCTCCATTGAACTCATACCTGGATCTCAACCGATATCAAAGACTCCGTATAGAATGGAAAATGTGGAGCTAGAAGATTTGAAGAAACAACTCCATGACTTGTTAGAGAAGGGGTTTATCCGACCGAGTGTGTCTCCTTGGGGAGCACTAGTTCTCTTTGTGAAGAAGAAGGATGGATCAATGCGGCTATGCATTGATTATAGAGAACTGAATGGGATCACAGTTAAGAACAAATACCCTCTTCCAAGAATTGATGATTTATTTGACCAACTTCATGGGGCTCAATTCTTCTCCAAGATTGACCTTCGATCTGGTTATCATCAACTGAGGGTGAAGAAGGAAGATATTCCAAAGGCTGCCTTCCGATCAAGATATGGGCATTATGAGTTTACTATTATGCCCTTCGTCTTGACTAATGCTCCTGATATTTTCATGGATTTGATGAATAGAGTCTTTAAGGACTACCTTGATAACTTTGTGGTAGTTTTTATTGATGATATTTTGATATATTCAAAAAGTCGTGAGGAGTATGAACATTATCTGAGGGTTATTTTGAAAACTCTGTGGAAGTAAATGCTCATTGGAAAGTTCATCAAGTGCGAGTTTTGGTTACAAAAAGTGGATTTATTGGGGCACATCATAACTAATGAAGGAATCTCG
Organism: Viscum album; assembly: GCA_963277665.1. Taxonomy (NCBI): domain Eukaryota; kingdom Viridiplantae; phylum Streptophyta; class Magnoliopsida; order Santalales; family Viscaceae; genus Viscum; species Viscum album. The sequence continues at coordinate 2,004,361,506 of OY728137.1, forward strand.
GTTGACCCTGAAAATACAATGGTTGTGGAGGAGTGGCCTCAACCCACAATAGTAACTGAGATTCGTAGTTTCCTTGGTTTAGTAGGATATTATAGGAGTTTTGTGAAAAAAATTTCACGGATTTCTAATCCACTAACAAAGTTGACTCAAAAAGGGGTTAAGTTCATCTGGACAAAGGAATGCAAGGAAAGTTTCCAAGAGCTGAAGTAGAGATTGGTTACTGCACCTGTGTTAACACTACCCTCTATCAGACAAGGATTCATTATTTTTATCTATGCATCTCTGAAAGGGCTTGGGTGCGTCCTCATGCAAAATGACAAGGTAATTGCTTATGCATCTCGAAAGTTGAAGATTCATGAGCAGAATTATCCTACGCATGATCTAGAGCTAGCGGCAGTTGTTTTTTCTCTAAAGATATGGATACACTATCTTTATGGGGAGAAATGTGATATATACACTGACCACCAATGTTTAAAGTATATTTTCACACAGAAAGAATTGAACATGAGACAAAGGAGATGGTTAGAGCTTATTAAATACTATGATTGTTCAATTCATTATCACCTTGGAAGAGCAAACAAAGTTACGGATGCATTAAGCAGGAAAGATCCTATTGTTCTAGAAAAAATGAGGATCCTAGGAGATCCCTTGATTAAAGATCTAGTAAAAATAGACATGGGGATTGTAAGGGAAGGGACATCATCAACCTTATCCCAAATGATTTCTCAACCTTCATTACTAGAGAAGATTAAGAAGGCTCAAAAATAAGATCCTTTGCTGCAGCAGAAGTTTGAGGCTATAAAGGATGGGAAGTTCCCTGATGTCAATATTAATAAAGAAGGTGTAATGAAATTTCATACAAGACTATGTGTTCCATCTATTCTGGAGATAAAGAAAGAACTGATGGATGAAGCTCATAACTCTACATTCTCTATACATCTGGGAATCACTAAAATGTATTGAGACCTTCATGATCATTATTGGTGGGATAACATGAAGAGGGAGATTGCTGATTTCACTACAAGGTGCCTGGTGTGTCAGCAAGTAAAGGGAGAATGACAACTTCCAAAGGGGGTATTACAACTGCTACCCATACCAATATGGAAGTGGGATAATATCACTATGGACTTTGTAACTGGTCTCCCGAACAAATCCAAAGGAAACAATGTGATATGGGTTATTATGGACCGTCTCATCAGGACCTCCCATTTTATCTCTATTCAGGAAGATTTCTCTCTGGATCAACTTGCCAAGATATACGTGAAGGAAGTGGTAAGGCTGCATGGGGTACCACTATCCATCGTTTCTAATTATGACCCAAGATTCACATAAAAATTCCGGAGAAGTCTTCAACATGCTCTGAATACTGAATTGAATTTTAGTACGGCCTATCAACCTCAAACTGATGGAAAATCTGGAAGGACTATTCAGACACTTGAAGACATGATGATATTATGCTCAATGTAATTTTGAGGTGGATGGGATCAATGCCTCCCATTAGTGGAGTTCTGCTATAACAACAGCTTCCATTAGAGTATTCAGATGGCACCCTATGAAGCTCTATATGGAAAGCGATGTAGAACTCCTACCTATTGGGATGAAACTGGTGAGAGAAAGATTCTTGGGACTGATCTTGTGCAAGAGATGACAGAACAGGTTCATGCCATCCAACAACACATAAAGGCTTCTCAGATTCGGCAGAAGAGCTATGCTGACAACCATCAAGGGGACTTGGCGTTTGGTGTTGGTGACAAAGTCTTCCTTCGAATTTCTCCATGGAAGAGAGTCATGCGGTTTGGGAAGAAAGGGAAGCTCATCCCTAGGTACATTGGCCCCTATAAAATCCTTGATCGCATAGGAGCAGTGGCCTATCATCTAGCACTTCCACCGAACCTAGCTCAAGTTCACAATGTCTTCCATGTATCTCTCTTGAAGAAGTACACACCCGACCCTTCGCATGTACTGAACCCAGAGGTGGTGCAACTGGAACATGAACTCTCTTATGAGGAGCAGCCAGTGGAGATCTTAGACCATAGAGACAAGGTTCTACGAAACAAGACCACCCACCTTGTGAAAGTGTAGTGGAAGAATCATAAATATGAAGAAGCGACTTGGGAGCCTGAGGAAACAATGAAGCAAAAGTACCCTCACCTTTTCGACTAGGCCTTAAGTATAATATTTCGGGGATGAAATTTCTTAAGGGGGGAAGAATGTAACGACCCAAACTTTTTAAATAGTATATTAACTTACTCTTAACGATTTAATAGAGATTTTAATGGTTAATGCATAAAGAGGAGTCAATGGCTTCATCCAGTAGACTTAAACCTTTTGAAGCCCACTTATCAGAGCTTGGGAAGGAGGTGTCATCTTTGGGATTCGCTTTGGACCAAGCCCAAGCCGAACTCCAGCGTGTGAAGCTTGAATGGAAACACCTGTGGGAGAAGTTCAAGTTAGTAGAGATTACTACTAGGGCAATGTTATCTAAGCCTCCCTCAGATTCTTTCATCATAGCACACCTTAACTTAGGTCATATGCTGGTGTGATAAGGGGATATGTGACGAGACCGTAGCTTCTTTGTGTAATCCTTTGGGATGAATAAATTATGATTTCTTCCTTTAGTTATGTTTGTGAAATTTCAAATGTCCGGATAATTTTAGGATGTATTTTATTGATGAATTTTGGAAAAAATGATATTTCAAAATATTTATGTAAAACTTAAATAATTAATGATGTGTAATGATTTTAAAAAAATGGTTTTCTGCAAAAGTGTCCAGTAATGAATTTGGAGTCTAATAAGATCAACTTAATTTTTGATGAATAGTAAATTATGAATAGTGATTTTGCACTTTGGATTAGTAATGTGACCAAATGGATTAGTAATCTCACTTAAAGAAAGTTTTAATATAATTTAGACGCCTTTATTAAGTAATGTAATTCAATAAAATGGTTAAATAACAGTTTCATAAATTATTAATCAAGTATTAGTTTTTCGGATGAATAGTGTTTTTTAATTAAAAAATTAATTAAAAATAAATATAATTTTTTTTATAAAATGGACTTTATTTTTGAACTCAGAGCATCGATATTATGTTATGGTAATTTTTAGAGATTTTTCTGAGAAAAATGAATTCTCAGTGAATAGTTTTTTATTTAAAAAGTAAATTAAAAAAATTTAGAAAATTATTTTTATAAAATGGAGTTCATATTTGTAATTAGAGCATCAATATTTGGTTAAGATGAAATTTTGGGATTTTTCTGAGAAAGTTGAATTTTCAGTGAATAGTAAAAATACAGTTTTAGGGTTTCGGTATGTTTAATGACATCATAACTATGTCATGATGATGTCATGAGATATTTTAAAGGTTGTCCGACCAAAGGTGATGAATTATTGTATTGGGGGCCCATGTGGCCTAAATCCATGGTAAATTCCATGGGAGAGCACATGGTTTTGAGAAAAGCACTTGTGAGGTGTCCCATGGCCATTAATGCATTGTCCCCTCACTTTCCCTAAAAATACCCACCCCTTACTCCTTTAGTTTTCACTCCCAACTCTCCCCCAAATAAGTTCTGGTCTCCTTACCTCCCAAGGAGTCCTCCCAAGGTTCCCCCAAGCCCTCAAGGTCCAAACCTTTGAGTTTTAATAGTTACGTTTTAAGGTAAGGGATCCGACCTCTCTCTTTTTTTTCCAAGTAATCTCTTTTATGTAATTTCCTTTATATTCCATGTTCTTATGTTGGAGGATGTTCTTATATATTAATATTACTTCCCTTTTCATGTTCATATGACGAGAGACCCCATCTTTCTCTCATCAATTCGTTTTAAGAATATTTAAGTGACGCCGTTAGGCTGCCGAATTTTTAAGGGGATTCTTTCACCCTTCTCATTCTTTTCAAAATTCTACTTTCATGTCAAGTATTTCAAGTTTTTTTTATGTTGGGGTATTATCTCCATATCTATCATACTGAACTCTTATGTTCACATTATTAGAGACCCTATTTTATCTTTTCAAATCATTTTGGTGAAGTTTAAGTGACGCCGTTAGACTTCAGAATTTTCATAAGAGAAATCTAATTTTTTTGTTCCTTCCATGTTTTTCATTTCAAATGGTATGTACTTCAAATTTCATTACCATGTTTATATATCCTTCTTATTCTGTCCCTCTACTATTTTATGGGTCATTTATGAATGTTTGACCCATGTCCCCTCTCCTTTCAATGTTTTCTAAAACCCCAAAACATAGACGTTATGCTGCAGAATTTTCGTCTCAAAATGCCTCTCTCTTTTCTCAAAATTATTTTAGGTTATAAATTGAATACTCAAAGATCTCATTTCTACAAGGGTATTAACATATATATATCAAAATTTTCTATTTTAAATTCTGGGATTTACATACATGAGACCTGCTTTCCCTTTCTGTGGGTTTAAAGTGACATTAAGATCATGTCTTTAAAGGAGTTTTTAAAACGTTATGATTATGAAATGAAAACCATTTATTTTATGCTATATGGGTTATTTAAGAAATGTTTGATGATGATATATGTGGATCAGATGATAATAAAGGAAAATTTAGGGGTGCGCCCTGATAGCGCTCCAATGCAATAGGTAATGATGTAAACACTAGAGATTACAATTTTCACGATACCTTGGTGAATAACCTTAGTAATTTTCAAATGACACCTTGGGGATGGACTTTCGTAATATGTTCATGATTGTCTATGTTAAATGATGTAGCCACATCTTCAAGTTATGACAAATGTTATTTTTATTATGAAATGCCTCATGATTTCTTTCTCAAGCCTTAAAGTTCTTTTCATGACCTTATTGAAGTATCTCAAGTTCACATGTAAAATGTTTCTCTTGTTTCCCTTACTGGGCCTTCTGCTAACCCTTTGTTTTGATGTATGTCCCCAGGTTATGAGATGCAGTATTGAACCTAGGATGAACTTAAGGAGAAGCCTTTCAAGTTTTTAAGATGAATTTTTTATGTTGTTTTCATGTATTATGTTCCTAGTTTCTAAGACACTAAACCATAAGGATCCTCAGTTTTGTGTAATGTAATGAAAGTTTATGTTATAAAAAGGCGGGAATCTATAATGTTGGTGAGGAAAGAACCATGTGGCGTGAGGTGAAAGTGTGATTGGTACTGATACACTATATCTAGCTTGGTAGTGCTCTGATGAGAGTTATAATAAATGGAAGAGGAAAACTGATCTCGCATTTGTTGTGGGACAAATGTAGAGCACATACTATTCCTCCATCATTTAAAATATAGATTGAAATAGTGTCATTCAATCATTCATATATCCACCATTTGATATCCTATGTGGTGTGTATTCAAATATATCCATCATATTCAACCTTAAAATGATGTTGGTTCTACATTAATGAATAGAGTAAATCATCCACAAAAAGATATAAAGCCAATATAGGGATAATGATTCTGGTCGATCAGACCAAATCCACACATGCACTCAAAGTATTGCCTAAATGTGATGATTTTTCTGAATAAAAAATTGCAATAAACTATCATAAGAACCAGAGAAGATCACATAATTCCACTGCATAATGATCTTAAGATCATGAGATAGATGGGTGAAAATTAATTAGTCATCAATTGATGGAATGTAAAAAATAATCATGACATTGCGTGATGGTCATGATCTTGTGATAGTATAGAGACAACCAAGACATTGTTTCATGAAGATAAATTTATCATAGATATAACATGGTCTCATATTCTATAGGAATTATTTCAGAATTATTTTGTAAATTACAGTATGTCCACCAAGGCATCACATGATCAACAAAGTGATCATGTGAAGCTATCACATGATTTATGTGATCATTCCAACACAATATAGAGAAGACAAGGTTTTTGATTTATTTGAAATAAATGAGATCAAGAGTTACATGGGTGTGTTTAATGGGTTTCCGACACAACATGATAATCATTGGAGATGTAGTATATCCTTGTCTATAATAATCGATATTTGGATGAGATTTGGAGTTCCTTCCCTTTGATATATTGAGAGAATCTCTCGATATAGAGACACCTGTGTGACTCTTGTAACATGAAGGATACCACGAACATCCATAATCTCACAAATAATATACATGTGATACATCCATCATCTCATCAATTTATTTATATGAAACCCACATGCCTTCTAGATATCACACAGGAATAAAAGGTTTATGTGATTCAATCATGTGAAACCATCTCATAAATTTATTATTGATAATGTGAAGGTGAACCATTGGAAATCTTTTGTCGTGTGAAGGAAAAAACAAAAAAATACCTCTTATATCTTGAAGAAAGGAGGAGTTTCTCCCGTTATCCTTTTTAGGATTTCATAAGGATAGTGTGCTTGAAGTAAGACATATTGTGTGAGCCTTACTCAATCACGTAAATGAGGCAACGAGATTTCACCAGATCCAATGATCGACACACATGAAATCATGTCAGTGGATAGTTCGTGCACTTCTTATATACTATTGTTGATCACGTGATCACGTAAAAATATAAAGGTAATTATATTTTAATAAAATAATATTGTTATGGAGCGGATAAACATTGCGTAAAACTAATTGTATATTATGAGAAGTTTATAAGAATGCAAGATAAAATATAGTGTAGAAGAAAAAATATTGTTCTTATTTGAATCTTTATAAAGAGAGTAGTTTCTAATCAAATTATCTTAATGTCAAAAAATAAATTTCTTTTTAAATAGTTACAGGAGAAGGAAATATTAAAGAGAGGTCTTTATAGTGTTATTTGCGTTTATTTTTGGTTTGGGAAATGAGAAGTTGTTATTCCAGTGAGACTCTGGAAAACATAGTGCGATATCATGATGTTGAAAAATTGCACATTGTAAAATCTTTTGACAATAGTGTAGAATATGTGAATAGGGTATCTAACCAATCCCAAAAAAAATTAAGCTCACTTTGAGACTAAACATTGTAATATATTTTCATCTGGTGAAATTTATTTTTACCGGATTTGGGAGATGTTTAGCAATAATAACTGTGGATCAGATTCTAATAGATCAATAGGGTTTAATTTCAAAATAAATAAAAATTAAAAAAAACACCACTAATTCAATTCACCATATCAATGGTGAAAAATATCCCTGTGCACTTCAATTCAGTATACTAGAATACTAAATTCATATTATAATAATTGGAAAAATAAATTTTAAATGTAAAGATAAAAGTAATATACATTAGTGAAAAGATTTAACATACATTGAGAACATTGGGAAGGAAGGGATGAGGATAATATATTATGATAGGAATGTAAAGATAGTAAAATAATATTATAGGGAAATAAAAAAGGGTAGGTTTTCTATAGGAAACACAATCATTAGGAGTTCCTTAAATATTTGGCAAGAAAACCCATTTATAAGTGGCGATAATGCATTTCTTGTAAATATTTCAACTTAATATAAAGGGAGAACATGATAAACAAGTTAAGGGTCTCAAAAAATAAGAAATAATGGAGTGGAACATATATAAGGTCATCAAAATACTCATACCTTTAATTATTATCATGTTTTTATCACGTTTCACTCCCTTTACCCCTTGAATTATTACTTTTACTATTTTAGATTTTACCATGGTAACTAGTTTTTAAATAAGGAAACTTAATATTTAGGCTTAAAAATTAAGTGATCCTAATTAAATTTATAATAACTAATGATTTTAAATTTTAAATATATTTTTTCATATATAATTTTTCTAAGGGTAAAAAATTAATCTTTATAAAGAAAAATAACTAAAATATTAAAACAATTTTTGAGAAAAATATTACTTGAGTTCTAAAATATCAATCATTATTATATAAACTATAATTAACATTTGAAAATGTATAATGTAAATTATAAAATACATATTATTTCATTAAAAGTGTTTTATAAATTTCTATGTCATATTTTTATAATAATAATGACATAAAATTCACAATATTAGTATTGTTGTTATATTACACTATTCACCTAAAAATCAATATTTTTTGAAAAGTAAAAAAAAATTCTTATGATATTATCTTTACGCTGAATTAAAAAATGTTTTTTATTTTGAAAAATAAAAGAAAATACTAATATTTATAAATTTAAAATTTTAATATACTTATAAAAAATGTCTTTTTAGAGTGTTCATTTTGTGATAGTTTAAGATATGGTGTTTTTCTACTAGTGTAGTGTATTAGATATTATAGTTTTTATGATATTTATCATCATTGGAGTTATAGACTTATTTTATACACCCAGAACTATATACTTGTTAAAATTAATCTATATATATGGGTTTTGGGATTGAAAATTAAACACCATGGATTAATCATTCAATAAAAGAGTATATAAACCTTGTGAATCACTTATCCCATGTGAATTTTTGTTTTATATCTCTATATATATCATCATTTCTTAGTTTCATTAATTAATTATTTCCTCTAAATAGTATAGGAATAATTGTTTTTGAGTGTTTGAGTTTTGGTGAAAACTAATTGACTACCCCCTCATAGTGGACTTTTATCTCTCACGTAGGGGCCTATCAATTAGTATCATAAAAGGGATGTTCTTGATGATACCAATATTTTTATTTTTATTTTAAAATTATAGGGGATACCATTAAGAGTAGTAGTTCTGGGTTTTTTTTTTAGTTTTTAAGTTAATTTTAAATATCTTTTATTTATGAAATATATTGGGAGTATGAATTTAGTTACTCATAATTTCGTTCCCATGTTCAATAGAAAATGATTTAATTTATTTAAATAGTTTATGTATCCATATTTTTTATCTCTTGGAATAGATACACTAGATATAAACAATAATTCTATAAATTTTATAATATTTGGGATAATCAATAGTCTATTGGAGAATAAGACTGTTTAAGTGAAAAGGAGAGTGTGCAATGTGTTACTCTCATCCCCCTTCTAGAAAGAATTTCTAAGAGTCATTTTCTCTATGAAATAAAATTTAATTTGTAGAAATATTCATGATATCCAAGAAAGAGATAATGAAATTAAGGATTCATGATTACTATAACGATATAATCAATTTGAGAATATTTTTATGGTGGAAGATGAATTGGGAGATATATTCCTTATTTAAGTGATTAAAACCTTGTTCTTGATATATAATAATGAATTGATTCTTAACAAGTCATTAATTTTGAATAAATTAATAATAATTCTCCCAAAAGAGTGTGATACCAAAATATATAAATTTAAGTATCAATACATAGTTGATTTTATAATTTAAAATCCTAAATATTCCTTGTTATTATATAATATGATGTAGTGGACAACCTTAAATAAGAAAGAAAATTTTCAAAATGGGACTGCATTCAAATCCTTAAAAGTCTCGACCAATAATGAATCTACATAACACCCATGATTAAATTATAGTAATTTAAAATTATACATTACTATAACTATTGTAAAATCCATATTTTAAAATTTCATGGCACAAAAATTCTATTTTTATAGGATGGAAATAAATTTTTGTCTTATTCAGTTAAATAAGCCTAGAATGAGTAATTATAATTTCCCCTTATAAATAAGAATTTATTGAATATAATTTTTTTTGTATTTTACTATTTTTAATTTTATTTAAAATTATTTATTATATTATTTTGAATTAAAAATGTATTAACTATAAATTTTATATAAATAATGTTTATATCAATTGGATGTAAATGAGATATTTTTTAGAAAACTATTTTTAATGGCATAATGTCCTTCCATTTTAATTAGTCAAATCAATATTTAATGATGAATGATTTAAATAAAATTTATAGATTATATATCTAACTATATGAATTTAAATCCATATAATTATTATTACTAGTCATATAGTTAATGTAAAATCATTTTATGTTTGAAAATTAAATTTTATGAAAAACTGTTTTACAACATAGTTTTTGGGTTTATTTTTTAAAACAATTCTTTAAATTTTTTAATTTGAACATGATAAAATGGATTAAATTTTTATAATCACAATAATTAATTTTTTATGATAACATAAAATTAATTTTTGGTCTTAATTAATAGTAATAATTGTAAAAATTAATTAAAATGGTTAATGTTAAAATAGGGGTTTTTCTTGTTACATGTGCTTGTGAAAAAATTAATTTCCTGTACAGATATATATTTTAATTAATAAATTAGATTTAATATTTATAATTATGGGGACCAAATTATTTAATAATTTTCATTTTATAATTAGTTTTATTGTATTATTACATTGGGAAATAAATTAGTTACCTTGGTGAAAACTCAAATGGTAAAAATAAGTAACCTTGGTGGTAAAGAAAATGACATGTTTAGAAAATGTTTTTTAGTGGTAGAGGTATTTATTGACCTTATATTCATTAAAAAAACATTATTTATCAATTTTTTAGGTTCTTGGGTTGTTAGTGACTTCCCATTACTGAATAGTTTTGGGTATTTAAAAATATATCTGCCCTCCCCAATTATAAAAGAGAACCCATCCACTCACTTCTTCACACCTAGCAAGTCATATAAGTAGACAAAAAAGATACCAAACTATATATAAAATATCCTTATAAAAATTTTATAGCTGATGTTATTCCCAAAATAAAAACCATAGGTTCTTTAATAAGATCCTAAGAAAGATGTTCTTCTAAGCGAAAGTAATTTTCTTTATTAAGCTGTTTCTTTTTTCACTTCTTCTTTTAACAACATAAATTATGTCTTAATAATTTCAATATAATAAACCCAAAATCTCCCATATAATTTGATGATATTATTTTTATGTAATTATGTTTATGTTTATCCATATCCATCTCCATCAAATGAGAATCAAATCCATAGCTCGTGTGTAAGGAATATTACCACCCTAGGAACCGATGTAAATTGTTTTCCATCACCAAATCACATGGATATTCATAATGATATAAATAATAAATATATATGATAAATATGAAATTATTTTAATTATTTAAAATTATTATATCTTCCAATTTCTTACCCTTTCACCCATAAAGTAAATTATATCATTGTGCGTGCGTACATACGACATAACACCTCTATGAAGCGATGCGATTTATTTTCAATGTCCAACTTTAAATAATGGTAAATTTTTTTACCTAATGTATAAAATTGATATTTAAAACAATAATATATTTATTTATATTACAGATCTACATTCTATTCATAAAATGGGAACATCCAAGAAAAAACATGCATGGGATAACGAAGTAGTTAACACTCAAAAAAAATGGTAATAATGAAATATTATTAATGAATGGGTCGTAAAATATTATAAAAGGATAATATATCATATTATAAATATGAATATGGTTATTATATAAATTATTAACATTATTAAGACCTATTTTTGTGTTTTAAAGAATGACCAACTAGAGGGAAGTGTGAGTTAAGAGATTTTGCCTCAATTTCCATTCCATTGAGACATATTTATTATTATACACATATTCCCTTGAATGTGTTGTATATGTTTCTGATTTAATATATTTATCACAAATAACTGTTTATTAATAATTATTAATGTTTAAATTCATGTTTATTCTTTCATATGGAAACAATTCAAACATTAAAAAATAGGTAGGAATTTATTTTACAATCTCACTTTCTTTTGGGATTGCTTATATTTTCATTGAATGAATTGAATCGTTTATCCTTCATAAGCTCCAATAATTTTCTTAACCTATAGATATTTAATGTGTTTACATATTTTCTGATAAATTTTCCGTTATCTTTTACATTAATCAATCATTGAAATGAAAAATTGATTTTATTTTCCTTTTAATCAGATATATTTTTCTTCCATGACCATATTTTTCAAAATTGTATTTAAAAATTCATTTTTATTAATTAAATGATTTATTACGGAAATGTAATGTTATCCTAAACTTTTAGAAAGGTTTTATTATAATTTTAATCATATTTTTTTAAAAGTTATTAATTCAATAAAAAATTAAAAATGAATTATTTTTATACATACAACATTAATGGACTTTCACACTTCTATAATTTTTTATGATTTTTATCTTCTAATACACATTTTAAAATAGTTTAAAAATAAAACTCTTATGTTAAGTAGTATTTTAAAAAATTTCTTCAATTTTACATACTTCTATAAAGGAAAAAATTTTACTTCAAAACCTATATTCTAGATTAATCTATAGTATACACTTATCTATTATTAATTTTTAGGTAATTATAATTCTCTTGAAAGAATAACTTTCTTATGATAATTTTACATAAAATTTCTGTATATAAATATATTATTAAACCTGGATATGCTTATTTCTTAAACTGTATATCATTTCTACATACATAGTTTTACTTTGAATGTTATTCAATTGACTAAGAAAATATTTATATTCCATATTATCTATTCAATACAAAAATTTATAAATAATGAATATTGTTTATAAATTGAATTGATCATTAAACAATTTAGGAATACATTGGACATGTAGTGATGGATGAGAAAAAGTTATAGATATCCCCTCAATGAATCAATAGGTCTCATGAGACAAAACAATTGTCGAAATTAAATGGGGTCTTGGTGTATACCTACCCATCGATGAAAATGGCTAGTAACAAGGTATTGATGGTATAGATATCGTGATGTCCAATATTAAAAATTTCCGCCATAGATAATTCAATTGTTATTATCCATGATATTATTACACTGATATTATCCATGGATACACTTTTTTTCTCAAGTTATTCATTAAATATATTGTGTTTTATGTTATTTACCTTTACATATAGATTATTACTTATTTACCCATGATAGATTCCACTATACATAACTCTTACTGAGCATTTGTTCGATCACATTCAGTTTTTTTCTTTCCACAGGATTTGAAGAAGAATTCTTTGAAAGAGTCCAAGGATTAATAGTTTTCTTAATTATTATGTTTTATATTTTATCCCAAATGTAAAATGGTTATCATGTATCTATCTATATCACCAAGACTGATAAAATAATTGACCCCTTGTATCTATGAAAATTTAAAAAATTAACCACCATGTTTGGGTTACTAATGTTTGGATTAATATAATATAAATTGGGTTATAAGTTGGAATATGATGTTAAATTTTATTATACTAATTTTATTAAAATAAAAATATTATTCAAAAATTTAATGAGTTAGTGAAAATGTATTTAAAAAAGAAAATTTCCTTTTAAGTGTTTTAATTATAGATAAATTGGAGTATTTTTAGATATTTATTATAATAAAGATGATGTTATGAATATGGTGATCAATTAAAAAAATCATTAGGGATAAATAAGAAGGAAAGTCATTTTCATTTTTGAAATCACTCAAAATGAATGGGAATTTCTAGTTATTAATTAAAAATTTATTTTATCTTCAGACATGATATAAAATCTTGTGATTAGAAAAGTGAAAATGAATAAAAATATTCTATAGTTGAAAGATTGGATTCGTTTATAGAAAAATAAAAATAGTCTAATTATTAATTTAGTAAAGAAGAATGATGTAATTACACTACTTTTGAGGTCAATAGAAATAAATATATCACTATTATTTATAATTAAATTAGAATTATATATATATATATATATATATTTATTTATTAAGACTTATATATCACTGAATGGAAAATATTATAAAAAATAATTTGAGTACAATGTATATGTCTCAAAGATTATAATCCATAATAAAAATGAAAAATATTTTAAGTAAAGTAAAAAATATAATAATAAATGCTAGAGAATAGTAATTTTGATAAAAATTATGTTTTTGAATAAGTATTATTAAAAAATGAATGATTTTATAGAAATTTAATATGACTACTGATCATTATGATCAATATATAACCATTAGAAATGTGTATATTACCTGGGAATTAGCTAAAATTAATTGGTATAGTAATAATATTCCATAAAATCAACATGTATGAACATCTTGTATAAGAAAAATTTATTAGAGCTTAGGAAAGGGGAAAATTCATTAGGGTTTTCCCTAAATCAATCTGAGGATGAACTTTAAAAATTAATGTTAGAATATAATCATCTGTAATAAAATATTATGATTGTGAAAATAACCACTAGATAAATGTTGTCCAAAACACTCAATTAAAGTACCATTATATCAAAAAATACCCTTAGGTATTATAATATATTCATAAAGAATTATACATCTAGGGGTAAGGTGGTATTGATAAGTAAATTCTTTTGGTAATAATTTGTATTTCATATTGATACATTGGTTTTTTAAAATATTCCTTTTATATTTAAATGTTAAATTTCACATATTTGGAATATAAATATCATAAAATAGATTTTATATTTTTAATTAGGGATTAAAAACTAGTTATGTGGTGAAAATTTGTAATTTTTAAAAATAATTGTAAAATATAATACAAAATGGTGAGAAAGGTAACATTTGGTAAATATGACATCAGATATTTTTATGTATGAACAAACTATACCATGTTAGTTTTATTGGACTAATGTTTCCAATAACCAATATATTTTATGATTAATGGAGTTAATGGGGAATTTTTGGTGTATTTGTGAACTTATGAAAATGCAATTATTAAATATACAATAATAAATTCTATTGAATTCCCCTCAACACACCAATAAATAACCACCCCATTTTTTAATCCATCAATTTTTTGAACTATATCTTTATAATTCCATTATAGAATATTTTAAATTTCTCTCTATTTAATATTTAATTTATTTTGTGGATGAACATACCATTTATAATCCAAGAACTTCTTGTAAGAAATGGGTTCATATTTGCCTATATTAGTTTCTAAATTGTGATTCTTTTTTAAATATCATTGAAATTTCAATTAATTTGATAATATGATCCATTTTACCCCACATTATGATCACTTTTTAAAGTATTGGTCATGAATTATTATTCATTCACTCTCATTATAACTTTTTCCTAGGCTCTTACAATGTCATAGTATAGGTTCCTAACCATATTCTTCTGTTTTACAAATGAAGTGTTTTGGTTTAAAAAAAATTAAAACCCCTTATTTATGGGATTTCAAGATTATTATTGGTTATTATCATAATTTTTCTCTTTCATCCACCGTATCTCATCATATCCCTATTTTGATACACTTTTTCTAAAGTGATACCTAGTCATAGTAATAGATTTTTATACATTTCTCATTCATTTCATATTGTGATTATTTTGTAATAAATATTTTTTAAACTTTGTTTTAATGGATTTTATAATCCTATATATGGTATATTATCATAAATTAAATCTATTATGAATGTTGAATTTCCTATTTGTTCTCATTATTCTTTTCTCATAAGCATATACTATGCCAAAATGTCTAATGATTCAATCTTCATTACCAATGTTCCAATAATTCTTTGGTGATTTAGAGATACTATATAATTTAAGAGATAGATCCATTACTAAAATTGGCTATAATTCTTATAAAAAATCCGTTATTTTAAATATTTCACCAAAACAATTCCTACACCCTTAAATTAAATGGATAATCATTATCATCAAAATCTTATTATGTCCTTACGAAAAAATGTTGAGGGCTTGAAGTTCCAAATGGTAATTTTTGAGAATTGAAGGTGGGAACTGGGATTTTGAGTCCAAACAAATAAATATAACATTTCATATTAATTATCTATTAGTTAATTAATAGAATAATGTCCTCAAGTTTTCCTTATATGGTGATACTTTTGAATGTTATGTTGAAAATACATTTATGAATCCCATTGAAACAATGTTGTAGAGGTCACATTTAGCATATAAACTACCATGTAAATAATTTATACAACCATATACACATCAATATCATTATGTCAGGACCATATAAAGTTCTTGACTAAAGGATTTAAGGTAGGGTTTTTATATACATCCCATGGATTGCCTGGGGATATATCAGGATGCTGGATTATGAGTTCAAAAACAAGTCATTGGGGGATTATTTTTCACTTGATAATATGGGTGGGATCATATACATATCACGAGTCCTTTTAAAGATATTGCAGGAACCCTAGTAACGAAAATAATTGATGTAGGGATGCCAATGTATATAATTTCATGACAGAAAACATTTTATGGGCCGGCGTATACTGTAAAAGATATATTAGAGAACAAGGTCATGAGTTTATGATCATTGGGAATGTGTTGAGAGGGATATTATTGGAATAATATATAGTTATTTGCAATAGTATTTGTTAAATAGGTTATGTAAACCTCTTGATGATAAAATAGGTATGTGTTGGCCTACAATATCACGAGTCCCACATTGCGGTCACTAATGAAAAAATTACCTATGCCAATGGTTTGGAACCGTTGTTATAGGTCTCCAAACTGTTGGTATAGACTATACTAATGTTTTAGGAAACCATTGGGTGATTTGGTGTGGGTATAGACCTATCCAAACAGTTTAGGGAAAACCATTGAGAACGACCTATCCCAACATTTTGAAAATAGTTGGTGTAATTCCTTCCCAATGGTTTTCAAACCGTTGGGATAGGTCTTTCCCAATGAATTTCCCCAAACCGTTGGGATAGGTCTATCCCTACGCCATTTATTTGAAAATATTTGACAAAATAATTCTTAAAAAATAAGGGTACTTATCCCAATGGTTCTCAAACCCATTGTTTCAGGCTTTTACCAATGTTTTTGAGAATCATTGGGATATCTACACACCCTTTCCCAACAGTTTGGACATGGTATTTTCCTAATGGTTTAGCGAAACTATTGGGAAAGGGTATGGATTTCCCAATGGTTTGGCCAAATTTTTTGGAAAAGTGGCCTAAAAGGGGGATTTTCCCAATGGTTTAGCCAAAACGTTGGGATATCCATACCCTTTCTCCATGGTTTGGTCAAACTGTTGGGAAAAGTGGCCTCAAAGGGGGATTTTCCCAACGGTTTGGCCAAAATGCTGGGAAAAGTGGGCTCAAAGTGGGATTTTCACAATTTTTTGGCCAAAATGTTGTGAAATCCATACCCTTTACCAAAGGTTTGGCCAAAACATTGGGAAAAGTTTGATTTTCCCAACCGTTTGGCCAAACCGTTGAAAAAGGGGACATATACCAACATTTTTTGCAAACCGATGTAATAAATGCGTTGGTATAGTTATGATTTCTAGTATTGGGTATTAGAGTATTATTATTCACTTAATAATAAAGTTGGGTTCCACTACCAATCACATGGACCTTTTTAGATACGGTGGGAACCCTTAGAATGAAAAACCATGTAGTAGGTATGCTTAAACAGAAAAGTAGTTTTAGAGACTAACTGTTGGATTTATTATCAATAATCATTTGAATTCTCTTTATTTTAATTCAAAATTAAATATAATTCTCCCCTTATGGATAATAAATGAAATTTAGAAAAATTAAGATAAATTCATACACATCTCATTATTATCAAATAGATGAAATTGAATCTTATCTATCCTAGTAAAACATTAGTCACAATATAAAAATATAGAATCAAATTTCTCTTAAACAATATTCCAAAATGTCAATAAAATCAATCTCCATGTGAGATAACTTATTATAGAAAACAATAGTGACAACATTAGACATCAAATCTATTTATAAAATTGTTTATCACGTGATAACATCATAGATTAATATATATTGGGGGTGTTCAAGAATAATTTTTAGGTAATTGTTCCACCATCAATGAACCTAACAAATAAGTCAAAAGTATTGAAATGTATATTGATTAATCCTCATTCAATAAACCTTATTTCTTAATTTTTAGTCCCCTTTAATAATCTAAATTAATACTATAATAAATAAGGATGAGAAAATGTGATTATCAAACATTAGAAATAGATTTTTCTAAAATTTTACTTTTCCATAATAAATAATAATTCTTTATAATTTGATCAACTTTTATGGTCATCCGTATGGGGTAAATTCCATCATTATTCATCGTGAATGATATCAGTTAATCTTTTTCAAGGATGAAACAGATTTTCCTTTATATATATATCGATGATGACAGTGTCCTCCTACTGTAAATTTTCTATAATATTTATATTCTCCCTTTTCACCCATCAAATTTATTTCCACACATATATAATACTATTTTAAAAAGGTGTATTCTCATTTTATTCTTAATATAAGCAACATGGATGATATTTTCTTCTCAACCAAGACACATATTTATTTATCACACTAGATTTTTATGAAATTTTCATTCTTTATCCTATGATTTAATAGACTCAATATTATTTAAGAGTCATTGCATTCATGATTTTAATAATTATCTTCTCATGTGGAATTAAATTTTTCTACATCATCTAGAAAAATAATTTCATTCTTCTATTATTTCTCTATATTATTTTTCATTTCAAATTGGGTTGTCCAAATACTCTTGTATTATTTTGTAATATTATCAAAAATTTCTTTGTGTGAAAATTATTCTTCAAAGAAGTATTCTTAGAACATGAAGTCTTTGGTTAATAATATTTATTTTCATGCATCTAAATCTATCATGGTATCCATTTAATAAATTTAGTAATAGTATTCCCAGTTTATTTTCACTTTACATATATTTTCTTAGCATCATTCAAGTTAACTTTTATTAGAATATTCTATAATTAATATTCTACGATTTATTCAATTAAAACAATCCATTTATTTATCCCATTGAATGATTATTTTTATTAATTTATCTTTCTAACATTGCTATTTATCTTCAAATATTTCTTACATTGTTCCATTATGTGGCCTTTTATACTATAACAGAAGCCTCCACTCTTTCTTATTGTGAAATCCTTCTCACCATTATTCTTGGGTGTGATTGGTTCAACAATATTTGTTTATTTACACCCTAATGAAGAATCTACATATTTTGTTGAATTATTTTTCAGATTTTTTGGGTCACATTTCTCCTATAGAAGATGAACAATTCTTGGTATATTTATACTATATTTGATCATAAAAATGAGCAATTCTATTTTAATTTTCCAAAAAATTATCCAAGCATCCAAATCTGTTCTTGATGGATAGATTCACTCCCATATTTTCTTATGAATTTTATGAATTCTTAGTAGGAATTTTATTAACTTTCAATCCTCTCCCACATAATCTAAAAGTTCTATAATGTTTAGTAATTGAGAAATTATGTAAAAATTTAATAACCTTGTGCCCAAACCATAAGAAACACCATTAATATCCAATAAACACAATTTATTTTCCTTTTTTACAGTCTATCTAGTATTAATAACTTTATATTTTTGAGTTAAACATATTTTATTTTGTGCACACATTGGGAAACCTTTCTTTTTGTGGATTCTTATATCCACCCTTGCTGTAGTGGTGAGATTATCAGATTTTTTTTCCAATTTTAAATAATTTTTTTTGAAACATGTATTAATGGATAAAATAATATTAGTATAGAAACAAATTTCTAGAGAAAGGGATACTGATTTTCTTAATAATTATATATGGTTATGGAGAGATGATTTCATGATTTTTTAACTAAATTGAGTCTTTTTTGAGACAAGACACTGATCATAATCTTTCATGACATGTCTTATTCTCTCATATTTATGTAAAGATTCTTAATGGTCAATAACAAAATTATATAATTGATCTCCATCTCTATTGTTTTTTGATTTAATGTATTTATCTATCCTTTATGTGATTTAACCATTTCTTCACATTCATTTATAATTATCTATATTTTATTTGAAGGAGTTTTATTTATTTTTTTGTAGTGAATTTTCAATATATTTTAACCTTTCAAATTTGATGATAAATTGATAATTCTGCACATTAATGGAAGCTTTATGATTTATTTAACAATTCTTTGATCTGTTATTTATAATAATTTTTATCTCATTTCTCTCATCAACTGATTTTTTCAATTATTCTTTATCCATGGACTATTTTTTTAAAATAAAAACATAAGTTATTCTATATATTCTGCCTTTTTAATTAGAGTATTTTAATATTACAACATCTTAATCAATGATTTTTTCAAATATTCTCCATATATTTCTATATGTGTTTTTTCATCCTATATTCCATGATATAAAAAATATTAGGGAAAACTTAT
Organism: Viscum album; assembly: GCA_963277665.1. Taxonomy (NCBI): domain Eukaryota; kingdom Viridiplantae; phylum Streptophyta; class Magnoliopsida; order Santalales; family Viscaceae; genus Viscum; species Viscum album. The sequence continues at coordinate 2,004,381,552 of OY728137.1, forward strand.
ATAATAGATTTATTAAAATATTTCTTAACTTTTGAATAGATTTATTCACCTAATTTAACAGGATCATAATTTTCACTTCACGTACATGATTCTTATATTGGATTATTATAATCAAATTTGGTAGAGATATCACCACCTTGATTACCTTTTACTTGTAGCGAGTCCTATTTATCCTTCTTTATAGATAAGAAATCTATAATCATTATAGATTCTCTCATCTTTTTATTATTTAATTCTTTATCTTAAACATTCACATTCATATTATTATGGATATAATTTATATTTTATATATGAGGTAACTCAGATCCTTCTTCAAATATTAACTTCATATATATCTAATAAAAAGTTTGGTAAATAAAAATAGATTCAATCATAGAAAACATGGATTATCTATAATACCACCTAAAATTCCAAGGAAGGTCATGAATTCATACTGAGAGTAGTGTGAGTTAACCAGTGAGACTTATTTAAAAAAAATATATTCCTAACATTTAATTTACCCTCTTAATATTTGAATCTCTGCATCAGTTTATATGAATGGATCATATTAAAAATTTATAACCCAAAATACTACATGAAATAATGTAAAGAAATAATTACAAAAACACATGGTATTTGTATGTGGTTATATCCCAATGTGGTTATCTACTTCTTGATGTGTCTTAGTTGATTCTAAAAAATAGTTAATCACTATATTTCACAAGTGGATAAAATATAAGGAAAAAATTCATCTTTGAATATTATGTAGTTAGTAGGATCTGGGAATAATACATCCTTGACTCCTTTGAATATATCTAAGAGATATCAAGGGAATGGAAATATATATATTTTAATCTAGTGAATCTATTACCCTAAAAAACTATCTCCTGGTAACTCTAATGTATCCTAACTAGATTGCCTAATATTATACTAGATCAATCTAGTATTGAAATTTTCTCCACTTCCTCTATTAAAAAAGATCATTAGTATACTCCATGATGTTTTTATATCAATAGTGAATGATCTTATTCCTTAGAAAAAATATCTTCAACCACAAATATATAAATAGCTACAACGACATGGATAATAGACTTGTTCTATTGACTCAGTCTCAAAAAGAGAAATGCATATAGATTATTGGTTTCTTCTTATTGTCTTCTTCCTAATTCTTTTTCAAGATCCTCAACGTCTATAATATTTATAGTAACATGATAAATGGTCTTAATAACTACTTTGAAAGCATAAAATTTTGGACCTTATGTATGATATTGATCAATGGCCTCACCGAACTCTCTTCTTCATCTTTTTTTGACTTCTTATTTATTATACTTCTTCCTTCGATGATAATTGCTTATGTAGTAAGAGTACCTCATATACCTCTAACATCTTCTTCCTTACCATGCAAGATATTTATATAATATTATCACACTAGTATCTCAATTTATATCTCTTTTATCATTGATAAATAATAATGTTCCAAAAAGAATCAGTATTGGCCCCTCAAAAATATATCACAAATATCATAATATTCTATATTATCTATAATAATAATAGAATAATATCATGTGAAGATATTTACAATATTCTAAATATTAAAATTATAGGGAAATATAGCTATGCAATATTCTATAAAACATTTAGTCAAATATTACATATAATATATATAGCTTTTATATTCATTGATATGTTTTAAATATTCATATTTAAAACTCCATATTTATTATATATATATCCAAAAAATATCTTCCTAAAATATCTATATCTCATTACTTTTTTTTACTTCCACTAACATCATCTTCTCTTTACAACATTTCAGGATGAGATTATTCAAAAACCATTACAACTTAGCCGCCCTCATCATGAGACACCCTTCTTAATAAATTATTGCCTCCATAACTTGTCACTAAAATTATGGGTATTCCACGCATCATGATATTTAAAACTGAATCTGAACACAATATCATATAAATTAAATCAAAAAATATCATATTTTTTAAAATGGTAACACTTATATTTCGCCATGAGTCATTAAGTCACCACTATGCCTTTTGTGAACTCCCATGACACCATTATATATGATAATATGAAGATTATGTATTTGATATTGATGTTTATGTATTCTCTAGAAATTATTATATATCTAATGAAACTTATGTATGTGGCTTACAAACTCCTTAGAGAACAATATTAACCCTTAAATATCATCTTATTAAATATTATATATCTCATGGTTATTTAAATTACCCTAACATATCATAGTGCCTCTTGGATAATTTTTGAAATATTTTCTATCATTTAGTAAATTATGTATCCTCCTATGAAGAACCTGATTACCCTTACATATCAACAGGTTACTAGTACATATCATAGTGTGACATGATACTTTTCCAATTTCCTATACAAAAAATTTAGACAAACCAAACACATTTCCTTTTTTAGAGATATCTATTTATAAACTCTTATATGTAAAGGGAAAATTTAGAGTGAATCTAGTTTAGTATTTCAATAAAATATCATTTCCTCATTAGTACATGACTTCAAAATCAGCATTCCCTAACTAGTAACTAGGTTATATTCTATATTTTTTATAGAATCCATCATTATTGATAGTATCAGGATGGTTACTCACTCTTACATAGAAATTTTCAACTATATAATAAACATTTTATAGGTAAATATGGTTACTCATTCTTCCAGCAATATTTAATCTCCATAATAGTATCTCTATTTTTTATAAACCATAGCTACCATATCAAACTCATCAAGAACATGTGATAGAAAGTGATCTCATTATCCAATAGAATATGTTTTTAATTATTATGAAGTCCCACATAATAATGATTATATACGAAGATAATTCCAAAACAACAAGAATAATATCAATATCCTAATTCAAATACCTCTTCCATCTCATGAATGGATCTATAACAACATATATGTTGGGATAAAATCCATCAAGGAAACATTACAATTTTTTGTGTTGATTTTTGTTGTTGAAAAACCCAGTTTCCAAGGTATGTTGTGGAGTCTATATATATATTTGACATTTTATGTTGACAAAGATCCAAGATAGAGGAATGTCTTCCCTCGAAGCGATACATAAAATTGCATACAAAAGGTGATTATATTTCCCAATGTTTTCCAAATTTCTATGGTCTAAAACATAGAGTTTGGATAAAATTGTGAAATATGGATTTCCTTTAAGGCATTATGAAAATATGAAAAAGTCATGAGTTTGGAGAATATTGGGTTCTAGATGGGTGATTCACAAAGGCATGAAGATTCTGATGGTGAGCTTTATGAGTACGATGAGCATCTTGAATGGTGAAGGTGAGGAGCATCACGAGTGGATCATCACGGTATCACGAAGAATTTGATGGTGATCTCAACATCAACAAAAGGCATTGCGAACATAGACTTTTCTTGGAGATTCAAAAAATGGTGCATCACATCAGAAAAGAGGGGGCATCATGAAATGTTGATGATGTGTCTAGAAGGTTCTTGAATTTGTGAAAAATCCTATAAATAGGCCTCTAAAGCCTTTAGAAGAGTAGTGAGACTTAATAAATATATTAAGGCTATAGAAACATGAAGGTTGTTCTTGAGGGTGTTTCATGCGAAGAAGTTTGCAAATTATATAAAAGAAAAATGGATGTTCTGATGATTTTAATAGTAAGAAAATTCATGACGTTTAAGTATGCTTCAAGAAGGCTAGTTTATCTCCTTTATAGAGTTGTGAATCATGAAGGATGAGAAAGCTTCATGAAAGGAAGGACCTTCATGAAGGCTATTTTAGCTTTTTGAATGAAGATATTTGTGAAGGAAATGATCATAAAATTTTTTTTAAAATAGGAATTTCCTAGTAAATTTGTGGTAAAGTCGCATTCATCAGTTGGATGAATGTGGAACTTTAATAAAGAATCTACCTACAATTAAAGATGAGTACATTCATGAAAATTAATTCAACCTACAAGTATATAAACTGTGTTTAAATCCCTTCTAAGGGTAGTGAGAAAAGGAACATGAAGACATTGATCCTTTCCAATGGTAGTGATCTAGTGAAAGATTCATAGTGAGGGACCATTGGGAAAGTAGTGAGATGACCCTAAGGAATGAGACTAGGTATAGAGTATATCTAGCCTAAACCATCATTATTGGCAGTGATACTTAGTGAATTTGGTATAATCATAACATCCCCATTGTATGCTCCTTGGATATATCCCAGTGAGTGTGAACCAAGTAAAAACCGTTGTGTCCTTTTTCTTTCATGTTTTCATTATATTCAAAGAATCATCATCAGATAAAGAAGGATAGAATAAGATCAATATTAACAATTAATTGAAAACAAAGTAACACTTATAATAAAGAGTTCATGATCTACTAGTGCAGAATGAAGTTAGAAAATAATATCCATACCCTTATTCAACCACTCCCTCAGGGTATCTAGGCCCATTTTGTGCCTAACAATATCTAACAATAGTCAAATTCAATATAATGCATCCATAGTAACTCTATACTACATCTCATCTCAGTTAATTTTTTATTCTCCCCAATTCATGAACTATTTAAGTAATCATGAGATACTTAAATCTCTTAATGCATTAGTATATTCATCATTTCCCAACACATATTGATTTTCCTCCTTAATGAATATTGACAATAAATACAATAAATAACACTCTCTACAATACAATCCATTTAGGAACTTCACATTTTCTTTTCCTGACTAAGGATTTGTAATAATAATATTGTGACACCCCCAAGTAATTATTACGAGATTTCATATTTAGTTTTGGACTATCTTGATATTTTTGAGTGTTTTTTGTCTTATCAGGTGTTTTGGAAAGTCTTGGAGATTTGTAGGATTGGTATATATTAGGCTATTAAATATAATTAGGAGACCACACCAGAGTCTACCTCTTTAGCATTCAAAATTTTCAGGTGTTAAGGGTGGATACATAATTGATTTTGGGTTGTGTGGTGGGGTGTTTGTATTTTATAGGAAGGGGGTTTACACACGTTTTTTTGTGGAGAAAGAGTATGTGATATAGGGAATAAGTTTCACTATGAAGCTAAATTGATGGGTGGATTATGTCATGGAAGGGTGTGCCTACACCATTGAGGCCCATAGCTTGGGGACTAGGGTCTTGAGTAATAGAGTTTCCCTAAACCATAACTGGGGAGGTTGTGTCGTAGTGGATGTTAGGGCTAAGGTGCTAGGTCGTAATGTAATTGGGCTTGTAACATGGTTACCTTCCAACTTTTCAATTCTTTAATTTTACCAGTTCCCATATCAACATTTAGGGAATTTATCCTATTTCCCCCCTCTCTTAGGTAATATATCTTAAAAATATCCCTTGGAGCTTCCACTCTCCCCCTTTATACCTACTTGGTGTTTGGATCCTTCTCCATTGATTATAAGTGGTCTAATAAGGTTAGTTCTCCATCTATTTTCCCTCTCTTTTCCATTATTCATTCCCCCTTGATTTTTCATTCTCATAGATACCTTAACGTCTTTTATAGACACGTTCAGGGTTTAGGTAGGTTATAATGGTGGGGATTTATATTTTTAGAGGTTTAAAAGATCATTTCCTTGATCGGTTGAGTTTTTTCCATTGAAGGTGTCGTGTTGCGTTAGTTTCCACTTGGATTGAGGTAGTCCCTTTTTTAAAATTTAATTATAATATATGTCATGAAATGATTGGGTGTTTTTAAATACCTTATTATGAGATTATACATATATGTGATACAAATTATTTTTTTATAAATTGTTTTACAATGGATTATATTCTTAACATAAAAGGGGATTTGTATGATTTTAAACATAGGAATTCCAAATTGAAATTTTGTGTAATCCAAGTGTTTTCCAAAATTATTAGGTGTTTATTTAAATATAAATATACTTTTTCAAGGGTTTATTGATACCTGAAGACATTTAAAGAGGGTATTTTATAATTTCAAATATTTTTTTCTCTGAAAGTCATGTATTAATCCCACAAGAAATATTTTTTATGGATCATTTTCCATCATGATCATTTTGAGATAGTTGTTTTGGAAAAATATTAATTTATAAATGAATTTCAAGGTATGTTCTCCTGAATTGGTTTCAAGGGATGTTTCTAAATTAGATTTAAAATGATTATAAGTGAAATGTAATTCCAAAATTATTTTTAAATTCCCATTTGTAATATTATAAATGAATAGTTTTATGATTTTGAGACCCTATTTTTTGTTTTTATATATTGTGAAACCGAGGGGAATATTTCTTTTTGTATGGTTGTTATGTGATTATTTTTCATGGATGAATTGACTAGGGAAGTTTCTTTCGAGGGTGTAAGATGTATTTTAAGGTTTTTTAATGTGTGATTTATTACTATTAATTCATGCGATAGACTCATTAATTGTTTTTTACTAACCTTGATTGATTGATATAATGGGATATTAGGTATATAAGTATAAGGTTCATAAAAATTCTTTGATATCTTGGTGTGAACAAACTTTATAGTGATCTAAGAGAGTTAAAACCTCAAAGGGGTTCATATATAATGCTTGGAGATACTGAAAGCTAAGCTACGTTGATAGTTATTGTTTTATATAACGAACTAGCGAGTGATCTGATAAGAAAATTAATGTACAATTAATGTTATTTACTCGGTATTTTCCCATGATTATTAGATCCCATTAATTATTATTTAAGGTATTATGTTTTACGACTTATTTGTAACATCTAGCCTTGATTTGATCCCATGAAACAATTTTTTTGATACACATATATTTTTCCTTATTGATTACTTATTTCCTAATATGGTTGTATTAATTTCCCATAGTGTTTTGGTTAACATTCAAATTATTTTCCAAAATGATTTTGAAAGTGTGGTTTATAATGTGAAGTTGAGATTGTCTTATAAAGAGAATTTGGGATATGATATTTCGAAAAGAGTAGGCAAAGTATTGAATTCAGTTTCCTGTATTTAAAAACCCATATTTTTATGGTTTAGAAAAAAAATTAATGAAAATAATATATTCAATGTCTGAGGTAAATTTTTTATAAACTAGATAAGTATCATTTTTTAAAATACATGTTTTTTTCTTATAAAATTTAATTTTATAAAGGCTGATATTTATTTCCTTTATGAATACTCATTTAAAAGTAAGAAACTATTTTTTAATATATGGTGTTCAAATAAGAATTTATGATCTCTTTTATAAATGGTGATGTATAGAATCCCTGGTGAGATCCCACTAGGAAATGATTATTCACACCATGCATATATACTGGTGTATGAGTGTGTAAGAAAATATCATATTTTTTAGGTTACCTTGTCTTCATTTTATGTTGGATGTACTCCTTAGTCCATTTTTTGGAATTTGGTAGAGATGGGTGACCATTGGTCATAAGGAGATGTTCCTATATTCCCCGTTTGTGTTTTATATTATTTTGTGTTGATTTATTTACAACATATAGATGTACAATATATAAAAATTTCATGTCATATTCTTGGTAATTTATGATACTAGTTCATATTAAAATTATTGGGTGAAACCATTAGCATGTGTATATTTTTTAGACCCAATAACTTGTTTCTAGGCCATATGGATTGAAAATTCTCTATGGGATTAGTGGCGGGATGACTTGTGTAACATGGTAGTTCAGATAGAGTAAGTGCATTATTAATGTTATTATATCCAAGGTTATCAAAAGGGACTAGGTTTTGGTAACAAACCCATATTATTTTTGAGGTCTAGGAGTATAGATATAAGATTTCTAGAACTAGAGAGGAAGGTTTGGAGAGATCCTATCTCACTTTTTACTCCTCGAGCCTTGAGATTCCATGGGAAATTGGGTTCCAGTTTCTATTTTTACTATTTTTTGGATTAATATATGAGATGATGGGTTTTTTATCCTTATTGAAATTATGTGGGCTGCAATATAGGTTTTACATAGAGTTGTTGGATGAGTATGGTTGAAGGATTAGATGTGTACAATTATAATTTATGGCCTGATAAACCATGCAGTGGATAAATTCTCATTTCTATTAAAATATTTGAGGTTATTTAATAGTTTTTCATGGTCTATAACACCTTCTATTTAAATAATGAATTGTTTTTCAACCTATTTTTTATTACTCTCAACAATAAAGTATTTTTGCATGGCAACCCATATTTTATTACACTTTAATTACTGATTTATTACATAAAGGTTTAAAAAAATACAATTCCAAAATATCATGAAGCCTAGTGTATTTGAGAAATTAGGTATATAGAAATAAATAATTCGATAAAAATAATGTGAAATTATTTAAAACTTCCTTAACAAGCAATGGAAATTCTGTCATTCTTCATAGAGGGGTGAGAATCATAATCTTGAAAAATGTGGCATGACATAATATGATAGCATAAATGTAACATATAAATATGGGTACAACATAAAACATGGAATCATAAATATAATTCAAGGATAAACACTAATAAAACATAACATAAAGTTATTTTGATAACCTATCATTCACCATACATGGCATCTTATGAGATTAAAACATTAAGTAATGAATTGGAGGGCTATATAATTCCAGGCCCACCTGTCACATTCATATCATGTTCATGCATAAGTTTGCCGCATATATCATAAAAATAAGGATGTATTTCATTCATTTTAATCACAATATTATGGAGTGAGAGATACATAAATGGAATTAAAAAATCAATGCAGCATAATTAAATCAAGATGAATAACTTTGAGTAGAAATTGGAATGAGTATTCACTATAAAAATGTTCATCTTGAAAGTCATAGGATGATTTTGGCAGCATAATAGGGGTACATAAAAATTAATTGATGGATTAAATGAGAGTAAAATGGGTATCTCATAACTTTTTATATAAAAAGAGAAATAAGAAGTATGTGTAAACACATAACCTAACATGAGAAATTGGAAGACAAAAGGCATAATATACGGAGGTGCTTGAATTAAGAGAAGGAGAAGATCCATTACCTTGATAGGGTGCTTCTAAAATATTGAGAGGATATCATTAAGATTTTTGGGGCACCTGTGGGGGACTACATAGGGGGAAGGGAAAATTATTATCATTCTAAAAGGGTTTTGAGTGAAGAGTAATGTATCAACCCAAACTATTATGAATAGAATTCACAATTTTGATTTTATTAAATGTCTTATGGTTATAGAAAAAAATGAACATATTTTATTTTATTATATACAATTGGATTTAAAATACTGTTAAGTATCATTACCATTGATAATATAGCCATTGAACATAGATCACATGACTAGTATAAATAGAGGGTTTTAACAAATCCATTTTTTATAGAAAAAGGAAGTGACGACCTGAACTAATAGGATCATACCCCATGAATCCCATTTATTGGTGCTTTTTATGGAGATATAATTTATTATATTTTCAATAGATCAATCTCAAGTTGATATCCAACAACTTAACTTTGAGTGAAATGATTTACGGGAGAAGTTCATGCTCATTGAGATCACTATCTAAACCATGTTCATTAAACGACCCCATGAATTCCCCACCATCTCACAACTCCCTCTCAGGGCATATGCTGTTTTATTAAAGGGATATGTATCAAAACACTAGAAATAGAAATATGTACATTATTCTTTATAAAATATTGAATACATTTTCATTATATTATTTTTAATTTTTAAATTATATTTTAAGCACAATACTATTTTTAGTTAATATTCAAATTCAATTAAGAAATATATTTTATTGAATTTATGAATTTTGAAATAATTAATATTTTAATAAAATATTATTATTAAATAAATTTTATTAAATATAAATGATAATATAATTTTTATGAAGTCAAATGTAATTTTTATAACGGTTCCAAAAATATTATTATAAAAAAACCATCATTTTAAATATGTGACATTTTTTATTTAAAAATTGAAAATTTATATATATATATAATTAGTTATATAAAATTAATATTATTTTTGGAATCAAGACATCGAAATTTTTTAATGGTGATTTTTTCATAATTTTCTGAGACCGCTGGATTTTTGGGTAACAAGTAAATACTCTATAAATATACATTCTATTTTATGGCTTCATTATGATCTAAATGTGATGTAATAAGTAATATAAATGGGATCCAAGATCATATATATGTTTTAAATTTATAATATTGTAGTTTTAAGTTTTTTTTGTAAATCCATTATGAATCCTCCAAGATTTATAATATATATATATTTTTAAAATCATTTATTTAATAGTGTGACTCACCTCCACATCAGAAAGGGTAATATTTTAATAATTCAAGAACTTTTATGTATATAATATTGATTAAAACTCCCATTTGAAAAAAAACTATGGTCAAAATCCATGAGATGTTTGTGGTTTTGTATATTTTGTTATATAGACTCCAAAACCAAAAATAATAAAGAAATCCCCTTCAATTCCTATATAATCCAATTAAATCCTCCATTTAACATCAATAAAACTCCCTAAATAATGTTTAAACTCTTCCCTTCACTCCCTAGACTCCTCCCAAGGTGCCCCAAGCTCTATAGAATCCCCTCCCTATCCTTTGGATTCACATACTCAAGTAAGGGATCATCCCCTTCCTCTCCATCTTTCAATTCAAGAATCTTCCTTGAAATAATATTTATAATTTAAATTAGTTATATTTTAATTCATTTAATAAGATTATATTACCTTCAAATTTATGTTATTTTAATGAGATATAATTTATCCCCTCTCATTTTTACATTTATCAGAGCTATTACTATGCTGAAATTCCGTAAGGGATCTTCAACTCTCTTATTTTATCAAGCACTCCTTTACTACCATTTAATTTACATTTACTTATATTGGGATATGATTGTTCATAATACCATTAATATACATTTTATGAATAAATTATGAGATCCCATTTCACTCCCATTTATCCATCCTATGAAACATTATGCACACCCGTTACCATACCCAATTTTTTTAAGGGTTCGTTTCATTCTCCTTTTTTCATGTTTCTTTATTATGTTAAACCTTATATTTACAGTTACCTTTGTTTGGGAATGTATTTAATTTCATTTAATTTATAAATTATTAGATAACCCTGTACATATCATCAACCCATTTTATGAATTTCTATGTGACACTATTATGCTTTCCAAATTTCACTACGATTTTCCATGCCAAAATTATTGTGTCGTGAATACCATACCCATTTTTCTATCATGGTTATTCACATTTATGCACAAATACTTATTTTATTGGGGAATAATATGTACGTATTCTAAAATCATTTATCATGGAATAAATTATGACGATGAATGAATCCATGTTATATTATCTACGTGACACACTTAAGCATGAGAATGAAATGATTATGAAGGGTGTGCTACGATAGCACTCCAATGCATTGGGTAATGGATAATATCATGATACATCTCATTTGGACATAGGGTTTTCATTATTACATTATGTGAATTTTCCACGATGATTTATTGGTGGTTTTAGCCTTTATCTATGTTTATGATTTAGTGTTTTAATTTGATTCCACATTTCCCATGTATTTATTATCATGCTATATAATTCCTTATTATCCATGTTCCTTTTACTACCCATTTATATGCCTATTGTCTAACATGAATTATGTTATTATGTTATTGATTATTTATCCCTTACTAGGATTTATATCTCTCACCTTTTTATTTATGACCTCAGGTTGTCCCATGCACTGTTATGTAAGAATTAACATTTTGGTCATGTTAACGATATTTTCAATAAAGATGTTGTTTTCTATGTTGTCATGTAGTGTACCTAATTTCCAAAATACACAAGACCTCACAATATTCTAGGTCTTATTAACTGTAATTTTATGTAATAAATTATATTTAAATGTGAAAAAAAGAGAAGGGTATTTATAAGAAATAGGAGTTTGGGAGGGATTATATAAAAAAAGTGGAGATTTATTTATTAATTTCCAAGCTTTGTTTTTGGACTCTATATGGTTATTTAATCACAAGAAAAAACATTCAGATGGGTTTTCACATGGTTTCTAAAAAAGTGAAGCGAGTTTAATTATTTTACATATTTATGAACTAATATCATTAATATAATACCCATGTTAATGTGGAAGTGGTTCATGTTTTCAAAGAGTTTATTTCTAAACCTTGAAATATAATATTGGATTCATATGATTCCTTAAGGGTTTATAAATTTAAGTTAATTTCATAAAAAGAAATTATATTAATATTTAAAAATATATTTATCCATGTATACCTTTTAGGGAATATATTATATCACATTTGGGTCACTTTGCTATGATAATACAGATCCTATATTTATATTAAAATTACTTTTTACCCAAAATTTAGACTATCTAAAAAAATTTTGAAAAATAATTGTTGGATAATTTATACATGATTATTTCCAAAATAATATCTATTTTATCAAAACTGTTATCTAGTTATGATAATTTAAACATAAATAAAAAATCCTCAATTATTGTAAAATACTGATTTTTTAACAAGGAGAGTTTTTTGGCACTTATAAAAACTATTTTTGACTTCATAAAATTATATTTTCAATTAAATTTATTGAATTTTTATTAATAATAATATATTTATTAAAAAATCATTTATTTCTAAAATAATTCAATTCATTGATATGTGTGTCTTGATTGAAACTATTTATTTCCCAAAATACAATTTTTATTTCATCTAATGAAAAATCTATTTTTTATCAAACACATAATTCAATCCTTTAAAAATTAATAATAAAAAGGAATAAATATATTTATTATTTTATTATAAATAAAAATTCATGCAGTTATAGTATAGATACATATCCTTTTGTTACACCAGGGAATTATCTAAGGGAACGATCTGTTATTATGAGATTTTCATGGGGTGGTTTCACCAACATGTTTTCAACTATGATATAAATGCACTTGAAATTCTATTCTAAATTGTTTTTCTCATTCTTTAGCTATTAAATCTATACTTGATATTTTTCAATGGAAATACACAGTGATCATATCTCCCTCAAAAGCTTTGATAAATGGGATTAAAATTGTATGATCATACTTTCTAAGACTATTAGTTTTGTCATGAGTGTCAATTATACTTTGTCAAAAAAACATTTATATATACTAGTCATACTATCACTATTAAATGAATATATTATGAATGGATATTATTCTTAATGGTATTTTAAATTTATTGGAAATTACATACCCAAATACCAACATTAGTGGATGTATTTTCTATAATTTAATTTCTTAATAAAGAATTCACTCATTTTAAATGGGAATTTTATTTATATAAGTTTATGTTGTTACATTACTCCTCCTATTAAAAAGTTCACCCTAGAAATTTTCATTCCATGCACTAAAAAAATACAAGGGGATTGGTATGTACTTCACCAAGAGGTATAAATGTAACAATTTATATACTTAAGATAGGATAGGTGAGAGTTATAGTTGATTGGACACCACTCTGATGTTATCAAGGATCTCAAATGGTGAGATGTATCTAGGACCAATATTTCTCTTATTTACAAACCTCATGAGTTTATTCCAAAATTATATATGATTGAACACTTTATCTTCAATCTCAAACTCTAGGTAACATTGAAAATTTTCTATAAATATTTTCCATTGACCTTATCTGGATTTCATATAATGATGAATGGTTTGAACCTTCTCAATCATATCTTTGATAAGATCAAGTCCCATGAGTTTCTTTTCTCCAACATCATCCCAACAAATTTCAGTATATTACCACTCCCCATTCAGATCCCCTTAATGTTCCATTTAAATTCTATAATGGAAACTATTATTGTATGATAAGTCCAGTAGGGGATGGTGTGGATCCCAAATTCCTTGGAAATCCGTTGAACATTATCTCATCATATCATATAGAGATCTAATTGTTATTTAAGAATAACCACACATCTAAGGGTGATATGTAGTGATGAAGCTATGTTTTGAATCCAATTCTTGGTTAAGGATTCTATTAAACAACAAGGTAAACATAAAATTTTTATTAGATAAAATAGAGAGTGTAACTACATGTAGTCTTACCACTACTTTTACATATATGTTGGAAATTATTTAAAGAGATAAATCTTCCTTGATAACAATGAAATGTTTTGACTTTGTAAGGAAATCGACAACCACCAAGATAACATTACTCACTTTTGGTGTCTAAAGGATTACAACAATAATATAAATTGTTATTTTTCCCATTTCCATGTTATTATGAGAAACAATTTCATTATACCCTTACACTTTTGTTGATCTACCTTGAATTCTTGGCACACCAATCATTGAGATTCAAAATCTACAATCTCCATCTTCATGTTATCCCACGAGATGTTTTTATTTAAATATTTACACATATTAATATTTATTAGATGATAGATATTGATGAGATATTCAAATATTCAAAAAGTTCCATCACCTAATCTGGTTTTTATTGGAAACATATTTGGGGTCCAAACCTTATTCGACTATCTTCTTAAATGTTGAAATCTTGAATGTTTTCTACATTTTTCTATAGCACCTGATAATCTTTATAGTCCTCCTTGATCATTTCAATAATATATGGATGAAAATTTATTTTAGTAAGGTAATAATAATATCCTTTTATTATTCCCATGTACATCCTTTTAATGTCTAAGAATATTATATCCCATTCAAACCTCATCATGGATAGAGTTGCGAGATCATTTCTACATAGACCATCTTCTACATTGTTTACCTTCATAGGATGGTAATGTATTTAATAATAATAATACTTTATCATATCCAAACAAATTTATTAGATAATATTAATCCCATTTCTTTTTAATATATATATGAGGCCATTATTTTCTTATATATGTCACTATTTTCTCTTTAGAGATAATGCCACCAAATATTCAAAATGAAGATAACTATTTTCAATTCGAGATCATGTGTTGGGTATTTATATTCATGGATATTTTATTGGAAGGAGAAATAAGATATCACTTTTACATCTTACATTAGTACACAACCCAACCCATTTTTGGATGCATCATTTTAGATAATAAATATTTCCCAACTAGAGGGTAATGTGAGAAAAGCTGCAATGATTAGACAAAATTTCATCTCTTTAAATGTTTATTCACATTCACCAGTTTATAAAATGCTTACACACTTAAGATTCATCGTATTTAGTAGGATATAAAATTTGGATAAACTTATCACAAATCAATGATATTACCAATCCAATCAAAGGAATATTTGGACTTTTGTCACATATGTTGGTCTTTTCCATTCTTTGATTGCATATATTTTTGATGGATCCACAAATGTCACTCTTACTTTGATAACATGCCACAAAAAATTTAATTAATCCATCCAATGCTCAAATTTACTATACTCTACATATAAATTTTCTTTCTATAAGGTCTTCAGTATATTATTTAAATTCCACTCATATCCCTGTCTTTTGGAGTAGATTAGACTGTAATACATAAATACTAACAATTTTTTTACATGGTAATACTTAAATACTACATTAATTAGGTATATTAATTTCTCTAGAGTATAATTAAGATCAAATGGAATCAATATGAATTCATAGTGCCTATACCTTTTAGGAAAACTAGTCTTGGGGATGTCCTCTATCTTTACATTTACTTGATAATATCCGAACTGAAGATCCACCATAGGGAAATAATGGGCTCCACGAAACAGATCGAACAAGTCATAATTACACATAAGAGGATAATTATTATTTATTGTGAAATTTTTGAGTTCACAACAATCAATGTATATTTGTATTTACCCATCCTTCTTCTTGGTGAAGAGGAATAATGAACCCCATAATGAAGCACTTGGGCATTTAAACCCTTTATCTAGGTTATTGTGGTTGCTTGTTTAGATTTTCAGGTTGATTAGTGGCCATTATATATAGATTATTGGATATTTATAGATATATAAGTATGAGATTGGTTAATAACTTATCATATTGTCTAGGAGGAATACCAAACAATTCTTCAAGAAACACATCAGTGAAGGGCATGTCATCAAGGATGATCTTTTCCTTAGTCTCAATCATTAAACAAGATATTCATTCTCATTGGGAAATAATATCCTTTTTTGAGATGATAAAACTAAGAAGACTCATCCTAATCCATTAAATTATATAGAATTTGATGGAGAATTTTGATATGGAGGGTTATTTATTTCTATGAATAATTAATGTTGGATCTATATATGGAAAGCCAATCTATGCATAGAATAACATTTAATTATACTAAAGTTAGTATCACAAGGTTTTCAAGGAAATTCATCATATAAATTTGGACAGGGGATGATTTCTATTTTGGAGATGAAATAATTGGACCATTAGACATATTCACTAATAAATCAACTTCCATGTTGTGTGTTAGTGTTTGAATAGTTGTACTAAACTAGCATGATATGAAAGATCATGTAGAACCATTGATGATAATACTTACTTTCACAATTTGATTTTGGGTAAAAACATTAAATTCATCCCAAATAATCTTAGGGATGATAATTTTTAAAATATTAAACACATAAATAAGAAAACATTAAGATTAAAGGGATATCTCATAAGTGTCATATATTTTTTAACCTATGAATTTAAAATTTTCAATCTATGTTATTATTGATCTATTTTTAATATAGAATCCTATGAATGTTTTGTTCCCTTCAAAATTGTTCATAATGAGATTCTTAATTTACCGAATAATATCCCTTGGGATTATATAACTAGGTGGGAAAAAAGGACCACTATCGTGCCCCGAGTGATGATTGAATCCATATCAGGGCACCCTTTTCGGTGTTTATACCACTAGGTTCTTCTATGCCATAGCCACATATCCTTGTATTATATATTAGGGGATTTATTGGCTAGAGAAACGCTTAATATACACTTTACCCAAATTTAGGGATGTTTTAAAATGTTTATTATTATCTTTAAGTATTTCACAAGAGTTTTTTAATTCTCATCCCCTAAATAACTAGACTTTTCTTTGATAATAACTATGATAACCAATATCTTTAATACACTTCATTTTATGATATTTTTCATAACGTTACACATAATAAAATAAAAAAGGATCATTAAGACTATTTTCATTAGTATATTAGGTATATTTCATAATAACATTCAAGAGGAATACAATGGAATTATTGAAAACTTGCTTAACATGCTCTTAAATTTCTACCATTCTTTTAAAAGTACCCTTGATAAATCATGGACATAACTAAGCAAGGGTTGCTATATAAATTCTTGAAAGAGAATAAACAAATAATAATATAATTAAAAGTAGTAAATTTTAACCAATATAAATATGAAGGTTACATTATAGGGTAAATAATCATAATATTGAACAGTGAGGCATTATATAACATGATAGTATGAAGAAAACATTGCAATTTGAAATAAAATTAAAACATGGAATCATAAAAATAAGTGAAGTATAACCACAAATACAACATAAAATATTGTACTTAGGATGAATTACATTGCATAATACATGTCATATCATGATATTAAAACATTACCCAACATATTGGAGGGAAATATAATCCAGGCACACCTGTCACCTTCATAGCATGTATAGGCATAAGTGTGTCGCATAGATCATAGAATATAAGAATGACACTAATTTTTTTAATTGTATGATTATGGAGTATGATATAAATATACATAAGTCCCTAATAAATTAATTATAACTTCATCAAGGTGAATATATTTGAGTGGAAATGGGAATGGCTATTCACTATAAAAAATGTTTGGCATGTAAAATTACAGGATGATTTTGGTTGTAGAATAGGGGTAAATAAAGATTCATGGAATGATAAATTAGAGATAAAGGGGTCTACAAAAAATTGTAAATAATAGTGGAAGTAATAGTGATGTTTGAAAACATATAACGACATGAAAAATTCAAAAAAGGTATAATATAATGGAGGTTATTGAATAAATTGGATAAGGAGAGGATCCTTACCTCAAGAGGACTCATCTAAAAGTTGAAGAGGAGCTTATTATGTTTTGGGGGGAACTTTTTAAGGACTTTAGATAGGCAATTAAAGATACATTTCTTAATCCATGTGTTTTTAGGGAAGATGAATGTGATTTTGGGAGGGTTTCTATAGAAAAAGAGAGGACAATTCTTTATTAATTTCCAAACTTAGGTTTTTAGGTCTATATGATATGGTAATTAAAACCACAAACCGTCCCATGTGTTTTTACCATGGTTTCTTCCAAATATAATTGTATTTATTTATTTTACAAGTTCAAGAACTAATTTAATTAAAATAATACACTTGGTGATGTGGAAGTGAGTCATGTTTATGAAGAATTTATTTTAAATCCTTGAAATATAATATAGGGTTTCTAGGATTAATTAAGGGTTTATAAAATTATTAAAATAACCTAAAAACAAATTATTTTATTGGGTAAATATATATTATATATTTTATACATTTTATGGAATATATTATATCACTTTTTATCATTATGATTTCATAATACACACCGTATACTTACACCATATTTAATTTTAACCTAAACAATTGACTACCTCCAAAAAATATGAAAAAATAACCATTGGAAAACATCATCATTATGATTTAAAAAATAATATTTATTTTATCAAAATAATTATGTAATAATTTTTATTTACAATTTTATAATAAAAATACACATTTACTAAAAAATATTGGTATTGTAGACAATAATAGTTTTTTGACACGTAAAAAAATTAGTTTTGACATCATAAAATTATGTTATAATTATAATTTATAAAATTTATTCAAAAATAATTTTTCAGTAAAATATAATATGTTTTAAATTTTTTTGAATTAATTAAAAAATTTGTGTTAATTAAAAATATATATTTCTCAATATACAATTTTTTGTTTCATCATATCAAAAATCTAATTTTTATCAAACTCAATATTTAATCATTTGAAAAGTAATAATAAAATAGAATAAATCTTACCATTATTTTGTTAAAAAGAAAAAATCATACAATTAGGTTCAAGATATATAATTCTTTATTATACCAGGGAGGGTCATAAGGGTAAGTTGTGTGGCAGTGATATTTTCATCGGGCAGTTTAGCTATCATGGTTTTGGATGTGATATTAATAATCATGAAATATCATATAAATGGATCCAAAATTGTTTTAGTTATTGAATATATGATAGGGATTGGTCAAGGGTAAATCCCAGTGACTCTATGACCCTTATAAGGTATGATTAATGGGGTTCGTAGTGTGAAATCTTACTGAATGAAGCCATCACTTATTCGGCCTTTATTAGTTAGACTTTATTGCAATCAATTATATATACGATTCATATAATCACTGTTCAAAATACATATTATAAATGGTTATGATAATTCACGATATTTTAAATCAATTAAGAAAATATGTTCCAATCTTACCAAAGTAGTTCATGTTTTTCAATAATTCCATTTTATAATAAGGGATCCAGTAATTTAAAAATGGAATATTATTTATATAATTTTTGGTCATTAAATTATTAGTGATGAGAAAATAATAAAATATGTACTTGATAAATGTTGATTTGGTTGGATTAAATTTTTGTTATAATTGTGTTTTTTTCTTATGGGCGTGTGAAACTTGTTTTTTGTGTAAAATGTCGATTTTATGGTTTTTTTTAATTTAAAAAAGCCTTGATGCTTGATTAAGAAATAATTTTTTTTTGAGGAAATAGTTTATCATACTTTTATTTCATTATGAAATTCTAAAAAATGTTTTGGTTGAAAAAGTAGTTTAAGGTTCATTTGTAGATAGATTTTTGCCCTCTTAGGATATTCTTCAAAAAATGGACGAATTTTAAAATTAGAATAAAAAAAGTGTCTTCAAAATATTTTAATTGTAAAATTGTTCTAAAAAATGGATAAACATAAAAAAGTTCCAACGGGTTTCAAAATTTGAAGGAAACTAGTTTTTTTCAATGAAAATATGTATTTTTATTTGGGAATTGAATTTTAAAAATTATTTATTTTAGTTTTATAAAAGAGGTAGAATTTTTAAATTTTTAAATTTTTTTTCCAAGATGTATTTCCTTTGAATGAGTTTTGGGACTCCTGGTTATGATTTTGGGGGTTAAAAATAATGGTTTATGAAATTGGTTTTCTTGTTTTAGTGAATTGTGTGTTTGTATTTTCCAATTATTTATGTTTGGACAGTTTGATATGGTTTAAGAGATATTATTTATTTAGGTTCATGTCATATTTTGTTTGTAGTAAACCTCCAATAATGTTATTTAATAAATTTAGGGTGTTATACCTAGGCATTGTTCATTTATTAACCTTGTTTTTTCCAGACTTTTATTGGAGTGACATATATTGTTTCCTCATCTCAATTGTATAATGATATGACATGAAATTATTCAAGGTGTTTGTTTAATAGTGAGATTATCTTTTAATTATGTAGGTCGGTCTGGGATGATTTTTCCAAGTCATAGATGATTAGTTGCGTAGATTAAGATCGATCTACATGGGATATTTATTGTGATAATATGTTTTGGGATTCTTGGCCTATGTGTTTAGAGAAGATGTCATTTCGAGGTGGATCTAATTTGAAGGGTTATTTATTTTCATTTATTTTCACTTTTATAGTGATGGTTGTTTTTGGGATATTAATTACATGTTTTTTTCCAAGTGTGTTTGTTTAATAGTACTAGAATTGTGGTGAGAGATATACATGTGGTTTTGGATTGATAGATGGTACATGAGGAAACTGAGGGTGAATACATGGGTAACTTGGGGAATGATTGTTTTAAGTTAGAAAATGAAAGCCACCAGGTTAGAACTATTAGGTGGGAACACCATGTGATGGTGTTCCGTTAGTGATACCCTAGGATACACATTGATGTAATCTTCTAACTTTAGGTTGGAACTATGTTTTCTTTCCATTGAGGCATAGTTTAGAATATTGTGTTCTTTTTATTTTTTTGGGATAATATGGTTTTGGGGACCTGGTTTTGAAATGTTTAGATGTTATTTAGTTTTTAAGGACTTATATACGATGTTTTGGGTTTCTATCCTTTATATGATTTGATTCATTTTCATAGTAGATTATTTTGGGTGGAGTGATTTTATGGTTTTCATTAATGATGTGTGACATCATGGTTGTTTTTTAAATATCTCTTTATAGTATGGAGTTTCTTATTATTCCACCATTTTACGTAAGCTCTAAATGGTGGGGAGACCCTTGTTAGATCTATATCTCATTAGAGATCCTTATTGAAAAGTTGTGGGTTTGATCTCACTTGAGGTTATTTTGTGTTGATTAAAAATTCTTCCAAATGTTTTGAGGAATCATTCCTAGGTTATGTTTCATATGGTTTTACTGAAGACTTTTTAGGGGAATAAAGTGGAATGGTGGGGAGAATTAAAGAACTCCCATGTCACTGTTGTGTATTTGATAAATATATTTATGTTATCTCAATGTTTTTTGGTGTTTTTTTGGATTTTTCAGTGGTTCAATAAGTCATGGGGAGTTATAGCCTAGGTATGCCATAGACCACATCATTTCCCTAGGAGAACACCCCACAACTTTCCAACTTTATTTTTTAAATTTTCATGGGAGAAGGTTATATAATTTTTTTGGAACGATTTTCAGTGTAGGGTGTCCAAATTTTCCAAAGAGACCCTAGTTGAATCCTTTTTGTGGAGTATGAAGCCGTGGCGTAGATAAACGAGCATCACCATAGAGCTAAACAAGGGAGTCATATTGCTCTGTGGAAGGGTTAAGTCATAGCATGGAGACTCAAATCTCATGGCATGGGGTCCTACCTGATAGAGGTTCTCCATGCCACAAATAGTGAGGTTTCACCGTAGTGGATTATTGGGAAGGGTAACTATTCCATAACGGTTAGGGAAATGCTATCAGTCCCTTTTCCCAGTTTTTAATTTTATTGTTTTCCGATTTTTCACTATCAACCTTTAAGGGATTTATCCCCCTTTATCCCTTCTTCCTCTTGCATGAGGTCTAGATGAGATCCCTTGGATATTCTCCTCTCCCTCTTTCATTCTCCTTGGAGTTTGGATCTTTATTTAAAAATTACAAGCGGTTCATTGAGGTTAGTTTTTTCTCTATTCAACCTTTATGCTTTCTTATTGATTTTACCTTATCCTAGAAACCCTAATTTCCATGGGGAATGATTTTAGAGGTTCTATAGGTTCTAGTGATATGTACTTGGATATTTATTGGTCTATAAGTATAAGTCCCCAGCCATAATCCTTACTTAATCTTGAGTTATTACAAGATTACACATTGAGGATCTTTTCGGGTTTAGAGTTTTTGAGAATTAGATCATAAAACTTGCATTAAATTCCACATATAAAGAAATTGGTTACATAAAGATAGTATTCTTCATTCCCATCAATGGAAACATATTTAAAATAAACATGGATTCTTTCTTGACACTTCCTTGACACTATCATCATATCATGTACATTTCCCTTGACCTGTGAAAAACATTTCAAAAAAACTTGGGATGAGCATAAAAAGCTCAGTAAGGGATATAAAAATATGGAAAGGAAACATGGGTACATATATACATAAGGATGAGATCATACTTTACCCATAAAACATAAG
Source organism: Viscum album (assembly GCA_963277665.1). Taxonomy (NCBI): domain Eukaryota; kingdom Viridiplantae; phylum Streptophyta; class Magnoliopsida; order Santalales; family Viscaceae; genus Viscum; species Viscum album. The sequence continues at coordinate 2,004,404,155 of OY728137.1, forward strand.
CACTTTAACATACCTCATAAAATCATGAATAAATCATAGAAATCATAAGACATAAAGGTAACTTGAGGCATTCATAACATTCTTACGTAGGGAGTAACCCACTTGGTTACGTTTGGAATACCCATCATAGTATATTCCCTAAATCTCTTCGGATAAACCTTAACGTTTCACTCCTTCGCGTTACCCAATGAATTTGAGAGCTATATTGGGCTCACCCGCCCTTAGTTTATCACGGAACCACCCGTCTTCATAATAATGCCCAAGAACCTCAACATAATCGTATCACATAAAACATGCATAAAGGAAACATAACATTTCCACCTTTAAATTACAAGATATCAATACAACATATTGATATAAAAACATTATGAAAACCATTTTCAATACCAAAATAAAATAAAAGTAAAACATGGTATTTATTTTTCTTTTAAAAAGAAGGTATGGCTTGTAGAGGAAGCCGAAACTCAAATAATGGTCACGGCGGTGGAGAAGTCGTTGTCGCCGCATACATACGACAAAAACATTCCCTTTTGTCGTTTAAAAAAACGCTTCGTATAAAAAGATTCTTTTTGGATAAACATAAAAGTCCAAGAGGTTTATACACTGTATAAAAGAAGGTTGTGTATAAAATAAAATATGGCTCAATGAAAAGAGATTGAGACGAAGTCCCATACCTCGGGTCCGACTTGACTCGATCATTCTATAATGTCCTGAATAATAAACTTGAGTTAATTTATACTTTCTTAAGAACCTTTTTTTAAGTTCATTATTGCTTTTATATCACTTATTTCCATGTCATGAACACTATGTAATTATTTAAGTTAATAACGGTCGTTTTAACGATCATTGGTACTTGAGAAAAAAATAAACCCTTTATAATTAGAAGTTGTTCATGTATCCATTATATACAGAATTATAATCATGATGTATATATCAATATATCCAGTATATACATGCATTTATAATATTACATAATCATTTAGAGGTAAGAAATGAAATGCACCGTTCATGGAGACGGTAAGCCGTACGTACGCATGAACGCTACTTTCATTTCTATTTCGTATTTTATAGAATGGAATCATAATGATATAAAGGTATATTATAATTCCAGTATAATACCATATATAATATCATAGTTCCATCCTTTATACGTCCCACATATGGTATTTAACGAATCAAATCACTTTGAGGGGGTGGTTGTCCGCACTTCCTTAAATGAAGATATCGCGTTTACCCATAATGGAAACCATAATGGTATGCCCAAGATGAATAATACATAAGATTAAGTGAAACATAAACATATTATATATCATATATAAATATAGTGACATCTTAATGGCCACCATTGAAGGTGTTAAAAGAATGTTGAACAATCATCGTTTCGGGAGGCATAAATTCACCATCCACGGAAACCGTATGTTATTTAACCATTAGATGTTGGTGTGTGTAAGTGTATATTTAATCCTTATTATAACAACATACTAGTATATTTAAGATAATGTATTTGGTACAAAAGAAATAAATAAAAAGAGTTTAGGGGGTTGGAGAAGCACAATAAAACAAAAGGACTCAAGTGAAGACATTACCTTAAAATCGGGTAACTCCCTTTGGTTTGAGCTCAAAGGCTTCCTTGGGAAGTCTTATTCCCAAAGTGAGGATTCAAGGAGTTAGATAGGGAAGTGGAGAGACAAAATGGGAAGGGGTTGGCCGAGAAAAATGCTTTTGGAGTGTGGGTAAGGAGGTATAGGTGGGAGCCTTTTATAATAGGAGAGGAGGGGCACTCTTGCAAAGTAAAGAAATATTACTTTATTTGAAAATGCGTTTCGGATTTAAATAGTCCCACATTAATATAATTCTAGTATAATGTGATAAGGGTTATAAATACACTCATCCAATAGGTTTTGGACATGTATAGGTCTTAGATACTACATTATCTTTCCATTTTATTTAAATCGTTAAATAATGAGGTCATCGCTGCATCATCATGATGTCATAAATAATTTATTTTATTTAATGTCTAAACATTATAAAAAAACTACTATGATGTAGGAAATATTTTTATCTTTCCAATTACTATTTATAATCAAAAATCTGATCTTTAAAACCCCATGTAAAAATTGTTTTTGTAAAACTTATTATGTTTGTGTGATTTTTACTTTTACATTAAATAAAAAGTTATTTATGTCATTTCCCAACAAAAGTGTCTCCATGGGGTCCCCAAGTTGACACATGGATTGTATTTGTCGGCCTTGACACATACAATAAGGTTAGGACATTTTTCATGGTTATTTCATATTATTAAAGCATTATTTTTACCTTAAACTAAACTAATTACCACTAATCGCGATTGAAAACTTAATAAGTTACTATTCACCAAAAAATTATTTTAATCTCATTGAACCACATTTTAATTCTTAATGACAACCATGTATGCCGGAGTTTTGAAATTCAAAACACAAAGGTGGAAAAATTTTATATAAACGAAAAACCAGTTTCTTTAACTACCACTTAGTGATTTCACTATTCATCAAAAATTGAAGTTTTTCAGAAAAATACCAAAACTTCACCCTAAGCTATATTTTAAATTTTGAATTAAAAAATTAAGTCTATTTTAAAAAATTCAAAACATATAAGTCACATTAATTAATTTAATAATTAATTCCCGCTGTCATGACAAATAGCGTGTTTTTATGAAACAATAAGTATCAAAAGATTGACACCAGTTTAAGTCCAATTTCAAAGTGAAATTGATTCCAATGACCACCATTGGATTAAATGGTAAAAATATGTTCTAATTTGACTTCAAAACCAATTCAAAACATAATCTAATCATATAAATAAATTAGATTAAAAAACAATTTTGATGTAAAATGCAGTATTTTTCACTATTCATAAAAAATGAACATTGTCAGAAAAATACCAAAAATTCACACAAAGTAAATTTTGATGTCCCAATCATAAAGAATAAGTTTATTTTGAAAAACATAGCTTATAAAATTGTCAAAAGATAGATTTAAAAATGGTTTGCCATCAAAAGGCAGTAAAACAATCTTTTAAAAATATTAGTGTATTCCATGCTTAAGATTGGATTTATTTTCATTTTAAGCCTCTAAAACACTATCTAATTAATTAATAGACATAGATTAAAATATCTATTATTCATTACTTACTTAGGATGTTACGTCCTTCCCCCCTTTAGAAAATTGCGTCCCCGCAATTTTTTTACTTATCGAATAAATGGGGGTACTTATCCCTCATTGCATTTTAAGATTCCCATGTTGCCTCTTCAATCATGTGGTTTTTCCACAAAACCTTTACCTGGTGAATCACCTTATTCCGTAAAACTTGCTACCTGTGGTCAAGAATCTGGACCAGTTGTTCCTCATAAGATAGGTTCTCTTCCAGCTGAACTTCCTCTGGACTCAAAACATGAGATGGATCTGGCATGTACTTCCTTAACATTGAAACGTGAAAAACATTGTGTACCTAAGATAAACTCAGAGATAATGCCACTCGGTAAGCAACTGATCCAACTCTCTCCAGAATTTCATATGGTCCAATGAACCTTAGACTCATCTTTCCTTTCTTACTAAATCTCATCACACTTTTCCAAGGAGAAACCTTGAGAAAAACATGATCACCTACCTTGAAAGATAGATCCTTCCTCCGGTTATCCGCATAAATCTTCTTCCTGCTCTGAGCTGTTCTCATGTGCTTCTGAATCAACTGAGCTTTTTATGCCATCTCTTCTACCAATTCTGGTCCCATCAACTTCCTTTCACCCACTTCATCCCAGAAAGCTGGAGTTCGACACCGCTTCCCATATAATTCCTGAAATGGTGACATCTGTATACTGGAATGAAAACTGTTATTATATGAAAATTCAACCAAAGAAATATGTTGGTCCCAACTTTCCTGATAATCCATAGAGAAAGAACGTAGAATATCCTCCAAGGTCTGAATTGTTCGTTCTGACTGCCCATCTGATTGAGGATGAAAAGCTGTACTAAAATTTAATTCAGTACCCAATGACTTCTGAAGGCCTTTCCAAAAGTTAGAAGTGAACCTGGGATCATGGTCAGATACAATGGAGAGAGGAACTCCATGTAACCTGACTACCTCTTTAAGATACAAACAGGAAAGTCGATTCAGGGAAAAAGTATCTCGTATAGCAAGGAAATGAGCAGACTTGGTCAAGCGATCAACAATAACCCAGATTGCATTATTACCTCGAGATATCTTCGGTAATCCCACAACAAAGTCCATGGATATATTCTCCCATTTCCACTCTGGCACTGGTAATGGCTGAAGCATCCCTTTCGGTAACTACCACTCTGCTTTAACCTGCTGACAAGTCAAACACTTCACAGTCAAATCAGTAATATCTCTTTTCATTCCATCCCACCAGTAATACTCTCGAAGATCTCTATATATCTTATTACTGCCTGGATGAACTGAAAATGGAGAACTACGAGCTTCACATAACAACTCTCTCTTCAACTGTGAATCACAAGGCACACACAATCTCTTCCCAAATCTCAAAACACAATCATTATCAATGTTGAATTCAGGAAACTTACCTTTCTGAACCAGCTCTACCTTTTTCTGCAACTCACTGTCTTGATTCTGTGCTTTCTTGATTCTATCTGATAGAGATGATCTCACTGATACCTGAAACAAAACAGAAGAACTTCCTGAACCAACAAATTCTATGCCAAAGTTCATCAAATCCTTAACCAAAGGTCACGTTCCAAACACAACCTTGCTAAAGAAGCATTACTTTTTCGACTCAAAGCATCAGCCCCTTTATTTGCTTTTCCCGGATGGTAATGAATTGTACAATCATAATCCTTGATTAATTATAGACATCTCCTCTGTCTCATGTTTAACTCCTTCTGAGTGAATATATACTTTAAACTTTTGTGATCAGTATATATTTCACACTTTACTCCATAAAAATGATGCCTCCAAATTTTTAAAGCGAAAACAAGAGCAGCTAATTCCAAATCATGTGTAGGGTAATTTATCTCATGAGTTTTCAATTGTCGTGAAGCATAACCAATTACCTGATCATTCTGCATTAGGACGCAACCAAGTCCTTTCAATGAAGCATCACTGTATATAACAAACTCACCATTCCTGGAAGGTAGTGCCAAAACAGGAGCATTCACCAATCTTCTTTTCAATTCCTGAAAACAATCATCACATTCTTTTTTCCAGATCAACTTAACACCCTTCCGAGTTAGCTTAGTCATTGGACTAGATAATCATGAAAAATTTCTAACAAACCTTCGGTAATAGCCTGCCAAACCAAGGAAACTACGAGTCTCAGTTACATTTGTGGGTCTTGGCTATTCTTCCACAACTTTTGTTTTTGCAGGATCAACAGTTATTCCATCTTTAGAAACAATATGACCAAAGAAAGAAATTTGTTGCAACCAAAACTCACACTTTCTGAATTTTCCATACAGTTTCTTTTCTTTTAAGGTTTTCAAGATAACCCTTAAATATCTTTCATGTTCCTCTTTACTTTTAGAAAACACCAAAATATCATCAATGAAAACCACCACAAACTTATCCAAGAACTCATGGAAAATTCTATTCATTAAGTCCATGAATACAGCAGGTGCATTGGTTAGCCCAAAAGGCATTACTACAAATTCATAATGGCCATATCTCGTAGGAAACGCGGACTTCGGAACATCTACCTCCTTTACCTTCGGCTCATGGTACCCCGATCTCAAGTCAATCTTTGAAAAAAACTGTGCTCCCTGGAGCTGATCAAACAAATCATCGATATGAGGCAAAGGATATTTGTTCTTAACAGTGATATTATTAAAGGCTCTATAATCAATGCAAAGTCTCATAGAACCATCTTTCTTTTTAACAAATAAAACAGGGGCACCCCATGGTGATGTGATAGGTCGAATGAAACCTTTCTCTAATAAATCTTGCAATTGCTTCTTCAACTCTAAATGTTCAATTTGAGCCATTCAATAAGGGGGTTTTGAAATTGGCTTAGCATCAGGAACTAAGTCAACAGTAAACTCAACTTCCCGATCTGGTATTATTCTAGGCAACTCATCAGGAAAAACATCAGGATACTCATTTACCACTGGCACATCATTAATCTGAACAGTTCCTTTATTTTCAACGATGTGTGCAAGGTAACATTCATTTCCATCTTTTACAAGTTTCTTGGCCTCTTGATAAGTTATCAGCAGTAAGGGTTAATTCTTGTACACAAACTGAAATTTTTTCTGAAAAGAAATTTCTTTAGCTCTACAATCAATCTTAGCATGGTAAATAGAGAGCCAATCCATACCCAGGATAACATCAAACTCTACTAGAGGTAGAACAATAAGGTTTTCAAGTAGGTTCTTTCCACAAATAAGGATAGGAAGATTCTAATAAATTCTTTTTGCCTCAACATTTCTCCTAGGTGTTTTTACCAAAAGTTTATGAGTCATTTCTTGAGATGGTATTCCCATTTTACTAGAAAAGTTTTCAGAGATGAAAGAATGTGTAGACCCCGAATCAAACAACACACTGGCATAATCTGAAAAAACAAACAAAGTACCTGATACAACTTCATTTGACGGCCCGACATCTGCTGAAGTAGTTGCAAAGGATTTCACCACCCCTTTCTGCTTGTAGTCTAACTGCTTCCCATCACTCAAGCTCTTTGTCGGACACTCATTTGCATAGTGACCCATCTCATTGCACTTATAACATTTCACTAACTGTAAATCAAATTTGGTCTTACCTTCACCTTGATCCTTTTCAGCGCAATCACGAGCCTATTGTCCCATCTTACCACGTCGGTAGCACTTTCCAGAATTCAGAAGACATTCCCCAGCATTCCTTTTGCCACATTTATCACAAACTGGAAACTTAGTTTTCTTACCATCAGACTTTTTTGAAAAATTCTTACCATTCTCCTACCACCTCGGTCTCTTCTTCTGTTGGATGTTATACAACAGTTGATCATCGGAAAACTCCATTTCCACCTTCTCAGCACATAGAACAAGCTTTTCATAACTTTTAAACTCACGAGAAGCTAATGACCTTCGATATTTTGGCTTTAATCCTGAGTAAAAACGATTGATTTTACTATCAAGGTCTCGGATAAAATTTGGAGCATACCTTGCCAATCGAGTGAACCATTCTTCATAGGTAGACACTGAGTCTTCCTCTTGCCTCAATTCCATGAATTTCATTTCCATCCTAAGTCGAACAAGCTTAGGAAAATACTTCTCAAGAAACATACCTTTCAATTCATCCCAGTCGAGAGCATCAATCTCATCAGCGTCCCTGATATTTTTAACCATCGACCACCACTGATCTGCCTCACCCTCCAAAAATTAAATAGCAAGACTAACCTTTTGATTCTCTAAACACCCCATGACATGGAAAATCTTCTCCAGTGCTTTAATCCACCCTTCAGCAAGCACAGGGTCATATGATCCTCTGAATGATGGGGGATGTTGCCTCATGAAATGTTCCACCACTGACATATTCCTCTGCGGTTGATCTGGCTGGTCTCGTGCATGGATACCACCGCCATTTATCGCTTGAGTCAACTGCGCCATTACTACAACAAACTATTCAGTTCCAATTCCAACCATCTCAGGATGCTGATTCGGAAGGTTATTTCCTTTTGCATGCCTTCCTAGCACTGCTTCCCTGTTTCCTCTGCGGAAAACCATTCTGAACAAACATGTCTTAGATGAAGTGACATGGTAATCTTCAAATGCTATATCACATCAATTTGACCATAAAAAAATATTTTTGGATAATCATTTAATATAATTATAACTCCTAAAGTTATCTAAACTGACCTTTGATACCAACTATAAGGCCCCAGCCTTAAACCTTACTTAATCTTGAGTTATTACAAGATTACACATTGAGGATCTTTTCGGGTTTAGAGTTTTTGAGAATTAGATCATAAAACTTGCATTACATTCCACATATAAGCAAAGTGGTTACATAAAGATAGTATTCTTCATTCCCATCAATGGAAACATATTTAAAATAAACATGGATTATTTCTTGACACTTCCTTAACACTATCATCATATCATGTACCTTTCTCTTGACCTGTGAAAAACATTTCAAAAAAACTTGGGATGAGCATAAAAAGATCAGTAAGGGATATAAAAATATGGAAAGGAAACATGGGTACATATATACAAAAGGATGAGATCTTACTTTACCCATAAAACGTAATCACTTTAACATACCTCATCAAATCATGAATAAATCATAGAAATCATAAGACATAAAGGTAACTTGAGGCATTCATAACATTCTTACATAGGGAGTAACCCTCTTGGGTACGTTTGGAATACCCATCACATTATATTCCCTAAATCTCTTCGGAGAAACCTTAATGTTTCACTCCATCACGTTACCCAATGCATTTTAGAGCTATATCGGGCTCACCCGCCCTTAGTTTATCACGGAACCACCAGTCATCATAATAATGCCCAAGAACCTCAACATAATCGTATCACAGAAAACATGCATAAAGGAAACATAACATTTCCACCTTTAAATCACAAGATATCAATACAACACATTGATATAAAAACATTATGAAAACCATTTTCAATAACAAAATAAAAGAAAAGTAAAACATGGTATTTATTTTTCTTTTAAAAAGAATGTATGGCTTGTAGAGGAAGCCGAAACTCAAATAATGGTCATGGCGGCGGAGAATTCATTGTCACCGCATACGTACGACAAAAACATTCCCTTTTGTCGTTTAGTAAAACGCCTCGTATAAAAAGATTCTTTTTGGATAAACATAAAAGTCAAAGGGGTTTATACACCATATAAAAGAAGGTTGTGTATAAAATAAAATATGCCTCAATGAAAGGAGATTGAGACGAAGTCTCATACCTCAGGTCCGACTTGACTCGATTGTTCTTTAATGTCCTGAATAATAAACTTGAGTTAATTTATAATTTCTTAAAAACCTTTTTTAAGTTCATTATTCCTTTTATATCACTTATTTCCATGTCATGAACACTATGTAATTATTTAAGTTAATAACGGTCGTTTTAACGATCATTGGTACTTGAGTGAAAAATAAACCCTTTATAATTACAAGTTGTTCATGTATCCATTATATCCAGAATTATAATCATGATGTATATATCATATATATCCAGTATATACATGAATTTATAATATTACATAATCATTTAAAGGTAAGAAATGAAAAGCACCGTTCATGGAGAAGGTAAGCCGTACGTACGCATGAACGCTACTTTCATTTCTATTTCGTATTTTATAGAATGGAATCATAATGATATAAAGGTATATTATATTTCCAGTATAATATCATATATAATATCATAGTTCCATCCTTTATACGTCCCACATATGGTATTTAACGAATCAAATCACTTTGAGGGGGCGGTCGTCCGCACTTCCTTAAATGAAGATATCGCGTTTACCCATAATGGAAACCATAAAGGTATGCCCAAAATGAAAAATACAGAAGCTTAAGTAAAACATAAACATATTATATATCATATATAAATATAGTGACATCTTAATGGACACCTTTGAAGGTGTTAAAATAATGTTGAACAATCATCGTTTCAGGAGGCATAAATTCACCATCCACGAAAACCGTATGTTCTTTAACCATTAGATGTAGGTGTGTGTAAGTGTAGTTTGAATCCTTATTATAAAAACATCCTAGTATATTGAATATAATTTAGTTGTTACAAAATAAATAAATAAAAAGAGTTTAGGGGGTTGGAGAAGCAAAATAAAACAAAAGGACTCAAGTGAAGACATTACCTTAAAATCGGGTAACTCCCTTTGGTTTGAGCTCAAAGGCTTCCATGGGAAGTCTTATGGCCAAAGTGAGTCTTCACGGAGTAATAGAGGGAAGTGGAGAGACAAAATGGGCAGGGGTTGGCCGAGCCAAAGGCTTTGGGAGTGTGGGTAAGGAGGTAGAGCTTGGGGCCTTTTATAAGAGGAGAGGAGGGGCACTCTTGGAAAGTAAAGAAATATTACTTTATTTGAAAATGAGTTTCGGATTTAAATGGTCCCACATTGATATAATTCAAGGATAAGGTGATAAGGGTTTGAAATCCACTCATCCAATAGGTTTTGGACATGTTTAGGTCTTAGATATTACATTATCTTTCCATTTTATTTAAATCGTTAAACAATGAGGTCATCGCTGCATCATCATGATGTCATAAATAATTTAATTTATTTAATGTCTAAAAATTATAAAAACAAATACTATGATGTAGGAAATATTTTTAGCTTTCCAATGACTATTTATAATCAAAAATCTGATTTTATAACCCCATGAAAAAATTGTTTTCGTAAAACATATTATGTTTGTGTCATTTTTACTTTTACATTAAATAAAAAGTTATTTATGTAATTTCCAAACCAAAGTGGCTCCATGGGGTCCCCAAGTTGACCCATGGCTTTTATTGGTCGGCACAGACACATCCAATAAGGTTAGGACATGTTTCTAGGTCATTTCATATTATTAAAGCATTATTTTTACCTTAAACTACACTAATTACCACTAATCGCGATTAAAAACATAATAAGTTACTATTCACCAAAAAATTATTTTAATCTCATTGAACCACATTTTACATCTTAATGACAACCATGTATGTCGGATTTTTGAAATTCAAAACACAAATGTTGCAAAATTTCATTTAAACGAAAAATCAGTTTCTTTAACTACCACTTAGTGATTTCACTATTCTTCAAAAATTGATGTTTTTCAGAAAAATACTAAAACATCACCCTAAGCTATATTTGAAATTTTTATTTCAAAAATGAAGTCTATTTTACAAATTTCAAAACATATAAGTCACATTAATTAATTTAATAATAAATTCCCGCTGTCATGACAAATAGCGTGTTTTTATGAAACAATAAGTATCAAAAGATTGACAGCAGTTTAAGTCCAATTTCAAAGTGAAATTGATTCCAATGACCACCATTGGATTAAATGGTAAAAATATATTCTAATTTCACTTCAAAACCAATTCAAAACATAATCTAATCATATAAATAAATTAGATTAAAAAACATTTTTGATGTAAAATGCAGTATTTTTCACTATTCATTAAAAAATGAACATTGTCAGAAAAATACAAAAAATTCACACAAAGTAAATTTTGATGTCGCAATCATAAAGAATAAGTTTATTTTGAAAAACATAGCTTATAAAATTGTCAAAAGATATATTTAAAAATGGTTTTCCATCAAAAGGTAGTAAAACAATCTTTTAAAAATATTAGTGTATTTCATGCTTAAGATTGGATTTATTTTCATTTAAGCCTCTAAAACACTATCTAATTCATTAATAGACATAGATAAAAATATCTATTATTCATTACTTACATGGGATGTTACATCCATCCCCCCTTTAGAAAATTGCATCCCCGCAATTTTTTTACTTATCGAATAAATGGGGGTACTTATCCCTCATTGCATTTTCAGATTCCCATGTTGCCTCTTCAATCATGTGGTTTTTTTAGAAAACCTTTACCTGGTGAATCACCTTATTCCATAACACTTGCTCCCTATGGTCAAGAATCTGGACCGGTTGTTTCTCATAAGATAGGTTCTCTTCCAGCTGAACTACCTCTGGACTCAAAACATGAGATGGATCTGGCATGTACTTCCTTAACATTGAAACGTGAAAAACATTGTGTACCTGAGATAAACTCGGAGGTAAATCCACTCGGTAAGAAACTGATCCAACTCTCTCCAGAATTTCATATGGTCCAATGAACCTTGGACTCAACTTTCCTTTCTTACCAAATCTCATCACACTTTTCCAAGGAGAAACCTTAAGAAAAACACGATCACCTATCTCGAAAGATAGATCCTTCCTCCGGTTATCCGCATAACTCTTCTGCCTGCTTTGAGCTGTTCTCATGTGATTCTGAATCAGCTGAACTTTTTCTGCCATCTCTTCTACCAATTCTGGTCCCATCAACTTCCTTTCACCCACTTCATCCCAGAAAGACGGAGTTCGACACCGCTTCCCATATAATGCCTGAAATGGTGCCATCTGTATACTGGAATGAAAAATGTTATTATATGAAAATTCAACCAAAGAATGATGTTGGTCCCAACTTCCCTGATAATCCATAGAGAAAGAACGTAGCATATCCTCCATGGTCTGAATTGTTCATTCTGACTGCCCATCTGATTGAGGATGAAAAGCTGTACTAAAATTTAATTCAGTACCCAACGACTTCTGAAGGCCATTACAAAATTTAGAAGTGAACCTCGGATCACGGTCAGATACAATGGATAGAGAAACTCCATGTAACCTGACTACCTCTTTAAGATACAAACGGGAAAGTTGATTCAGGGAAAAAGTATCTCGTATAGCAAGGAAATGAGCAGACTTGTTCAAGAGATCAACAATAACCCAGATTGCATTATTACCTTGAGATGTCTTCGGAAATCCCACAACAAAGTCCATGGATATATTCTCCCATTTCCACTCTGGCACTGGTAATGGCTGAAGCATCCCTTTCGGTAACTGCACCTCTTCTTTAACCTGGTGACAAGTCAAACACTTCACAGTAAAATCAGCAATATCTCTTTTCATTCCATCCCACCAGTAATACTCCCGATGATCTCTATACATCTTAGTACTGCCTCGATGAACTGAAAACGCAGAACTATGAGCTTCACAGAACAACTCTCTCTTCAACTATGAATCATAAGGCACACACAATCTCTTCCCAAATCTCAAAACACAATCATTATCGATGTTGAATTCAGGCAACTTACCTTTCTGAACCAGCTCTACCTTTTTCTGCAACTCACTGTCTTACTTCTGTGCTTGCTTGATTCAATCTGATAGAGATGATCTCACTGATACCTGAAACAAAACATAAGAACTTCCTGAACCAACAAATTCTATGCCAAAGTTCATAAAATCCTTAACCAAAGGATCACGTTCCAAATGCAACCTTGCTAAAGAAGCATTACTTTTTCGACTCAAAGCATCAGCCACTTTATTTTCTTTTCCCGGATGGTAATGAACTGTATAATCATAATCCTTGATTAATACTATCCATCTCCTCTGTCTCATGTCTAACTCCTTCTGAGTAAATATATACTTTAAACTTTTGTGATCAGTATATATTTCACACTTTACTCCATACAAATGATGCCTCCAAATTTTTAAAGCGAAAACAACAGCAGCTAATTCCAAATCATGTGTAGGGTAATTTACCTCATGAGTTTTCAACTGTCGTGAATCATAAGCAATTACTTGATCATTCTTCATTAGGATGCAACCAAGTCCTTTCAATGAAGCATCACTGTATATAACAAACTCACCATTCCTGGAAGGTAGTGCCAAAAATGGAACATTCACCAATCTTCTTTTCAATTCCTGAAAAAAATAATCACATTCTTTTGTCCAGATAAACTTAACACCCTTCCGAGTTAGCTTAGTCATTGGACTAGATAATCATGAAAAATTTCTAACAAACCTTCAGTAATAGCCTGCCAAACCAAGGAAGCTACGAATCTCGGTTACATTTTTTGGTCTTGGCCATTCTTCCACAACTTTTGTTTTTTGCAAGATCAACAACTATTCCATCTTTAAAAACAATATGACCAAGGAAAGAAATTTGGTGCAACCAAAACTCACACTTTCTGAATTTTCCATACAGTTTCTTTTCTTTTAAGGTTTGCAAGATAACCCTTAATTGTCTTTCATGCTCCTCTTTACATTTAGAAAATACCAAAATATCATCAATGAAAACCACCACAAACTTATCCAAGAACTCATGGAAAATTTTATTCATTAAGTCCATGAATACAGAAGGTGCATTGGTTATCCCAAAAGGCATTACTACAAATTCATAATGGCCATATCTCGTACGAAACACAGTCTTCGGAACATCTGCCTCCTTTACCTTCAGCTGATGGTACCCCAATCTCAAGTCAATCTTTGAAAAAAACTGAGCTCCCTGGAGCTGATCAAAAAAATTATCGATATGAGGCAAAGGATATTTGTTCTTAACAGTGATATTATTCAAGGATCTATAATCAATGCATAGTCTCATATAACCATCTTTCTTTTTAAAAAATAAAACAGGAGCACCCCATGGTGATGCTGCTAGGTCGAATGAAACCTTTCTCTAATAAATCATGCAATTGCTCCTTAAAATCTAAAAGTTGAATTTGAGCCATTCGATAAGGGGGTTTTGAAATTGGCTTAGCATCAGGAACTAAGTCAACAGTAAACTCAACTTCCCGATCTGGTATTATTCCAAGAAACTCATTAGGATAAACATCAAGAAACTCATTTACCACTGGCACATCATTAATATGAAGAGTTCCTTTATTTTAAACGATGTGTGCAAGGTAACATTCATTTCCATCTTTTACAAGTTTCTTGGCCTCTTGATAAGTTATCAACAGTAAGGGTTAATTCTTGTACACAAACTGAAAGACTTTCTTAAAAGAAACTTCTTTAGCTCTACAATCAATCTTAGCATGGTAAATAGAGAGCCAATCCATACCTAGGATAACATCAAACTCTACTAGAGGTAGAACAATAAGGTTTGCAAGTAGGTTCTTTCCACAGATAAGGATAGGAAGATTCTTATAAATTCTTTTTGCCTCAATATTTCCCCCAGGTGTTTTTACCAAAAGTTCAGGAGTCATTTCTTGAGATGGTATTCCCATTTTACTAGAAAAGTTTTCAGAGATGAAAGAATGTGTAGACCCCGAATCAAACAACACACTGGCATAATCTGAAAAAAAGCAAAGTACCTGATACAACTTCATTTGACGACCCGACATCTGCTGAAATAGTTGCAAAGGATTTCACAACCCCTTTTTTCTTGTATTTTAACTGCTTCCCATAACTCAAGCTCTTTTTCAGACACTCACTTGCATAGTGACCCATCTCATTGCACTTATAACATTTCACTAACTGTAAATCAAATTTGGTCTTACCTTCACCTTGATCCTTTTCAGCGCAATCATGAGCCTATATGTCCCATCTTACCACATCGGTAGCACTTTCCAGAATTTAGAAGACATTCCCAGCATGCCTTTTTCCACATTTATCACAAACTGGAAACTTAGTTTTCTTACCATCAGGCTTTTTTGAAGAATTATTACCTTTCTCCTGCTACCTCGTTCTCTTCTTCTGTTGGTTGTTATAGAACAGTTGATCATCGTCAAACTCCAATTCCACCTTCTCAGCACATC
The DNA here is from genome assembly GCA_963277665.1 of Viscum album. Lineage (NCBI taxonomy): Eukaryota > Viridiplantae > Streptophyta > Magnoliopsida > Santalales > Viscaceae > Viscum > Viscum album. Next base: position 2,004,419,413 of record OY728137.1, read on the forward strand.
GAACAAGCTTTTCATAAGTTTTAAACTCACGAGAAGCTAATGCCCTTCGATATTTTGGTTTTAATCCTGAGTAAAAATGATTGATTTTACTATCAAGGTCTCGGATAAAATTTGGAGCATACCTTGCCAATCGAGTGAACCTTTCTTCATAGGCAGCCATTGAGTCTTCCTCTTGCCTCAATTCCATGAATTGCTTTTCCATCCTAAGTTGAACAGCCTTAGGAAAATACTTCTCAAGAAACATACCTTTGAATTCATCCCAGTTGAGAGCATCAATCTCATCAGCGTCCCTGATATTTTTAACCATCGACCACCACTGATCTGCCTCACCCTCCAAACGGTAAATAGCAAGACTAACCTTTTGATTGTCTGAACACCCCATGACATCGAAAATCTTCTCCAGTGCTTTAATCCACCCTTCAGCTAGCACAGGGTCAGATGATCCTCTGAATGATGGGGGACGTTGCCTCATGAAATGTTCCACCACTGACATATTCCTCTGCGGTTGATCTGGCTGGTCTCGTGTATGGATACCACCGCCATTTATCGCTTGAGTCAACTGCGCCATTACTGCAACAAACTGTTCAGTTCCAATTCCGACCATCTCAGGATGCTGATTCAGAAGGTTATTTCCTTCTGCATGCCTTCCTAGCACTGCTTCCCTGTTTCCTCTACGGAAAAACATTCTGAACAAACATGTCTTAGATGAAGCGACATGGTAATCTTCAAATGCTATATCACTTCAATTTGACCATAAAAAAATATTTTTTGATAATCATTTAATATAATTATAACTCCTAACGTTATCTAAACTGACCTTTGATACCAACTATAAGGCCCCAGCCTTAAACCTTACTTAATCTTGAGTTATTACAAGATTACACATTGAGGATCTTTTCGGGTTTAGAGTTTTAGAGAATTAGATCATAAAACTTTCATTACATTCCACATATAAACAAAGTGGTTACATAAAGATAGTATTCTTCATTCCCATCAATGGAAACATATTTAAAATAAACATGGATTCTTTCTTGACACTTCCTTGACACTACCATCATATCATGTACCTTTCCCTTGACCTGTGAAAAAAATTTCAAAAAAACTTGGGATGAGCATAAAAAGCTCAGTAAGGGATATAAAAATATAGAAAGGAAACATGGGTACATATATACATAAGGATGAGATCATACTTTACCCATAAAACATAAGCACTTTAACATACCTCATCAAATCATGAATAAATCATAGAAATCATAAGACATAAAGGTAACTTGAGGCATTCATAACATTCTTACATAGAGAGTAACCCTCTTAGTTACGTTTGGAATACCCATCACAGTATATTCCCTAAATCTATTCGAAGAAACCTTAACGTTTCACTCCTTCGCGTTACCCAATGCATTGGAGAGCTATATCAGGATCACCCGCCCTTAGTTTATCATGGAACCACCCGTCTTCATAATAATGCCCAAGAACCTCAACATAATCGTATCACATAAAACATGCATAAAGGAAACATAACATTTCCACCTTTCAATCACAAGATATCAATACAACACATTGATATAAAAACATTATGAAAACCATTTTCAATAACAAAATAAAAGTAAAGTAAAACATGGTATTTATTTTTCTTTTAAAAAGAAGGCATGGCTTGTAGAGAAAGCTGAAACTCAAATAATGGTCACGGCGGCGGAGAAGTCGTTGTCGCCACATACGTACGACAAAAACATTCCATTTTGTTGTTTAGTAAAATTCTTCGTATAAAAAGATTCCTTTTGGATAAACATAAAAGTCAAAGGGGTTTATAAACCGTATAAAAGAAGGTTGTGTATAAAATAAAATATGCCTCAATGAAAGGAGATTGAGACGAAGTCCCATACCTCGGGTCCGACTTGACTCGATCGTTCTTTAATGTCCTGAATAATAAAGTTGAGTTAATTTATACTTTCTTAAGAACCTTTTTTAAGTTCATTATTTCTTTTTTATCACTTATTTCTATGTCATGAACTCTATGTAATTATTTAAGTTAATAACGGTGGTTTTAACGATCATTAGTACTTGAGTCAAAAATAAACCCTTTATAATTACAAGTTGTTCATGTATCCATTATGTCCAGAATTATAATCATGATTTATATATCATTTATATCCAGTATATACATGTATTTATAATATTACATAATCATTTAGAGGTAAGAAATGAAATGCACCGTTCATGGAGACGGTAAGCCGTACGTACGCATGAACGCTACTTTCATTTCTATTTCGTATTTTATAGAATGGAATCAAAATGATATAAAGGTATATTATAATTCCAGTATAATATCATATATAATATCATAGTTCCATCCTTTATACGTCCCACATATGGTATTTAACGAATCAAATCACTTTGAGGGGGCGGTCATCCGCACTTCCTTAAATGAAGATATCACGTTTACCCATAATGGAAACCATAAAGGTATGTCCAAAATGAAAAATACATAAGCTTAAGTAAACAATAAACATATTATATATCATATATAAATATAGGTACATCTTAATGGCCACCTTTGAAGGTGTTAAAATAATGTTGAACAATCATCGTTTCGGGAGGCATAAATTCACCATCCACAGAAACCGTATGTTCTTTAACCATTAGATGTAGGTGTGTGTAAGTGTAGCTTGAATCCTTCTTATAAAAACATCCTAGTATATTGAAGATACTAGAGTTGTTACAAAATAAATAAATAAAAAGAGTTTAAGGGGTTGGAGAAGCAAAATAAAACAAAAGGACTCAAGTGAAGACATTACTTAAAAATCGGGTAACTCCCTTTGGTTTGAGCTCAAAGGCTTCCTTGGGAAGTCTTCTGCCCAATGTGAGGCTTCAAGGAGTAATAGAGGGAAGTTGAGAGACAAAATGGGCAGGGGTTGTCCGAGCCAAAGGATTTGTGAGTGTGGGTAAGGAGGTAGAGATGGGGGCCTTTTATAAGAGGAGAGGAGGGGCACTCTTGGAATGTAAAGAAATATTACTTTATTTGAAAATGATTTTCGGATTTAAATGGTCCCAAATTGATATAATTAGAGGCTAAGGTGATAAGGGTTCGAAATCCACTCATCCAATAGGTTTTGGACATGTGTAGGTCTTAGATATTACATTATCTTTCCATTTTATTTAAATCATTAAATAATGAGGTCATCGCTGCATCATCATGATGTCATAAATAATTTAATTTATTTAATTTCCAAAATTATAAAAAAACTACTATGATGTAGGAAATATTTTTATATTTCAAATGAATAATTATAATCAAAAATTTGATCTTTAAACCCCATGTAAAAATTGTTTTCGTAAAACATATTATGTTTGTGTCATTTTTACTTTTACATTAAATAAAAAGTTATTTATGTCATTTCCCAACCAAAGTGGCTCCATGGGGTCCCCAAGTTGACCCATGGCTTGTATTGGTCGGCCATGACACATCCAATTAGTTTAGGACATGTGTCTCAGTCATTTAATATTATTAAAGAATTATTTTTACCTTAAACTACACTGATTACCACTAATCGCGATTAAAAACATAATAAGTTACTATTCACCAAAAAATTATTTTAATATCATTGAACCACATTTTACTTCTTAATGACAACCATTTATGTCGGATTTTGGAAATTCAAAACAAAAAGGTGGCAAAATTTCATTTAAACAAAAAATTAGTTTCTTTAACTACCACTTAGTGATTTCACTATTCATCAAAAATTGAAGTTTTTCAGAAAAATACCAAAACTTCACCCTAAGATATATTTGAAATTTTGAATTCAAAAATGAAGTCTATTTTAAAAAATTCAAAACATATAATTCACATTAATTATTTTAACAATTAATTCACTCTGTCATGAGAAATAGCGTGTTTTTATGAAACAATAAGTATCAAAAGATTGACACCAGTTTAAGTCCAATTTCAAAGTGAAATTGATTCCAATGACCACCATTGGATTAAATGGTAAAGATATATTCTAATTTCACTTCAAAACCAATTCAAAACATAATCTAATCATATAAATAAATTAGATTAAAAAATAGTTTTGATGTAAAATGCAGTATTTTTCACTATTCATTAAAAAATGAACATTGTTAGAAAAATACTAAAAATTCACACAAAGTAAATTTTGATGTCCCAATCATAAAGAATAAGTTTATTTTGACAAACATAGCTTATAAAATTGTCAAAAGATAGATTTAAAAATGGTTTGCCATCAGAAGGCAGTAAAACAATCTTTTAAAAATATTAGTGTATTCCATGATTAAGATCGGATTTATTTTCATTTTAAGCCTCTAAAACACTATATAATTCATTAATAGACATAGATAAAAATATCTATTATTAATTAATTACTTGGGATGTTACAATAAGAGTATTTTCATACTCAACTTGGCTTTTACCATTGAAGGAGATGTGTTACATTAGTTTCCACTTGGATTGATTTTGGTTAGCCAATAAATTTTTTTATAAAACATTTCATGATATTATTGTGTGTTTTTAAATACCTTATCATGAGATTATATGTATAAGTGATACCCATTTTGGGTTTCACAATAAGTTTCCAATTGATTCCAGGTTTTGAATAAAAATTTGATTCATATGGATTTCAAATTATGATTTCTAAATTGAGAGTTCATGCATTCCAAGTGTTTTATAAAATTATTTTTTGGTTATTTAAATAGAAATTGGTATTTTAAAGGGGTTATTAGAACTTATTGTTTCTTCATAGAAAGAATCTTATAATTTTAAAGATTTTTTTTCTCATGAAATGGGTGTGATAACGCATGTGAAATTATTTTTATGGATTTCAATCCTTCATGATCATTTTACGAGATATATGGTATAATATTGATTTCCAAATGGATTTTAATGTTCGTTCTTATGAATTAGATTTATGGAATGTTTTGAAATGATATTTAAAATGATGAGAAGAGTATTGTAATTACAATATAATTTGAAAAGACCCATTCTTTCTTTTTATAAATGAATTTTTTATGATTGTGAGGCCCTCATGTGAGCCCCTTGTTACTTATTTGATGTAATTATATATTTTATCCACGAAAGGGATTTTTATATCGTTTGATTGTTATGTAATTATTTTACATGGATGAAATAAAGAGTTCTATTTCTTGATAGTGTGTAGGACGTGAGATGAGGTTTATTTATGTTACTCTTCTTATTTCTGATTTATGTGATTCCCCCATTCCTTATTGCTAACTAAAATACATTAATTGATATCATGGGAATGTATGTATCTATAAAGGAGGTTCAGATGCATGATACACTATTTTGGTTTGCGTAAAGTATTTAGTTCCCATGAGATTTGTTCTCTATGAGGTGTTATTTATATAGTGTTTGGTGAAACTGAAACTGAATCCAAGATAGTTGTTCAAATTTCACATAGGGTCCCAATGTGTAATCTAATGAACTGATTCTTATACCATTCACATTAGATAATATAGAGTTATCCATTATTATTAGTACCGTTTTGGTATTATTTAAATAATATCATGTCATGCCTTGTTTGTATCCCATAGTCCTTATTTGATCCCATCGAACCTTTATTTTTTGATTTCATTTTTATTTTTCATCTGTGATAACCTGGTTCGTATGATGGTTGATTTCATTTCGAAAAATGTTTTTTTACTTCAATTGTTTTCTAAATGATTTTAATGTTTGGTTTATAAAGTGAAGTGGTAATTGTATTCTAAATGGAATTGTGGAAACGAATTTAGGGAAAGTGGAAAAAAATGGTTGGATATAGATTCTTTTATTTCAAAATCCATATTTTTAGGGTTTGAAGTAAAATTTTAATGAAAAGCATTTGTTCAAATTCTAGAGTTGATAATTTTATTTTTATAATAGATATTCTTCATTTTTATAAATTATTTTTTTGGTGGTTTAAGAAAGAAATCTTATAAAGTGTGTTAATAATTTAGATTATGACCACTTATTTTAATGTGATTCTTTAATATATTACATTTAAACTAGTATTTATGAGCTATTTTATTAACTATATTTCTGAGAAGCCTTGGTGATATCCTACCTGCAATGTTTATCTCACAGCCTGTATATTCAACAGTGTATGGGTGTGTATATAGATATTCTATTTTATTCTATGTTTCGTTGTCTTAATTTAAATTTAAATTTTGATCTCATCCCATTTTTAGATGTGCGGAGGGGTGAGTTACCATGGCCCAGGATGGGATATTCGACCAGTGGCATGGGTTTCCATATTTTTATTTTTAGAACGAGGTTCTATTAACCATTTCAGTTAGTTGTTGTATTTATTTTTGGATTCCTCTTATTCGTACATTATTATATATGATTTATGGTATATTTTTTATAAATATATCTTGTTTTTTATTTCCAATTTTCCATTTTTATATTGATTATTATTTCATTTCTATTTATTTACTATTCATATATGTCTAATGTTTGCATATGTCATGTAGGATTATCAAAAGTCTCCATTAATGGATTATTTTATTAATTGAGGGTGAAACAGTTCCCAAGTGCATATTATTGAGTCCCAAAAAATATTTTACCACCAATGGAGATTAATAAAACTATTTTAGTCTAGTTGTGTGCTGACTCAGGTGACATGGTAGGTCAGTCCTTGCCAGTTCATTAGAAAGAACCACATTTCTAACTCAAGGGTTAATGTTAAATGTGAATATACATTATTAATGTTTATTTTTTATACTATCATGAATATATGTTATGAATTGTGTAATAAATATTTTATTAGAGGGTTGGGAAGAGTTATATAGTCCTCTATTACATTGGTTAATGCTTCATCTCTATAGTTACTATGTGTGTGACATGATTATGACATAAAGGTATTGGTGAGTAGCAATACCATATAAATAATTATAATAATATTGTATTTGTAGGTAGATATTCCATCCAAGGAATTATTATATCATGGTATTAGTCTAATGTATACCCATAAATCAATTAATATATAATGTTTTTGGTGGGTAGGATTTCCATCACATGCATTACGATATCGTGATATTAGTGAGTAGATTTACGATCATAAAAATTTAGATACCACGACTTTGGTGAGTAGACTTATCATCTTATGTGTTGAGAAAAATATTATGTTATTCTGTTTTATATACAGTACATATATGCCAAGATTTCATATGTATCATGATTTCCATATATATATAATTTTACTTATGTATAATAATACTTATTTTATTATGACATTTTTGGAGGAATCTTCCTAGACACGCTACTATGCTTATTATTATAATTATTTTTTATATTAGGAAACCAATTTTATTATGTTATCCTAGTTCCGAAGGAAATAAATAATATTTTAGATGATCGTCAGACTACGAAATAATTGATATATCCAAGAGGTGATAATATAGAATCTAGTGTGTTAATTTTCATTTATTTGTTTCTTAATTCCATAATTCACGAAATATAAATATTATAATAAGTGTTTAAATGTAATGGGTTTTAGGTTATATAATTATTTTATAAACGTAAAGCACTAAATATAGGAGTGTTGGTCTAGGATTCTCTACTCATGTCAGAGAAATTTTTAAATACTTTTGTGAATTATGATATAAAACCTTGGATAAAAACCTATTTATAACATAATATCGTAAAAGTATATTGTTATAATTTCAAATTCAAATTTTTGGAGTGTATCTCATTTTTTTATTTAATTTATAAGATGGAAATGGAAAGGATATGTGCTAATAGAAATTCCTAATGTAGAGATAATGGTCAATGTGATGATTATTTTATTATTCAATCAATCTTCATGGATTTTAATATTGAAAAAATCATGTATATATTAATAAAAATGAATTAGGTTATACCTAATAACCATAACCATATAGTGATTCTTTCATATGAATGACCTAAACATCAAAACATTAATCAATTTATTAGGCAATGAACCCCATCCTTTAGTCAGCTCAATGATTCACTTATAACAACCTACATCTATATGAGGTATGAATTCATTTGAATTTTTTGCAAACCTTATGTATTTAAATAAACCAAGTGTGTTTGAGGTTTTTGTGGGGGTTATGGGTTCCTTTTTGAGAATACAATATGGGTAATGGGGTATTTATCCATTAACAAATGACAATGAGTACACAATGGATAGGTATAGGGTATCCTATGGGTGAGTCTATATAGATTGGATCTATAGGTGGGTTGCTGGTGACATAGTGACCTTGTATTAGGTACCTAGTGGGGTACCTTGTACATGATGATATGTAATTGGGTATATACATTTATTTATTTTTTTAAAATTTTAAATAAGTTAATGAATTTATTATCCTAGATAAGTGGTTTCTACTCAATTTTTTATGGATTATGCTCAAACTCCCCTCTCCAATTCCTCTTTCTATTCCATTTAGAATACTGATCCCCTACTATTTCTGTAACAACCCGAACAGTCATAAATAAAATTTCAATTTTGATATAATTAAATTTATTATTATGTAATATGGTTACAGAAAACAAATTAACTTGTTTGGTTTTAATATATCATATCATATTTAAATGGTCGTTATGCATATCTACAATTTATGCAATAGCCTTTGGATAGTGGTCACACTATTTGTATAAATATTGGGTTTAAAAAAAATCTAATTGACATAGATAAAGGAAGTGATGACCTCAACTAGTAAGATCATACACTATGAATCCCATTTATCATAGCTTATGAGAAAGATAGAATAATTGGGATTTTCCATTGACCAAGACCAAGCTAAGATCGGACAACTTAAATAAGAGAGAAACTAGTTACAATATATGTTCAAGATCATTGAAATAATATCCCAAACCATGTACACTAAACCAACCCATAAAAGGCACATTTTCTCCTGCTAGTCATCCAAAAGACCCAGGATCAAAATTGGGTGGTGGAAAATTTTCGGGGTACTATAGCAGCACTGTAGTAGGCACTGTATCAGGAACTATTTGGTACTATAACATCTAGAACTATTCACCCGATTTGGGACTTCGGGCCACCGGTTTGGACCTATGGGTCTTAGGGCCTTCGGGTCATAAAAGGCCTTCAGGACTTAGGGTCTTCAGGTTATAGAGACCATAGAGTCTCCCAGTTCACACAGAGCATGCCTCAAAAAAGGAGTAGATAAAAAAAGAGTAGAAAACAGTAGAAGAAGAAGTAAGTAGATTGGAAGAATGAGAGGGTATGACAACCACCATTGGGACCAAGCAGCATGCCACTTTGTATGGGGAAATTCTATACGATCAGAAATGCAAGGTGGGGATCTTGGTGACAATAATGCAGAAGCTGGGGTGGGGAAGTTCTAGTGGGTTGGCCCTATGGTTCATGTAATGGGCATAGTATGCCTTTGGGATTTTGAGTCAGGTATTGTCCTTTGGGTTGTGTCGAGCCTTGTGCCTTGGTCCAATGGGTCATGTACGGGTTCCCCTTAAACCCTTAAATGTTGGATTATCCATAATAAAATAAAAAATAATGGCTTTGGTCCATTCAATCTATAAATAATTTTAGTTTCAATACAATAAAACCCAAATCATATTTTAGGGTAATAATCAAATCCAATTAAAGAATTAATTTTGGTGAAATAATGGTTTTTTAAAATAAATAATATTTTAATAAAATACCCTTATTAAACATATCTAATTAAATATAAATTATCTTGTAATTTTTATGAAGTCAAATGTTATTTTTATATGTGTTCAAAACAATATTATTGTAAAGAAACCCAACATTTCTCAATAAATGTCGATTTTTATTTTAAAACTAAAACTAAAAATATTTATAAAAATATTTATATAAAATGAATATTATTTTTTGAAAAATAATTTCAAAATTATCCAATGTTGAATTTTTCATCATTTTCTAAGATAAAAAAAATTCGGGTAAAAATTAAATACCATATAAATATAGTTATGTATTATGATAGCCTAATGACCCAACAATGATGTAATAAATACTAAGAATGGGATCCAAGACAAAATATATTTTTTATATTTAAAATATTGAGATTTTAATTTTATTTTATTAATTTTATAATGCCATTTATAATCCTCTCAAACTTCTAATATATTTAAGGTTTTAAAATTATTTATTTAAGATTATGCCTCTCCTCTGAATGAGAAAGGGAATTATTTTATTAAATTCATACCTTGGACTTATAAAATAATGAAAAAACTGTCATTTGGTGGAAACCACGGTCAAAAACCATTGGATAGTTTTTTGTGTTAATTATTTTATAAAATAGAGGTCAAACTCCATGTTTGAGAAATAATAAAGAAATCCTCAAATTTTCCAATATAAACCCACCCATGATCCCATTAATCTTCACTAAAAATAATTGGATCACATAATTACTCTTATATCCCTTCTATATAATCGTCCCAAGGTTTCCCAAGCTCTCAATAAGGCCATCCTAAGCATTTGGAGTCACACACTCAAGTAAGGGATCCTCAAATTACCTTCTTTATTCAATTTTCATTATTATCTTATGCCTTATATTTCAAATGTAATTTTTTAGGATATATATTTAGATGTGACTATTATTTCCTATATGATTTAAAAATAATGAGAGACCCCTTTATCTCTAATCAACCCATTTTATGAATTATTAAGTGACGTCATTATGAAATCAAAATTTCACTGTGATTTTCCTTGCCAAATCAATTTTGTAGTGAGTACCATACCCATTTCCTATCAAAGGGTGTTCACATTCATAAACATATAAATCAGTGAATTGTGATTTTAATGTATTTATTCTAAACTCCATGATTTTTTTAATACAATATTATGATGAATGAATCCATTTTTTTTGATATATGAGGCACACTTAAGCCTGAGAGTGAGATGAATGCGATGGGATCACCAAGAATTATATAGATCTCTAATGCATTGGGTAATGTTTAGTCTCAAAAGACGTCATGTTGGGACCTAGTGCTAACCTAATTCCTTAATAGGCCTTTTTTAATGATTAAATCTTCGATGTTATACCTGGACTATGTTTATGATGCAGTGTTTTATGTTGCTTCCACATTTCTGATGTTTCATTTATGATTGTCATTATATGTCTTGTCTCATTGTTCATGTTAATTATTATCACTAATTTATTCATATTTCATACCTTGTATTAATTTATTAATTTATTCCATGTTTATCCTATTACTAGTCTTTTTTGTCTCACCCCTATTTTATGTATGACACTAGGTTATCCCATGCATTTTAAGTATGATCATGTTAAGGAAGTTTTCAATAATGATTATATGTCTCCGGTTTTAAATTATTATCTAATGTGCCTAATTCTAAAACAAAATAGACTAATCAATATTCTAGGTTGTATTATGTATAATATTATGTAATAAATCATGAACTAAAGTGTAATAATTTGTAGGGTGGTAAATATTTCTTTCTAGTTTTACACGTTGTTAGTCCCAGTTAGTTGCATTCGGTAAGGCTTTGACCCCCATTTTATATATTATTTGTTTATTTTGAGATTTAAGTATTTTTTGTTGTTTCTAGAATCATTTTTTACTTTTTTTTTTATATTTAATTATATCATTAAATTGGATCTATTTCATTCGAAGTTTCTCATCATACTAGATTCCACTATATTGAGGCAGGTGGTCCCAAACTAATTCCTATGGTTTTCACTCATTTCATTTGATGTGTGATACAAAATCTCAGCACCAATGTGTGATTGACCCTAAATTAATTTGAATTGTTTTACCTTGACCAAATTGAGCTAGATAACAATGATTAGGTCCATTTAGGAAACTTTATTTCCTATGATTTGGTGAGATGTATATTAATAGCTAGGCCCTTGATGTAAAACTTTATAGACTATTACACTTGCACCCTATAGAGGTTCTGTTGAGTTAGGTGATGATACAATGCACCAAGATTGATTTCTTTTTACTAGATGGACATATTATATGGTTGTAATTGAAATTTCTTGGTGTGTGTCTTGGGAATGTGGAACTTATTAGTAGACCTATAGTCGTTGACTAGTTAAATTGAACACAACTGAGTGATTTTCCCCTTTAGCTAGTGGAATGAGGTGGGTAGTATCTTAGTTTTGTTTATAAAAAAATTCAATTGCATGAATACCATCCTAGTTATCATTTAAAATGAACTGGGTGATATTCCAACTTTAATTATGAATTTTTTACATAGTGATATTGAAATACTACCATGATTTATTTTCTTATTTGGAGAATATTTTTGGATGGTATTACATTGATATTTATGATTGGTTATGTGGGGGAATACATTCCCATTTTTGATATGTTGTACATGTTATATGATTTTATTCCATCTTGTTTGTGTATTTATGACAGGGATGCTATGCACATGATGTTGACATGTAATATTGACCCATGGCCATTTAGATATGTTGACATACACTAAGCTCAACATGATGTGGATTGAATATAGGATATAATTCCCATGTAACACTTATATTGATGGGGGTGGGATACAATTCCCTAGAATCATTTATTTCCCATAGAAGTTTGATATTCCACTAAATGAAGATAATTTATAGGGGGGACATGATTACCATATGAGTTTCAATGATTTTGGGATGTGATTTCCTTGTTATTACATTATGTCTTATAGAACTAGGAATGTCATTAACACTTGAGGGTCACCATGGATAGGGAGGTTGTACCCTCTCTTTGTTATATAGGTTTTTCATGATTCATTATCATATATGTTAACACAATCGTTCTATGTACATGGAGATTACTGCTTTTAAAGGATGTGTTTTCCATTTATCGAGGCTTATGTTACTATAGGGACATTATTACCTTGTATTTGGATGTTTTATTGGAAAATAACTCTAATCTGTTAGTCATTATCTCATGATAGAACACTATGGCCATTAAATATTTATTGGGATGATTTTTCTAGTTGTTTATTATTTTATATATTCACAGAAACCAAGGAATTAGGTAAATTAATTATGGGTGCACCCAATTTCCTCTGTTGCAACCACATTTTTGACATAAGTATGGTTATTTCCATTTCTTATTTACATTATTTATGATTATGCCACATTGTACATGAAATTTTGTTAATTGATATATTTAGTGACACCTTTGGCGGTAGATTACTACGTTGTAATCACCCAATATTTGAGTACCTTTCTACAAGAGTATACTTTTTAGTTCATGATACAGGTATAGGAAAGGGCCCTGTAGTTTATTATTGAGCTATAATACCTAATAATATCTAGAATTTTGAATCAAGAAAAACATAATATCTATATTTCAATTTATTTTATCCATTTTTACTTTTGGGTTATATATAAATGATATGATTATGGGAGAACATAAATATATCTTATATGACCATCTGTAATTACTACTACACATTTTGTTATAGAAAGGGGGTTGATGTTTATTTGTTGATGGCATGTTTTTATGATTCCTTTATTTTCTACCATTTTATCCAGATGATTATTTAAATATTTTTTGTACTATGATTATTGAAATTTATTTCTATGATGGTATAATATCCCTAATTTACTCACTAATTCTTACTATGATTAGAAAACCACTAGTATACAAGGACTTACACTTGAAGTATTTAGTACTCAGTTTTTTCCCACTGTATTAAAATAATACTAGAGACACTAAAAATTGGTTATATATCCTTGTTTCTATTCTTTTTATTAATATATTGGGTATGGTAAGCTTAAGATAATTTTTCATTAGAATCTAAGATGGAACATCTGCCAGGGAATTACTAACCCATGTATTGAGAAAGTTTATATTACTCAGGATGAGACTTTTTTATTAGTATTCTATTATAATATTAGGTTGATTCGACCTAAAATTTGATTCATTATGATGCTGGTTTATGAATTATTTTGTTACCATTATCTCAAGGATTCAAGGGAGGATGCATTCTTGAATTATTTTATAAATATAGTATTCACATGACATTCATGGGATTTCCTATGTTTGAGTACATTAATTCAGATATAAAGCATGGTTATTGAATTTGTTAGAAACAAATTGTATTATTGTATCATATATATCATAATAGTTGAACTCAATTTAACCACACTAGCATTATGTTATTTTATTATTAAATTGAGTAGGCTATCCCCCTATGTACATAAATCTACTCTTGATATTAAGTGGGTATCTAGGGATAGAGAGCACACCTAAGATTATGTGGGACCCCTAGGATGCTAGTGCCTGTTTATAACATATAGGGAATCATTTAATATTACTACATATCCTATTTTTTAAATTTAGACATGTTATATAAGTGTTTTCAAGCAATAAGTTTGGCAGTGGTGCCATGCCAGCAAGATGGCCACCATGTAGAATATACACTAAAATGGAATATCATATTATATGATATCCCATATCACATAAAAAACTACATGAATATGAATTATGAAATGATTAACGAGACATTTATACTAACATATCCTTAAGTAGAAGCTTGATATTATGATATCAATTGCATGAATCACTATAAAATCTTGCTTCAGTTTATTTTTGGTTATAAATTGATTTAATTAATTTACAAATGACTAAACAAAATAATCATTTGAAGAGTTCGAAAGGCTATGTATATTAATTAATGTATTTAATTAATGGATATATCTAAATGGAAGTATGACATGTGTTTCTATGAAATATAAATTGATGATCTAGTGTTGTGAATACATTCATTAAATGAAGAGAGTCTATACAAATAATGTGTTACCTTAGGGAGAGACTACCCATGATGCATGATTGAAAATACAAAAGGTAACAAAACCCTTTTTTTGTTAAAGATCCTCTTACAATGAATAAGGATTCACAAGATGGTGTAATCCCTTAGAGGAAAGAGGTTTTTTCCTGTTACCTTGATATCCCTCAATGATATCACATAGAATAATAGAGGATAAAATTTAAAATAGTTTACTTAGAAACGTTTTTTATTCTACATTATTTCATATCGATACCATTGAATACATATTGGTAATTTATTAGGTATCAATCATTCCCAATATTCATTGGACGAAAACCAAAAACCCATTAGTGCTATAAGATCATTATTCTTCAATTTATCAACATGTTTTTCTTGCAATTATTCAATGAACTTATCTATCATAATTTATTTGAAAACATATCATAAAATATTATATATTGAATTTTTAATATTTTTTTCATAGTGTATGAATGTATTATATTATAGGGTACGTTATAATAGAATCTAATAGATTTGAATTACATTGTAGGGTATAATATATTTTTTCCTAAAATATTACTAATACTCATATATCTGAAAATCTTCCCATCATAATGTATATATGATATCATGTATATCATTAAATATGATTGGACCCTTATGGCATATCCAATAATAAGTGGTGATATCGAGAAGTAATTTTATTTTTTATATCACATAATATGATTTGGTGTGTAAGAGTCAACATGGTTACCCTTACTTATGAATCAAAATTTATGACTGATAATTCCCAATATTAATCATAAAATACAATATATGTAGACATAAAAAATATAATATATGGATAAATTTACTCATGGTTTGTTAAATATTTAAAAATTATTTGTGTTACCCATTATTGAACGAACTTTTAAATACTTAAATTAAATATTAAAAGTATATATTTGAATCAAATGTTTTAGAAAATAAATACAATGTATATTTATTATTTATTCCTTTAGAATATTCATTTTTATAATTTTTTTATAAAACATGAATATTGTATGTAGTTAATTTATAGGAAAAATTTCTTCTATAGATTTTTATTCCATCCATTACATGATAGGTAAGACTATATAAGATCTTTTTTTTTCATTTAACTTTACCTTAATTTGTAATTACATTTATTTTCTTGAATTTATTTGATAAATTTAATTTTTTCACATTATGTTTTTGATTTGTGATGAATTTTATTCTCTATTAAGTATTGTTTCTCTAGGGATCTAGACTTTGGGTAATAATTCTCATTTTTCTAGAGGCTTATTCCTAATTTTATAAAGGTGGGGATTTTTTATCTATCATTTTGAAATTACTGATGTCAAAATTAAAAATCTCATATAATTCTAAATTGTTACATGAAGAGTTTATATACCATATGTATATGATGAATTTGAATATTTAGGAATATGGTTGATTTCTATTTTTGGGTTAGTAACAAAAAATTTGTTGTGTAAAGGGTTGCACATTAATATGGTGTGAGAATATTAATTTGGTTGAAGGATAGGGATTTGGAAACTAAATCATTAGAATAATGTATAAATAAATGAATAAAGCAGAAGATAATAAAGATTAAATATAATAAAATAATTTTTAATTTAATATGTATAGTATGTATATTAATTTAGTGAAACCTTTTAAAGGAAACACCCCAAATATTTAATGTACAATTCTTTACAAAGAAAACACATGTCAAGAACTTGATCATCTGATTAGGGAGGTTCTACCAAAGAATGATTCCCATGTGTTATATGGTGTAAGGTATGCTGTAAATGAGTAATTCTATAAGTTAGGTAACCAATTCACACTTTTCATTTTGGATGACACATATCTGGGAAACCCTAAGTGTTGAGATATTAATAGAATTGTGTTGAGTTTTTTCCATAAGATGTTGTGGGTAAAGTGTTTTCCACTCAACCATCCAAGAGTCAAAACAGTTATGATTGGGGTGATTACCTACCCAAATAAGTTACCCATTATAGTAGCTCCAAATGGAACCCATTATTAAGTAAAATATGGATCTTGGATCACTAAATGGATATAATGTATGGGGTGATAATTTTTTTGTGGGATTACTTTCATTAAAATTCCTTGAAGAAACATTATAAAACTTGTTACTCAATAATTGACATGTCTTTATTATAGACTATACAATTCCTAATGTTAATAAATTTGATATATATTCTTGTTATGTCCAATAAAACAATGAATAGTTTGTTTCTATGATTCATATGTGTTTTAAAAAAATAACCATTCTAATAATCTATATGTGAATGTTATAGAGATCAATCTCTTTTACTCTAACTAATGGGTATTGGATACCAAGTATGCATCACACATTATTTCTGATAAAAACATAAATAATGATAATAGAGAGTTTAACAAGTGATAATTAGATATTCATGTTGATAATTAATCAATATTTACAACATTTTATGTTGAAACTTAAAACTTAATCCTACCCAGTGGATTAGTTCAAAAACTAGAGAACTGTTATCATGTTCCTTTCATAAACCTAAATTTTAATTATGTATCTTATTTAGAAAATATTATATTATCATTCATTTTTATGAATAGGAGTTATTATATATATGAGAATTAAATATTTTATGTAATTTTACATATGGTAAATGTTTTATAAATTCTAGATTTGGATTAACATATTTGTAACATTTATAATAATATGTTCAGAGTGAATTTTAATCCCCCAAATATATTGTATTATGTCCATTGACATATAAATGTGCAATGCATTAAAATAATCAAAAGGGATAGTTTTATGGACTCATTTTATGAAGAATCATTTGATACATGAAAAAATTGTTTATTTAGAAATATATCTAAAACACCCCTTAGAGGAATGGTTGAAAGGGATAGTGGATTCTAGGATCTCATACATGCTGATATATAAATAACAATGAGTATATAAATAAGTAGTGGTTTTTGAAATTTTGTTACCTATACTGATGATTTTAGTTAGTGTGGTTATATTTTTACGATGATACATAAGAATGAAACATTTTAAAAGTTCAAATAGATTCATATTGAAGTACCTAATCAACTAGAGAAAAGTATTATGTTTCTCTAATTAGACTAGGGCAATGAATACTTGGTCTAAGAATTAAATTAACATATGGGATATTTTATAATTATTCTATAACTCTCTATTAATAGAGCTCCATAGTAGAATGATGTTCCTAAGTGGAACAATTGTACACTTTGGTATCTATTTTGATCGATGATGAGTCAATTTGACCTTCCTATTTCATACTGGGGTTATTATTAATAAAATGTTGCATTACCACATAGTAGTATTCCATCTATGGCATCATAAAATATACCATATAAAATATATACTGGAAATGGACTAATATATCTTTTATGAGGATTTGGGGTTGTGTAAGATGAACTATATGTTTCAATTCTAAAAAACTCACCTTAAATCAGATAAGTTCTTATTTGTTGGGTATCCTATGCAAACTAAGATATATTATTTTTATAATCTTACTGAACAAGTGTATATAGACTGACTTTTTTACATGACCATAAAAGGAATTTATCAATTATATATTTAGTGGGAAAAAATTTAGACTTTGAGAAGTTCAAGACGAACAAACAATAAGTGTTCCTAGAAAAAAATTTGAGCCAATTCTGTAATTATTTTTAGAAGAAGAACCAACTCAAGTTGCATAAGAACCTTCACATTTTGGTGGAATTCATTAGGGTCCAAATAGATATTGATTTATTGTATAAATTGATGAAGAAGAAATATTTATAAGATATGAACCAACTATATAATAAGAGGATATTATGTGTTAAAATTTCAAGAAAATTTTAAAATCCATGGAGTAAAAAATAAAACTCCATGTATACTAGCTATGAATTTTTGGACCCGGATGACACTGAATGAGTTCCCTGAGCCTGGGGGGCTACATCACCTCAATTGCATCTCCCCGAACGCCAAAGCCTACATACTAGTAGTAAGGGCCCATATTGTGTTTGTGGGAAGATTATTCCCTCATTACCAATATGTATCATAGAAGATGGATGTAAACATAGGTAAATAGTGGAAGAAATATAGTAAATAGAAGGAACAATGGAAAATAGGGACAATACATTCAATAACTGAACAACTGGAATAGCATTCAAAAACTAATGATTTTGCATGTTACTAGAAAAATAAAAAACATGGATAAAAGATAGCAGGAATAAAATGTTCCACATAAGTATAAATGAAATCAAATACTATCACAAGCATCATGAGCTCTGTTTCAGTCATCTTCTATCAAGCTCTATCCAAAACAACAAGCAATCAAGTGTTTGAAGCCCTATACATCCCTTTATCAACACCTTTAGTCATGTAATCTACTCCGAGTACTGAACTGCACCTATAGAGGGTGTGATATAAATCTCAGTGGGCCACCACTAATATTTTCTATAACATCCCGCCCATGTAATGGAGATGTAACAGTGTGCATGAATGTATATATAAAGTAATTTGGTACAATGTAACTAAATACCCAAGTACGTCCTTTAGCCCTCAACTAGTGTTTAACCATGTAACCAGTTCATTTAATTATGTAATTAACAATTTTATATTGATAGGTCTCATGAGGAATAACCAAAAATGAAATTACCCCATGATAGTATAAATAGTGACGGTTTCAAGATGTAGCAAGGAAACTATGATTAATGACAAATAATAGTGACGTCCCAAGGTAACAACCTAGGTAATATAGACCTAAAGGGTCACCAATTTAGTAATAACAATAGACTAGAATGGGGAAGTGTGTAATCTAAGGATCCTAGTCCATGGTATTCCACAATGAAGCGCCTACTGAGTCCATGTTGATCTACCAGTGTAAGACGGGCTAAGAAGAGATAGGGCCCAATGGGCTTTAAGCATGGAACCTACTTGTCAATGTAGAAACCAATGAGTGTATCAAAGGCATCCTAAAATAATAATGAATGGATCCTATGGTGTCATACCAGGCATCCAAGAATAGACAAGTATCAGGATATAAGTTGGTTTCATTCTAATAAAGCTGTATCCTTGAATCAGAATGGGGTTCCCATGTGCTCATGGAATTCTCTAATAATAATCGATGGAGATCTCAAGTCCAGCAATTCCTATTTAATTATAATGTCATGTAATATTTCATTTAGTTCTAGCCTTACCTTTCATTATTGTGATATGGTCAAGTAGCAAGAAACAATTTGTTCATAAATTTCCTTTCATTAGTGTGATAAGGTCAACTAGCATGAAACCTTTTAATCAAATAATAATTAATAAATTTAAGAAATATTAAAACATTATGGTTTATTATTATACCTTCCATTAATGTGGTAAGGGGTACTACAGACATGAAATCTATCAATTAATCACATTTAATATGGTCAAGTCATATACTCAATATACTTTTCGATTTCTATTTCCCATTTAATTATCAATTGAAGAACATATATTTGTAAGGTTAAGTGGTATGAATACAAGGTACTTTCCACTAATTCATAATATAAATCAAGATAATTAATATTGAAAATTTTACTTTTAATGTGGTTAAGCCAAGGCACACCCTAACGATGGCACAAACATGTCAAAATAATAAACATGAAATATGAAATAACATTTGATAGGGAAGAGATGGATTTGTGGTCATAACCACCAACAATTAACGACATATATGAGAAGAGAATGTATATATGGTTCAAATGAGTATAAACATGGAATATAAATTCAATGAACAACACTTAATAAAATTGGTGGGCCCCACACAACAAATCCAAAATCAGCAAACTTTAGGGATGAGTTATACAACACCCACATTAGAATTTAATGACTCTCCTACATCGGTATTGGCCCTTTATTTGGGTGGAATCAGAGTAGATCTAAGAAAGAGAGAAAAATGCTGATACCCTGAGAACTCAGTTGAGAGAAAGAGAGAAGAAGAGCAACTCAAGAGGACTTAGGTACTAACAGTTGCACATCCAATGTGATGAATGGAATCAAGAATACTTCCCTAATGAAGGATATCTTTAAATCACTTACTTTGATCTTAAAAATTCCCAAAATTGAGAAAGAAATAGGTTAATCCCGCTGAAATATAGATTAGGGATGGAGAGGGGTTCTAATAGTTCATTAAAGGTCATTTGGATATTTTACGTAGAAAAATACCATGTTTAGGGTTTTTCCACACAGTTTTAAATCCTAATGAAAGAAACATGCATTATTACCATGGTAAAAGTGGTTCTCATATAGGTAGGTCGCATGGCCATGCACCAATGGTGCAAGGTGGCTCTGTCTGAAAATACAGAATCCACACAGTTTACTCTAAACTGTGCGCCAAGGGTGTTTTCCCCAAAAAAGATGGGTTCTGGGCTCAAAACATTACCCAAAAACCCTTTATACATTTACAAACACATTAGGCATCTATATTAGGCCAAAATTAATGATTTAGACCAAATTTGAAAGGATACATACCTGAGTAAAAAACTGGTTCCATACAATCTTCCCCCCATTAAAAGAACTCATCCCTGAGTTCACCTTCCAAGGGTCGATAAACACTGTCAGAGAACAAATCTAGCCATTGGGAACATACTCCAACTTCACTCTCCCAATTCTTATCCTATACTAAGTCGTACTACCTTAAAAATCATACCAGAGGGATAGACCAACCTCAAAAAACAATTGTTCTTTTGTCAATGATGTGTATTGTGTACTCCTCCAAGGTAGCATCAACATCTAATGAAACTTCCTTAAGATCAATGTCATGATATGGATTAGCAGGATACTGCAAATTCTGTGAAACATGAAAGACGTTGGGTATGGAACCATACCTCTGAGGTAGTAGTAATGGATAGGCTACCAGCCCGACTCTTTCGAGGGTCACAGATGGACCTATATAATAACGCGGAAACATCCCTTGCATCTGTAACCATCTGTTCCCTAGACTGTGTGATACACGAAAGATAACACGATACCCAACCATGAAATCTAGAGGTCAATGACGGAAATTGGAATAATATGTTTTTCTAGACTGAGTATTAGTCATATTCTTTCTGACCAGCTAAACATGCTCTGAAGTCTCCTGAATGAGACAATGACCTAGTGTGGCTACCTCATCAATCTCAATCCACCACATAGGTGAACAAAATGGACTACCCTATAAGGCTTTATAAGTATCCATGTTAATTTTCACCTGACATATATTATTATAAGTGAAAACATTGAGAAGGATATGATTTTCCCAAGAGCCACAGAAATCAGGGACACAAGCTCGAAGCATATACTCTTGAACCAGTATTGTCAATTATGATTGTATATCTGTGTGAGGTTTAAGTCATACTATGAAAAGATATATTTGAGGCTCTTATGGTCCATATACACTAAAAAGTTCTCACTTAATAGATAATGTATCTAGAAACATAAGGCATGCAAAACTACTGCTAGCTCAAGGTTGTGCATCAGGTAATTTCTCTCCTGAGGCCTCAACTGCTGAGATCTATATGCAATGAATTTTCCATCCTACATATGAAATTCTCCTAGGCCAATTCTTGATGCATCAGAGAAGATGGTATAACCTATGGAAAGATCTGGAAGAGTTATAATAGGTGCCAATACAAACCTCTCTTTCATCTCCTCAATGGAATTCATAGATGCTTATGACCATATGAACATGAAAACCTTCTTTGTAAAAATAGTAAGTGGTGAATAAAGGCCATAAAAGTGTTTTATAAAATTCCTATAAAATTCATCAATCCCTAAAAAACTCTATATGTCAAACACATTCTTGGGATTCTCCCAGGAAACTACAAAACAAACCTTTTCTCGGTCAATAGATACTCCTGATTCCAATATTATATAACCTAATAATTAGAATTTTTTAATCCAAAATTGGAACTAATAAATATTGGGGTATAGATGATTCTCTCTCAGTGCCCTTAGAATTATCTCAATATGTTTTTAGTGGTTTATATGAGGGTGGGAATACACCTAGATGCCGTCCAAAAAGACTATGAAAAAAGAGTCCAAATAGGGGTGCAAAACCATATTAATCAGATCCATGAAAATTTAGGGCACCTTAGTAAGACCAAATGGAATAAAAAGGTTCTCATACAACCATAAATACTAAGAAAAGTTGTTCATGATATGTATGATGGTTTGTCTCACAAATGATGATAACAGGGTCTCAGGTTGATCTTAGAGAAGACCTTGGTCAAATAGATCATCTATTCGAGGAAGTGGATATTGATTATAAACTATAATTTGGTTCAACCTTATATAATCCATGCAATGAATTGAAGTTACATAAAAATTATTGGAAACAATTGTGGGAAAACCCCAAGAGGATGTATTGGGCCATATAATACCGTTGACCACTAGATCCTCTAACTATCTCTTGAGCTCTTGAAGCAATGTTGGTTCGATTCTATATGAAGGAATAGAAATTGGAGATCCTTCTGAAATAAGATCTATTGTAAAATCTACCTCTATCTCAGGAGGTCATCCAGAAAAGTCATCAGAAAAGACATCCTAGAAATGTTCAACTAATGGAGGAAAATAACATTTTCTTAAACCCTGATCCTCCATACAAATATTTTCAATCTGGTCGGTCACTCCACCTAGCCCATGATGCTCTGGTCTTGCTCTATCATCCCGGACATCCCACTCACCCTTATATAGATATCTTCTTCCCTATAGTGATGCAAAATATACTCTAGGGTGATAGTTGTCTACAAAAGCATGAAATTAAGCCAACCAAACCATCCTAAGTATGACATCAATGCCCATCATCTCGAGAAAAATAGAGGTTTCATAAGAAAAGGTAAATTCATACCTCCGATTCATAGTCCCTATAAGGGCATATGCCCTCTTTTTTACCCTAATGATGTATCCAAGGTCATTACACGATAGTAATACTATATCTCTAGTCTGAGACTTTCCACGATAGATACAATGATAAAAGAGTATGAATAACCTATATCAAATAAAGAAAATAATATAGTAGAGGGTACTAGAATAGTACCTCATACTATAGAATGTCCCAGAAACTTATCTTCAGGTATTGGATGTAGTGAATGTTACTAACCTGATCCAAGGATCGATGCAACTGGTGGAATACCACAATCATAAATGATCTGAAGGTGCTACTAGTGATCCAGGGTCTAGATACCAAGACCAAAAAATCCTCCTCTCCTAGACTTACCGGTGATATTTCAAGTCCCTCATGACATGGTGTATAAGAAACCGCTTCTGAAGGAGGACTTGGTACATATCATAGTCCACTCGATGCTGGTGGAATGGTCCTACAAACACACTGGAGATGCCCCATACGACCAAAATCCTGACACTCCAATTGGTATCTATCACATTGAGGATTTTAATTCCACCATTGTCCACACTAATTAAACACTTTAGGGAAATCAAAAAAGGCACTCTGGATGTCACATCTTGGATGATAAGCCTCGAGGGAATGTTTCCTACCATAGAAAGAACCAAAAAATACCGCGACACTAGCCCACTATGTCTGGTACTATTTTCATCTATTAGGTTGTGATCAATAGTAAGATACTGATTAACATTCTCAAAAAATTAGGTAGGAGATATACATTCACCTATGTATGGATGGTATACTGGAGCCTAACCTCGAATCTTATAGCACACAGAAGCTCATCACCAGCTAGAAGTGGTGCAAAGCACTGCAACAATATGAAATGAACTGAATATTCCATAACTGACATAGAACCCTATTTGATATGCATGAACTCTCTACCTCTGTCAGCTCTCAGCGTTTGAGGAAAGAACTGATCATAGAAGGAAATCTGAAAATCAATCAATAACATTCCCTGATAATGACTGGCCTGGGTAATCGCATCCCACCAATGCTTGGAAAAATCCCAAAGCATGTATGTCGAAAGCTTGAATATCCACTCTGGAGGTGTTTCCAGATTCTCAAAGATAGATAGGGTGGCTTAATTACAAGACTCAGTAGCCATTGGACCTCCATCCCCTGAGAATGTATGAGGGTTCTACTGTTGGAACTCATGAGTCAAATCATCCATCATAGGTGCAAGCCATAGAGCACCATGCATGGGCTATATCAGATGTAGGAAACTATAACGATCTTGGGAATCATATCCCTTATCTGGTACATAAGGCGGTGCCTCAAGTGGAACACCTAGAAGTAATATTAGCAGCTTAGGGCCCACCTTGTTTGGAGCATGGTTGTCGCCACCCTCCATGCATACGAAATGAAGACATCGTGGGAGAATTTTTCTAAAAATTCCAAGGAAACTCCTTAGAACAATATTAATAAGAAATATATCATCACAAGAAGATTCTGCAATGTAACAAAACTCACTACCTAAGGAAAAATACCCCAACTACTGCTTAGATATCCAGGTATCGGTAAGTTCTCAAGTATAAGTTTCAATTTATTTTTCATTTAATTACCAGGTTCACTCCATTACCATTCGTAACATGACATGGAATGATAAGGGTGTGAAACCAATTAATTTTAGATTTCATGATTCACTTTGTAATGGATATCCATTTCTGAGGAATTAGTTCCCATACACCTATCAACAAAAATGAAACCCATTTATTAATAGCATAATTGTTTGAATCAGTAAATTACTCATCCCAAACCATGAGAGACCATACACATCATGAATTGAGACATGAAATAACTCAATCAAAACCGAGAGTGAAATTAGAATAAACTAACTATCACAATATCAATCAGTTATCAGAGGCATATCACGCAATGTAAAACATTTAAATACACCTTTATAGCCTCATAATATGCATGAAATGTGTATTCTAGGTGTGAATAATGATGCATGTAACAATGACCCTTACCCTGATATCACCAAGGAAATGATGAAATAAAATCATCAATTAGAGTAATAATATATAACTCTACACAACATTTGTGTAATCCAATGGTGAAATAATATCAAATGTAATAGGAAAAATATAATTTCAATTAAATTTTGGATAATTGGATTTTACCCCGAACATGGGTTCAGGACGCCCATGAATGGCTTAGGACCAAGTACCAAGAATTCATAATATCCAATCTATTGTCCCAAAATTGTAAATCTAGAAAAGAACCTCCTTTGATACAAATTTGTGACATCCTGAACCTGGATTCCACTGAACTGGTGCCCCGAGCCTGGTGGGCCACATAGCCTCAAGCACATCTCCCCAAATGCCAGAGGCTACTAACTAGCACCGAGGGCCAAGGGTGTGTCTATGGGAATACTATTCCATCATTACTAAAGTGTAGCATAGTTTATGGATGTAAACATAGTTAAATATAGGGATCAATATTGTAAATAAAAGGTACTATAGAAAATAAGGACAACAATGTCAATAACTGAACAACTAGAATAGTATTCAACAACTAATGATATGTCGTTTTACTAGAAAATTGGAAAACATGGATACAAGATAGAAGGAATAACATGTTAAACATAATTATAAATTAAATAAATGACTATCCCAAGCATCCTAAGCTCCAGCTCAGTCATCTGCTATAAAGCTCCATCCTAAACAATAAGTAATCATGTGTTCAAATCCATATGCTTCCCATTATCAACACCTATAGTGATGAAATCTACTCTGGGTACCAGATGGAACTTGGATAGGGTGTGAGATAAATATTAGTGGGCCACATGCAACAATTTCTATAACATCATCCCCATGTAATGGAAATGTAACAGTGTGCATGCATGCATATATAACGTGGTAAAATGTAACTAAATACCCACATACCTGATTCAGACCTCGACTAGTTTTTGACCATGTAACCAGTTCATTTAATTATTTAATTACCAACTTTATATTGATTGGTCTCATGAGTAATATCTAACACAGACATCTCCCCATGATAGTATAAATAGTTAAGGTTCCAAGATATAGCAAGGCAACCGTGATCAATGACCTTTAATAGTGATGTCCCAAGGTAATAAAAAAGGTTACATATATCTCAAGGGTCAAAAAATTAGTAAAAAATATTTTCTGGCATGGGGTAAGGGTGTTATATAAGGAGCATAGTCCAAGACATTCCACAACGAGGTTCCTAACAAGTCCAAGGTGATCGAATAAGGTAAAATGGGGCTAAGAAGAGACAGGGCCCAATGGGCTTTAACCATGCCATCTACTTATCAATGATGGATCCCAGGAGTGCATCCAAGTCATCCTGAAATGATTATGAAAGGATCATATGGGGTCATACTCTTCATTATAGAATAGAAAAGGATCGAGATCTAGGTGGGTTTCAACCTAAGAAAGCTGTATCCTTCAATCAGAATGGGGTTCCCAAGTACTCATGGAATTATCCAATCAAGATCCAAGGAGAGATCAAGTCAGACCATTTATTTTTTATTATGATGTCATGTAATATTTCATTTGTTTCAATCTTTTCCTTTCATTAGTGTGATAATGTCATGTAGCATGATACAGTTGGTTCAAGCCTTTCCTTTCATTACTGTGATATGGTTAACTAGCATGCAAACTTTTAATCAAGTCATAATTATTACATTTAAGGAATATTAAATCAATAAAGTTTATTCTTCTACCTCCCCTTAATGTGGTAAGGGGTTCTAGAGAAATAAGACCTATCAATAATTCACATTTAATCTGTTCAAGTCATATACTCAATATAATTTCAATTTCCATTTCATATTTAATTATCAATTAAATCCCTTAGCTTAGGTGGGTCAATTGGTACTCATACATGGTACTTTCCATTATGAAATTCAAAATATAAATCAAGCCAATTAATATATAAAATCATGAACTTACAGTGATCAAGCCAAGGAACACCTGACCGGTGGCACAAATGTGTTAAAATAATAAACAATAATTGTTGAATAACCTTTGACATGGAAGGGATGGATTTGTGGTCATAACCACCCAGAATTAATTTAATATATGAAAATTTCATATTCATATGGTTCTAATTAATATAATAATGGAATATAAATTCAACGAATGACACCTGATGAAATCAGTGTGCCCCAAACAACAAATCCAAAAATCAATGAACTTTAGGGATAAGTTATAGAAACACCCACCTTAGGCTTATATGACTCTCCTCCATCGGTATTGGACCTTTTATTTAGCTTGAATTGGAGTAGATCTATTAAATATATAAAAATTATCATACCCTGATGACTCAGTTGAGAGCAGGAGAGAATGAGAACGACTCAAGTATATATAGTTGCACATCCAACGTGATGAACAGAAGCTTGATCATATCACGGATGGAGGATATATTTGAATCCCTAACTTGGTTCTCGAAAAACTCCCAAATTGAGATAGAAATAGGCTAATACTTATGAAATATGTATTATTTAGGAAGAGAGGATTTAATATATCATTAATGGAAATTTAGGAATTTTACAAAGAAAATTTCCATGTGAACGGTTTGTCCACACAGTTTAAAAACTCATGCAAAAACTATTCATGGTTACCTATATAAAGGGGTTCTCACATGGTTAGTTTTCAATATCAAGAACCAACTATGTGAGGTGGCTCTGTCTAGAAAAACATAGTCCAAATGGTTTACTCTAAACCCTACTCCAGACATGTTTTCCCCAAAAAATTGGTTTCAGGCTTCAAAATTCTCCTAGACACCCCTGATACATTTCGTAACTAATTAGGAATCCATATTGGTTCAAAAATAAGTATTAATGCCATGATTTAAAGGATCCATACGTGAATGAAAATATGGGTTCTTACAATCTACCCCATCATAAAAGAACTCATCCCCATGTTCACCTTCCAGGGGTGGAGAAACACTGTCTGAGAACAAATTTGGACATTGGGCATGTACATCAGCTTCCCTCTCCCAAGTCTCATCCTGTACTTGTCCATGCTACCATATCAACTGTACTAGAGGGATATACAAGCCTCAGATAACCTTAGGGCTCCAGTTAATGATGTGTAATGGGAACTCCTCAAAGGTAGCATCAATATAGAACTCAACTTCCTCAGGATCAAATCTATGAGATAGATCATCATGATACCGGAGAATCTATGAAACATTAAATATGTATTTCATGGAATGGTACCTCTAAGGTAATAGAAACCGAGAGGATTCCAACCTGACTCTTTATATGATCTCAAATGAACCTATATAACGAGGTAACAACATCCATTGCTTCTCCAACCATCTACGCCTAAGCATGGGTGATACACAAAGGAAAAAATTACCCCCAACATTGAACTCTAGAGGTATTTGAGGGATATCATAATAAGATTTATTTATATATTGAGAAGTATTTATACACTTTCTAATCAGCTGAACTTGATCTGATGTCTCCGGAATGAGACAAGGACCTAGTGGTGCTGCATCACCTATCTCTAACCCAGAAAGGGGTGAATGTCCTGGTCTACCGTATAAGTCATTAAAATGAGACATATTAATTGTCACTTAAAGATATTATTAATGGAGAACTCAATGATAGGGGTATTTTTTTTAAATAACTGATGAAATCAATGACACATGATCAAAGAAAATTCTCTAGAACCTATATTTTCGGTTCTGATTTTCCATCAGTTTGGGGTTCAAGTCACACTGTGAAAAGATATATTTGAGACTCTTTTGGCACGTGTAGAAAACAAAGTACTAAATCAAAAGATAATGTATCCAGTAATGTAAGGGATGATGAAATACTGCTATCTCAAGGTCGTGCCTCGGGTAATTTCTTTGCAAAGGCCTTAAGTGTTGAGATCTATATGCAATGACTTTTTCCTCTTGCATTATAACTGCTCCTAGAACGATGCCTGATGCATCACAAAATAAATTATAACATATTACTAGCTCTTGAGGGGTTAGAATAGGTGAAGATACATGCCCCCACTTTTAGCTTCTTAAAGGATTTATCAAATTATTTTGACTATATAAACATTACACCTTTCTTTGTAAGACCTGTAAAAGGTGAATCAAGGTGAGAAAAGTCTTGTATGAAAAACTTGTAATATCCAACTAGCCCCTATAACTTTTTATATCAAACATGTTCATGGGATGATATTATGAAACTATATAACTAACCTTTTTTGGGTTAATAGACACTCCTAATTCTGATATTATATGACCCAAGAATTGGACCTTTTCAATCCAGAAATAGAACATAGAAATCTTTGCGTAATGATGATGCCCTATCAGTACACTCAAAACAATGTCATGATGTTTGGAATGGTCTTTAGGTGTGTGATAATACCCCAAGATTTCATCCACAAAGACTACAAAAAAATAATCCAACGAGGGGTGGAAAACCCTATTCATCAGTGCCATGAAAATAGAACGTCCACTAGTAAGACTTAATGGAATAAAAGGGTACTGATACAAACCATACCTGCTATAAAATGTTGTTTGTGGTATGTATGACGGTTTGAATCGCACCTGATGATAGCTCGATCTTAGTTCCATCTTAGAGAATACATTTTCTCCTTAGAGGTGGTCAAAGATATCATCTATTCAAGGAAGTGGATATCATTTATTGAACATAAGTCGGTTCAATCATCTATAATCCATGAGTAGATATAAGGTTCCATCCTTTTTATAGTCGAAAAGTACAGGTGAACCCCAAGAGGATTCACTTGGCCATATAAAAACTTTCACCTCTAAATCCTATAATTTCCTCTTGATCTCTTGAATCTCGGTTGGTTCAATCCTCTATGGAAGAATGGACACTGGAGCTGATCATTGGAAAATATAAATTGTAAACTCTACCTTTCACTCCGTAGGTAATCTAGAATTTTTTTCATAAAATTCATCCCAAAAATCATCCAATACTAGGGAAAAATTACATTCTCGTAAACCTTGGTCCTCCGTGAAGAGATTTTCAATCTGGGCAGTAACTCCACCTAGCCCATGATGCTCTGGTCCTACTCTATTAGCCCGGTCATCCCACTCACGCATATGTAGATAAAAGTTTAACTATAGTGATGTAAAAGATATTCTGTTGTGGTAGCATTCTAGAAAATCATGATAGTGAACCAACCAATCCATCATGAGTATGACATCAAAGCCCACCATCATAAAAAAAGAGGTTCCATAAGAAAGGGTAACTACAAACCTCAAGTGAACAGTCCCTACACTAGTGTATACCATATTTTTGTACCCCTAATGGTGTATCTAGTATCATTAAACTATAGTAATATTGTTTCTCTAGTCTCAAAAACTTCATGACAGATACATAGAAAAACGATTTTGAAGAACCTATATCATATAAAGCAAATACTATAGTAGAGGCTACAATAATAGTATCTCATATTGTAGAAGGTCCCATAACCTGATCCTCAAGTATTGGATGTAGTGCATGAAACTAACCTAATCCATGTTCTGATGAAATAGATGGACTACCACAATCATAACTAATCTTTTGGTTCTACTGGTGACCAAGGGTCTGAATACCATGACTACAACCTCTTGCTTGTGCAGACTTACTTGTGAAATTTGATCTCCCACCTAACGCAAAACATAAGAACCCACTCATAAAGGTGGAGATGGTTCACATCATTTTACACTCAATGATCGAGGAAAGGTCCTTCAAAAAATGATAGATATTCCCCATTTGACCACAAGCCTGACACTCTAGTGGGTCTTTATCACACCAAGGTTTTTAATTCCCTCATCTTCCACATTGATGATAGTCTTTAGAGCTATCAAAACAGGCACTCTGGCTTTCACTTCCCTGACGATAAACCTCGAAGGAATGTTTCCTACCACCGAAAGAACCACTAGCCTATTGCAACATTGGTCCCCCATGACCAGTACTATTTTTATCCATCATGTTGTGCTTAGTGATAAGATCCTAATTGACTATCTGAGAAAATGATGGTAGGATAAGGACATTCACCTATGTATGAATTGTATATTGAGTACCAAACTAAAATGTCTAGAACACAAAATCTCATCACCATCTAGAAGTGGTGAAAAGTGATTAAACCCTGTTAAATGAACAGAATATTCCATAATTGAAATAGAACCTTGTTTGAGATGTATGAACTCTATGGCTCTATCATCTCTCTGAATATGAGGAAAGAACTGATCATAGAAGGTAGTCTGGAAATCATCCAATAGCATGCCTAGATAAAGACCGCCCTAGGTAATCAAATCTCACCAATGTGTGGCTTAATCCCGAAGCATGTATGTGGAAATCTTGACACTATGATCTGGAGGTGTTTCCAGATCCTCAATGATAGACAGAGAGGATTATTTCTAAGACTCAGTGGTGAGTGGACCCCCATCCCCTAAAAAAGTATGATGCTACTACTATTGGAACACATGAGTTATATAATCCATCATAGGTGCAAGATGTTGATCACCATGCATGGACTGCATTAGATGTAGGAAACTATCACAGGCTTGGGAATTAGGTCCCAAATCTGGTATAGAACACAGTGCCTCAAGTGGCACTCTTGGAGTTAAGATTGGTGGATCAGGGACCACCAGGTCTGGTGCATGGTGTTCACCACCCTTCTGACATATGATACAAGGACTTCGTGGAAGAATTTGTCTAAGTATTCCCAGAACACACCTCTGAATAAGATTAAGCCGAAAGATAACATCACTAGAGGATGCTGCAATGTAATAAAACACACTACCCAAGGCATAATACCCCAACTACCACATAGATGGACATGTATCGATATGTTCTCAAGTATAAGTTACATTTTATTTTTCATTTAATTACCAGGTTTTGTCATATTTCTTTCATAACATGACAAGGCAGGATAAGGATGTGCAAGCAATTCATTTTATATTTCATGATTAAAATTATAATGGATATCCATTTCCGATGAATTAGTTCCCATACACCTATCAATAGAAATGACACCCATTTATTTATATCATAATCTCTTGACTCAATATATTACTCATCCCAACCCATTAAGGCCCATACACCTCCTGAATTGTGACAGGAAATCAGTCAATCACGACCAAGAGTAAAATGAGAATAATCATACTATCACAATATCACTCAGTAATCACAAGCATATCAAGCAATGAAAAATAGTTAAATAAACCTGTATTTCATTGAAATATGCATGACATGTGAATTCTAGGTGCCTATAATGATGCATGTAACAATGATCCTTTCCCTTATATCATTGGGCCAAGGATTAAAATAAATCATCATCCAGAGTAAAAATAAATAACTCCACAAAACATGTGCATGACCCAATGGTGAAATAATATCAAATATAACAGTGAAAAAAGAAAAGTAACTATATTTTGGGTAACTTGGCTTTTTTCCTTAAACCTAGGTTCATGATGCCCAAGCATGACATATGACTAAGTCCCAATTGTTTCAAATATCTTATCTATTGTCTCCAAATAGTATTTCAAAAAAAGAACATCATTTGATACAACATTGTGACATCCTAGGCCTAGATTCCACTGAATGGGTTCCCTGATCCGGGTGGGTGTGATGGACTCAAGAGAATCTCCCCAAATGCCAGAGGCTACAGAATAGTGGCGAGGGCCTAGGGTTTGTCCGTGGGGGGAATATACCCTATAACACCCCTAGATTTTATGATAAATATTATTTTTATTTTGTTAGATGTCTTGTGTTAGATGCTACACCAAGATTATATTGTACTATACACAACACCGTATTATCTTGTAGTATACACAAATAGTATTCTTGGCTTGTGTTGCACGAAAGAGTAACCTTCCTCAATAGTGTGTGTTATATGCAATATCGAGTTTCACTAAACAACGATATATTGTTATGAACTAGCCATTATGAATATTATTAACTACATTTTGAATTTTATAACATTATCATTCATCTTACAAATTATCTAGAACATGGTATGATAACAAAATAAATTGTTTGGGTAAAATAATTATTTTTAAAAAAATCCAGTTTTGCCGCCTTTTGATGGCGCACCCACATTAAATCTAGTTTTTGACATGTTTATAAGTTAAATTTGAAAAATAAAACTTCTTCCATGGAATCAAGATATAATTTTTTTTACTTTGGTTAAATTGTTGACATTATTCCAATAACATTCATATTTTGGTGAATAGTAAAAATACACTAAATTTTAATTAAAAACAACTTTTTTCATCAAGATAATTTATATGGTTAAATTATAATATTGAATGGTTTTGAATTATAAATAGAAGCTATTTTTTACCATTCAGTATTATGTATGTCATTATCATTAATTTTACATTGAATTCAAAGGTAAAAACATTTCAATCTTTTACAATGTTTTATCATTTAGAACCCTTTTTCTCAATAGTGGGATTAATTTTAAATTAAATACTACAACTTATGTTTTTTGAATTTGGAAAAATTGATTCCATATTTTGAATAAGTAGGTCTAAATCATGTTAATAGGATACTTTTTTTAGGCATTATGAATAGTAACTATGGTAAATTTTATTTACTATAGGTAAAGATAAATCAGGTAATTAAGGGTAAAAATAATTTTATATAATTACCCTAATAGTTGTATTAATATAATTGGATGATTATATTTTGTCCTAAAATATACTTGGGTCAAAATGGAATCTATTTTAAACCACTTGTATGTGATTAATACCTTTAATTTATTTTTTTTAAATGAAATTGAAATATGTCTCACTCAAACTTAAATAATTAAATTATTTTTAATATAAGGTTATACATAATATAAATTCTGTTATAAATACTCTTTTTAAATCAAAAATGTTTTTATTAATCATGGTAATTTATTTTTAATTTTTATGAAATATATAATTACCTTAATATCTTATACATTAATGATGCAGAAATTATTTATTTAGTGAAAAATCAATAATATAGTAATTATTAAACTAATAATACCCATAAAAGGCCCAAATACAGGACCAAAACTTATTGGCCATGTAAATATAAACCATAAGCATCCAAAGGTCTAATTTGTTACCATTTTGTGCTTATATAAGCAATTATGGTACTTATATTATTTTATTTGAAATGATGTCAAAGTTTCCACCTTCATAATTTAATAAACAAAACATTTTAAAAGTTGATTCTTTTAGAAGATAAATTCGATTAAAAGTATTCTTATGAAATATATTAGATTTATATTAATAATATTTTTTATTTTTTATTTTTATGCAATAAATAATTATATTAAATAATTATACATAAATGTTGTAGTAATTATTTTATTAAGGGAAATATCAAATAAATGGTTTTAAAAATATTAAAATTAATGTTATATGAACAAATTAATGTGTTCCATTAATTTTTTAGATTCATATGGCTAGTTACGAATATATTAATAAAAAAATTTCGAATATATCTTCTTTACGGATTTAATTTAAATTCCAATAATTAAATAGTGTCAAAATTGACACTATTGATATTTTATAAAAATATCATATTATTAAATTGTTTAAAAATCACAAAAATATTTAAAAATTACAAATTGAAAATTATATGTTCGAAATGTTAATAATATATAAAGTTATAGACAATTAAAAATACATAAGTAAGTATTTAAAACAATTTAAAATTTAGAAAATTATTACCACAAATAAGATTTAATAAATTAAATAAGAATAAATCAAAATGATAAGGATTAAAATAAAATAAAAACTTGTCTAAATATTATTTTTGATGATATTACAACCCTATATTATCTCATATCCTATTTTGAGTCACTTTGGAGGTTTTAAGTAGGGATTGAGTTTATTATAAAGTAATATTTTAGAGGTTTCCAAAGATCCCCTCTCCTCTCTTATAAAAGGGAACCTCCTCCCTCTCCTCATAACACCGTTTTGAGCCTCCAAGCTCGGACAAAGCCTTAAAATTTATCTTCTACACTTCCCTATAAACATACTAGAGATACTGGGTTTCTTAAAAGACTAAATTTAATGCCCCAAGAGAAGGTTTAGAAGTGGCGCGTCGAAGAAGGGGTAATATCCTTTACCAATTCATTCAAATTCATTTCTTCTTATACTTCCTATTATTATTTTTTGTTTCATAATAAAGTAATTAAATCAGTATCACTAATATACTAATATGTTATTATAAATATGAAACAACCATGTTTCAACTTCTATCCATCCTACGGAAAATGAAATCACTATGCGTGCGTACGTACAAAATACCGTCTCCACGCTGTAGTGTAATCTGTTTTCCAAAACCACCTTACTTGGATGGGTATAATGGTGTAAAGAATAAATATATATGATTATTATAACATGGTTCCAATACCATTAAATAATTATGGGAACGATATCATCGCTCGTGCGTACGTACAGATTACCGTCTCCAAGACAAGATGAGATTCATTCGCCATGTTACCATTCAAGAATTATTATAATTTTTATATATAATTAATAATGATAAAATTTATGACATAATAATTCTACTATATATATATATCATCTACTTACTTCCATTCAATTCAATAAGGAAATGAAAACAATGTTCATGCATACGTACTGTCTACCGTCTCCATGAACGGTGTATTTCATTTCATTTATCTATCTATTATATACATATATATATCCAGAATATATATGATATATAAATAATGCTTTAAATTCTATAAGTAATTATATCATGATATAAGTAATAATAATATCAAGAACAACAAGTCCAAACACATACGATAAATAAAACAATTTTACCCAAAACGCGGCTTTAACATGGAATTGACAAATGAACGGGTAATATAAATTCATTAGTGAATAATATATGATATCATAAATATTATTATGGTTATGTTATAAGTGAATATTTTGTTTAAACCCACTATAAAAGAGACTCGGACACATACAAAATAAATTGGACATAAGGTAAGGGATAATTATTCCAATCTCATTCTTATATGAGATTATGTATTTGTAAGTATTTACTGTGGTTACGTTTATCATCCATGCCCATGTTTTCTCAAAATGCTTTCATAAAATGTTCAATATTCTCCCATGTACTTTTAAAGTCATTTTTACCTTTTTTTGACTTTTACCACATGGTATGGAAGGAATATTTCTTTTGTTTACCATACGAGGTACTTTTTGACTTTTCTAACAAAACTACAAGAAGAATATTTTTTTTATACTTATACAGTATGAATGGATTTATACAGTATTATAACGCCTTATTTTGATAAAGATTCTTCTAAAATATTTCATGATTATTTTGCAAAAATTTCTTTTTTAAAAAATTGTGTGGAATTTTGTGAAAAGAAAATGATTTTGAAGAAGAAAGGATATTTTTCTCATTAATTAATTTCATGTGTTTTATCAAAACTATTTTCCATCTATGATGAAATTATTTAGCATTTTTATGTTTCAAGTGTAATGTATGTATTATTTACATGGTTTGATTCTACTTATGATGAAATTATATCTATTTGTTTTATATGGATTATGTTATGATGGGATGATGTTTAAGAAACCGATTTTATACTTTGGGTTATGATGAATGATTTATTATTATTTTGTGGCACACGTAAGAATGATTTCATTATGAGATGGGTGGGACCTAAATATCCCTCCAAAACATTTTTTAATGATTCATATCTCATGATAAAGACATGGCTGGAACAACAAGTGAATCTGGTTCAGTAATACAGGGATCGAATGACAAGTAAACCCGGTTCAGTAATGGACTTTGTCCACTATGATGGTCTTGGCATCAATTCCTTTTCTAATATAAAAATCATAACATTTTCTTAATAGTTTCCATAATTACATGTTTTATTCCCATGCTATTTTATCAAGATTGATGTTCCATTATGATCTATACCTTATGTAATCCCATGTTTTATGTCATTACTCAAGATTTTGATGTTTAAACATTATGTTCATGTTTTTAAGTTCAAATGTATATGGTTTGTTTTATTTTCTCCATTATTACCCTTACTGAGTATTTGAGCTCACCCTTTATATGTTTCCTTTTTCCCAAGATATAAAGAATAGTTTTAGGTAAGAAATCAAAAGTGGAAGATCTTTGTGGGTGATATTGAAGATCATTCACCATGATTAGAAGATTATGTCCCAAGTTTCCAAAGACACTAAACTATTACGGTCCTTGGGTGTCTATTTTTGTTATGTATTATGTATTCCGCAAAAGTAATGTAATTTCCATGTATGTAAATCTAGGGTCTCTGCAGTTGGTATCAGAGAAAAGGAGGTAGGAAAGAATCCAATCCTCGGAAACTCTCACATGTGAACGTTGGACGAAGAATGGCTCTCCTCCTAAGGGCATATTGCGAAAATGGATGCCACTAGGGATGGTGGTATGTCCCACCCAGGGGGTGTAGCCACCCATCGAGTCCTCTGATGGGTATCAATTATAGTCCAATGGAAATAATTCCAGATCGCTACAGTTGGTATCAGAGAAAAGGTTTAGTCAACATTTGGAAACTAGGATGTGAAAGACATTAGTGAAATCCCTAGAGATATTTCTAAGGTATGTCTGGGGATGTCCTTAAGTTTAAGTGTAAGTATATTTTATAGTCCTATAATTATTATAAAAATCACGGATAACCTAGGATTAATCCTAATATGTTAGAGATTGAAAGTACTCCCCCTGATTATATTGTTTTCCGAGTGTGATTTTAGCTTTTCACACTATTCTTTTTCGGTTTTAGAAAATGGATGGAAATAGGAAGATTCATTTTAATGGATAATATGATGGACAATGGAATGATATTCTTCATGATCAAGAAAATGAAACGGGATTTGGAAGGCGAAACATCGTTATTATTCCAAATCAACAATCTCATAATATGATAAATAATCTCAACTTTGGTAAGTTTCCTGACTCAAAAAATAAGAGAAAGATAAAGTTTCATGATGATCATAGAGGAAAGAGAGTTCAATTTTCCTCATGTAAATCATGTGGAAAGATTAATCAAGGAAAATGTTTCAAAGGAACTAGAAAATGTTTTATGTGCAGAAAAGGACACAAACCAAGTATTTGCAAAAGAAAAGGTTCAGTTAACACAATGGACATGGATAATGGTATTTCTAAGACATCAAAAATGGTTAAATGTTGTAAATGTGGAATTTATGGACATTATTCAAACCAATTACCTAAGGTAAAATCTCATGAAGAGAATAGACATGGTCGTATGGGTAGTATTTATGTTGATGATGATGAAGATACTACAAATGATATATGAGATTAAATAAGTGCAGAGGAATAAAATGATGTAGCTCGGTCTGTGGTTTAAGAAAATAGTAGAATGATTGCATGTTTATCACGAATAATGAATGGTACTATGGAATGAAGAAAAATATATGTATTGTTACACTATTGTTTTTCCTTGAGTATTAGAAAGTATATGTTGAATGGTACCAGTAACCATGAAAAGTGATTGAAATATTTTTGGAAAGTAGATGATCGAAACATAATGAAGGGATAAGAATAAAATAATATGTTTGATATTATTAATGATCTCATGACTAATATAAGGACAAAGTGATATCATGGTGTTAGTATATAGAAATTTTGGGATTTTGGTATGTTGAAAGAGTTGACTTTTGAAAAAATTCATGTTTTCACAATGATTCAATGGTAATTCATGTTTCAAGAGAATATATGATTAAGGAATTCAAATGTTTGGAATGTTACCAACAAGATATATCTTGTGATATATGGGGGATAAATGATGTTATTCACATGCTTGGTAGATGAACATTCTAGTAGTCATTTTCTTTATACTAAGAGTTTGGATATGAGTATTTTCGATAAAACAAAAGGTTGGAATGCATTATGTTGGACATCAGATAGTATTTATTAAGGCTAGAAATTTTTGATATTATTTTTGGAATGCTTTAATAGTATATCTTTAGAAAAAGAACAACCTGGTGGATGGGTGACAACCCGTCGTGTCGGCCAATGTCATAGGAATCGAACCCAAAACCAAAGTGCGATAGGCCTTTATCATCTACCAATGGCCTACAGGAAGTCCCTCGTTAGTATAAACTAGTATTATTTTATTAAGCAATATGATAGTTGAAGTATACATCCATCTTTAGAATAATATATGGTTAATCTCACCATAGATGGACTTATTTATATTTATTAACTTTTTCTAACTTTTTGAGACCGATGGAATAACCTCTCATTCTATCACATGATCTGTAAACATTTCAAGAAGGAAAAATTCAACTTCATTTCTTTAAATAAAAGAGGAAGTGGAAATTGTTCCTGGAATGACCAATGACGACATTACACTGATATCAAGTAATTATTTATCCTTATGCAAAAATTCATCAACTTTAGGGAAATGATCTTGTAGACCAAAAATGTTGTCCTAGTACTCTCATGTAAGATTAATCAAATGGTACCTTATATCATCACAAATTTATGTCTTTTGAATGTTGCCTTTTTCATAGACATGTTCTCTACCACTCTCCAACATTACTTGATGGTTAGATTTATCTTGCATATCCATGTTTTCTCCTATGTTCTCCTATGTGGAATCCCAGTGATGAGTTAATTTGGGTAACCCTTACATTTCTTACTTTACATTTTAAAATTATGTTTTAGTATTCCTTTTTACGATGTGGGTTTTTATGAAATAAACTTTCATGTAGTAAACCATTTATAACCCCAATGAATTTCGAGGGAGAAATTCATTTTAAGGGGGGTAGAATGTAACACCTCGAGATTTTATGAGAAATATTATTTTTAATTTCTTTGAGGTCTCGTGTTATATGCTACACCAAGATTAGCGTGTGCTATACACAACACTGTATTATCTTGTAGTATATGCAAACACTATTCTTGTCCTGTGTTGCACAAAAGTGCTACCTACCTCAATAGCGTGTGTTGTACGCAATACCGAGTTTTACTAAACAACGATGTATTGTTATGAAAAAGCCGTTATGAATAGTATTAACTACATTTTAAATTTTATAGCATTATCATTCATCTTACACATTATATAGAATATGGTATGATAACAAAATAAGTTTTTTTTGGTAAAATAATTATTTTTCAAAAAATGATGTTTTGCCGCCTTTTGATGGCACACCCACTTTAAATCTAGTTTTTGACGTGTTTATAAGTTAAATTTGAAAAATAGAACTTCTTCCTTGGAATCAGGATATAAAATTTTACTTTGGATAAATTTTTGACATTATTCTGATAGACATCATATTTTGGTGAATAGTAAAAATACGCTAAATTTTAATTAAAAACAACTTTTTTCACCAAGAAAATTTATATGTATAAATTATAATATTGAATGGTTTTAAAGTATAAATATAATATATTTTTACCATTTAATATTATTTATGTCATTATCATTAATTTTACATTGAATTCACAGGTAAAAACATTTCAATCTTTTCTAATGTTTTAAATATTAGAACCTGTTTTCTCAACAAAGGGATTAATTTTAAATTAAATAATAAAACTTATATGTTTTGAATTTGTAAAAATGGACTCCATATTTGGAATCATTAGGTCCAAATTATGTTAATAGTCTACTTTTTATTTTTAGGCATTATGAATAGTAACTACGATAAATTTAAGTTACTATAGTTAAAGGTAAATCAAGTAATTAAGGGTAAGAATAATATTAAAAAATTACCCTAATACTTTTATTAATATAATTGGATGATTATATTTCGTCGTAAAATATACTTGGGTCAAAATGGTATCTATTAGAAACCACTTGTATGCGATTAAGACCTTTAGATTTTTTTTAAATGAAAGTGAAATATGTCTCACTCAAACTTTTATAATTAAATTATTTTTAATATAAGGTTATAAAGAATTTAAATTTAGTAATAAATACTAATTTTAAATCTAAAATGTTTTTTTTAATCATGGTAATTTATTTGTAATTTTTATGAAATATATAATTTCTTTAATAGCTTATACATTAATGATGCATAAATTATTTATTTAGTGAAAAATCAATAAAATAGTATTTATTAAACTAATAATATCCATAAAAATCCCATATACCTGACCAAAACATATTGGTTGCGTAAATATAATCCGTA
The DNA here is from genome assembly GCA_963277665.1 of Viscum album. Classification (NCBI taxonomy): domain Eukaryota; kingdom Viridiplantae; phylum Streptophyta; class Magnoliopsida; order Santalales; family Viscaceae; genus Viscum; species Viscum album. Next base: position 2,004,461,144 of record OY728137.1, read on the forward strand.
ATCATCCAAAGGTAGAATTGTGGACCATTTGGAGAATTATAAAAGTGATTATGACACTTATATTATTTTATTTTAAATGATATCAAAGTTGTCACCTTCACAATTTCATAAACAAAACATTTTAAAATTCAGTTGTTTTAGAAGATAAATTAGATTAAAAGTATTATTATGAAACATATTAGACTTATCTTAATCATAGTTTTTATTTTTAAATTTTATATAACAAATAAGTATATTAAATAATTATACAAAAATGTTTTAGTAATTATTTTATTAAGAGAAATATCAAATAAATGGTTTTAAAAATATTAAACTAAATGTTATATGAACAAATTAATGTGCTCCATGAATGTTTTAGATGCATACGGAATGTTAGGAATCAATTAAATAATTTTGTTCAAATATATCTTCTGTATGTATTTAATTTAAATTCCAATAATTGAATAGTGTCAAAATTGATACTATTTATATTTTATAAAAATAACATATTATTAAATAGTTTAAAAATTACACAAAAATTTTATAATTAAAAATTGAAAATTATATGGTCTAAATGGTAACAATGTATCTAATTATAGACAATTAACAACACATAAGTAATCATTTAAATCAATTTATAATTTATAAAATTATTACCACAAATAAGATTAAATAGATTAAATAAGAATAATTCAAAATGATAAGGATTAAAATAAAATAAAAACATGTCTAAATTTTATTGGTTGATTATATTACAACCCTATATTATCTAATATATTATTTTGAATCACTTTGGAGGTTTTTAAGTGGGTATTGAGTTTATTATAAAGTAATATTTTAGAGGTTTCCAAAAGTGCCCCTCTCCTCTCTTATAAAAGGGATCCTCCTCCCTCTCTTCATCACACCATTTGAGCCTTCAGGATCAGAGAAACCCTGCCAATTTCTCTTCTCCATTTCCCTATAAACACACTAGAGGTACTGGTCTTCTTCAAAGAACATCTTTATTTCCCTAAGAGGAGGTTTAGAAGAGGCGCGTCGAAGAAGAAGTAATATCCTTTACCGATTCTTTCAAATTAATTTCTTCTTCTACTTCCTATTATTTTTTTTGTTTCATAATATATTAATGACATCAGTATCACATATATACTGATATGTTATTATAAATATGAAAAAACCTCTTTCACCTTCTATACATCCTATGGAAAACGAAATCACCGAGCGTGCGTACGTACGAAATACTGTCTTCACGCCGTGGTGTGATCTGTTTTCCAAAACCACCCTACATGGATTGGTATAATGGGGTAAAGAATAATGATATATTATTATTATAACATGATTATAATTATGAGATATTATATCATCCAATCCAATACCATTCAATAATTATATGAATGATATCATCGCTCGTGTGTACGTATGGATTACCGTCTCCACGACGCAATGAGATTCATTCTCCATGTTAACCATTCAAGAATGATTATAAATTTTATATATAATAAATAATGATGAAATTTATGACATAATAATGCTACTAGATATATATATATATATATATATATATATATATTTCATATACTTACTTCTATTCAATTCAATAAGGAAATGAAAGCATCGTTCATGCATACGTACGGTCGACCATCTCCATGAACTGTGTATTTCATTTCATTTATCTATCTATTATAAACATATTTATATATATCATGAATATATTTGACATATAAATCATGTTTTACATTCTGGAAGTAAGTATATCATGATATAATTAATAATAATATCAAGAACAACAAGTCCAAACACGTACAATAAATGAAACGATTTTACCCAAAACACGTCTTTAACATGGAATTGACAAATGAATGGGTAATATATGGTCGTATGTGAATCATATATTATATCATAAATATAATTATGGTTCTGTTATAATGTAATAATATGTTTAAACCCACTATACAGGATTCTCAGATACATACGGAAGAAATTGGACATAAGGTAAGGGATAATTATTCCAATCTCATTCTTATCTGAGATTGTGTATGCGTAAGTATTTACTGGGGTTATGTTTGTCAACCATGTCCATGTTTTCTAAAAATGTTTTCATAAAATGTTTACTATTATACCATGTATGTTTAAAGTCATTTTTACCTTTTTTTTTTGACTTTTACCACATGTTATTGAAGGAATATTTCTTTTGCTTACCATACAAGGTACTTTTTGACTTTTCTGACAAAAGTACAAGAAGAATGTTTTTTTAACTTATTCATAATGAATAGATTTATACGGTTTCATAATGCCATATTTTCATGAATATTCTTCTATAATATTTCATGATTATTTTACAAAAAAATCATTTCTTTTAAAATTTTGTGGCATTTTGTGAAAAGAAAATGATTTTGAAGAAAAAATGATATTTTCCTCATGAATTCATTTCAAGTGTTTTATAAAAATAATTCATCTAAGATGACATTATTTACTATTTTTATGTTTCAACTATAATGTATCTATTATTTATATGGTTTTATTCTATTTATGATGAAATGATATCCATTTTTTTATTGATTATTTAGCGATGGGATGATGTTTATGAAACCTATTTTATTCATTGGGTTATGATGAATGATTTATTATTATTTTGTGGTACACGTAAGAATGATTTCATTATGATATGGGTGGGACCTATTTCTCCCTCCAATTAATTGGGTAATGATTTATATCTCATGAGATATACATGGCTGGAATGATAAGTGAATTTGGTTTAGTAATACAGGGCTAGAACGACAAGTAAACCTGGTTCAGTAATGGACTGTGTCCACTATGATGGTCTTGGCAGAAATGCCTTGGGTACTATGGAAATCATAACATGTGCTTAATATTTTCCACAATTACATTTTTTATTCCCAATATATTTTATCATGATTGATGTTCCATTAAGATCTATTCCTTACATACTGCAATGTTTTATGTCATTGTTCAATATTTTGATGTTTAAACATTATGTTCATGTTTTTATGTTCAAATGTATATGGTTTGTTTTATTTTCACCATGATTAACCTTATTGAGAATTTGAGCTCACCATTTATATGTTTTCTTTTCCCCGGGATATAAAGAAAGGTTTTAGGTAAGAAAAAAAAGTGGAAGATCTTTATGAGAGATGTTGAAGATCTTTCACAATGATTAGAAGATTGTGTCCCATGTATCCAAAGACACTAAACTATTACAATCCTTGGGTGTCTGTTTTTGTTGTATATTATGTATTCCGAAAAAGTAATGTAATGTACATGTATGTCAATATTGGGTCTCTACATTCCCTCATTACCAAAGTTTAGCATAGTGGTTTGATGTTAACATAGTTAAATAGAGGAAGAAATATATTAAATAGAAGGGACATTGGAAGATAGGGAAAAAAATTCAATAACTGAATAACAGGAATAGTATTCAACAACTAATGATATGTCATGTGACTAGAAAATTAAAAACATGGATAGAATATAGATGTAATAATATGTTACACATAAGTATAATTTAAATCAAACAATATCCCATGCATCCTAAGCTTCGACTCATTCATCTTCTATCAAGATCCTTCCTAAATAGCACACAATCAAGTGTTTGTAGCCGTAGGCTTCCCATTATCAATAGCTTCATGCATTTAATCTACTTCACATACAAAACGTTACTCGTAGAGAGTATGAGATAAATATCAGGTGGCCACCACCAATGGTGTATATATCATCTGACTTGTATAATGTAAATGTAAGACTATGGAGGCATACATAAATAAAGTAAAGTTGTACAATGAAACTAAATACCCAATTACCTGCATCAATCCTTGAATATTGTTTGACCATTTAACCAGTTCATTTAAATATGTAATTACAAATTTTATAATGATTGGTCTCATGTGGAATATCCAACACTGACATCACCTTGTGATAGTATAAATATGTAAGGTTCATGATGTAGCAAGGAAACCACGATCAATGACATTTAATAGTGAAGTACAAAGATAACAACCAAGGTGGTGTAGACCACAAGGGTCACCAAAATTAGTAATAAAAACAAAATTTAATTGGGTAAGAGTGTAATCTAAGGATCATAGTCCAAGGAATTCCGTAATGAGGTGACTACCAAGTCCAAGGTGATCGACAAGGTAAAATTGGGCTAAGTAGAGACAGGGCCCGATGGGCTTTATCCACGTCACCTAATTTTCAATACCGGATCCAAGGATTGTATCCAAAACAACTTGAAATGGAAATTATATGATCCTATAGAGTCATACATGGCATCACATAATAGAAAAGGTTTAGGATTTAGGTGGGTTTCAACCTCAGCATGTTGTAACCTTGAATCAGAATGGAGTTCCGGACTGTCCATGGAATTCTTCCATCGGTATCCAAGGAAAGTTTGATTCTAGAAATTCTTATTTTTTTATGAAGTCATGAAATATTTCATTTGGTTCAATCCTTTCCATTAATTAGTGTGAAAAGGTCACGTAGCATGCAATCGTTGGTTCAAGCCCCACCTTTCGTTAGTGTGATAAGGTCAACTAAAATGCAACCTTTTAATCAAGTTCTAATTAATCCATTTTAGTAATATTCAATAATTAAGGTTTATACTACTAAGTTTAATTAATGTTTTATGGGGTGTTATATACATGAAACCTATAAATCATTAACTCTTAATCTGGTCATGTCATATACTCAATATACTTTCCAATTTCCATTTACCATTTAATTATCAATTGAAGCACTTATATTAGGCGGGTCAAGTGGTATTCATATATTTTAGTTTCCATTATAAATTTCACAATATAAATCAATCCAATAAATATATAAAATTTACCCTTAGTGTGTTAATGACACAGAACAACCGAACGGTGGAACAAATGTTTCAAAATAATAAACAGTAGTCATGGAATAACATTTGACATGGAAGGGATGGAGGTGTGGTCATAACCACAAAAAATAAATCAAATATATGGAAATATCATATCAATATAGTTCTAATTAGTACAATCACTGCATATAAATTCAACGAATGACACCGGATGAAATCGGTGGGCCCCTCATGAAAAATTCAAAATCGATAAAATTTTGGGATGAGTTACAGACCACCGACCTTAGGCTTGCACAACTACCCCACTTCGGTGTTGTCCTTTATTTGGCATGGATCAGGGAATATATAAGAAAGGGAAAAAAATTATCATTCCCTCAGACACACATGAGACCATTACTAACTCATTCGACATCCATATTAGATCAAAAACAAATATTTAGATCAAAATTTAAAGGATTCATACCTATGTGAAAAACTATGTTCTTATAATCATCCCCATTAAAAGAACTCATCCCCAAGTTCACCTTACAAGGGTTTAGAAACACTATATGGGAACCAATATAGTGATTGGGAACATGTGTCTACTTCCCTCTCCCAAGTCTTATCCTATACTCGGTCGTGCTTCCATATCACCCGGTCTAGAAGGATAGACCTTCCTTAGATAACATTCGTGTTCCAGTCAACGATGAATACTGTGAACTCTTCAAAGGTAGCATCAACATCAAACTAAAATAACTTGGGATCAAAGATATAATAAAAATCATCATGACACATGAGATGCTATGAAACATGAAAGATTACATGCATGGAATGGTACCTCTGAGGTAGTTTCAACTGATATTCTACTAGTCCGACTCTTTATAGGATCTCAAATTGACCAACATAACAAGGCAAAAACTTACCTTTCTTATGTAACCATCTATGATCTATCCTGGGTGATACACGAAGGAAAAAATGATCCCCAACCTTGAACTCCAGAGGTTGTTGATGGATATGGTAAAAAGATTTCTTTCTAGACCGAGTAGTAGTCATATGCTTTCAAATCTGCTGAACATACTCTGAAGTCACCTGAATGAGATGAGGACCTAGTGGGGCTCCCTCACCTATCTATATCCCACATAGGGGTGAATGGAATGTCCTACCATATAAGTCTTCAAAATGATCCAAATGAATTGTCAACCGAAATATATTATTATAGGCGAACATAATGAGGGGGATTTGGTTTTTCCAAGAACCACCAAAATCAAGGACACATGCTCGGAGCTTATCATTTAAAAACTATTTTATCTGTTCTGATTTCCATCAGTGTAAGGTTCATGTCACACTATGAAAAGATATATTTAATGATATTATGTTCTTCTTACACCACAAATCACTAACTCAATATATAATGTCTCTAGGAACGTAAGGCATGGAAACACACCAATAGATCAAATTCATGAATAAGGTAATTTCTCTCAAGATCCCTCAAGTGAAGAGATTTTCACATATTGACTTGGTCCTCCTACATGATCACTGCTCCGAAGCCGATGCCTGATGCAACAAAGAATACCGTATAACCTATTACTAGAACATGAAGAGTCAAAATAGGTGCTGATAAAATACGCCCTTTCAGCACCTGAAAGTGTTTCTTAGATGCTTCTGACCATATAAACTTGAAAACCATATTTGTAAGACCAGTAAGAGGTGGAAAAAGGAAAGAAAAGTCTTGTATGAAAAACATTTAATATCCATTAATCCCTATGGAACTCCTTATATTAACCATGTTCTTGGGATGATCCCAGGAAACTACAGAACTAAACTTTTCCTAGTGAAAAGATAATCATGATTCCAATATTATATGACCCAAGATGTGGAATTTTTCAATCCATAAGTGGCACATAGTAATCTTGGCATAGAGATGATTATCTCTCAATTCCATCAGAACGATCTCAAGATGTTTGGAATGGTCGCTACGAGTGAGAGAATACACCAAGATTTTTCCTCAAAGAATACAAAAAAGCGACAAAATAGGGGTGGAAAACACTATTTATCAAAGCCATGAAAATATCAAGAACATTTGTATGACTGAACGAAATAACAAGGTACTCACACAAACCATACCTGCTATGAAAATCTATTTGTGGTATGACTGGTCATCTGAATCGCACCTGATGATAACCTGATCTCAAGCCGATCTTAGGGAAGAAATTTTCTCATCAGAGTTAGTCAAAGAGATCATATATTCAAGTAAGAGGATATCAATTATTGACCGTAAGTTAGTTAACCCATCTATAATGCATGAATATAAATAAGGTTCCATCTACCTTGTTGGTGAAAAGTATGGGAAAACCTTAAGAGGATGTATTGGTTCATATTAAACCTTTGGCCTATAAATCCTCTAACTGCCGCTTGAGCTCTTAAAGATTAGTTGTTTCCATTCTGTATGGAGTAATGGACAGTGGAGATACTCATAGAAGAAGCTCAATTTTAAATTATACATCTCTCTTATGAGGTAATTTCGAAAATTTTCGGGAAAGACGTCTCTGAAATGATCCACTACTGAAGGAAAATCATATTATCATAAACCCTGATCCTCCGGGAATATATTTTAAATATAAGCGGTCACTCCACATATCCCATGATGTTCTGGTCCTGCTCTATCATCCTAGACATCCCACTCACCCTTATATAGATATTGGATGCCATATGGTGATGTAAAAGATTCTCTCTGGTGGTAGCAGTCTATAAAAGAATGATAGTGAACCAAAACATTCATCCTAAGAATGACATCGAAGCCCATCATCTTGAGAGAAAAGAGATTCCATTAGGAAGGGTAACTGCCAAACTCAGGTAGACAATCCCAACACTGGCATATACCCTCTTTTTGTACCCTTAATGGTGTATCCAGAATCATTACACCATAGTCATACTGTATCTCTAGTATGAGACTTTCCATGATAGATACAAAGAAAAAAGTGTTTGAAGCACCTTTATCACATAATGCAGATAATATAATAGAGGAAACAAGAATAGTACCTCATACTGTAGAAGGTTCCACAACCTGATCCTCGGTTATTGGTTGTAGTGCATGCATCTGACCTAGTCCACAGCCCAGTGCAACAGATGGACTACCAAAATCATAACTTCACAATTTCTAATACAAGTGATCAAGGGTTGGGCTATCATGACCATGAAATTATTCTCATCTAGACCCACTAGTTCTATCTCAAACACCACCTGATGCGGTGTATAAGAACCCTCTCTTGAAGGTGGAGTTGGTGCAGATCATTTTCTACTCAATCCTTGTTGAAAGTTTATATTAAAAAAATTGAAGATTCCCCATTCGAACACAAGATCAACACTCTAGTGGGTCTTTATCACAATGAGTCATTGAATTCCCTCGTCATCCACACTAGTGAAACAATTTTGATCTATCAAAACAGGAACATTGGTTTTCAATGCCCTAATGAAAAACCTCACGGGAATGTTTCCTACCTCTGGAAGAACCACTAGCCTACCATGACACTTGTCCTCAATGACCAGTACTATTTCCGTCCCCTGGGTTTTCCAAGTGATAAGATACCGATTGACTATCTTAGAAAAGTTAGGAAGTATAAAGACATTAACCTATGTATATATGGTATACTATAGCTCATCCTCGTAACATCAAGCACACGAATGCTCATCCCTAGCTAGAAGCATTAAAAAGCAATAAAACTATGTGAAATTTTCTGAATCTTACTTAACTGACATAAAACCCTATTCGTGATGCATGAATTATTTGTCTCTATCATCTCTTAGTGTCTGTGTAAAGAACTAATCATAAATGGTAGTCTGGAAATCAACCAATATCATGCACTGATGATGATCGACCTGGGTAATCACATCCCACCAATGCTTGTACGAATCTCGAAGAATGTATGTGGAAAGCATGACTCTCTTATCTAGAGGTGTCTCCATATGCTCAATGATATATAGGGTGGCTACTTTCTAAGATCATGAGCATGTGGACCACCATTCCCATATGAATTTAGGAGTATGCTGCTGCTGGAACCCTGAAGTCAGATCAGCCATCGTAGGTTCAAGCTTTGGATCCCCATACATAAACTGCATCAGATGTCAGAAACTATCAAGAATTTGGGAATCTGGTCCCAAATCAGGTACAGAAGCTTCTACCTTAAGTGGCACTTCTGGAGGAAATATTGGTGGCCTAGGGACCACCACATCTGGATCATGGTTGTCTCTACACATTTGAAATATTATATGAGGACATTGTGTTTGAATTTTTCTACCAATGCCAACCACATGACTCAGAATAAGATTAATAATAAATATACCATTACTAGAAAATTATTAGAGGTAAAAAAACTTTCTACCCAAGGCACACTACTCAAAATACAACTTAGATGGCCAGGTATTAGTAAGTGCTCAAGTATAAGTTTCATTTTATTTTTCATTTAATTATCGGGTTCACTCCTTTACATTTCATAACATGAAAATGAGGGAAGAGGATGTGAAACTACTTCATTTTAGATTTCATGATTCACTTTATAATGGACATCAATTTGCAATGTATTTGTTCCCAAACACTGATCACCAGAAAATTACAGGAATTTATTTATAGTGTAATGGCTCGACTCGGTAAATTGGTCATCCCAAACCATAAGGTCCCATACACCTCATGAATTGAGACATTCAATCACTCAATCACAACCAAAAGTAAAATGATCATATGATATCTATCATAACATTACTCAGTAATCATATCCATATCATGCAATGTGAAATAGTGAAATACACCTATATGGCATGACAATATACAAGACATGTGAATTCTAGGATCCTATAATGATGGATTTAACAATGACCCTTTCCTCACATCATCGAGAAAATGATGGAAGAAAGTCCACAATCATAGTAAAAATCAATAACTCCACACAACATCGACATCACTGAGTGATGAAATATTATAAAATGTAATAGGAATGCTGGAATATCAATTATATTTTGGGTGACGTATCTTTTACCCAAAACATGGGTTTGCGACACCCAAGAACGGCTTATGAAATATTCCCATGCATTCCTAATATCCAATATATTGTCTCCAAAAAGTAATGAAAGAAACAAAAACCTCATATGATACCACTTTGGGACATCCTGGACCTAGATGCCACTGAACAGATTCCCCAAACTCGGTGGGCCACATGGCCTCAAGCGCATCTCTCTGAATTTGAGAGGCTAATGACTATCAATGAGGGCCTAAGTGTGTCTGTGGGGAGACCGCACCCACATTACCAAAGTGTATTTTAGTGGATGTATGTAAACATAGGTAAATAGAGGAAGAAATATAGTAAACCAAAGGTATAGTGGAAAATAGGGACACCAATTTCAATAACTGAACTACTGGAATAATATTCAATAACTAATTATATGTCATCTTAATATAAAATTGGAAAACATGGTTACAATATAGCAGAAAAAACATGGTCCATATATGTATAAATTAAATCAAAGTCTATCCCAAGAATCCCAAGCTTTGACTTGGTCATCAACAATTAAGCTCCATCCTATACAACAAACAATCTAGTGTTCAAAGTTGTACGTGTCCCTATATCAACACATGCAGTCATGTAATCTACTCCGAGTTACAAATTTCACTTTGAGAGGGTGTAATATAAATATCAGTGGGCCAACAACAATGGTGTATATTACATTTGGCCCGTTTATTGGAAATTTATCAATGTGAAGGCATGCATATATAAAGTAAAGCAGTACAATGTAATTAAATACACAATTACCTACTTCATCCCTCAGATGGTGTTTGACCTTGTAACCAGTTCATTTAATTAATTAATTACCAATTTTATATTTATCGGTTTTTTTAGGAATATCACACACCTACATCACCTCGTAATAGTATAAACTATGAAGGTTCCCAGATGTAGCAAGGCAATCATGATCAATGGAATTTAATAGTGAAGTCCCATGGAAATAACCATGGTGACATAAGCCTCAAGGGTTTTCATGCCATTGATAACTATAGATTGTAATGTATTAAGAGTGTAATCCAAGGATCATTTTCCAGGGAATTCCACAATGAGGCACCTACTGAGTCCAAGTTGATCGACCAAGGTAAAATGGGGCCAAGCAGAGATTGGGCCTAATGGGATTTAACCACGGAACCTACATGTAAATACAAGTTCAAAAGAGTGTATCCAAGTCATCTTGAAATAATAATTAAATGTTATTAAAGTGTCATACCAGGCATCCATGAATAGACGAGGATCATGATCGTGGTTCATTTCAACTTATGAAAGTTGTATCCCTGAATCAGAATGGGGTTCTTGAGTGCTCATGGAATTCTCTGATCAAAATCCAAGTCAAGATTGAGTCATACCATTCCTATTTGATTATGAAGTCAAGTAATATATAATTTGGTTCAAGAATTTCCATTCATTATTATGGTATGTTCAAGTAGCATGCAACTGTTGGTTCAATCCCTACCTTTCATTAGTGTGATAAGGTTAGATAACATGAAACCTTTTAATCAAGTTGTAATTAATCCATTTAAGTAACATTAAATAATAATGGATTATTTCGATATCTTCCATTAATTTGGTTAGGGGTGCTATAGACATCAAACATATCAATCTTTCACATTTAATCTGGTCAAGTCTTAATCAATATACTTTCCAATTTCCATTACCCATTTAATTTTCATTTGAATCACTTACCTTAGGCGGTTCAAGTGGTACATATACATTGTACTTTCCATGATTAAATTCACAATATAAATCATTCCAATTAATATAGAAAATCATACCCTTATAGTGGTCAAGACAAGACACACCCGAACAGCGACACAAACATGTCAAAATAATAAACAATAATAATGGAATAATCTTTTACATGGAAGGTATAGAGTTGTGGTCATAACCACCAACAATTATCACATTTTGAGAAAGATCATATCCATACGGTTCTAATGAGTATAATCATGGAATATAAATTAAATGAATGATAGCTGATGAAATTGGCGGGCCCCACACGACAAATCCAAAATCAACGAACATTATGGATGTGTTAAAGGCCACCCACCATAGGCTTGTACGACTCTCCTCCATTACTATTGGCCCTAGATTTGGCTCTTATTAGAGTAGATATAAAAAATAGAGAAAAACACTCATACCCTGATAACTCGGTCGAGATAAATAGAGAAGTATAATGACTCAAGAGAACTCGAGTACTTACCGTTTTCATCCAACATGATAAAAGAAAGCCCAATCAGATCTCAGATGAAGGAGATCATTGGATCCCTAAAATTGATCTTAAAAAATCTCGAAATTGAGATATAATTATTTCAATCCTTCTAAAACAAGGATTAGTGAGGAAGAGGGGTTATAAAAGATCATTAAGGGAAATACATACATTTAACCTAGAAAAAATGGCCTGTGCATTGTTTGTTCGCACGGTTTGACAACCTGTGTGCAAACCATGAATAGTTACATGGGAATATGGGGCACATACAATTTTAGGCCACACGGCCTTGTGAAAACTGTGTGAGATTTCTCTATTCGAAAAAAAACAATCCACACGGCTTTCCAAACCATGCGACATTCATGCACGGTTTACACTAAACCGTGTTCCAAGCCTGTTTTTTTCAGAAAGATTGGTTATGGGATTTGAACTGTCCCAGGACACCCTTAAGACCATTACAAACTCATTAAAAACCCATATTTGGTCAAATGTATATATTTAGACCGAATTTTAAATAATCCATACCTGAGTGAAAAAATGGGTTCTTACACTAACAATGTCCGAAACTTTGTGGATACACCTGAAGGGGTGAGATCCATGGGATTAAAGTGTGATATTCAAAAGAAATTTTAAATGAATGGTAGATTTTATACCTATAAAGTACACATTGTGGAAAAGGGTCAAAAAATAATTTATAGTATTGACTATTAAGATTCAATTTTACTTGTTGTAATGATAAAATCCATTCCGATATTTATTTTCATAATATCTAAATTCGATTATGAGATGCCTCAAATGTGTATAAAAATCAGTTTCATTATTGATAATTTTGTTGAGGATTGTTATATGATATAAATGAATGGTTTTGATGGTCTAAATTAGTCTATTGTGGTACAAAAGTTATAGCAGATCATTTGTTGACTGAATAAAACTTCTCAGAGTTGGAATATCTTTTCTAATGATGAAATCAAAAAATTCAATTTCCTTATGAATGGATACGATTCTTATGTATATAAGGATAGTAGTGAGAGTGTTTTATAGTTTTTGATACTTTATATGGATACTACAATTCTTATCATAAATGATGAACTAACTATACATTATTTAAATATATTGTTTATTGGGTTGTTTCTATAAAATAAATGAGTCATGAAGTTTATATTCAAGGTATGGTGATATATAAAGATAAATATAATATGGTTCTTAGAATCAACAAGGACACATACATTGGAAACGTGGTAATTAAATTTAGAATGGAGTACGCTAAAAAGTGTTTTCACTAGCATTTCATGGCATTAATATTTGGATGATTCAAGATCCATATATGGATAACATTCCATATGCATCCTCCATAGAATATATTAGGTATACCATGTTGTTCACTAAACTAGATGTCAGCTATGATCTTAGAATAACTATTAAATACAATTCCAATCTTAGTGAGGCACTATACTCCTATAAATAACATACTATTGTACTTTTAAAGGATTAATGATATGTTATTTATCTTTGTAATAGAGGATTAGCTCTATGTGAAGGGTTACATTGATTGTAGTATCAATCCAATAAATATGATATAAGATCTCATTCTGGTTTCATGTTTTACCAAAAAATGATTTATTAGTTGGATGATTTCAAAAAAAGAAACCACAGAAGACTTAAAAATATTGGTGGATTGAATCTCTATATCAAATATAGAAAATAAATTATTTTTTATCAAGAAGTTAATTTAAAAACTAGGGGTTATTCATAGAATTGACAGAGAAATTGGGCTTTATTGTGATAAAAATGAAGCAAATTCTTAGACCAAGGAACCCCAATCTCACCGAATGACAAACAAATCCTTAATAATTACAAAATTATATGAGAGATAATTGAGAAGGGTGATGTTCAGATACTTTAAGTGGATATAGAGAATAATGTATCAGATCTATTAATAAATCCATTACTACTATAACACAATTTGGGTCATGTTAAATCCATTTGTATATGATACATAATATATTAAATGTAATTTTTTTTATAATGAATCATGATTTTATAAGTAATGGAAATATATAATTATCATTTATTCATGTGTGCTGAAATTTATTTCACACGAAGAGTTGAATGAAAATATCCCCTCAAAATATGAATTTCCATTATTCCTAATCAATGATAATCAGAGAGTATTATGTTTTGTGATGATTTGTTAAGTTTATCATGACTATAATATTATAAAAAATTCATAACCTATATCTGAGAAACATAGAATAGAATCATGAGGTAATATGTCATGACTTATTTATTGGACTGACCCACCAATGTATATCTCATCGAATACCACATAGTCGTTTAAATACATATTCATTTATACTTATTATCCATCCACATTACATGTGGTTGGTGAGATACCAAGGTTGAGAACCCTCAATATTTTATACATATATTATGAAAAACTTTATCCTTAACTAATTATGGGCTGTTTGGGTATGTTTTTGGTCATGTCTTGGATTGGAGTTCAACTAATACAGGATTTTCCCCCTCATAAGATGGGATAATACATTTCTTCTCTTGATTAAATATGATTTAAGAAATTCCTAACCATGATTAGCTGAGTCACACATGATGTGTTAAGATACTTATATGAGGGAACTGGGATTCCCCCAGCTTGTAGTTGAATGGAATGTGATGTATTCATAAAAATATCCCATTTATTTTAGAGAAACTTGAATGGATGAAATGTACGATACTATATTGAAATGATCTATGTCTAGTGGTTACTCTATTCCATAAAAAATGTATTATATAGGTATTCACAAGATGTATATGATATATCTTATGGTGTACATGTTCATGTTTAGATATGAGTATGTTTGGTCAATATCACACCAAACCCATTTGATGCTACCGTAACATTAATACTTTTATAAATCCCACTCTTTGATTACATATATGAAATCAAAATTTAATGTTTTTTGTTAATAACTCAAAGGTATAAGGGTCACATAGTTAAGAATTTAGATATGATTTGTTTTTTATAAAAAGATTTTGTTCAAAAATGAAAAGAGTTCAATATAAATTATACAAAATATTTTTGGGTGGATTCACAAATAGTTGTAATTTTTTTTTCAAAAACTCATTCAAGGAATTTGGTTTAACTTGGAGTTTATTACGTATTAAAAAAAGGGATATTTTAGTATATGACATACCACATCTCATTAGCAGTGACTTTCATGTGATACATTTTAGTAAAAATGATACATTTCCGCTAGCATATCCTTAATAAGCATACTGAGATAACGAGTATTAGTTTATTTATCACAACAACATATTTTTCATGTTTATCATGAGTTAAAAATCAATTTTATTAAATTATTAATGGGTAAACATGAATAATTTTTTTTAAGATTTAATTGTTTTTGGGAATATTCATTGAAGTGTTATATGAATGAAAATCTATAAAGTGAAATAACACATTGGTAGGAATGAGATGGAAGCCGAAGATCTAGTGTTATGGATCTCTTTATTAAATTAAGAGACTATATACAAGGAATGTTATATTGATTACCGAGACTATCCTTGATAAATTATATCTATGATGGAATTTTATTAATTATTTAATCACTGATAATATTTTTGTAGAAGGCTCTAGAACCCCTTTTGTTGTTTAGGATCCTATTTGTATGAATAAGGATCAATAGGCATGTGTAATCCCTTGGAGGCATGGAACATTTTGATGGTGAAACCATAATCTATATCAAGATTACTATGTTAAAGAGTAAAAGATATAATTTCTTATAGTTTATATATGTATGTTTTTCATTATCCATTATTGTATAGTGAAACTATTAAAGATATATAATGAATTTAATGGTTTTCTTCCACTTCCAATGTTCATTATATGAACTCCCAAAACCCATCATTCTTGTTAAGTTCCAGGTGATATGTGGGGTGGGGGATGGGCATTCCCTATATGATGTTTATCAATATCCCATAGATTTTCCACATTACCCCCTTGATCAGTAGACCCATGGGTTTTCACTTCATGAAAATATATTTGGGGGATATAGATCATTGAGGGGAGAGTCTTCCATGTTTGATCTAACTAGGGGTTTCAGTTGTAGCATCCACCTATATTCAATAGATAGGATGGACTAGAATATTTAAATAAATGGATTGAGTCTATGAAAGATATATTTTATAATCTAAATTCACCCTATAGTGACCCATACCTTTCATTAATAAATATCACATCTTATTAGGTGAATATATATTATGTTACAAGGAAATCCATTCTAGAATCATATAGGTTTAGTGCCTATAGAAACCTGGATAAATGAACTACTAGTTCATATGTGAACAATGTTGTCTCCCACATAGTTTTCTTAACACCCTTATTATACATATCATATACAATACCTTTCTTTATAACATGTGAAAACAAAACAAAACAAAGGGTGAGATATGATTCTCGGTAAGGGTAAACAAGGGAGATATCTATGATCACATAAGAATAACATGAGCATAAGGGTTTGAGAAAATGATATTAATGTTTGAAATCCCTACCCTGTATATTTTATATCATAATCTCGAGTCATGGAATAATTTTTTGTAGTTAATAAGATAAGAATCATAATGTAATAAAAAAATGATCCATGAGAGCGTAAAATTATAATAATAAATAGAATTGAGACATACACATAAGCATAGAAAACCTTATGTCAAGGATACCCACAAATATATTCATAACAATTATAGATTGGGATAAACACACATGTAATAACTTCAAGCTTGGGATAAACTCTTGTTGGCCCTCTTTTGGGCATTGGATAATCTCTCATCTACCCTTTTAGCTCATAGAACATTAATAGTTACCCAATGAATTGGAGTGAGATATAGGTCCCACTCATCCTTGGATATAATGTAACTACTATCCATTGATATAACAATTCCACCATCCATGATTATAACATAATTGATAGAGTTAATATTTTCATTATTTTTTATATGTTTTTCGAGGATTTAATCCCTCTAAATTAGACAATTTGAGTATATTTTCATCATTTTAGTGATTTTTGGTGACTAATGGAATTAATTGTGAAAATTACTTAATTCTTCAAAAATTCATAGTTTTCTAGAGATTATGTTTTATTGATATATATTTTATATTTCAGATCCAAATTAAGTGATTCATTCTTTTTTTGGATTTCCTTGTGGGATTCGTCTTTGCATTCTAGACCTAGAACCTATTTTACACAAAATGTCCCTAAAAATAAATCATGTTGAGAAATATTTCAGGCTAACAGAATGGATTCCACCATATTAAATCATTCATATCTCATATTATCAAACTTAAAAGGATGTTATTCCTGTTTTGTTTTGACATAAGACTCCAAAGGGACAATTCTAATTAATTTTCATAAATTAAGAATCTCATTAAGACATATTTTGATCAATTCCAAGTGGAGTGTGTGAAACTATGTTTGGAGGGCATAAAATGTAATTTTCATTGATTATTCTATATATTTCTGTACACTTTTCAAAAGAATTTGAAATTTTGAGGGCCGATAGAAAGATTCATTCCAAAAATATTATAATAAAAGACGTATGTGATTTTTAGCAAGCTGGTTGGAAGAACAGAAGTAAGGTGTTGACAGACAGATTTTGGAGGAGCAAATTTTCTATTCTTTTTTTTCTCTCTCTTTTATTCTTATTAGTTTTCTAATAAGTTCTTCTTCCCCTTTAAGGACCCAACTTTATTACACTAAATTATCTTTATTTTTATTCAATAACTCACTTTAATATTCAAGATTTTTTCATGTTTTTAGTTTTATATAATTGGGATATAACACATATTTAACATTCCATATTTTTACAAAGCAGATACCACAAAAAACAATATCTATTTCTTCCGAAATATAAAACTCTTCAAACATGTTTCATTGAAAAATATGAATAATATTTAACTTCGATTCCTTCATTGTGTTAAACATCCTTATTACCTATTAAAATAATTTAAAAACTAAGGAATTTCACAAATAACTCAGTAAGAGATAAAAAAATGAATGAAAACATTAGTCCAGGAATACTTGTACTGTATGAAATCATTTTAAAAAAACTTACTTGTCACCCATATAATCATATTTTATGAAACTTGAGATTTCTAAGAGATTTACACAAAACATATAGAACATAAATAGAATCATAAAGGTATCATGGATAATTATTTACATAATATTTTAACCCTATTGTCTAACATATTATTTGTAACCATCCCAGCTACCTTACAATGTAACACTCATGTCTACTTTATTGTGTAACCATCACTAATAAACTTGGAGTAACAGTACATCCGAACTAAAACTTACACATACCTAATTAATTATAGGGTGATATAGGTACCACCCTTAATCCAAAACAATTAACAAGAACCATAACATAATCATCAAACAATATACATCTATAAAAACATTCACTTTGAATTTTGTAGAACTAGAAATTTAAAAGAGGATTTTATAAAAAAAGTTACTTAAAAATAACTTATAATTGATATGAGAATCAATAAAATGAAAGGAATATCTGTATAAAATATAAATATAAATAATAAAACATAATATAAACAAAATTAATAAGAAAAATGATTTTAATACCACATAAATAATGAAGTACTAGGTTAACACATAGAATGGAAATTGGGTTATGAATTCATTTAACTGAGGTTTGTATTACTTTAAATTGTTTAAACACCTTCTATAATGGTTAAAATAGTGTTATTAATATATTATAGAAAAATATTAATATTTATAACACCTTATATGATCATTTCATAACATAATTTCACCGTTTAATTATTTTTTTTTGTTCCTTTTATTGTTTTGGGTGCGTTCTTTACCCAACTTCCATGGTATATTTGTATTTGATTTTATTGTTTTATGGAAATGAAATTACATAAGTGGAATGAAATGTTACTCCCAAGTTTCTAGAATATATAATGATACCATAAATCATTATTTTATCATATATGATGGTTAATCATTAAATAAAACATTAACAATATTTGTTTATATCATTTTTGGCAGTTCCTCAATAATCATGAACTTGTTTCATTACGTAATTTACATTCATTCATAGAATTTCATTACAGAACATAAAATTGTTTAAATAGTACACTTTACTTTCTATTTCAACAACTAAAAGGGTTTTATTATCATATTTGAAGTAATTAATGGAAATTTAAATCACATCATCTACAATTTTGGTAGATCAACACATCACATATGATGTTTTTGTTTTTAGAATAAGAGGAAGATGAGAGGAAGATAGATCATAATTTTTTTACTTGAACATGATAACATATAGAATATATAATATTCTAGATATTTCATTCCTCATGGATAAGGGGAAGAAAAAATATTATAATAAAATAAAATAACTGAAAAAAACACCTGAAAATTGAAAGTGGTTTTTACCTCTTGATCTCTTCTCCCTGAGATCCTTCTTAAGGCCTTCAGTTTTGGACTTTTGGTGAGACCAGTAGGTCAGGGACGTGTGGGATATCCTTGGGTAGGGTATTTGGAAAAACATATAAATTTATCAAGGCTTGAGATATGTGACATGAGGAGGGGAATGAGGGTGGTATTTTTAGTGGAGGAGAAGATGGATTTTACTTTATTTAAATCATTATTTTAATATTTTGGTCCAAGAATAAGAATAGTGTTAATTATTATGATAAAAATAGTACAGATACCATATGAGTTTGAAACAAGTAGTATTGAATCAGTCATGATGTCATAAATAGTGTTTTAACTGATAATTTTTATATATGGTATTTTACAGTATTTAACTATTCATCCAAAGTTTAATAATTTCAGAAAAATTCCCAAAATTCACACTATTTTTTTAAAGTGTAGAAATAAAAAATTAGCTCAATTTTTTCAAAATAATTTTCTAAATATGATTTATATAATTTAAATAAAGTCATAATTTATTCAAAAGGTTCATATTACTATTCATATTACTATACATAAGAGAATGTTACTATTCACCCAAAAAAAGTTAGTTCTATTAAACTCCAAATAACTTACTGATAACAACCTTAGATGATCGTTTTTTGAAACTCAAATCATAGAAGTGGAAAAATTCTGTTTAAATTCTAGTTATGACTTTCTACATAAAATAATGTTTCAAAAGTATTAATTTATTTTTAAAACTATGGGGTGTTCAATTATCCCCACCTTCAAGAAATGGAATCCTCAAAAATTTATTTACTTATTAAACAAGTGATGGTACCATTACCTCATATAATTTTTGGATTCCCATGTTTCTTCTTTAACCATTGGATTTCTCTACAAAAAAATTACGTGGTTTATTACCATATCCCACAATACTTGTTCTCTTTGATCAAGAATCTGAATGGGTTCCTCTCCATGTAGCGACTCGGGTTTTGGCCCTGTCAGACATTGTAATATTTCTATGAATAATTCTAGATCTAGGAGCGAAGACGACGTGCGATTATAAGGCCCGGTGTACCTGGAATTAATCTTATAAAAATATTAAGTATTTTTATATTATGCACGGGGTGGGGGTGTGATATATTTTAAACAGTATCTCAGAATGGGAATCTGAGGGAATGGTTGCATCCTGAACATGTCATTTACCCTAGGTGAAGTGTAATCATTTCCGATGCGGGCCTGTAGTGAAAAGCGCCACCATGGGTGTTTTCGTAAATAAGTGGAAAAGTTAATATACGAGCATCGGCTTGAATAACTTCTGAACGGAGTCTCGGATCGCAAATCCAAGTCTGTCGTTGCGTTCAGAATGACATGTTTACCCTAAGGGTGATCTTACCTTTGTCTGCATCGGGCGCCAGGACAGAGGCTAGTTGGCGGGGAGTTAAATGAGTTGCTTTAAAAAAAATTAAAACATAAATCAATCACCCCCCATTTCCTTCTACGCACACAGGTGACACAACCCAACCCTCCCTCATCCGTTCTTCGCCAAATCGATCTCCAGGAGTGCATTTTCTGGGTCGTTCGTCTGCTGATCCAACTTCAGGGCATCGCGAGTGTCGTTCTGCACCCAAAGTGCCAGCGATCCACCAACATGTAGGCAGTTTGAGTTTTAAAATCCCGGATCCCATTTTTGTGGTGTTTTTCTTCAAATGTTCTTAATTGTGGTGTAGATCGGGTCCCGAGGATTCCAAAACCATTTTCGAATCTAAATTTGGAGGACCGGGGTGGTCCAGATGGTTCTCAGAAGTTTTCCGGCAAAATCCCAGTTTTCCCACTACGGCGAAGGTATCCTGCGGCAGTGCGGTGTTTTCCATCGGCGGTGAAGTGTTTTCCGGCGAGGCAAGAAGTGGTCTGGCCAGGTTTTTTCGAGGGTCCTTTGAACCCCTGTAACTCTCAAACCGAAAGTCCGATTTGTGAGCTGTTTGTGGAGAAACATTCCTTGTGTCGAGGCGGACCTTCTGAACTCACTTTGAGAATTTTTTTGTGTTGGGATTTTGGCCCGGGGGCTTGAAACTTTGAATAAAATAATAATATTTTATTATTATTCGACTTCGAGTCTTTGTATCACCTACCTGGAGCATCCGATTGATGTGTCATCAGAGGAGTTGAGACCCTAATGGTACGAATGAATTTTCCTGATGGTTTCCGGGTGTTGGGACCAAGTTTGGGGTGCGGGCCCCATGAGGCTGGGTTTTTTTTGCGTTTTCAGAGAAAAGCAACTCTCCCGCCAGGTGTCCGTTTGGGACGTTTGAGCAGTCGATCATGTGTGTTTTTTTCAAGGGGATCGCAACGGTGTGATTATCTTGACGAGTATCAGGATCATGGCGTGGGACCCACCTGGGCTGGCTCCAGTGAATAGTAAATTTTTCACCAGGTGGCCATTTTGGGTGAACGAGTAGTCTATCTTGTGTGTTTTTTTGTGGGGATCATCGTGGTATGATCCGCTTGATGAGTTTCGGGATCATTGTGTGGGTCCTGCATGAGATATCTATGGTGAATAGTGCCCTTTTCACCGATTGTCCGTTTGGGTGAGTAATCAGCCTATCCTGCGTGTTTTTCTGCGTGGATCACGATGGTGGCCTCGGTATCATCCTAGGAGGTGCGTAGTGTGGTGTTATGGCGGGCCGCTCAAGTTAGTGATGTTTGGACTAGTAGTGGTTGAGGGTACTCCCTTGGTTCGTTCTTACGAGTGTTCGCACAACATCACAACCTTTGTATAGGGTTGTGATCCTCTTGATGTGAATTTTAATCTGTTAGAGTTGTGGCATCCCTCCAGTGTGCCCGTAGCGGGATCCTGTAGCATCTTTTCCATAGACCGGGTTCTTGGTATCGCTGTGACCGCTTATCCACGGGTGGCGATACCCTATCTAGCTGGTTAACCCCGTAGGGTTGTGGCATCATTGGGATTATGATCCCCTACGCGGTGGGCCGTACTCAGAAGGGTTGTGGAATCATTGGGTATACGATCCCCTACTTAGCATGAGGTGTGTAGTAGGGTTGTGGTATCATTGGTTATATGATCCCCTACTTAGTGTGTGGTTTTGGTAGGGTTGCGGCATCATCAGTTCGATCCCCTACAACGCGAGATGTACCATATAGGATTCTGGTATCGTCATGACCACCTTTACACGGGCGGCGATCGTCTATCTGAGTGATGTGTTTTTGTCGAGCACCAGATCGGGTTGTGGTATCCCCCAGCGGATCGTGGGAGTGATCCTCTATCTGGGATATCTACGAGTGCCAGATTGGGTTGTGGTATCCCCCAACAGATCCTGATAGTGATCCCCTATCTGTGAGATTCATATACTGGTGTGGGTTCCGGTATCCCCTAGCAGACCCTAGGAGTGATCCCCTATCCCGGGAGTTTGGTGTTTATGATGTTTCTGCGTGGTTTCCTCAATGACGATATCCGACGTGCGTGATATCTCAGGTGAGTGTTTGAGATGTATGTGTGGGACCTAATGGAGTGTATCTCTCGGTCTAGTGTCATCTGGGATGACAATGATCATGGAGTGTGTTCTCCTGGTTTTGAACCATTGCTCATGCTGAGGTCGGTACCTCATGTGTCTTGGTGCGTGAGCTGAGTATATCTTGATGTTCAAGGTGTTAGTATGGACATTCACCTGGATTGAGCTAACTAGTTGTGTTTAGTCAAGGATGGTCACGAGATGGAGTATCTCTCTCGTCTGGGTTCCCTTTGGCTGGGATGAGCAGACTGTTGCCTTTCAGTTTCACTCTTTTGTTTTGGGTTTTTAGGGTGCCTACTGAGTATGTTTATACTCACCTGTACATGGGCTTTGCCCACACATGTTTGTGTCTTGTGCAGACCATAGGCCTTTCAACGGAGTCCCAGGAGGACCCCAAGCAGGCGGAGCTTAGTGAGCGGGTTTGACAAGGGTGCATACCGGAGCTGTGTCGAGGGAATTACCGGAAGGTGTTTTTTCAGTGTTTTTCCTCCTTCTGAGCAGGTTGGACACTTTGTATTTTTCTTTTGGTGGGCCCTATTTTTCCCTTTTCGTATTTCGATTGTACTCTGGTTGGGATAGATGTATGCATGCATTTAATTTTCTGTTTTATATATATCTATGAACTGTTTCATGGAGGTGTATGTGGGTGCGTGTGTATAGGTACCTTGGGCTAATGCCTCCCATGTGTGTGATAGCCTACTCGGCGCTGGACGCCAGCCCCTGGCCTATTAGAGGCGGGCTTGGGGAGTCGCAGCTCAAGCCCCATTGGGTCGGGTCATGACAGAGTGGTATCAAAGGAGGTTCCACCTTTGGGATTTCAAAGCATAGGTGGTCTAGATGTGAGTTTGGTTTGGGTTCCACAGCGGCAGTGTTAGGATGTTTCGAGTTAGACTTTCAGGGAAGGGACTCCAGTATTGGTGTGGCGGCCGACGTATCCATTCACCAGGAATCTGATAACCTACCTTTCGACTCGAGACATTCTTACACTGGTCGTAGGGACATAACGGTACATGCATCATATAGGAATGGGTTTTTGGGTTGTCCTTTTCCTTATTAAGTCAGCTATCCAGATATCATTTTTGACCGTGGTGCGTCTTGAATGTATTTCAGGATGCCTCCATGACGACAGCCAGCGAGGGTTCCACAGCAGGATTGCGGTGACGATCCGCCCCGTGTAGAGGCTGTGGACAAGGGCGCAGGTTCAGAGGATTGACCTACAGTTGAGCCACCACCTGTCGAGCAGCTGGTTGTGTCAGAAGTGAAGGACGAGGTTGCACATAGGATGATTGCGCTGGAAGAGTTGTAGAGGCAGTGACCTTTGAGGTTTTGGGGTGTTCCAGACTCCCAGGCAGCTGATGACTGGCTCGAAGCTGTCACCTGTGTTTTCCGCCTAGTGAAGACACCTCTATATCCGATGGTGGTCCTTGCGGAGAGCCTTCTACATGGTTTGGTCAGGCGATGGTGGAGCCTAGTGACATAGTCTCATGACGTGGAGACGCTCACATGGCCAGAGTTTGATCGGATCTTCAGGGAAGAGTTCTATCCAGTGATGCTGAGGTCAGTGCGGATTTAAAAGCATCTACAACTTCTATAGGAGGGCATTACCGTGTCAGAGTACTCAGTGAGGTTTACAGACCTGTCGCATTACTCCCTAGATATGGTTCAAGACTCGTTCTTTAGGGATCAGAGCTTTGAGCAGGGCTTACGCAGGGAAATTCGAGCAGGTGTGGTTTACTTGCGCCTGCCCACCTATGCTGGAGTGATGGAGAGAGCGTTGGTGGTGGAGAGCTTTCTAGATGAGAAGCTTCAACCCGTGCATGTTGGGAACGTGGCGGTTGAGATGTCGGCATCTGGGAGCCGATGACAAAATTAGGGGTCTGGACGTGGCCGACGTTTCTGGAGGCGACCCCAGGATAGAGGATCTGGGGCCCAGGGCTCGCAAGAAAGTTTTGGTCAGCCAAAAAAGAGGCAGTGTTATTCTTGCTATGGTCGAGGACATCTTGCTAGAGATTTTCCGACCCAATGTGCTGCCGAGAGGGAGCTGGTCAATGGACCGCCTTGGCAGAGACGACGCCTCGAGCATGGAGGTCCATGGGGTTGTGGACGTGGTGATGGAGCTGGTGCAACAGTAGGAGGTGGTAGGCGGTATCAGTTTCCACCACCCCCACCACCATGTGGTCCACACCAAGATCCGGGAGCTGGGGGTCGAGGGTGAGGATAGCTACATGCCCTAGGGGCTATTGACCCAAAGGATACAAGGTTGGATAATGGTACGCCTTGATTCCTTTCTACTTACTGTAGTAATTTGATAGACACTATTTAGCGGTACTCTTACCTTATCGTTGCTTGCTTCAGTTTTGTTCAGGGTGTCGGTAAGACCTTGTGTGTGGGTGTTGTTCGACATGCTTGAATGCGTGAGGAAGAGAGATCCTTCCACCACCGAGACGAATTTTTGTGGCGCGATTAAATCCGTGTAGGCGAGTCTGTGCCACTCAAAGAAGATAGTGTTGAGGTGTGGTGGATGAGTCCTTCTGACTTATGTGTTCGGGCATGGGTGTTTGTTGGCGAACTAACTGGCGTGGGCGACCCAGTTGAGAGTCCAGTTGCTTTCCTTGTTCTTATGGCTTTTCGGGGACGAAAAGTTCTAGGGGGGAGGATGTAGAGACTCGGGTTTTGGCCCCGTCAGACTTTGGAATATTTTTACGAATAATTCCAGAGCTAGGAACGAAGACGACGTGCGATTCCGAGGCCCGGTGTGCCCGAAATTAATTTTATAAAAATATTAATTATTTTTATACTATGCACACTATGGGGATGTGATATATTCTAAACAGAAGCATAGAATGGGAATCTGAGGGCATGGTTGCATCCGGAACATGTCGTTTACCCTAGGCTAGGTGTAAGCTTTGCGGGTGAGGGCCTGCGGCGAAAAGCGCCACCAGGGGCGTTTTCATAAATAAGTGGAAAAGTTAGTGTATGATCGTCAGCTCGAATTACTTCAGAATGGAGTCTTTGATAGCAAATTCGAGTCTTCCATTGCGTTCATAACAGCGCGTTTACCCTAGGGATGGCCTTACATTTGTCTGCATCGGATGTCGGGACGGAGGCGAGTTGGCGAGGAGTTAAATAGGTTTCTTTATAAAAAAAATTAAAACATAAATCAATCACCCCGCATTTCTTCCTATGAACACAAGTGACGCAACCCACCCCTCCCCCATCCGTTCTTCGCTAAATCGATCTCTGGGAGTCCGTTTTCAGTGTTGTTCGTCTGCCGATCCAGCTTCTGGGTGTCGCGGGCACCATTCTGCACCCAAAGTGCCGGTGATCCACCAACATATAAGCGGTTTGAGTTTTAAAATCCCGGATCCAATTTTTATGTTTTTTTTCTTCAAATTTTTGTAAGGTTTGTCTATTTCGGGTCCCGAGGTTTCCAAAACCTTTTTTGGATCTAAATTTTGAGCATCGGGGTGCTCCCGGTTGCTCCTGGAAGTTTTCCAGCGAAATACAGGTTTTCCTGCGGTGAGGGGCAGTGGCCATGGAGGAATCTGGCGGCTGCGCGGTGACGTAACGGTGTTTTCTGGTGGAGGTGGAGGAATCTGGTGGCGGCGCGGTGTTTTCCGGCAGCGGTGTAGTGTTTTCCGGTGAGGTAGGCGGTGGTCCGGCCATGTTTTTCCAGGGGTTCTTTAAACCCCTGTAACTCTCAAACCGGAAGTCCGATTTGCGAGCCGTTTGCAATGACACGTTCCTTGCGTCAATAAGGACATTCTAAACTCAATTTGATAATTTTTTGAGTCCGGATGTTTTCCCGGGATCTAGAAATGTTTAATAAAATAATAATATTTTATTATTATTCTACTTCGAGTCTTTGTATCTTTTACCCGGAGAGTCTGATTGACGTGACGTGGTCTGATTTTCTTGATGAGTTTCGGGATCATTGTGTGGGTCCCGCATGGGCTAGCTATGGTGAATAGTGACTTTTTCACCGGTTTTCCCTTTGGGCGAGTAATCAGCCTATCTTACGTGTTTTTCCGCGTGGATCGCGATGGTGGTCTCGGTATCGGCATATGAGGTGCGCAATGTGGTGTTGTGGTGGGTCGCTTGGGTTAGCTATGGTTGGACCAGAAGTGGTTGAGGGTACTCCATTGGTTCATTCCTATGAGGGTTCGCGCGACATCACAACCTTCTTATAGGGTTGCGATCCTCTCAATGTGATGTTTAATCTATTAGAGTTGTGGCATCCTTTCGATGGGCCCGTAGCGGGATCCTCTAGCATGTTTTCCATAGATCGTGTTCATGGTATCGCTGTGACCACTTATCCACGGGTGGCGATACCCTATCTAGCTGGTTAACCCCATAGGGTTGTGGCATCATCAGGATTCTGATCCCCTATGCGATGGGCCATACTCAGTAGGGTTGTGGAATCATCGGTGATACGATCCCCTACTTAGCATGAGGCATGTAGTAGGGTTGCAGTATCGTTGGTTATATGATCCCCTACTTAGTGCGTGGTTTTGGTAGGGTTGCGACATCATCAGTTCGATCCACTACAACATGAGATGTACCAGATAGGGTTATGGTATCGTCATGACCACCTTTACACAGGTGATGATCCTCTATCTAAGTGACGTGTTTCTGTCGAGCACCAGATCGGGATGCGGTATCCTCCAGCGGATTGTGGGAGTGATCCCATATCCGTGAGATCTACGAGTGCCAAATCGGGTTGTGGTATCCCCCAACTGATCCTGGGAGTGATCCCCTATCTGTGAGCTTTGTATACCGGTGTGGGTTCTGGTATCCCCTAGTGGACCCTAGGAGTCATCCCCTATTTAGGAAGTTTGGCGTTTATGTTGTTTCAGTGTGGTTTCCTCAGTGATGATATCCAAAGAGCGAGATCTCTTGGGTGAGTGTTTGAGTTGTTTGTATGGGACCCAATGGAGTGTTTCTCTTGGTCGAGTGTCATCTGGGATGACAGTGATCATGGAGTGTGTTCTCTTGGTTGTGAACCATTGCTGGTGCTGATGTCGGTACCTCATGTGGCTTGGTGCGTGAGCTGAGTATATCTGGATGTTCAAGGTGTATGTATGGGAATTCACCTGGATTGAGCTGACTAGTTGTGTTTAGTAGAGGATGGTCACTCTAGCCGGGATGAGCAGACTGTTTCCTTTCAGTTTCTCTCTTTTGTTTTGGGTTTTGGGGTGCCTACTGAGTATGTTTATACTCACCCCTGTACGGGCTTTGACCACACATGTTTGTGTCTTGTACAGACCACATGCCTTTTGATGGAGTCCCAGGAGGACAAGGAGCAGGTGGAGCTTAGTGAGAGGGTTTGACTAGGGTGCTTACTGGAGCTGTGTAGAGTGGATCATTGGCAGGTGTTTTGGCAGTGTTTTTCCTCCTTCTGAGCAGGTTGGACACATTGTATTTTTCTTTTGGTGGGACCTGGTTTGCCCTTTTTGTACTTCCGCTGTACTCAAGTTGGGATATATGTATGCATGCATTTACATTTCAGTTTTATATATATCTATTCACTATTTCATGGAGGTGTATGTGGGTGTGTGTGTACATGTACCTTGGTCTAATGCCTCCCATGTGTGTGATAGCCTACTCAGCGCTAGATGTCAGCCCCTGGCCTATTAGAGGCGGGCTTGGGGAGTCGCGGCTCGAGCCCCGTTGGGTCGGGTCGTGACAATCCATATGAAATATTCTCTTACAGCTGAATTACATCTGGGATCACGACATTAGATAAATTTGGAACATATTCTCTCAACATTGAAACATTGAAAACATTGTGTACCAGACATAAACTCAGAAGAAAAGCTACTCGGTAGGCGACTGGTCCAACATTCTCCATAATCTCATAAGGTCCAATGAACTATTGACTATGATTTCCTATCTTAGCCAAACAAAAAACCCTTTTCCATAGTGAGGGTCTATGAAAAACATGATCACCTACCTCTGATACCAAATATAAGGAACCGACCTTATTACCTTACATAATCTTGAATTTTATTCCTGAACTCACATCCTTTCACTTTGAGTATCTTTTCAATTTTAGAGTTTTAGAGAATTGGGATATGACACATACATAAAATTTCACATTTATACAATGATAAAAACCCCAAAAAATAGTATCCATTTCTTCCAAAACATAAATTTTTTCAAATAAAACCTGATTTCATTGAAAAATCATCATTACAATTTACATGGATTCATTCCTTGTCTTACACATACTTATAACCTGTGAAAATAATTTAAGAACCTGATATGGAAACAGAAATCTAAATATGGGATATAATAATAATGAATGAAAACATTATCACATGAATACTTGTAACATAAGAAATCATTAAAAAACATACTTATCACCCATATAAACTTACATTGTGAAACATGAGATTTCCAAGATATTTCCACAAAACATATAGAACAAAAATAGAACCATAAAGGTATAATGTGTAATAAATAAAATAATCTTGTAACCTTCTCATCTACCATATGATTTTTAAACCTCATGCCTACCTTACAATGTAACTCTGATGACTACAATACTATGTAACCATCACAGTTACACATGGACTCACCATATGACTGACCTCCAACTTACACATAACCAATAAATTAGAGGGAGATATAGGTACCACCCTTAATCATAATAAATTCCCAAGAACCATTACATAATAATCAAACAATAATAATTTTATAAAGGCATTCAATTTGAATTATGTAAAACTAGACGTTTAAAAGAGGATTTTATAAGAAAAATCACATACAAATAACATATAATTGACAAATAAAATATAATTGATATGAGAATCAATATAAGGAAAGGAATATGTGAATATAATGTAAATAAACATAAATCAACATAATATAAACAAAAAATCATCACAAAAATTATTTTAATACCACATAAATAATTAAGTAGAAGGTTAACCAAAAGAATGAAAATTACGTTAAGAATTCCCTTACCTCGGGCCTGTCTTACTTCAAATTATTTAAAACTACAGTATAATCATAAAAATAGTGTTATTAATATCTTAAAAAAAATATTCATGGTCATAAAACCTTATATGGCCATCTTATAACATCATTTCATCCTTTAATTGTTAGTATTTAGTTCCTTCCATTGTTTTGGGTACGTTCTTTACATGATTTCCATGGCCGATTTGTATTTGATTTTCTTTTCATATGGAAATTAAATTACTGACATGGAATAAACTAGTAATCATTTGTTTCAAAAATATATAATGACACCATAAATCAATTTTTATCATATATTATGATGAATCATTAAATAAAACATTAATGATATTTGTTTAGATCATTTTAGGGGGGTCCTCGATAATCATGAACATGTTTCAT
Source organism: Viscum album (assembly GCA_963277665.1). Lineage (NCBI taxonomy): Eukaryota > Viridiplantae > Streptophyta > Magnoliopsida > Santalales > Viscaceae > Viscum > Viscum album. The sequence goes on from OY728137.1 coordinate 2,004,491,518, forward strand.
TATATAATTTAATGTCATGAATAGAAATTCATTATAGAACATATAATAGGATAAATCATATTATTTAATCATTTTTAACAATTATAGGGTTTTGGAATCATATTTAAAGGATTTAATGTAAACTTAAAACACATCATCCATGATTTTGTTAAATTGGCTCATCAAGGATGGTTTTTTTATTTTCAGAATAAGAGGAGGAGGATAAGATGAAAGATGATGAGATTTTTACATGAACATTATAAGATACAGAGTATATAAGGTTTTATAGAATTCAAATATCTTGGATAAGGGTATGGGAAGATATTAAAATAAAATAAAGGAATTGAAACGGAAAAACATGAAAAAGAAAGAGGATTCTTACCTCTTGATATATTCTCCTTGAGATCCTCTTTAAGCCCTTTGGTTTTGGCCTTTTGGTGAGACCAGAATGTCTTGGACATGGGGAAGAGCCTTGAGGAGGGTATTTTTTTGAACATAGATAATACTCAAGCCTTTATAGGTGTGAGAGGAGGAGGGGCATTAGGGTGGTATTTATAGTGGAGGGGATGAGGGATTTAACATTATTTTAATCCTTATTTTAATATTTTTGTCCAAGATTAGGAATAATATTTATTATTATTGTAAAAAGAATAAAGAGAGAATTTGAGTTCGAAATAATTGTACATAAATCGATCTGGATGTCAGAAATAGTGTATTTAAATAATAATTTTAATATACGGCATTTTAATATATTTTACTATTCATCCAAAATTTAAGAACTTTAGAAAAATACCAAAAATAAACCCAAACCATTTTTGGACATGTAAAATTCAAATATGAACTTCATTTTTTGAATATAATTTTATGAATGTGATTGATTTATTTTTTAAACAAAATCATACTTTATTTAAAAAACAATTTTAAAACATTAATTGATTTTATATCAACATGAAAAATTAATCAAGATCTCATTATCTTATAAACATAGGAAAATAAAATAATAATATGAATTACTAAACATAAGGGTCATATTACTATTCACAAGGATATGTTACTATTTACCAAAAAACAAGTCGGTTCTATAAGACTCCAAAAAATATAATGATCACAAGTATAGATGACCATCTTTCGAAATTAAAATAAACGATATAGAAAGATTAGGATTAAAGGCTAGTTATAACTATCTACCTAAAACAATGTTTCATACATTTCAATTTATTTTTAAAACATTGGGTGTTACATCCCCCTTATTCACAATTACCCTTACTATAGTGGTGTAAAATTATGTGTGATTAGGGAAGGATAGGTTTTCCATTTTCTAATTCATGAGTTCTCTCACTTAATGTTTTAAGATCGTTATATCTCTTCAACGAAATCTTTTTTTATTTCTCATAACTGTTTTTATTATCATATACGATTGTTATTTTTTTTAGATTCTGTTATGTTTATTTCTTTGGTCAATTATCAATTTCTCCCTCCACTAGGATCTAATCAATATTAAATGTAATAGATATTTTCTTAGTGGTGAAGTAATCAGTGATCTCTGGTATGTGTTTGAGGAGTAGGGAAAAATTTGGATTGTTTAGGATAAACAAGACCCGATTGGGAATTGCCTAAGTCAATTGAGGGTATTCTCTACCACTCTATCACACAATGAGAGGAGAGTAAAAAAATATGATATTTTAGTAAGGTTTATTCTCGCCATTATTATTTAACTAAGGGAGTGAGAATAAAATATTATAGATTATCACTTTTATCAACTTAGAAGTATAGAATTGGAAAATTTGAAATATGATAAAATTAAAATTAGAGAACCAATCAAAACCTAATCACCATATCATTTAATATTTTTCAATAACTTGCTTTATCATTTTGATCTTAATATTTTTCTTTGTTTAGTTTCATTATTTTTATTTCAAAATCAAAAAATTTCAAAAAAAAAACACCACTTCGTTCTATTATTTTATGTAACTGCTAGATTTTTGTGCATTCATCTCTATAGATAACCTAGGATAATTACTATACTAAATTTAAAATTATTAAGTTATTGTTTTTTACACACCCCATAATAGGAACATGTCAAATATTGGCACCATTGCCAGGGAGGTAGTTCCAACATGTTTTTTCTTCTATTTAATGACTAGAAGTACAAAGCCTGACCCTTCCCCCATAGATCCTGAAATTGAAAGAATCTTGTTCAGTAGACTGAGAAACCTGAATTTTCAATCTGAATTTTAGGAAATTTCTCAGGTAGACTCGATTGAAACTTCCAGTGTGGACTCTGGGCCTGTCTTCATGGATGAAAATAAAAACCAAACACTTAGAGACCATTGTGCACCCCAATTACATAATTAAAACAATCAATTTATCATGATATTTTTAAAAAATTATTTTGAGATGAATCCTAACATGATTCCATTTCTCCCAAAATTTCATGGCTTGGCAGGTGAATTCCCACACATATTAAAGAGTTCACACATGTATTCTCTATTTTTAGACAACGATGAGTATTTGGGGAGTAGTTAAAGTGGAAGGTGTTCCCATGTTCATTAGAAGGAGTTGAAAAATAATGGTTGTATACATTATAACCATTGTATTTGAGTGATTAAAATGACTTGGTAACATGATTTATGAAAATATTCTTCCCCACCTCAAGGAGAATGACCATCAGATTGGAAATATATGCTATCATACAATCATCTGGGGAAACAATTTAAGAGTACTAGGAGAGATTTAAGAAGCTATGTGCAAGTTTCCCACACTAATAAACTATGGATCATCACATTCTTGTCTTATTTTATCAAGGATTTCTCGATAATGATAAAATCATTATAGATACATCATCTGAAGGATCATTGATTAAAAATTCACCAGAAAAAGATATGGGCCTGGTTGAGAAAATTTATCAGAACTCGAAACTATTTGGTACAATAGGTACTAGAAAAATAGGTATTCATGTGGTAATAACTTATCATCAATCGTCATTATTAGAAAATAGTATTTAATATCTAACTAGTTTAGTGAGTAGATAGCCTTGAAACAAGTGGAAAACAAACAAGCACTGACTATGGTACGTGGTTTATGCTCATCACATGATCATTTCACCAATTAGTGTTCTGAAATATAGGGAATGGAATGTTGCACAACATCCATTTAGATGATGAAATTTCAGAACAACCAAGGATAGAGAGATCCTAAACAATTCCAATATGGATTTGAAAATCCGAAGAATGAAGTTAGACCCCCATACCAGAATCATATCTAAAACAAACCCGCATTCCAGAATCGATTCTAGAACCCACCATCATTTAAACAAAATAATCATATAACCATCCTTATTAAAAATAACCACCAAATTTATAGAGACCATATGAACATCCATCCACCAGTACACAACCTCCAATTTAAAACCCAATAGTAGAAATGTGAAATTTATGGGCTAAAAGACACTATAAAAGATTTATCAAACATGTTTGATTGTCTCATGGACTTAATAACAAAAAACCTGGAAAACTCCTATCCCAAACAATCCCAAACCCAAAGGATAATTACAACATGATAAAAATAGTATTTGGAAAATAACTCCCACCACCAGCCACTATTGACCTCGAAACAAGACCACCTGGGCTAAGGGAGAATGATGTCAAGAATTCAGAAAATTCATTCAAAATGTATCAAGAAGAAGAGAAGAAAGAGGAGGAGAAGAATAAACATGTAAGAAGAGACAAGAAACACCATTTAAAAGGCAAAAAACAGATAATAATGACTTCACTCCCACTATTTCTATCAAGTATTATTGAATCAAACAATTAATAGGAAGAACCGCTTCAAAAAGAAATTATGGACACCTTCCTAAATGTGGAAATCAATATCACCCTGCTTGAATCCCTCAAAAAATTCTAAATTATGACAAATTTTTTATGGATATATTCACCAAGAAGAGGATACTTTAAAGGAATGTTAGGAGAAACTTGAGAAGGAGTGTCTCAGCCCTTATCACACCACGGTTTCCAACCAAATTTCAAGATCCATGGATGTTTTCCATTACAAGAACCATTGGTTCTTAAATTTCTATAATGATTTGTTTGATCTAGGTGCTTCTATTAATGTATTTCCTCACTCAGTATAAACTTCGTTTTAGATGGGAGACTTGAATCCCACAAGAGTGGTGGTACTTCTTTCAAACACATCCAGAATTTTCCTAGGAGGATTTCTGGAGGATGCCTTGGTGAAAGTAAAATATCTCTTATTCCCAGTTGATTTCTATGTTCTGAATATGGAATATGATAGGATCCCATCACACTCACCCATCATTTTGGTGAGATATTTCTTAAAAACGTCCAAAACCATCATCAATTTCCATGAAAGGACCCCCAATATGGATTTTGGAGATAACACTATGCACTTCAACATTTTTGAATCTCTAAGGCACCCATCTGACGATCACTCCCTCTATTCACTCTCCCATGAAGTTGGTATTGAACCCATTAAATAATTATCTATGTGAAATGAAATCTTATAATTATTATAGTCTATATCCATTGAAAATATCATTGAACATGAGGATTTTCAAACATCTAGAGATTCTGATTTCATATGGGAGGAAAAGGTAAAATGTAATTTCTTCTATGGTTTGTTAAATGACGAAGATGATGATATGATTCCTTGTATAGAATATGTCCAAAATTTGGATGTGGGTAACCTCAAATTAATTTCATCCCTTGACCATCCCATTTATTTGGAATTAAAACCACTCCCCTCTAATTTAAAACATGTTTACCTTATGGAGGGAGAGAATTAACCAATGATAATAACAAATAATTTGTCTGAAAAATAAGAAAAATATTTGATTGAGATTTTGAGATTAAATTTCCATGAAATAGGGAGAAGTTTTGGTGATATCCCAATAATCATATAATATGTATGCTCACATAGAATTCTTCTTGAGGGATATTCCAAACCAGCAAGACAACCTCAAAGGAGGTTGAACCCAACCCTGATAGAGGTTGTAAAGAAGGCGATTGGGATGCTCCTGGAATCTGGGATCATGTATCCCATATCATATTCAAAATGGGTTAGACCCATCCATGTAGTTCCCAAAAAACAAGCATAACCACTGTGAGTGATGATAATAATTAATTAATCCATATAAGAATTCAGAATAACTATAAAGTGTGCATAAACTTTAAGAAGTTAAATCAGTTCATTAGAAAGGATCATTCTACCATCCCATTCATTGACTATATGTTAGAGAGATTGGTAGGTAGAATTAATTATAGATTTTTGGATGGATTTTATGGTTATTTCTAGGTACTTATTACTCTTGAGGATCAAGATAATACTATATTTACTTTCCCCTTTGGCACTTTTTCATACAAAATGATGCCATTTGGATTGTGTAATTCTCTAGGTATATTTTTGAAGTGCATGATAAGTATTTTATTTTGATCATATTGAAGATTTATTAGAGGTTTTATTGGATGATTTTATATTTGTTTTGGAAATTTTTTTAACCATAGTTTGAAAAATCTAGATTTTTTGTGAAAACTTGCATTAAAAAGATTATTGTTTTGAATTTTGAAAAGTTTAATTTCATGATTGATAGTGGAATTTTCCTTGGTAATGTAATTTATAAAATGGGAATAAAATTTGATAAATATAAAACTGAAGTCATAAATTCTTTACCTTACCCAACTTGTGTGAATCATGTTAGATTATTTTTAGGACATTCAAGATTCAACATGAGGTTTTTCACAGATTTTATAATGGATTCTCTCCCTCTATCTGGATTAATTTTTAAAGGTGTGGATTATGGTTTCAATGGTTCATTTAGGGATGAAATTTATGATTTAAATAGGATATTTATTACACCACCAGAAATAAAGATACAAAATTGGGAAGAACTGTATGAGCTACTTTGTGATGCTTCAAACCAGCAATTGGAGTGGTCATTTCATAGAAAATTATGGGGAGGTCAAAATTCATTTACTATGCCTAAATAACCATATATTTAACCTAATATAACTACAAAAAAATAGTTTGTAGCATTTTACTTTAATTTAGTACGATTCAGATCATATCTACATGTAACTAATGTCATAGTGTTTTCTGATCATGTAGCTCTTAGGAACTTGATGAAGAAATTACATGATAAAGTAAGGTTAGTGAGATAGATTATATTACTACAATATTTGAAAAAAAAATCCTTGATATGATGTTATCTGAGAACCAAGTGGCTGATCAGTTAAGTAGACTACCCAACAACGTTGAACCTGAAATTACAAATAGATAACCATTGAATGACCACCTTACAGGAGAGAAGTTGTAATTAATAATGGAGAAGTTACTTGGTATACTAATTTGGTAAATTATCTGGTAACATATCAGGTCCCATATCATTTAAATTCCCACCAAATTCAAAATATAAAATTGGACTCTAGATATTACAAATGGGATGATTCATTTCACTGGAAGATTTGTAATAACCATGTGATAAAGAGTTGTGTTTCGAAATGTGTAATTGATTCTGTCTTAATGTTTTGTCATAATTTAGATTGTGTAGGTGACTTTAGACCTCATAAGATAGAAAGGAATATTTTAGATTATAGACTTTATTGGTCATCCCTTTTTAAATATGCTAATAAATATTGGAAAAGGTATAAAAATTGTCAGTATTTTTTAAATATTTCAAGGAGATAAGAAATTCCCCAAAATCCAGTGAATTTTTTGTGAAATTTTTAATATTTTGGTGAATGATTTTATCATAAGATTCCCAATGTAATTTGGAAATTATTATATGCTTCTTGTAGTTTATTATGTTTATAAATGGGTGGAAGAAAAATCCACCAAGACTTACGATGATAATGTTGTTTTTGATTTTATCAGGCTAACATATTTGGTAGGATTGGAGTCCCCAGATCCATCAACAGTGATCAAAGGAATCAATTTTGTAATAGGATAATGATGTATTTACTGAATAAGTATGTGGTTAATTATAAAACCTAAACTCAATATCATTCATAGACCAATGGGAAAGATAAAGTGTCCAACATGGAAATAAAAGGAATTTTGGACAAAACTGTGAATCCAAATAGGAAAGATTTGAGCCAAAGGATGGAAAATACATTATGAGATTATTGGAAATCCTACAGAACCCCAATGGGAATGAGTCCATATAGGTTTTTTTCTAGGAGAAGTTTCCATATGCTAGTGGAATTAGAGAATATGGCATATTGGGTTATTATAAAGGTGAATTTTGATCTTGAATGTGAAAGAAGAGAGAGAAGATTGGATTTATAAGAGCTAAAAGAAATTAGAAGGGAAGATTTTGAAAATTCAAGGATTTATAAAAAAATAACAAGAGTGGCTCATGACAAGCTGATCCAACTGAAAGACTTCGATAGTGGAGACTTGGTGTTGTTATTCAACTCAAGACTCAAGCTGATGCCAGGTAAACTTCATTCCAAGTGGGAAGGTCCATTTACAGTTACTCATGTATATCCTTTTGGTGCTGTGTATATTGTGAAGGATGGTGCACAATCTATATTCACTGTTAATGGACATAGGATAAAGATATTCCATGGGCCCATTCCATCAGATCCAGTGGTGGAGATCACACTCCTCCAACATGTTTATCAATAAAATCCAACAAGTCGAACCTCTACATTAAACTTTTTTTCTTTCTATGATTAAATTTTTAAATATTATTTCATGTTATATAAATTTGAATTAATTTTGGAAACTAATTCATTTAATTGTTGGGTATGGAACCATTGTAGTTTAGGATTTTAATTATTTTTTTCCTACTTTGTGAATAAATATAGTGTGTTTTTAATTTTAGTTTTTTAATTTTCCAATTTTTGTTTATTTTTTAATCTTTTGAGAAAAAATGATTAAGTTTGACATTTCTGAAACCCATTTACATGAGTGAAAATATAAGGACACGACCTTAAAACATTTCATAATCTTGAATTAAATGAATAATTCACATTGAGGATATTTTTTTGGTTTATACTTATAGAGAATTAGTCCATAAGTATTTGATTACATCTCAAAAAATTACAAAGTAGATACTTCTACATAGTTTCCATTTTTTTCATAAAATTAAAACTCTTTAAAAAAGGAGTCAAGTCTAGTTCCACGTTTTAGACAGCATGACATTACCTTGATCCCATCTTTGACCCTATTCATCTTTAAGTCCTTTGAAAAACATTTCAAAACGTGGAATTAACATAAAAAGCATAGTAAGGGTTATAAAAAAATGAAATAAAACATTACATCTTCATTACATAAAATCCATAATCTCTTTAACAGACCTCATGAAATCAAAAGATTTATGAATAACATATAGAAATAATAAATTATAAAGTTAACTTGTGGCATCCATATAATACTTACATTGTAGCTATCACAGGTACACGGGGAGTTACATTGGAATACCCATCATAGTATATTCCCTAAATCTCTTAGGAGAAATATTAAATTTTACCTCTGTTATGTTACCCAATGAATTGGAGAGCTATCTTGTGCTCACCTACCTTAGGTTTTTCATGAAACCACCCATATACATAATCAATTCCCATGTACCATAACATATTCATAACACATAAAACAAACATAAAAGAAAGATAACATTTCCACATTTCAATCACTATATATCATATAAATATATTGACATAAAAAATACATTATAAAAACCATTTTCAATAAAAAAATAAATAAAAGAGTATATGGTATTTATTTTCCTTTTTTAAAAGTTACAACTTGTTAAGGAAGCCTTAAATCAAATAATACTCACAACTGCAGAAAGTTCATTGTCACCGCATACGTTAAAATGAAAAATTCATTTTGACGTTTAATAAAAAACCTCACAGAAAATGATTTCCTTTGAATTAAATAATATGTTAGCTGTGTTTATACATCGTATAAAAGAAATTCATGTATTAAAAAATATTCCTCAAATAAAGGAGATTGAGATGAAGTCCCTTACCTTGTGTCCAACTTGACTCATTCATTATTTAACCTCATGAATAATAAACTAAAGTAAAATTCTACATTAATTTAGAACCCTTTGAAAGGGTATTAAGCCTTTTATATCACTTATTACTATGTTATAAACATAACTTAATCATTTATGTTAATAATGGTCATTTTTCTATATTTGGTACATGAGTCCAAAAAGACCTTCTTATTATTACAGGTAAGTCATGTGGTCAAAATTACATTATCTATAGAATAATATTAATGATTTATATATCATATATATAATTTATATCTAGTATATATATGTATTTATAACAGTATATAACATTTTTAGATAAGAAATGAAATGCACCGTTCATGGAGATGGTCAGCCGTACATACGCATGAACGCTACATTCATTTCTTTTTTGTATTTAATAGAATGAAAATTTAATTATACATAGATATATTATAATTAATTCATAATATAATATATAATTTCAGTAAATACATCCTTTATACATTGTACGTATTGCATGAATGAGTCATATCACTTTGAGGGGGCAGTAGTCTGCACTTCCCCAAATGAGATTATCGCGTTTACCCATTATGGAAACCATAAATGTATGATATGAAACATAAATAAAGAAGAATAGAGATGATATAAATATAATATATATCATATATACATACAGTTCCATTGTAATTTCCACCATAAGAGGCGGTAGGAGAATATTGAACAATCATCGTTTCGTGAGGCAGTAGTTCGCCGTCCACAGAAACAATATGCTCTTTACCCATTAAATGGAGGTGTGTGTAAGTGTTGATAGAATCACTCTCATAACAACAACCTAGTATATTGAAATTAATTTTATTATAAAATAAATTAATAAGAAAAGTTTAGGGGGTTGGATAAGTAAAATAAAAAAAAGAACTTAAGATAAGACTTTACCTTTAAATTGGGTAACTCAATTTGGTTTGAACCAAAAAGATTTCTTGAAGTGCCTTATGCCTAAGGTAATGATTCTAGGTGAAATATAGGTATATTGAGAGCTTATTTTGGTAGAGTTTGGATGAGCCAATGGGCTTGATAGGTGTGAGTAATGGGTTTGAGGTGATGGATTTTTATAAGGGGGAGGAGGGGCTCTTTAGGAATGTTGGAAAATATTATTTTATTATATAATGATTTAAGGTTTATAAATGTCCAAAACATATTAATGTAAAATATAAGATGAATCTTGTTCAAAAAAAAATCATCCAACAATAATTGGACATGTTTTTGATATTGTTTTAATCGTTATAATATTATTGATTTAAATCATTCATTAATGAGGTAAACACTGCATCATTATTGTGTTATAAATAATTTTATATTTTTTGATGTATAAAAATTATAAAAAAATACTCTGATGTAGGAAATATTTTTAGATTTCTAATTAATATTTATAGCCAAATATATCAATTATATTAACTCATTAAATAATTGATTTTCTAAAGGATATATGTTTATGTCATTTTTTTCTTTGCTTTAAATTTATTAATATAAAGTGTCATTATCTCTCTTATGTGGCTCCATGGGGGTCCCAAAATCGATCCCAAGATGACCATGGTAGGATATGTATCAAAGAATAGGATTATTACACATGTAATGGTAATTTAATATTATTATAATAATATTTTTTTACCCTTACTTACCAGATTTACCTTGTAATGATGATAAATAAAATATTTACCGAAATAAATATTCACAATGTCAAAAAATAAAATATAACTATTTACACAATTTGGACCTCATTATTCCAAATATGGAATAATATTTTCTTATTCAAAAGATAAATGGGGTAAAAAGTAATTTAAAATTAATTCCCACTTTCAAACCAAAAAGCGTGTTTTTAAGAAATAATTACTATAAAAAGATTGACAGTAGTTTACATCCAATTTCAATGTGAAATTACTTACAATGACCATGAATGGACTAAATGGTAAAAACATAATCTAATTACACGTTAAAACCTCTTAAAATGATAATATAACCATATAAAAAATTATATTAAAAGGATGTTTTGAATTAAAATACAGTATTTTTCACTATTCATAAAAAAAATGAATATTATAAAAAAATACCAAAATTCAATCCAAAGTAAATTTCGATGTCCCGTTTCTAAAGAAAAATTTTATTTTGGAAAATAGAACATATAAAAGTGACACATATTATATTTAAAAAGGGTTCACCATGGAAAGGTTTTACATTTACCTTTTAATTAATATTAGAGTATCAATGCTTAAAATTAGATTCTTTTCTATTTGAAGCCTCTAATTTATTTAGATAAATATAAAAACATTTAACAAACATGTATAATTATATTTTATTTAGTTATGTTCATTCACTCTAATACAATGTCTATGCATTAACTACCATTTAAAATAATAATATTATGTTATTATTTTTCGGTATAACTCAATGTTGTGTGCAACATAAGATTTCAAAAAAACCCATCATTGTGTATTAGGTAAGCCAGAAAACATAGCATACACATTAAAGTAAAATTAATATTTAATTCAAAAATATTAATATGTATTAAAATTTCATATTCTTTATTTACCTGGGATGTTACATCCATCCTCCCTTTTAAGAATTGCATCCCCACAATTCTATTCACTTATCAAATAAGTGGGGGTATTTATCCCTCATAGCATTTTTAGATTCCCACATTTCCTCTTCAACCATATGAATATTCAAAAAAACCTTTACCTGATTAATTACCTTATTCTGCAACACAAGCTCTCTTCTGTCAAGAATCTAGACTGGTTGTTCGCCATAAGAGAGATTATCTTCCAACTGAACTACCTCATGACTCAAAACATGATATGGATCCGGAATATATTTTCTCAAAATTGAATCATGAAAAACATTATGTACATGATATAATATTAAAGGTAAATTCACTCTTTAGGCAACTGATCCAACTTTCTCCAGGATTTCATAGGCTCCAATAAACCACAGAATCAACATTCCCTTTTTACCAAAACACACCAAACTTTTCGATTGAGAAACATTGAGAAAGACCTGATCACCTAACTCAAATGAAAGATCCTTCCTCTAGTTATTTGCATAACCTTTCTGCCTACTCTAAGTTGTTCTCATGTTCTTCTGAATCAACTAAACCTTTTATTCCTTATATTATACCAATTCCGGTCCCATCAACATCCTTTCACCAAATTCATCCCAAAAGTCTGGAGTTCGACACCGCTTCCCATATAATACCTCAAATCTCTACTAGAAATTCTGGTTTTCCCAACGCTTCATTACCAATGGTTTAAGAAAACCGTTGGTAAATAAGCCCTTTCCCAATGGTTTTGAAAAACCATTGGGGAATATTTACCCCAAATACACAATCGGCTGCTGCTCTCCCCTATTTGCGACAGAACCCTAATCTGTCTAGGCCCTAGCTCCTCTCGTGACTTTCCCCAACTAAACCTATCAAACTCCATCCTAATCATCTCAAATCAGGTATTCTATTCTTCATACACCTAAAATATTTAAGTTGTACCTTGTTTTTATTTTTATTCATCTCATATTTTAGTTTTATGTTTTTATTTTATTCTGTATATCATTTTTTTGTATTTTGATTTAATATATACTTTATCCATTCCAATCCATTTAATTAATTAAATCCTTAACCCTCCATCGAAGAAGAAGCATCTAAAATTCATTGCGGTTGGTTTCTAAATTTTCTATGTATGTTTTTAGGCTTTTTATAATATTGTAATTAATTGTTACTTGAAAATTTATTTATATGTGTTTATTAATTTTTAGAAAAGTTATTGTGAATTTGTTTTTAAATTCGTTGAGGAAAGTGTTTTATTAAAATGAATTTTTTTAATAAGGCTTGTATAATGTAATTTTTTATAGTACACTATGTGACTATGTTTGGTATTTAGTTACACATGAGATAACTGGTGTGTGAGAATGTGTTGTGAAAGAGATTCCATGGTTGGTTCAAGATTATATTTACGTTTTGATCCTATTAATGAGTTTTTTTAATGATATTTTTAGATATTTACCTTATGTTTATTGGTGAAAACTAGGAGCTGTAGAGGTGGTTCATGCTTAAGACATATAATTACTTCTAAACATGTGGATAAACCATGCATAGTAGTAAATTATTGAAATATTTGATGTTTTTAGTCCTTTTTTATTTGGAGTTTCTTTTGATAGTGATGTTTCTTATTGATACCTATGATGGGAATTTATTTTAGTTTCTAAATTGGCTGATTCTCCCCCACCATGCACAGTGTATGCAACCTCTACCCTTATTTAATCATTCTATTTACACAACCATTGCATCCTCTACCCTCATTTAATCAGTGAAATCGTGTCATTAATTCAAGCCTTCATTCTCACTAGAATGTAAGAAATTGAATGATATAAACCCATCCTAACATGATTTCCTACCTTAGATAGTGTCCAACATATTGAATACGAGCTTTTGAATTCATCAGTTAACCAGGATCATATATTCCATTTCCCCCAAGATGACTGTACAAATATAATTTTAGGGTCAATTAAGTTTGGTTCCCATTGTACGTTGTATATTATGTGTCCTTCTTGGACAATACTCACTTTTATGGGGGTGGGGTGCTTTTCACTACCCATGCTGGCATGTGTAGACATCCATAAAAATGTTAGATAAGTCACAAGTTTAATTTAGTAATGTTGTTATCATTGACATACTTTATTATTAATCGCAAATTTAAAAATAAATATTTTTGTCTATACATAATGAAATTAAATATTTTTACAAGCGATGAACATCCTATTAGTGTAGAAGCATACAATTTATTCACCCATGGGGTGCACATGACTTTGGGAAGTAATTGGGTAATGAAAGTTATGGCCATAGAGGTGCCAATAATGAGATATTAAACTTGAGTGAATGATTTGGGATGCCTATAAAACATAATGGGACCTGAGGAATGTGCCTATTATAGACCTAATTAAAATGAATATAAATACATTTTAATTTAATTTATAAGTACTTGTTCTTTACAATATTTTAATAGTTCACTACATTGACTAGAAACTTCTTCCATTATTGTTTACATAAATGTATTTTATATTAAAGTTAAATCCTATTGAATTGTTTATGTCAAAATGACTTATATACATTCTTTTTATAGAATGGACAGAAGTTGGATACATGAAACCGATCAGATCTCAAGTGATTTTCAAATCAATTGGGAGAGATTTATAGATTTTTCATTTCATAATGCTTCAGATAGTGGTCGCATACACTACCCATGTTCTAATTATGTTGGTAGACCTTGATTGAGCCATGAAGATGTCAGCTACCACATAACCAAAAATGGTTTTCATGAAAAATACATTGTGTGGTATCACAATGGGGAGAAAATGAAATCTCAAATTGGTGATGATCGAAATTAAAGGACTGGAATGTAGAATTTGTTAGATGATCGGTTTCCATTTATTCGTCATCAGAAAAAAGAAAGGATTTAAACTCAAGAAGTCATCGACATGGGGACAACTGATGCATCTAGTGAAAATGATGATATTGATAGGGTGAAATAATTGAAGGATGCTGCTACCACTATAGTGTATCGAAAATGTGATAAAATGAAAAAGATAGAATTTTTAATCTGATTGTTTCATGGAAAAACTATGTATGGGATTTCTAATACAGCAATCGATCACATTCTTACCGTCTTGAAGTATTTACTTCCATATGATACAGATATTATATCAAACCACTATATGGAATGGATGTTAGTTGAGGAACTTGGATTTTCAAGAAAAAAAAATTCATTCTTGCCCGAAAGATTACAGTTTATTCTGGGAGGAAACAGCTGAACGGAATGATTGTATAAAATGTGGCGCATCCTGCTGGAAGTCAAAATCAGATGGAAAACCATACCGCATTCCACAGAAAGTAATGTGGCACTTTCCATTGATCCCCAGACTCCAGAATATTTTTATGTCTGATGAAATATCAATAAAAATGAGATGGAAGGATACCAAGATAAAGAAGACTAATGATGAGTTGGTTCATCCTGTAGATGGATTTTCATGGAAGAGATTTGATGCTCAACATCCTGATCTTGCAGCTGACGTGTGTAATGTGAGGCTGGGTCTTTCATGTGACAGTTTTAATCCATTTGGGCAGATGCTTACTTCCCATAGTACATGGCCAGTTTTTATACACATTTATAATCTTCCCCCATGGTTGTGTATGAAAAAACCTTTCACTTTCATGCGTATAATCAAATCTGGTCCTTCTGATCCTGGAATTAATGTTGATGTATACATGAAACCTCTAAGAAAAGAGTTGAAACTTTTTTGGGATGTGTTTGTGCGTACATATAATTCATGTTCGAAGTACATATTTTAGATGCATGCAGCGCTTATGTAGACGATAAATGATTTTCCAACTTATGCAATGATATCTGGATGGAGCACGAAAGAAAAAATGTCATGCCTAGTTTTTATGAAGAATACATGATCTAGAAGACTGAAACATCACTGTAGTTTCAGTTTTATCGGACATCGGCGATTCTTGCCAAATGATCATCCATATAGAATGAATCGTTGAAGATTTGATAATAACACAGAGACTGATAATCCACCTTAGCGTATGTCTAGAACTGATGTGCTTAATGATTTGAAAGATTTCAGTTTTTTGTTTGGGAAGGGTCAAATGAAATCTGCAAAGAGAAAGAATGTTTCCACTGAAACCTATTACAATTGGGGGAAGATGAGTATATTTTCTTATTTTCTTATTGGTCAACCAGTTTTTTACGTCATTGCATATCCGTAATTCATATTGAAAATAATATATGAAAAATGTTGCTTTCGGTTCTTCTAAATGTCTAGGGGAAGACAAAAGATGATTTACGATCTCGGTGTGACTTGGTGGATTGGGGCATCAGACCAGAATTGCATCCTGTGCGTATTAGTGAAAATAAATGGAAACTTCCATGTGCTTCTTATGTGATGACACCTATGAAAAAGAACAATTTCTGGATATATTAGAGACTATTAGAGTTCCTGATGGCTATTCAAGAAACATATCTAAATGGGTCAATAGAATAGAGTTGAATCTAAAATCTTTGAAGACTCATGATTATCACGTTCTACTGTGTGAGTTTCTTCCAACAGAAATCTATCAACTTTTGTCCAATAATGTAAGGGTGTCTGTTATTCGGTTGTTCCATTTGTTTAGATATCTTTGTGCTAAGAATTTTTCCATGTTTTTCTTGCAAAAAATGTTGACAGATTCCCCATTAATTTCATGTGAGTTGGAGAAAATATTTCCTCCATCATTTTTCACATGCATACTGCATTTGACTGTCCATATTCCCACTAAAATACTTCTCGGAGGACCTGTTTCTTTTCCCTAGATGTATCCAACTAAAAGAAATATGTTCACATTAAAGTATTATGTCCGAAATGGAAATCATCCCGAAGGTTCTATCGTGAACGGTTACTTGGCTCAAGAATGTATAGATTTAGGCTCAATGTATATCTCTGATCTTACTACAAGAATGAACAGACCAATGAGAAATTAAGAAGAACTGTATGAGAAAATTGAACCCGGTTTTCCATCAATTCCTCAAACAGGGGAATTACTGGATCATATACATTGAATACATTAAGCCATGAAGAGCGGGAGATGGCACATCACACAGTTTTGTTCAACTGTGATTTTTTCAATGACTATATCAGGTATAAAAATTTAATATGTATATCTTACATATATATCTGCTAAAATATTCATATTTTTTTTATCTACAGGGAACATAAAACAATGATAAATAGTAAGCATCGTTCTTTATATTTGATAAGGAGAGAGACTTTTCATAGGAAAGATTTTTCTGCTTGATTAAAATTGAAGGTAAAAATTTTACTGCTTAAAATAATTATATCAATTTTTAATTACGTTTAATAGTCATTTATATTGTAGGTATTGAGTTTGTCTACTGACTCTGTCTCTGAGGAAATACGAGCTTCAGTTTTTGGTCCTAATATAGTGGTTTTGGACTGTAAATCAAATTTTATTAATGGGTACAAATTTATTGTCACGAAACTAGAAAAGAACATGAGAACACAACATGTTGGTGTTATGGTAACTGCCACAAAAAATTGTTATTCTAGTGAATCAGATAGTAGAACATGATTTGAAAATGTGGGTTATTATGTAGTTATTGAGAAAATAATAATATTGGATTATTACTCTCATGGACGAGTCACAATGATGAAATTCCATTGGTTTGATTCGATGACTGGACATGTCACATTTATTGATGATTTTAGATTTAGAGTAATTAATATGACTCGCACTATTGCTTCCAAAGAACAATATGTGGTGGCATCAATGGATAAACAATTTTTTTATGTCAATGACCAACTTCGACCTGAATTTGGTGTCATAGTTGAAGTAATTCCAAGTCATATTTTTGATGATGGTGATGATGGAATTGACACTGCCCCTAGTGCCATTAGAACCAATCCATTTATATCATTTAATGACTCCAATAGCTCAATTTTCATAGTTGATTGTGAACCTGAAGTTATGGTTGAAAATATATAGAATAATTCATCCATGTTCTCAATTCTTTTGGTTTACCTCAAGTTGGGTTGTTATGGTTGGTAATATTCAAATTGATTTAGTATTGATCACAAATATGTTTTAGCTGACTTGACCGTTATGTGAATTTTCAATGTTTATTGGTTGCTGTTTTATTTAAATTTCATTTTCTAATTTGGAATTGAACTGTATTCAAACATAGTCAAACAATATTTCTAACTTGATGAACATTACAACTTGTATGATTTATTAATTCCATTCTATCTCTTCTAAAACAATTTACAGCTAGATTACCAATGAATCCCCCTATTCCCTCATATATTTAGTTTTTTGGTTTACACATTAGATTCTATTTTCTATTTAATTACATATTTGTTTTCAAAAGCAGAAAATGCATCCACTTGAAGAGATACAATGGAAAAAAAGGATGGAGAACAATCATCGAATGGTGGAGAAGGGAGTTCCACCATTAGTTCCTACAGTGAGTACTTTATTTCAAATATATATATTTAAATAATATATAATGTCATGTGATTTATTTTTTTGTAATTTTTTTTGTAGGATCCACCTATACGTCGACAGTTATTCGACGAGGAGCCTAGTACTGGTCCTAGTACTCAGGCTGGTGGTACGAGGAGGGTTCGTACCAGAGGGGGACGTGCAGTTGCACGTACCCGACTAGACCCTGCCCCTCCCACTGACATGTCATCATTCCCACATTCGGATCCCGGTGTGTCGTTAGGGACACATGAGATATTTAGGCCTCCCATGTTTTCGCTACCTTCTGCATCTTCTAGCCCATCATTTTCGAATCTCATGATGATTCCCACTCCCCAGTCAGAATCCGGTCATACAGATGTCCCATCTTTTTTTCATTCTAATTATGTCTTTCCGAGCTTCTATATTCCATCATCTTCGAGTGTTATTCCACCATAGGGAATTCCATCAGTTTCCAGGGATCCGGCAGCGCTCAACAATCAGACTGGCACATGTATATTTATAGAACCCTAACAAATTTTTATAGGAATAATTATTTTTATTATAACATGTTTTGATAAAATATTTGTTTTTATTTAATGAAAGATACATCTACTGACAGAAGGCGGGATCATGGGTGTACACACATGTGTTCGGTGTGGAACCGCCGCACACAGGTTATGGTGGATTTCAATGAAGACAACCAAAAGGTTGAGAAAACAGGGCAGCAATGTCGGAGTTTTTTGGTGACGCTTTCCAAATACTATGACATCATTCTTGTCCGCCCGCTATCATGGAGACATTTTCCACATGAAGTCAAGGATAGATCTTGGACAGAGATATGGGTTAAAAAATCTATTTTATTTAATGCCATTAATTATTTTTTTATTTATATGAATTAATATTTTGATGTGAGCTTCAATTTAATTTTCCCAATGGTGAGGGTGCATGACCGGAACATCTAAAGGATTTATGTGATCATTGGAGAGCCTACAAGCATGAGTTGTATATTGGCTGGCGTTCTAGAGTTGGCACTGAGTTAGAGGCGGTACTAGTCATGGATGATTATCCTATAGAGCAGTATCGTCAGATGATTACTCATTGGATGAGTACCCAGTTTAAGGTATGAATTACATTTGAGCTATTTAAATAATAACTTTCATGTTTTTCATTAATATTAACCTTTGCATTATCGAATTTTATTTAGGAATCATCTGGAAAAAATAAAAAAAACATTGATGCAAAAAAATACCTCCACACACTAGGACGTCCTACGTTGCCGGATCATGAGAGGAAGCAGGTATGACAATTGTTTATAAATTTACTTTACGACTTACATTTTCATTTTTTCCCTCAATTATTTAATTGTTTTATAATGTTTTCATATAACTTTAATTTTATATGTCATTGTAGAGGAAAATACAGAATATTGAAGGATGCGTGCCTCGAGCAAAACTGTTTTGCTCTAGTAGATGGAAAAATGATGGAAGTGCCGTCAACGAAGCAACTCAGCAGCAGATTGTAAGTTTTAATCTGTTGATTTTATATTTTAATATCTATTTTGTAACTTAATAATATATTTATACTTGTAACAGGCTACTTTAGAGGCCCTCAATGCCCAAGAACCAGAAAATTTTGGGCCAACTGATCACTTACAATAGGTGTTGGGAGTGGAGCATCCTGGCAGAGTATGTTGCCGACCAAGGATATCGCCAATGAGGTATTTGACCTCCTCAGGTACAAGTTTTTGTGCCACCGAGGTGCAGCAAGTTAGGGTATAGGCAGAACAGGCTGAGAAAAGGGCCCTAGAGACGGCAGAACAGTCTACTAGGGCAAATAGTGCATTTATGAAATTTATTGAAGTTATACGTCCAACACTTACAGCATAGGACAACCCAGCTTTTGATGAATATATGTCATTGGTACATTCTATATGTGGTGCACCAGGTGGAATTTCTAGTGGTGGTCAGGATGATATCCAGCTTGATGATGATGATGGCGAGGAGTCTCATGTGAAAGAGGAGGGAGAGGAGGACCCCCACCATCCTTCTTAGGGTGGTACCAGCCACACCGCATCCGTTTTTATGGATGTTATTGTATTTTAGTGGTTGTGTGTTTGGGAACTCCCTGAATAGCCCCCCTCCTTCTTGGACCCTGGACAACCCCCCACCATCCTTCTTGGACCCCGGACAGCCCCCCGGCCAGCCCCCTGGCCAGCCCCCCCCCCCCCCCCCCCGGACAGCCCGCCACCATCCTCCTTGGTCCTCAGACAGCCCACCGGACACCCCCAGACAGCCACCCGGACAGCCCCCCGGACAGTCCCGCACCCTCCTCCCAGGACCTCGGACAGCCCCCCGGACATCCCCCCACCCTCTCCCTTGGACCTTAGACAACCCCCCTGAACATCAACGAGACAACCACCGCACAGCCCCCCACCCTCCTCCTTGGTCCCCGGACAGCCCCCCGGACACCCACCAGACAACCCCTCGTACAACCCCTCACCCTCCTTGATTTCATTTACAATTATAAATTGTATAATATATATTTTATTTATTTTCATCATGATAATAAATGTAAATCACATTTACACATCTAATCAATATCATAGATTCTTGGTATGTTATAAAAGGGATGTATACATTGGGCATGACATTGTTAGCTCTGAAATGTTTCATAGCAAGATAAACTAAAATCTAATCCATACTAAGAAGGATATAAAAATATTCTATATGAATTTTCACAAGATTTTATGTAAATACCATTCTACTAACAGAAACATGAGGATTCTCATAAATCATGTTTACCTTAATATTTCAACAAGGATTTTTAGTAAAAGTTTTATCTTCTATTAATTTTCTGATATTCTCATTTTAAATTTAAATTTTTCATAAATAAATTAATTTAAAGACCCATAGTCAAATACTGTATTTGAATAATGTGAATAAACAACTAACATACCACTCTAAATGTGTCTCTTTTGTTTAAAATGGACATGATTATAAGTGAAAAGAACAACTGGCACACGGAAAACTGACCAAACGCATTCGGATTCTATTGATAATTTATCACAATGATCCATGGGTCATATGAGCCATGTAAGAGCCAACCCGGGCTCAATCCGAGTCACGGTGTGGTCGATATTACTCTAAGTATCTCTCTTTCGTTTAAAATGGCATCATTTTAAGTACATACGGAAAACCAAACAAACGCATTTGAAATGTGTTGATGCTTTAGGACAACGATTCATGGGTCATATGTGATGTGTACCCACCTCATTCCGAGGCACAGTGTGGCTGACACCATTCATAGTGGATCTCTTTTGTTTAAAATGGACATCATTTTAAGTGAAAACAACAAGTCACATACAGAAAACTGACCAAACACATTTTAAATTTGTTGATGATTTAGGAAAACTATCCATGAGTCATATGTGACGTGTACGAGTCAACCCCACCTCAATCCGAGGCACGGTGTGGCCGGGATCACTCTAAGTGGCTCTATTTTGTTTAAAATGGACAACGTTTTAATTAAATATGGAAAACCAACCAAACGGATTCTGATTGTGTTGATACTTTAGAACAATGAAACATGGGTCATATGTGACATGTACAAATCAACCCCGCATCAATCTAAGATGTGGTGTGGTCGACACCACTCAAAGTTTCTGTCTTTTGTTTCAAAAGGACATCATTTTAAGTGAAAAATATCAACTGGCATACGTAAAACCAACCAAACACATTCTAATTTTGTTGATACTTTAGGAAAATGATCCAGGGGTCATTTGAGACGTGACGAGTCAACCCCATCTAAATCCGAGATGCGGTGAGGCCGGTACCACTTTAACTGTGTCTCTTTTGTATAAAATGGACAGGATTATATGTGTAAGGAACAACTAGCACACAAAAAACCGACCAAACGCATTCGGCATATGTTGATAATTTATCACAGCGATCGATGGGTTATATTTGATGTGTACGAGCCAACCCGGGCTCAATCCAAGTCGTGGTGTGGCCGGAATCAGTCTAAGTGTCTCTCTTTTGTTTAAAATGGACAATATTTTATGTACAAATGGAAAACATACCAAACACATTTTATTTCCATTGAAACATTAGGAGAACGATCCATGGGTCATATGTGATGTGTAAGAGTCCACCTTGGCGAAATTCGAGGCGCGGTGTGGTCGACACCACTCAAAGTGTCTCTCTTTTGTTTAAAATGGACTTCATTTTAAGTGAAAACAACAACTAACATATAGAAAACTGACCAAACAGATTCTGGTTGGGTCAATACTTTATAAAGATGATCCATGGGTCATATGTGACATGTACGAGTCAACCCCACATCAATCCAAGGCACGGTGTGGACGACACCATTCATAGTGTCTCTTTTCTGTTTAAAATGGACATCATTTCAAGTGAAAACAACAACTGACATATGAAAAACTGACCAAACGCATTCGAAATGTGTTTATTCTTTAGGAAAATGATCCATGGGTCACATGTGACGTGTACGAGTCCACCCCACCTCAATCCGAAGCACAGTGTGGTCAGGATCACTCTAAGTCGCTCTCTTTTGTTTAAAATGGACAACATTTTAAGTACAGACGGAAAAATGACCAAACGGATTCTGATTGTGTTGATAATTTCGAAAGATGATACATGGGTCATATGTTACGTGTAAAAATTAACCCGACCTTAATCTTAGATGCGGTGTAGCCGGCACCACTCAAAGTGTCTGTCTTTTATTTCAAAAGGAAATCATTTTAAGTGAAAAACATTAACTGGCATACGGAAAACTGACCAAACACATTCAGATTGTGTTGATACTTTAGGACAATGATCCATGGGTCATTTGAGACATGTACAAGTCAACCCCATCTAAATTCGAGACATGGTGTGGCCGGTATCACTCTAACTGTGTCTCGTTTGTTTAAAATGGACAGGATTATATGTGAAAAGAACAACTGGCATACAAAAAACAGACCAAACACATTCAGAATCTGTTTATAATTTATCACAACGATCCATGGGTCATATGTGACATGTACGGGCCAACCTAGGCTCAATCCGAGTCGCAGTGTGGCCGAGATCAGTCTAAGTGTCTCTCTTTTGTTTAAAATGGACAACAATTTAAGTATATATGAAAAACCAACCAAACTCATTCGGTTTCCGTTGAAACATTTGGTAAACGATCCATGGGTCATATGTGATGTGTACGGGTCCACCTCACATCAATCCAAGGTGCAGTGTGGCCGACACCACTCAAAGTGTCTCTCATTTGTTTAAAATTGACTTCATTTTAAGTCAAAACAACAACTAGCATACGGAAAACCGGCCAAACGGATTCTGATTGTGTCGATACTTTAGCACAACCATCCATGGGTCATATGTGACGTGTACGAGTCATCCCCACCTCAATAAGAGGCGTGGTGTGGCCGAAACCATTCATAGTGTCTCTCTTTTGTTTAAAATGGACATCATTTTAAGTGAAAACAATAACTGACATACGAAAAACTGACCAAACGCATTCGAAATGTGTTTATTCTTTAGGAAAACGATCCATGAGTCATATGTGATGTGTATGAGTCAACCCCACCTCAATATGAGTCATGATGTGGCTGGGATCACTCTAAGTGGATCTATTTTGTTTAAAATGGACACCATTTTAAGTACATACTGAAAACCGACCAAATGGATTCTGATTTTGTTGATACTTTATCACAACGATCCATGAGTCATATGTGACGTGCATGAATCAACCCTTCCTCAATCTGAGACGCGGTGTGTCCGGCACCACTCAAAGTGTCTGCCATTTATTTCAAAAGGACATCATTTTAATGAAAAACATCAACTGGGAAACGGAAAACTGACCAAACGCATTCAGATTGTGTTTATACATTAGGAAAACGATCCATGGGTCATTTGAGACATGTACGAGTCAACCAAGTCTAAATCCGAGACCCATTGTGGCCGGTACCACTCTAACTGTGTCTCTTTTGTTTAAAATGGACAGGATTATAAGTGAAAAGAAGAACTGGCATATGAAAAACTGAGAAAACGCATTCGGAATCTGTTGATAATTTATCACAACGATCCATGGGTAATATGTGATGTATAAAAGCCAACCCAGGCTCAATCCTAGTTGCGGTGTGACCGAGATCAGTCTAAGTGTCTCTATTTTGTTTAAAATGGACAACATTTTAAGTACATACAGAAAACCAACCAAACGCATTTGGTTTACATTGAAACCTTAGGAAAACGATCCATGGGTCATATGTGATGTGTACGAGTCAACCCCACCTCAATCCGAGGTGCGGTGTGGCCGACACCACTCAAAGTGTCTCTCTTTTGTTTAAAATTGACTTCATTTTAAGTGAAAACAACAACAAGAATACGAAAAACTGACCAAATGGATTCTGATTATGTCGATACTTTATCACAACGATCCATGAGTCATATGTGACGTTTACGAGTCAACCACGCCTCAATCCAAGGCACGGTGTGACCGACACCATTCATAGTTTCTATCTTTTGTTTAGAATGGGTATCATTTTATGTGAAAACAACAACTGACATATGAAAAACTGACCAAAAACATTCGAAATGTGTTGCTGCTTTAGGACAACGATCCATTGGTAATATGTGACGTGTATGAGTCAACCCTGCTCTAATCCGAGGCATGGTGTGGCTGAGATCACTCTAAGTGGCTCTCTTTTGTTTAAAATGGACAACATTTTAAGTACATACGGAAAACTGACCAAACAGATTCTGATTGTGTTGTTACTTTAGAAAAATGATCTGTGGGTCATATAGGACGTGTAAAAATCAACCTCAGCTCAATATGAGATGCGGTGTGGCCAGCACCACTCAAAGTGTCTGTCTTTTGTTTCAAAAGGACATCATTTTAAGTGAAAAAATCAACTCGCAAACGGAAAGATGGCCAAACACATTCGGATTGTGTCGATACTTTATGACAATGATCCATGGGTCATTTGAGATGTGTACGAGTCAACCTCGTCTAAATCTGAGAAGCGGTGTGGCCTGTACCACTCAAACATTATCTCTTTTGTTTAAAATGGACAGGATTATAAGTTAAACGAACAACTGGCATAGGAAAAACTGACCAAACGCATTTGGAATCTATTGAAAATTTATCACAATGATCCATGAGTCATATTTGATGTGTACGAGCTAGCCTGATCTCAATCCGAGTCGCTGTGTGGCCGAGATCTGTCTAAGTGTCTCTATTTTGTTTAAAATGGACAACATTTTAAGTACATACGGAAATCCAACCAAACGCATTCGGTTTCTATTGAAACTTTAGAAGAAAGATCCATGGGTCATAGGTGATGTGTACGCGTTAGCCTCGCCTCAATTCGAGGCGCGGTGTGGCTAACACCACACAAAGTGTCTCTCTTTTGTTTAAAATTGACTTCATTTTAAGTGAAAACAACAACTAGAATACGTAAAACTGACCAAACTGATTCAGATTGTGTCAATACTTTAGAATAATGATCCATGGGTCATATGTGACTTGTACGAGTCAACCCTGCCTTAATAAGAGATGCAGTGTGGCTGACACCATTCATAGTGTCTCTCTTTTGTTTAAAATGGACATCATTTTATGTGAAAACAACAACTGACATAAAAAAACTGACCAAATGCATTCGAAATGTGTTGATTATTTAGGAAAATGATACATGGGTCATATGTGACGTATACGAGTCAACCTCGCCTTATTCTGAGGCACAGTGTGGCTTGGATCACTCTAAGTGGCTCTCTTTTGTTAAAAATTGACAACATTTTAAGTTCATACGGAAAATTGACCAAACGGATTCTGATTGTGTTGATACTTTAGCAAAATGATCAATGGGTCATATGTGATGTGTACGAATCAACCCCGCCTCAATCCGAGATGCGGTGTGGCTGGCACCAGTCAAAGTGTCTGTCTTTTGATTCAAAAGGACATCATTTTAAGTGAAAAACATCAACTGGCCTTCGAAAAACTGACCAAATGCTTTCGGATTGTGTTGATACTTTAGGACAATGATCCATGGGTCATTTTAGACGTGTACGAGTCAACCCTTTCTAAATACGAGATGTGGTGAGGATGGTAACACTCTAACTGTGTCTCTTTTGTTTAAAATTGATAGGATTATACGTGAAAAAAACAACTGGCATACAGAAAACCGACCAAACACATTCCGAATCTGTTGAAATTTTAGTACAATGATACAAGGGTCATATGATACGTGTATGAGTCAAACATGCCACAATCCAAGTTGCGGTGTGTCCGGGACCCCCCAAAATGTCTCTCTTATGTTTAAAATGGACGACATTTTATGTATATATGGAAAAACGATCAAACAGATTATGATTGTGTTGATATTTTATCACAATGATCCATGGGTCATTTATGATGTGTACGAGTCAACCCCACCTCAATCCAAGGCGCGGTGTGGCCGAAACTATTCAAAGTGTCTCTCTTTTATTTAAAAATCACTTCATTTTAAGTGAAAACAACAAATGACATATGGAAAACCGACCAAACGCATTCAGAATATGTTGATACATTAGGAAAACGATTCATGGGTCATTTGTGATGTGTACGAGTTAACCTCGCCTCAATCTGAGGCATGGTGTGGCCGATATCACTCTAGGTGTATGTATTTTTTTTTACAATGGACATCATTTCTAGTAAAAATATATGGTATACAAGAAACCGATCAAATTAATAATTGAATTCAAGATTCCACATATAATTTTCATCTGAATTTTAAATTGAATTCTAAATGAATTATGTATGTTTATAATTACGTTATGAATTATAATTTAATTATGGATGTGTATAGTTTTAGGAAGCATTATATGTTAAATGTGTTTGAATTTGTTCTCTATATGTATGTGTTAGTTGGTTATTGTAGTTACTATAATTGTATATGTATGTGTTAGTTTATTGAAGGTACAATAATTGGAAAGGATTGAATATGTGGGGGAATGCTGCTATGAAAATTTCACAAAATGAGTGCTGCTGCGCAAATTGCATGCTGCTGTGAAATTTGCTTACCATAGGATATGCCATCGGTTTCAAACCGTTGGAATAGCCTCTCTGAGTATTTTTTTACCAACGGTTCTATGAACTGTTGGTAAGACTCATTTCCCAATGGTTTAGAAACAGTTGGGAAAGCAGCCCTCTACTTGGTTTTCCCAACGGTTCAAGCCAAACCGTTGGGATAGGTTAATATTTTCGAACCTATCCCAACAGTTCATTGTAAACCGTTGGGAAAAGCTTTCCCAATGGCTTACTTCCCAACGGTTTGCAGAACCATTAGTATAACATATACCAACAGTTCTACAGCCTTTTCCAACGGTTCAGAACCATTGGGAAAGCCTATATTTCCAGTAGTGAATGGATTCATCTGTATACTAGTATGAAAACTATTATTATAAGAAAATTCAACCATAGAAAGATGTTGGTACCAACATCCCTGGTAATCCATTGATGAAACATGTAATGTATCCTTCAAAGTCTGAATTGATCTTTTAGACCTCCCATCTGAATGAGGATGTATTGTTTTACTAAAATTTAATTCAGTACCCAATGACTTCTAAAGGCCTTTCCAAAACTTATAAGTTATCCTAGGATCACGATAAAATACAATGGAGAGGGTTACTCTGTGAAAACTGATTATCTCTTTACTATACAACCGAGAAAGTTGATCTAGAGAAAAATTTTCTCGAATAAGAAAGAAATGAGAATATTTAGTCAATAGATGAATAATAACCCATGTTTTATTATTTTCTCGAGATTTCTGTGGAAATATCACAATGATGTCCATGAATATATTTCCCCACTTCCACTGTGGCACTGGTAAAGACTAAAGCATCCCTTTCGGTAACCTCCACTCTACATTAACCTGCTGACAATTCAAACACTTCTTAGTAAAGTTAGAAATATCTATTTTCATTCCATCCCACTAGTAATACTCCCAAATATTTCTTTACATCTTAGTACTGAAAGGATAAACCAAAAACGGAAAACTATGAGCTTCACATAACAAATAATTCTTCAACTATGAATCACAAGGCACACATAATCTTTTCCCAAGTCTCAGAATACAATCACTATCAATGTTAAATTTAGGAAACTTACCCTTCTGAACCAACTATTCCTTTTTCTATAAATAACTATCTTCCTTCTCCGCTTGCATAATTATGTCTGATATAGATGATTTCACTGAAACCTAAAACGAAACTGAGGAATTTATTACACCAACAACTTCTATGAAAAATTTCATCAAATCAAAAACCAATGTATCTCGTTCCAAATAAAGTATGGTTAATGAAGCATTACTTTTTTGAATAGAGTCATCAACCACTTTATTTTCATTTCATGGATGGTAAGGGATTGTGAAATAATAATATTTGATTAATTCCAAACATCTAATCTATCTCATGTTTAATTCTTTCTTAGTGAATATATGCTTTAAAAATTGTGGTTACTATATATTTTACATTTTACTCCATATAGATGAGGCCACCTAATTTTTAACGAAAAAAATATAAGCTAATTCCAAATCATGTGTAGGGTAATTTAACTCATGGGGTTTCAACTATTGTGAAGCATGATCAATTACCTAATCATTCCGCATTAGGACGTGACCATATCATTTTAAAGAAGCATCACTGTTGATAACAAACTCGCCATTTCTGGAAGGTAATTCCAAAAATAGAGAATTCATCAATATTCTATTAAATTCCTAAAAACAATCATCACATACTTTTTTCCAGATGAACTTAACACCTTTTAAAGTTAACTTAGTCATTGCACTAGATAACCATGAATTATTCTCATAAAACCTCCATTAATAATATTCCAAACCATGAAAACTATGGATCTCAGTTATATTTTTGGGTTGTGTCCATTCTTAAACAACTTTTGTTTTAGCAGGATATACAATTACACCATTTTTTTTAAAATGTGACCAAGGAATGATATTTTTTGTATAAAAAACTCACACTTGCTGAATTTCCCAAACGGATTATTTTCATTTAAGGTTTTCAAGGCAACCCTAAAATGACATTCTTGTTCCTCTTTACTTTATGAATAAACCAAAATATCCTCAATGAACACAATAATGAACTTATCCAAGAACTCATAAAAAATTCTATTCATAAGATTCATGAATACAGCAGGTGCATTGTTTAACCCAAAATGCATAACTGAAAATTCAAAATGGCCATATCTAGTATAAAACATGGTCTTCAGAATGTCTGTTTCCTTTAATTTCAACTAATGGTACCCCGACCTCAAATCAATCTTTGAAAAAAACTGAGCTCCCTGGTGATGATCAAACAAATCATCGATATGAGGAAAAGGACACTTGTTCTTAACAGTGTTGTTATTCAAAGCTCTATAATCAATGAAACGTTTCAATGAACCATCGTTCTTTTTAAAAACAAGATAGGATAACCCCTTGGTGATGTGCTAGGTCAAACAAAACCTTTATATAATAACTCCTCTAATTTCTTAATTAACTCTAAAAGTTCAATTTGAGCCATTAGATAAGGGGGTCATGAAATCAGCTTAGAATCATGAACTATGTCAACAGTAAATTCACCTTTCTGATCAGGTATAATAATAGGAAACTCATCAGAAAAAACATCAAGATACTCATTTAACATGGGAACATCATTAATCTTAACGGTTCCTTTATTTTCAACAATATGTGCAAGGTAGCATTCATTTCCATCCTTTACTAGTTTCTCAGATTCCTAATATGTTATCAAATATAAGGTATCAATATTTTAGACAACTAAAAACCATTTTGAAAAGGTACCTCTTAAGCACTACAGTCAATCATACAATGACAAACAAAAATCCAATCCATACCCAAAATAACATCAATCTATACTAGAGGAAAAACAATAAGGTTTGTAGGTAAATTCTTTATGCATACACGGATAGAAAGGTTCTTATAATTTTTTTTGTCTCCACCTTTCCCCCAGTGTTTTTACCATTCAAAATTCATATCTTGAGATCAAATTCCCAATTTACTAGAAAACTTCTCAGAAATGAACAAATGTATAGACCCTGAATTAAGAAACACATTGGTATAATATGAACAAACAAATAGTTTAACTGATACTACTTCAGTTGATTGCTCAACATTTTCTAAAGTAGTTGCAAAGGATTTCACCACCCCTTTCTACTTGTAGTCTGGCAGCTTTCCCTCAGTTGAGTTCTTCGTTGGACACTCATTTGCATAATGACCCATTTTGTTACACTTAAAACATTTTATTGACTGTAAATTAGATCTTCTCATACCATTAACATGTTATTTTTCCATGAAATTACGAGACTTATGTCCCATTTTACCACAACTATAGCACTTACTAGGATTCAAAAGTCATTCCCCATAGTGATTTTTACCACAATTTTCACAAACTGTAAACCTATGTTTTTTACCATCAGTTTTTTTGAAGAGTTATTCCCTTTCATCTGGAACCTCGACCACTTATTGTGTTGTCTATCAAAGAACAACTGATCATCAAAAAACTCCATTTCCACCTTCTTCACACAACGAACATGTTTTTAATAACTTTTAAACTTACAAGAAGCTAAATTCCTTTGATATAATTTCTTTAATCATCATTATAAATAGTTGATTTTAATATCAAGATCTCATATGAAATATGGTGCATACCTTGCCAGTCAAGTGGATTTTTCTTCATTATCAGCCACTAAGTCATCCTCCTGCCACAATTCTAGGAATTGTTTTTCCATCCTAAGATGGACCACCTTAGGAAAATATTTCTCAAGAAACATGCCATTAAGTTCATCACAATCAATAGAATCAATCTCCTCACTATCCCTGATTTTTTTCAATATCGACCACCACAGATCGGATTCACCTTCAAAACGGTAGAAAACCAGACTAACCTTTTTATGTTATGAACACCCCATGACATCAAAAATCATCTCCAATTATTTAGTCCACCCTTCTTATAGAAAAATTTCAGATGATCCTCTAAATAATGGGGGATGTTTCCTCATAAAATGATCCACTACTGACTTGTTCCTCTGTGGTTAATCTAGATGATCTTGGGCATGGATACCGCCCCCATTTATAGCCGGATTCAACTGTGTTGTCATTGCAATGAACTGTTCAGTTCCAATTCCAACCATCTCAGTTTGATGATTGGGAAGGTTGTTTTCCTCCTGATGTCATCCAGTCATAGATGCCTTTTTTCCTCCATAGGAAACCATTCTGAACACAAAAATATCTTAGGAAAAGTAACATGGTAATCTGTAAATGCATATCATTCAAATTTGGCCATTAATTAATTTATGGACATTAATTTTACAATATTATAACTCCTAAAGTTTTCTAAACTGACCTTTGAAACCAACAATTAGGACCTAACCTTAAAAAAATACATAATATTTAATTAAATGAATAATTCACATTGAGTATCTTTTTAGGATTAGAGTTTTTGAGAATTAATCCATAACTATTACATTACATCTCAAAAAATGACAATGTAAACACTTCTACACAGTCTCCATTTTTTTCATAAAATAGAAACACTTGAAATAAAGTCATGTTTGGTTCCATGTTTTATACAACATGGCTTTTTCTTGATACTATCCTTGAACCTATTCATCTTTATATCCTGTGAAAAACATTTCAAAAATTTGGATGAGCATAAAAATATAAATAGGGGTTATAAAATAAAGAAAGAGAACATTAGTTCATCAATTCATACAAAAATAATCTCTTTAACATACCTCATGAAATCATATGATTTATGAATAACACATAGAAATATTAAATCATAATGGTAAATTGTGGCATTCATATCATACATACATTATAGCTATCACAGATACATAAGGAGTTATGTTGGAATACCCATCATAGTATATTCCAAAAATCTCTTAGGAGAAACATTAAAGTTTACCTCTGTCACATTACCCAATGCATTGGAGAGCTATCTCGGGCTCATCCACCCTAGGTTTATCACAAAACCACCCGTATACATAAACAATGCCCAAGAACCACAACATATTAGGAAGACATAAAAAATACAAAATGGAAAGATAACATTTACACATTTCAATCACAATATTTTATTTAAATATATTGACATAACAAATACATCATCAAAACCATTTTCAATACCAAAATATGTAATTGAATATATTTGATTTATTTTCCTTTTATAATCATAACGACTTGTTAAGGAATCCATAGATCAAATAATACTCATGGCGGTGGAAATGTCGCTCTCACCACATACAATAGAAAGAAACATTCATTTTTTTGTTTAGAAAAACACCACATAGAAATATATTTCCTTTGAATAAAATGAAAATTCAAAAGTGTTTATGCACCGTATAAAAGAAAGTCATGTATAAAAAAAATATTTCTCAATGAAAGGAGATTGAGACGAAGTCACTTACCTCCTATCCAACTTGACTCGTTAATTATTTAACCACCTGAATAATAAACTAAAGTTAATTTCTATTTTTCTTAAGAACCTTTTTTATGTTTATTAATCCTTTTACATCACTTATTACCATGTTATAAACATTATGTAATCATTAAGTTAATAATAGTTGTTTTGTCGATATTGGGTACATGAGTCAAATATGAACATCTTATAATTAGAATTTGTTCATGTGGTAAAAAGTAGATTTTCTACAGAATGATTTTCATGATTTATATATCATATATATATATATATATTATATATATGTATTTATAATAATACATAACATTTGGAGATAAGAAATTAAATGCACCGTTCATGGGGACAGTAAGTCGTACGTACGCATGGACGCTACATTCATTTTTATTTCAAATTTAATGGAATGAAAAATTAATGATAAAAAGGTATATTATAATACCAGTATAATATAATATATAATTTTAGTAATTCCATCCTCTATATGTTCCATGTATGGGATTAATGATTCATATCACTTTGAGGAGGCGGTAGTTGACACTTCTCAAATGAAATTATCACGTCTACCAATTATGGAAATCATAAAGGTATGATATAAAAGAAAAATAAAGAAGAATATAGACAAATATAAATATAATATATATCACATATAAATATAGTTCCATCATAATGGCAACCATAAGAGGCGGTAGAAGATGATTAAACAATCATCATTTTGTGAGGCAGTAGTTTGCCCTCAAAAGAAATAGTATGGTCTTTACCCATTAGATAAAGGCATGTGTATGTGTAGTTAGAATACTTATCATAACAACAAACTAGTATATTTAGGATAATTTTTTTTATAAAAGAAAGGAACATAAAGAGTTTAGGTGGTTGGAGAAGTAAAATAAAAGAAAATAACAGAGAAGAAATTATCTTTAAATCGTGTAACTCCCTTTGGTTTGAACCAAAATGAATTCTTGAAGCCCCTTATGCCTAATTTAAGGCTTCTAGGTGGAATATAGGGATATTGAAATCATATTTGTGAAGTCTTTGGATGATCCATGGGGCTTTATAAGGGTTAGTAATGGGTTAGAGATGATGGATTTTTATAAGTGGGAGGAGGGGCTCTTTAGAAAGTTTGAAAATATTATTTTATTATATAATTATTTTCAGTTTCAAAATGACCAAAACATATTAAAGATAAAGATATGATGACTATGTTTTGAAATAAAATCATCAAATAATATTTCGAGAGGTTTTGGATATTGTTTTAACCTTTATAATCTTATTTATTTAAATCATTCATTAATGTGGTAAACGCTGCATCATAATTGTGTCATAAATAATTTTATATATTTGATGCCTAAATATTATTAAGAAAATACCGTGATGTAGAAAATCTTTTTATATTTTTAATTAATATTTATAGTCAATGTTATAACATATATAACCCCATGTAAACATTTATTTACTAAAAGATATACGTTTATGTCATTTTTGTCTTTAATTTAAATTAATTAATATAAAGTGACACTATCACTCTTATGTGGCTTCATGGGGTCCCAAAATAAACCCAACGACGCCCATGGTTGGATATGTATCAACCCATAGGATTAGGACACATGTTAGGGTAATTTAATATTATTATAAAAATATTTTTTTACCTTATTTACCAGATTTACCCTTTAACAATTCTAAATAAAACATTTACCAAAGTAAATATTCATAATGTCTAAAAATATTAGATATCTATTTATTCAATTTGGAACTCCTGATTACAAATATTGAATCCATTTTTCCTAATTCAAAACACATAAGCGGATGGAATTATTTTAAAACTAATTCCCTCAATCAAAACAAAAAGCGTGTTTTTATGAAATAATAGCTATCAAAAGATTGAAAGTTATTTATGTCCAATTTTAAAGTGAAATTACTCCCAACGACCAAAATTGGATTAAATGTTAAATAATTAATCTAATTACACTTTAAAACCAATTAAAAAGATAATCTAACCATATAAATAAATTATATTAAATGGATGTTTTTAATTAAAATACAATTTTTTCATTATTCATTAAAAATGAACATTATCAGAAAAATACCAAAAGTTTGTCAAAAGTAAATTTTGATGGCCCGATTATAAATAAGAATTTTATTTTTTCAAATGGAACATATAAAAGTGACCAAAACTATATTTAAAGAGGGTTCTACATCATAAGGCGGTAAATAGACCTTTTAATGAATATTATAGCATTTAGGCATAAAATCAGATTATCTCTTATTTTAAGCCTCTAAAATGTATTGGATAAATGTAAAAACATTAAAAAAATATATAATCACAATGTTTTTTGTTCTTGTAATTCTCTCCAATACAATGAATAGGTGTTAAGTACCATTGAAAATAATAATATTGTATTATTATTTTTCGGTATAACTCAATGTTGTGTGCAACGTATGATTTCAAAGAACCCCGTTGTTGCGTATCAGGTACCTCATCGAACATAGCATCCCCCTTAACATAAAATTAATATTTAATTCACAAATTATAGTAATTTTGAAAATATTATATTCTTTATTTACTTGGGATGTTACATATACAATTTTTTCCATGAAACTAAGCTTAAATGAATACTGGATATGACATTGTTTCATGTCCAAATCATTAAGAATTTCCTAAAAATTACTCTGAATTTTAAATCCAACGCCACATATCACTGTCTATATCATTGGAATCACTTTCCTTTGATAATTATGAACAAGTTTGTTTATATTTTTTACAATCAAATCACTTCTTGGGAGAACCAAATCATGCTTGATTTAACTAGGATTTGATTTATTTCAATAAAAACTTATGGGTTATAGGTATTAGTGTTTTAAAAGATTGAAGAATTTATTTTTTAAGGCCCCCTTTTCAAAATAATAATTTTCATTCTAGACAAGATTTTAAATTTATTCCATATAACAATTTGACGACATGAAAAACTAATTAGGTTATCCAAATTACAAGCCTATTTTCCATATCCAATATTATCTTGATGTGAAATTTCACGATGTAGTTGAAATAAAATGTGGGAGAATATGTCTTGTAATGTGTTATCTAATTTAGAGAATGTTTTGGTGAAAATAAAATGTTGAATATATTTTATTGTTGAAAAAAAATCATTCTGGTGAAAGCTGTGCCTTTTCTGGAGCATTCATGATATAAGAAACTAAGCCTTCTTAGAGCTTCTAATGGGGAAATAATGTTTTTCTTTTTCTCGAGATTTCTAGAAAAATTATGTTTGAAAAGAATGAAATGTTTTCTATTGAAATTATGAACCTGGTGAACATTCTTTGAGTTTTCATGATGATGGAGATGATTTTCAACAACGGGGAGGGTGGAGGAGACCTTACTTGATGGAAAATTAGAAATATGCAATTATTCATAAAAAAGATCCAAGTTGTACTCATTCAGTCTTATAATTTTTTACATTTAAATCATGCCAACTAAAAGCCACATAACAACCCTAAAAATTCCTCATCATAAAACTATGTCCTTGACTCACATCGGGTGGAGATTTAGGAATTTATCCAGCCTATAGTGACCTTTTTATTAGTTTGGATGAGAAATACATTGCTAAAAAAATAATATTTATGTGATGAGTAAAATTGAATGTTAAGTAAGTGTTTTTTGTTCATGGGAAGAGAAATGAAGAAAAAATTTATTGAGTTATCTAAAATTAAGAAACTTGAAATAATGGGTTTTGAGGAGGAATGATATATTATTTCTTCAAATTGGTAGATCTCAAGAGAATGTGTTTTGAATTTGTTTTGATATAGATTTTGATGATAAATTGTCCATGAGTTCAAGTGCTATGTGTGGGGGAATTGATAGTGTTAATATTTTCATTATTTTTCATATATGTATCAATGATTTAATCCCTACCAATTATCCAATTTGAGTATATTTGCATCATTTTAGTGTTTTCGGTGAATTTAGGACTAAATTGTGAAAATTTATTAATTCTATAAAATCCATTGTTTTCAAGAGATTCTATTTTTGGTCATAACATTTAAAATTCAGATGAAAATGAAGGGATTAATTTTTTTTAGGCTTCACATTCTTGTTGGATTCCTCTTTTTCTTCCAGTTCCAGACCCAATTCTACACACAATAGCCCCTAAAAATCAGTTGAGTGGAAAAATATTTATACCCGGTAGAATGGACCCCACCATATTAAATCAGTCATATCTCATATTAATAACCTTAAAATTATGTGATCATAGCATTTCTAGACATAGGACTCATAAGTGATAGTTCTAATTAAAATTTATAAATTATGTATATCATTATGTCATTTTTTGACCGAGTCAAAGTGGAGTTGGTGAAACAATTTTTGGAGGAAAGAAAAAGTATTGTTCAATGATTCATCCATATCATTATTTAATCCTGTCCAAATACTTTGAAAATTTTAGGGTTAATAAAAAAATTAATTCCTAATATCTTATAAGAAGTGTCCTCTGTGAGTTTCAACCATCTGGTGGGTATAATAGAATCAAGCATCTGGAAGACATGTTCTGGAAAAGAAAATTTTCTGTTTTTGGTTTTCTATATTTTAATATTCTTACATTGTAATGAACTCTTCTTCGCCCATATTCATAATTAACCTTACTATGGTGTGGTAAAAAAAATTTAAATTGGATTTGGATAGGTTTTCCAGTTTTTAATGCATTATTTCTTTCACTTAATGTTTTACGATCTTCTATTATTTTCTGCAAAACCAGTTTCAATTTCTTATAATAGTTTTTATGATCATATAATATTGTATTTGATTTTAGATTCAGTTATGTTTATTTCTTTGGTCAATGATCAATTTCTCCCTCCACTAGGATATGTTCTATATATGATGGAATATATCAATTTATAGTGGTGAAGTACTTAGTGATCGCCGGTACGTGTGTGAGGAGTAGGAAAAAATCTTGATTGTTTGGGATAAACTGGACCTGGTTGGGAATTACCTAAGCCAATCGAGTGTATTCACTATAAATCTATCACATGATGCGTCAATAATAGACCAATATTAGATGTTATTAAGGTTTATTATCACCATTATTATTTGACCAAGGGAGTGAGAAGAAACAGTTGGGGATTCTCACTTTTAATGACTTATCAGAAGAGAATTGGATGAGTTGAAATATGATATAATTACAATTGAAGAACCAAAACTGACCTAATCACCATCTCATATAATATTTTTTAATCACATAAATATTCAACTTTTTCTATTCTTTTGTTTCATTATTGTATTTTCAAAATACAAAAATTTAAAAAACAACCGCCACATCATTCTCTTATTTTAATTAACGTCTTGATTGTTGTGCACTCCTCTCTATAGAAAACATTGGTAAATTAATATAATACCTTTTAACTTAGTATAATATTAATTTTTCCACACCCCATGATAGGCACGTGTCATTAACCACTGTCAAGTAATTGAAACCATAAATATGTGTTACAAATGAATATAAAACATTATTTATATCAGAACCCATGAAAAGAAATGGGTTTCATAAATATTTCATCAAATATTAACCCATGTAAATGAAATGGGTTTAATAAAATTATCATAATTTCATCATAGCATTACCCATGGAAAAGGAATGGGTTTCATAAAAATATTTTCATCATAAAAATAAAACATATTGGGAAAGATTAAGGATAGTATCCTTGGATCGTATCCCCAGTAAATCATAATTAAAATCTAGGGATACAGTCTTTGATGAATAGAAATACCATTAAAAGATAATCAAAAAATAAATGAGGAAACTAAAATTTCCATTATGAATTCCCTTCTTCAAAATATAAAAAAATTGTAGCATCCCATGTTTCTGAACTAGCTGAAATTTGCAAAGGATCTTCAATTTTTACTTTTATGGATGAGCTAAATGGTAAAGTAATATTTATATCATAATTTTTATAGTTGGAATAATATAATGTGTTTTATACATGAATTGAGGCTCGGGTGACACATCAAGAGTTACATTGAATTTGGGGAGCGTCGAACTCCGAACCCTCAACCAAGAGAAGTCTGACATGGTTGCATGATTAGTATGAAACTATGTATCCCTTCATAAGAAATCACGTCGTTTCATCAGAGGGGATAAAGGAGTCATGTAGTTTGTTCTATCCATGTGCACTAGTCCACATAGATTCATGGTTACATGTTGATATTGGAAGGAGATAAAATTCATGGTTTTCATATGATATCCAAAACCGTGTGCATGTACCATACAACCCCCACCTTAGGTAGTAACTCGAGCATGGTTGGTACACAGTTTTTCCAATCATTCTGAAAAACCATGAACCTCATTAAATTGGATGATATTATAATTATTATCCTCTATAATTTTATTTTTATTCTCACCACTTTTCTTTTTCACCTTAGTGTATAGCTGCCCAGTAAGGGTTACTCCTCCACTTCTCATTGGCATGGGGAGAACTTTTATCTGATGATAGATTCGAGCGTCATCAAGGTAAATAGTCAACCAGTGGTATGTCTATGACTCTTCTTTAATCCGTTATTCATTTATCTTTTCATCTTCTACACTATTTTGGTTTTGAAATAATTATCCCTATTATTAGTGTATTTTGGTTCTTAAATTTTTCTTGAACCAGACCAAATCATGATATTCAATGCATGGACCATCCTTTATAAAATAAAGGTGTTCTATATCTTTCTCCCTAAAAGTATCCTCATTTAAGATTTAATACATTGTTCCATGTGCCGATAATTCCATGTGATACCACTAGTATGTGTGACAATTAATTTCGTACCTAATTACCTAATTCTAGTGGTCTTAAATATAAAATTTTCAATATTGAAGGTCATGGACCTTGAGATGTTACTTCCCATTTGGGGTGATTACCATGGAATACCTTTAATTAATTAATCGTTTTATAATAAAACTCATCATTGAGGAGTGTTGTGTTATAAAATTTAGACAGATCAATTAATTAGAGTATGATTAGATGTGACAATTCACAAAACCATTTCATAGTGACCGAACCACCTTCTAAGGGGTTGGAACCTTCTATGATCAATTTAACATGATATTTTGTGATTTATATTCCTATTACATGGACTTTATTTCTATTTAAATCGAATTGATAAAAGGAATAACCCTATTTTATTATACATGACTTGTAATGTGACATGGTTATGTAGATGTCCCCCCTTATTATAACCTGGTTTGTGTTATGGAATATCTACATATTTCTCTTCTTTATTTATAATTGAATATTTCAAATTCAATTGTAATTAAGTTGAACATAATTCTTTTTAATGTTATCAATTAATTGATCCATGAACCCATAGAGCGATACTTAAGTTACTTTTTATGGAACCCCTTATATGGGTTCATAGGCTATTAGAGATTGTATGTGCCTTGGGATATACGTGGGTTAAATATATGGAATTCCCAGGATGGGATCATAGATCACATGATTTGTAAATACATTGGGAATGATATTTGGAATGCCTTTTATGGGATCACCATGATTATTTCTTTACCCACGTATGAGAAATACCAGTTCCCTAGGGTAGGCACCATGGACAGGCTCGGTGGATAGACGACTATACCAGGAAACAAGTGATACTTTCTCCCCTATGTGAGATACATGGTATGGGTTCAGAGGGTTTGTTTTCACACTACACTAGGAGTGATACATGTGATTCCATTTATGGATCACCTTGGATGGACTCTGAAGGTGATGATTATTTATTTTTCCCCAAAATTATTACTTGGAATTCTATTTATGGATCACCTAAAATGAGATAAGGGTGCCTCATATTTAAAATCTAATGATGAATCAACTGGTAAGGACTCAGATATCATAGTTGTTATCCCGAGATGTGTCTTCAAGGACAAATCACATACCTAGTCTTAGTCCATTCATGATACATATTGAAGGATGAACCGTACCATATCTGTAGATCTTCACCTTAGTCAAAGAAATTTTGGCTTAGGATAGAGGAGGTATGGTTAGTTGGGTGT
The DNA here is from genome assembly GCA_963277665.1 of Viscum album. Lineage (NCBI taxonomy): Eukaryota > Viridiplantae > Streptophyta > Magnoliopsida > Santalales > Viscaceae > Viscum > Viscum album. The sequence continues at coordinate 2,004,532,024 of OY728137.1, forward strand.
CCTAGGGGAACCCAAGCATAACTTGATATGTTTATTTATTCATTTTTTTTTCATTCCTATCATTATACATGCATGCTTCCATATTTTATACTCATGGGATTTATTTAGATTTAGACACTATAGGTGGTTGCCTAATAAGTTTATCTCACACCCTTCTATTTCTTCTAGTTCTCTTAGTTACTAGAGTATATTTTCATGTTCAAAGGTCCATGGTTTATTTCTTATATTGTGCATCAAACTGGGAGATTAGTATCCCAGGAGTGAGGTAGTACTCAAGATTCTCATAGTTTTTCCCATAGGGATTCCTATTATTCTCCACAATTCATGTATTGTTTTGTATTGTATTTACTATTTTATTCTTACTACTTGTACCTATAGTACAATCTGTACATTCAATCATGGTTTTATTTGTGATGGCTATTTATATTTATTCATTTATTATATCAATCTTCCACTGTGATATATTTATTTACACTACGTCCACTATTGTTGGATGATTTATTAAATATATTATATTCCATTTGGGTACTCTAATTATGAGGCTATATTCTCCCCACCCCACCAATATTAGATCCGCCCTACTAGTCGCCATCATCTAGTGTATGGAGATGCATTCTTAAGGGTGTGTGGTAACCCGTACATCTACATGTTTATTAGTCAATCAGGCCGAGACATTACAAAGTTATATGAGAGATTTATTGTCCTTTATCAAACTATTTTGGGCTATAGATAAGAGAATAGATATGTATCAATGCTTTTCAAAAAGTAGTGTCCTGTAGTGAGGAAACAATGCATGGGGGAAAGACCAAGTTTATAGGGATGGATTTTCATTTGTGTTGTTTTTTATAATAGTTGGTAATGATTTGAACTTGAGTAATTTGTGTACTTTCCTATCTTTACTAATTTATGGAAATTTTCCCTTATCTGTTATGACAATGATGTAGCATTACATGCATCATTTTAGGTACATGGAGATTCACATACCACACATCCTCCATTCCATATTGATTTTATTACTAGGGTATTTGAAATTTTTGATGTTCCATGTCTATTCAATAACATTCCTGATATATAATATATTAGGTAATTTAGTAACATTCTCAGTTTTAATACCTATATAGGTATTTCATTATCATTATTATTTTTGTAACATGATGTTTGTTTTACATAGAATGTTTTTCTATCCAGCCTCCTAATGTGATTTTGTTATTATGAATGACATGTTTATCTGTGTACCATGCTTCGGAGTTTTTTCTATTTATGTAGTATCTTTGCATGTTTTTGTCATTCTTTTTAGATTATTTTCAAATTTTCATTTATATACTACTTCTGATATCATACAGTGATCTAAATGTGAGTTTTTTGGTTATTATAGTGTCCACATCTTCATAAATGGATTATTTCTATATAAATCGGTGGCATAACATTAACTAACCATTTTGGACATGTTTGATCAATAAACCATTGGTTTCATGGGTTGGAACACACTGGTATTCATTAAATGGTAGAAAAGTTTTATTTATAAAGTGTATGAGTGCTTTAAAAATTTGGAATTAGTATCCCATATAATCTAACAATCATGTAATACCATGATGTACATTGAGACTATTGTATAATTAAAAGCTTTTCTAATTTTTATTTTCAATGAAATTGTTACTTATGTTTCTTATACATGACTCGACCCAAGTAGATCAGTCTTTACCAATTTCTGTTTATGAGATATACTTGACTCGACCCAAGTAGGTTGGTCTTAGAGCTTGTGATTATGAGATAACCCATAATGGGGTTTTCCGAAACATTCATAATTAAATCAATTTTGGTGGTTTTGGACCCGGGTTTGATGTGATGGGTCCCTCATAGGCAAATTATCTTTTTATTCCTTAGTTTTTAACCACATGGGTGTATATTTATACTACATATGGAAGGTAATTTAAATTTTCTATAGTTGTTTATATGGATTTACATATTATATTATAGTGAATCTTACTTGACAAGTCCCCCCATTAATTAATAAATTACCTTTTATATTATTTTTAGAGATACTTATATGTGGCTTTAGTTAATTAAAATTCCAACTTAAACCTAAAGGGTGCATTAATTTATAGATTATAATTTCTTTTTTCATTAAAAAAGACCAATTTTCAGATTTTTTTTGGATAAATAAGATTTCTAAATGAAGACTTTAAGTGAAAAATTTCTTAATTATGATAGGATGTTAGTTAAATATCAGTTTTTAAAAGGATGATTATTATAATTTTCTAGTGTGCCTTGTGGTGTTAGTTAAATAAATCTTCCAAGTACAGTTTACCTTATAAATGGTACTTGATGTTTTAAAATGGATATTTTAAATGTTTTAAGATCAAATGTAAATTGATAAAATATATCAAATAAAACTATAATTTGGTGTTTTTTTATTGAACCCCATTTGAAGGTTAGTTTTTATTTTTTCATTGTCATGTGTTTGGGACAGGTATATGGGCATTTCCCATAGGCTACAATTTACATTCTTAGGCTGTGTTGAAATTAATGATAATCCATTAAGGATGTTTAATTATTAGGAATGACCCCCTTGTTGGGTTTACAATTTATGTTTTGGTAAGGGGTTAACCCAAGGTAGTGATCACCCTTAGAAATTTAAAGCCACGCCATATTCACTGATGAGGTTCCTGAGATGTGGTATTTTTTGGGTTTCATTTGACTTATGTGGGACTGTTTGTTTATAAAATGAATCATTTGGCAAGATTTGTGTCATTTGGTAGCTTAAATCATTTTTATAGGTGTGAGGATTTCTTAGTGTTCAGTTTCATCAGTAGATACATGCCTTGGGAATGTCCAACCACTTAGTAGTTCATGCAACCCTTATTTTTTCTTCCTCTTCGGTGGTGGATTACTTAGGGAGTTGTCATCCTATTTTCTATTCATATGGGATAATGTGATTGTGAATAAATATTTTTATAGGATATCAGAAACTGTAATTATATGAATGATAATCCTATTAATAGTATCAAGGATGTCCCATAGTGGAAAAGAACCTCCAATTTGTATGAATCGATACACGTGATACCTTTCAAGTTGATATATAGCAGAGTGAATTCAATGAGTTTAGTGATAAATTGTAATCCTTCAGCTGTTACAGTATGATCATAGGTCATCTTCTGGGTAGAGTGATCCATGAGAAAAATGAAATCTTGGCTCATCCTAATTATCAAGATGACCCCCTAAAGATGATCTTGTGTTTTGACATGCTGGTTAGTTGTTGTAGCTTTTATGACTGACTCCATGGTGCACATTGACATAACTTTGGATGAGTTTCAAGCATAAATCTAATTTGAATCTAGAATAATGTACATTTTGGAGGATATTCTATATCTAATTTTCATTTAACACTTACTATAATCATGTTGGACACATTTAAGACTGTGGTCAGTGGACAATAGAGCGTGTTCCAGGGGATGCGTTTCCCTTTTCAATAAATTTGATGATAAATAAACTCCTAAGGTGTGGAGGATTGTTTTTATTATTGTTAAAATTCTCCATCCAAATAATAGGATAACAAAAAAGGATGAACATTTGGAATTTTTTTTGCTATTTTTTTTAAAATAACCTAACGGATAGTGATATTTCAAATGTTTTGGTTCATGTACGGAAGCATGGAAATAAAATAATTTTTTGTTCACAAAACCATTGTGAACACTATTTGTCAAGGATTGAATTAAGTGGTTTCCCTAGAGTGATCATAGGATTCATCATGTGGTAAGGGAATTGTAATCAGGTAATGATGATTCGTTGGCAGGTAAATCCAAGCTTCTTTCAAAATTTTCTACCAAAGTTGGTTAAACTATTTTTCCATTTTATTACTGGGATACTAGTTAGAAATCATACCAAGAACATAGTACATGAGGTGGAGGGAGTGTCTTAGGTCCTTATTTTGAATCATTCAAACCCAATTAGTTAACTCTTGACTTAATAACGATCATGTTACCTATCATGAAATAGTCTGGGTATACTGAGAGAGAATTAGTTATATACATAGCTAAATTGAATTGCCCATATGTTTTAATAAACTAACTCCATTAGAGTTACGCTTATAAATCATGGTAAGTTAATAGGTGTGGGATTATTTTGTGATAAATGTATTCCCTTATATGAAAAACTTGTGTAGAATAAAAAAAACATTCTATTTTTTCATTTGACTTGACTACCTCTGTGATCAATTAGTGTTCTTGATACATTAATATTCTACTTTGTAATGTCATCTCACTTGAAAATGTCAGAGTATGAGCTACCTTGGATGAAATCCTTGGACTCTAGTTGATGATTTTTAGGTTACCTTTGGATTTAGTCAGGCATGGATGAGAATTTTTGGTTGTGGAGATTTGAGCATGCTGGATTGGGTATGTACCCATGTTATTTCCGATGCACTACTTATTAAATGTGAAATTTTGGGATCGAAATGTCACCAACAGCTGGTTATAGGATTTTGAGGATATTGTTCAAGTAAATGTGAGGTTATTTGGGATGAGGAATCATGTTTCATTTTGATTTATGCTGGCCATCTAAGATGAGGGTTTTGAGAATAGATGGTCATAAATAGATCTACATGTTCCATCTTATTCTATTGGATGTGGTCAGTGAGAAATCTATTTTGGCATGCCATCTGGATGAGGTGAGTGTCGTATGTTTTGGATGGGGTTCTTCACCAAAAGGTGGCTTGATATTGCTAAATGCGGTTGATTGACAGTTGACCATTCATTAAAGTTGAATATCTTACGGTGAGGTCCTTTAGAACTCTACATTCATACATAAACAAGAAATTATTATATTATAGATAAGTTGGGTGTTTGAAGGAAACACCTTTATTTGGAAGAAATACCATGACCAGATTTTGTTGGGTGTTGCATCTGATATTTCACCAAGGATTCTTGTGGATAATGATTTTAAATGTGTGTAGATTGTAGTGTCGTGTGTTTCTAGACTGGGTGAAAATTAAAAAGGAGCATGAATTTTGAGTTTGGTGGGAATGAAATATTATAAACTAATATTTGGGTCATAATTTATTATGTTGGAACACTATGGTGTATTGTTTTTAGAAATTTTTTAGTCCTATGAGGTTTCATGGGGGTTTCTTCATGTTTTGGGAGCATCAGAACCTAAACCCTCAACTTGGAGAAGGTTGGAAAAGGCACCTAATTTGACTAAAAACAAACAGTCCTTCATTCAAATAATTGTATCATACTCAAAGGGTATGAGGGTGTCTCATTGTTTGTTCTAACAATGTGCACCTGACTAGATGGTCATACATTTTTCTAAAAAATATTTGAAAGCGGGTGGATTCATAGTTTTTTCACAATTTCCCAATGCATGTTCATAAACTGTGAGATCCACCTCTTTAAGAGGTAGCTCAAGAAAGGTCGGCACATTGTTTATCCAATTGTGTGTTTGGACCATTAACCTCAATAAAGGGGGTGAAATTCATATTTCCTCTTCAGGAATTTATTTTTCTTCTCCCCACTTCACTTATCCTCCTCCATGTGTAACAACCCACCACGGTTTCATCTTCCTATCCTCCCAGGAATTGCGATATCTCTTAAATCTAGTGTCAGATTCAAGAACCATTATGCGAGTTAGTTATCTCTAAGTAAATACATGACTTATCCTTCATCCTTTATTCATTTATCTTCAAATATTCTATGTTATTTTAGTCTTATCTAATTTTACCTATTTTTAGGGTGTTTATCTATTTATTTTATTTTCCTTAAACTGGACCAATTCAAACCTCAATATTGGATTCATGGACCTACATTGTATAAGGTAGGTGGTCTATATCTTTCTCCATCAAATTATCACTATTTACGATATCTTATATTGTTTTGTGCAATGTATATCTATACGAAACCCTTAAAATGTGTAATACCTAATGTCGAACCCAATGAAAATATTCTAGTGGTATATTATATTAAATTATTACTATTGAATGTCATTTTTCTTGATATGTAGCCACCCTTTTTAGGTTCATACCAAGAAATAAATTTTATAAATTATTAGTTTTCAAATATAACCCCTCGTTGTGTTGTGTTGTCTTATAAAATATAGATGGATTTATTGATTGGAGTGTGATAGTATATGAAACCACACTATACTATTTAATTATGACTAAACCACCACCCTAGGGGTTTTAACTTTACATGATTTAATGAACTCTATATGTTGTGTATGTAATGCTTAGTACATGGCCTTTATTTCTCATTAAATCAAATTTATAAAAGGGTATTAACCACTTTGAGTTTATAGGGATTGCAATGTGGCATGCTTATATACATGGAATTACTTATTATTACTTTGTTTATGTTATGAAATGTATATGAATTTCCCTTATTTATTTAGATATGAAATTTTAAAGTCCATGGTAATGAACATGGCCTTCTTCTTTTTTAATATAAATGACTACATGAACCACAAACAAGTTTAGTGATACTCGGGTTCCTTTTTCGGAACACCTTGGATGGCCCCATAGATTTTAGAGATTTTATATACCTTGGGTGAAATTTGGGTTTCATTTATGGAATTACATGGATAGGCTCATAGGTTATCTAATTTGTAAATACACTGAGAGTGATACTCGGCATGCCTTTCATGGGATCACTAAACATTTTTCTTACCTCCGTATGACCGATATCGTTCCCTCGAGGAGTAACCGTGGACAAGATCAGTGTCTATATGGTTATACCATGACATGAGGGATAGTCGGTCCTCTATGTGAGATACTATGGATGGTATTGGGGTATTTTTTTCACACCATACTGAGAGTGATACTTGAGATTCTATTTATGGATCACCTTGGTCGATCATTGACAATGATGGTTATTTATTGTTCCCCTGGAGTTATACTTGGGATTAAATTTTTGGATCAACATGGATGGGATTGGGGTGCCTCCTGTTTAAATTCTAATTATGAATCAATTATTAATGACTAAGATTTCATAGTCGTTATCTGGGGATTAGTCCACTAGACCAAATCACATGCCTAGGCTCAGACCATTCTTGATACTTATTTTATGATGATCCATATCATATCTCTATAGTTTCACCTTAGTTAGAGACATTATAGATAATTCCCAAGTAGGTATGATCAGCCAGGTGTCCTTGAGGAACCTGAGCCTAACTTCTTAGGTTTAATTATTCATTTTTTCAATTTTTCATCACACCAAAAAAGTGCCATATTTTATACCAATAGACTAGATTTATCTTTAAACACCATTGGTGGTGTCCTACTAGGTTTATCTCACACCCAGCTTAGGATACCGTTTCACAAAGGCACCCAAATATTTGTTCATGTTTATAGGTCCATAGTTAATTGCTTATGTTTTTCATCACACATTGGATCTTAGGAGCACAGGAAAAAACTAATACTCAGGATGCTCATGGAGTTCACCCATAGGGCTAGTAAATCTTCTTATTAATTCATGTATTATTCAATATTGTATTTAGTACTGTATTATTCCTTATTGTACGAATAATTTCATATTTAATTCCATGAAATATTGTATTGGTGATAAAAATTTATGTTTATTCAGTTATTACATCTATAATTCACGACTCTGCCTTTATTTACACTGTTTCTATTGCTATTGTATCATTTATTAATTATCTAATATAATATCTTGTTACTATGATCATGAGGGTATATTCTACCTACCATACCACCACTAGAACCTCACAGCTATTTTAAATACTCTAGTGTATAGGGAGGCATGCATGTGTCCATGTGGTGACCCGTTCGGCTACTGGTTTAGTAGTCAGTCGGTCTGGAGTTACAAATATACTAAATATTATGGGAAAAAATTATTTTAAAATAACAAAAGAAACTTTTAAAAGAAGTTTCAAATCATTGAACTTCCATGATTTTAGAATATTTGTTTCATTCTATATAAGTAAATGAAACTATTCGTTTTAAACTTTTGTAAAAAATATATAAAAACACCTCTTTCAAAAAATGAAATTAAGACATATTTTTAACCAATTTTTAAAAAATTCAAACATGTTTAAATATGGAATTAATCAATAACAAGATAATATTTAAATCCTTAAAAAATATTTTTAGAAAACATATATATAGAATAAAAAAAACTTTGATTGAAAAGAGAAATAAAGTGAAATTTTATTAAAAACACATTTCAGCACCTTGAGTACATAAAATGAGTAAAATGAAATAAAAACATACATTCTAGTGAAATAACTATTAGAGAATAAAATTCATGAGTATATTGAGAGGTATATCATAATAATTCATCATTGTAAATATAATCATAAATAATCCTGACAAATAATAATATTGTAATATAAAACCATTACCACATTGGTAACTCTTGAATAATAAGCATCTAGAAATAAATATCCTTATATGGATATATAAATACTCATATTATTAAAAATAATAATAATCATAAAATAAATTAATTGTTGATATATATACCAAACAAAATAAACAAGTGGTGTATAAGTCAAGTGTCCCTCAAAAATAAAAGTGAGATGAAAACCCCAGACCTTAAGTCTGAATTCCATTGTACACATGGGAAACACCTATATAATAAATATATATTCATTATAAATATATTATATAAATATAATCATAAATATCATACCATTTATGATTTAATTATATACTTTTATCCCCCATTTGTTAACACTTTCTTATTTAAATCAATGTTTCAGATGATATCTGCTTCGTTTTTCATGTAAGTCCTGGTTCAATAGTTTTGGTCCTTGTATTTTGATAATGGTTACATCATATCAATAATGTTAATCATGATATAAAAATTATATATAATAATTATATACATGTTACTAGTAATTCATAAAACATAGAGATAGAAAAATGAATCACACCATTCATTGAGATGGAAGGCCGTATGTACACAGGAACACAATTATCATTTTTTTGATGGATGGAATGAAATAAAAGTAAATTATATATAAAATGTATTTAATCATTATTATATAATATAAATAATTTATATTCTTTAAACAAATCATAATTAAAATCCATGTAAAGTATAAATTAAAAAAACGCATGACTTCATGGAGGTGGTATTCCACACGTACACACGATCGACATTATCGTTTCCCAATGGTCTGGAGGTAAGAAGGTATATATGATATAATAATTATATAAGTATAATTAGGTAATTATTAGCCAATATTAACATTAAAACTATCATAGTACCAATCTATATCATATTTTGATGAGAAATTAAGTATCACTGTGTGGAAACTGCAAGCCGTACGCACACACACGCGATATTTTCACTTCTCATTTAATAGAAATATGGGGAATAAAAGACTTTTCATAATCATTAAAACATTTATGTATATTTATTTCAAAAAATTTATTATTTTATATAAGATAATATATTTATATATGTATAAATATTGGAGGTAAAAAAATATTTTAAAATAAAGTGATTAGTTAAGTTGACCACCTCTTCATTGAAATAACTCATTTTTATCTCCTATAAATGGAACTATGGTTGGTATTTTTGGAATAAAAATACTTATATAATGTTTATAGGGGAGTTTATAAGATAAATAATAATATTTTTTTGGTATATAAATCTTAATGAGGTGTGAATAATTGAAATTAACGGTTCACTTTTATAATTGAAAGGAGGGGCACTCTGGAAATTTTTCAAAAGATTAAAATATACTAAAGTGACTATAGAATATTGGTTCAAAATGAACTATAAATGTGTATGGTTTTAAATTTTTTACCATATATTTTCCATAATTTAATCTTTTAACTTTTTTATAATTTTTAAGTAATTTAATAAATATCATTTTCATAAAATATCATTATTGCCAATTTTGAAAATATTCATTTTATTTGGATTAAAATACATAAATAAAATGTTTGAATACAAATATAATTATTTAAAATAACATTAAATGTTAAATATTTATCTAATTTTTTATCACATATTTACTCATGCAAATTCAATTATATTTAATATTTTTATTTATCTATAATTAATTAGAGAAATTCTGCATCTGTGTTGAACAAGGATTTAAGGTCATGATATAATTTATAAAAATTATAAATAAATTTTGATAATGAAATTAATTTCATTAATATCAATATAGACAATTTTATTCATTCATGACATGATTTTTTCCCTATTTGGACACATAAGAGATATGTAGAACTAAGAGAGTGAGATTTTGTAACATTCCTTGTTTTAAATATAATTTAACTCATTTTCTTTGAAATAGATCTATTAAAAAAATATTTATAAACTAAGGTAGTAAGGGTCTAATTCTCTTTATAAAACAAGATTTAGGATGAACAAATATATCATGATTACTTAATTTTATCCTCAATAAACCTGATTTACCCTTTAGTGAGGTGATAATTTTTACCATGATTACTATTCATATTGAAAAAAATAAAAGGGGTCTATTTTCCAAATTTAAGCCTCTTAATTAAAAATATGGAATTAATTTTATAATATTTAATTTATATATGTTCTAGAAATTAATTTGAAATCAATCATGCAACAAGATATGAAAACTGATTTTTATAAAAATACATTTTAAGAATAAAACATGGTTTATTTTTATCCCATGCCTATATAAAGGACAAAATAATAAATGAATATAAAATAATTTGAATTAATATATAATATATTAATTTAATTTAAATTATTCACCAATATTGATTAATTTAATTTATTAAAATAAAATTACATTGTATGCATAAAAATAGTTTTTCATAAAAATAACTCTTTTACTTTCAAATGTTTTTTATTTTTATTTTATAAATAATTTATACCCAAATAATTAATTTATATTTATGTAACAAATTTGTTTTCATAATGTTATTATTCCTATTCATACAAATCAATCTAGTAGCTAGGTGAAAACAGATACTTTAAATAATAATGTTTTAATTGTATATCGTGGTTCTGTTAAACACGATATTGTGTGTAATGCAAGCTATTGGAGATATTAAATTTACATGAAAAAAATCATCAAATATCGAAGTGTTACATTATACCTCTATTAAAATTAATTTATCTGTAAAAATTCATCACTCTGATATAAAAAATGTTGTTATATTTATTTCATTACATCCTTAGGCTCCCATGTAACTTCTTCCAATTTCTGATATCTATAAAGAACTTTCACTAGGTGAGTAGTCTTGTTCTTTATAAATTTATCCATAGGATCAAATAGTTATACTAGTATTTTCTCATAATAAAGATCATGTCCCAGTGGTATGACCTATGAGTTTAGTATATATAATGGATTAGATATGCACTTCCTTAGGAGAGATACATTGAATGAATCATGAACTAGAGAAAGGTCCGTTGGTAGCCCCAAATGAGAATATACTATCCCTAATCGATTAGGAATATCAAAAGGGAAAATATACCAAGAGATAAATTTTTAAATAATCCTGAATCACATAATCATACTACATGGATAAATTTATAAAAAATACTTCTCACTAACTTTGAACTCTAGATATCACTAATGATTATCAAAATAAGTTTTTTATCGACTACGAGTTGCCTTGATGTGCTTCTTAATAGATATACATTTCTTGATATTTTCCCTACTATACTAGGTCCTAATAGCTTTATTTCTCCAATATTATACTATAATGTATTGTTTATACACTTATTTATATATATTAATTCATAAAGATCAATATTAGTTCTATAATGAAAGCTATTATTATAAAAAAAACTCCACTAGATGAAATTGTTGATACTATCCACCTTTGAAATCCATAGAAAGGGATATATGAATATCCATTAGGGTTTGAATTATTCTCTTAGTCTGATATTATTTTTATGGATGGAAATATATACTAAAATTCAAATATATATCAAGATCCCCCCAAAGGCTTCTCCAAAACAATGAGGTAAACCTTAGTTCCCAATGGAATAAAATAGAGTGTGTTACTCCATGAGACCTTAACGATCCATTAAAATATATTATAGAAATATGATTAAGAGATAAATATTCTATGACAGCAATGAAGTGTACTAACTTCATAATGTGATCCACTACAACCCAAATAACATTATGTACTTTAGATGTTTTGGGGAGTCTAATGAAAATATCAATGTTGATGTTTTTCCATTTATATTCTGGTATGTAAAATGGTTGTAGAATCCCCTTATAATTTTTACTCTCCACCGTAACATACATACATACAAATAACTAACATAAATACCTAAAAATATGCATCTTCATATTGTTCCACTAGAAATAATCTTTCACATCATCCAATAGATGTAATTATACCACTGTCACCCTTTAGTTCTAGGTTTAGGCCATATGGATTTAGTAGATAAGACAACTTATTTATTGGAATTTGGGTTCTATTTTAATTAAAAATATTAATGTAAATATTATAAAATTCATAATTTTAAATAGTCTACAATTACTTCAACACTAGATATAATACAAACCTTAATGGTTGCCAGTATCTTTAATCGTATGTCCATAAGAAGGTAAAGGCATTCATCCTCAAATAACATTCTCATTAAAAACGCATAAAAACCAAAGGGTTGTATTTACTTAAATGTATCCACAAATATATGTAATCTTTATAAATTACAATTACATAAAACCCCTAAAGGGGTGTGTAAAACATTGAACATATGATCAATGTTATAATCATAAACCCATTATGGTGTTCATAACTCTTAAGTTAATCTTACTTGGATATATATAATCATCCAAACTATAATTCACCCTTTAATCGTTAAATAAGGCCCTATATTAGAAAAAACATTTCCATTGGAAGCTTCAGTTTATCCTTACACTGATAGAATATCATAAGTTATTTAAATTTTATAAAATCCATGTATATGGAGATAATCAATATTCAAAATCACATCAAATTTCACTAATGGATGAACAATAAGATTTTCAAAGGGATTATTCTTACAAACTTCTACACGAAATTACCAACTCTATAGTAGAGGATATATGTGCCCTAATTTTCATGATTAACTTTATTAGTAGTGATTTCATAGTATTTACCATTATCATATATCTTTAATGTATTTTGTGGATTATTATCTTCATTATCCATAGGATTATGTAATTGAATCACATAACTCCCAAACTCATAGAATATGAACTATAGGAGTGTGGGTGGTGTGTTAGTTGAAATATGTATTTCCTCCATTATATGAATCCTAATATTCACCTCTATTAAATGTTCACATGATCCATGGCTTGTATTCGCCCAATTAAAACACTTCAAATATCATTGAAGAATTTACAATGACGTTTCATCACCCATTTCGTATATGTAGGTTATTTTAATTTCATTCCACCATGTAAATTATTCAATTTATCATGAGACTAAATCTTTATTTTCCTATTACAACTATGGGAATAGAGAGATTCTATAATTTTCATTTCAACTATGACTATACATAAAAAATATTCTTTTTTGGTACTAAAGTAACTTATATCTAACGCCATTCATAGAATTTGTTTTATTCCACCAAATAATTGTTAAATTTTTCATTCAGGGTTGATGATTAATCAAGAAACATATAATTCAATTATTATGAAAATAACTACATAGGTACTAATAAATTCATCACCCTTATACTTGAGTTCAAGTAATTCATTCTACATCATTTTGTGTAGAATTCTAGGGATATACTTACTAAAAAAATCCTCCTAAACTCATCCCACTCCATATAGAAATATTTATTCCTCTTGTCTTGTATTCTTAATAAGATTTCACCATTTATCTACTTCACCTTCCAAATGACAAACTACTAGGAAATTTTTTTCGTATTGCACAAAATCCTGAATAGAAAAAATCTTTTCAAGGGAACTGATCCCTTTCTCCTCAACTAGTGGATCAATAGAAACACTAAAATAATGTGAAAATTTCCTCATGAATTGCTCAATATAACATTAATTCCTCCATTTATTTTTGGGAATTTTAGTATGATTCAATGCATGAGAGAGTTTTGTGATCATACAAATGATATTTTTCATTCCATATCATTTAATTTTTTTTTTCTCAAGAGTAAAATCTTATATTTCCCCTTCATATTCAGTATTGACACAATTCATTTGGTTTCTATTCACTAACTAAAACCAAAAAGTGTAGTGTGAACAATAATAATCATAGTATAAAATCACAAAATCATGAAATATAATTTATGGGATGTTTAAACCAAGACACCCTCGTTTCAATCTATAAATCCTTAAGTTTAAAATCATATATACATAGTCACTACAAAAACATTAGGAACTTATCCTATATTTAAACATATTCCAAGGGGCCTCACTAAAGTTACCTCATCCTTGTTTCCAAAGGTTAACTAAACTATTCTTTGATACCAACTATAACAACCTAAATATTTTCATACAGAAATATAAAAAAAATATTATATTAACAATATATACATAAAATAATTTTCGAGAACATATTTATATAGTTTTAGTCATTTGGAAACATAGATACATAAACAACTTTTATATAAGTTAACTACATCATCTCCCACATTGTTTATTTATAGCACACACCATTCTTATACATATAATATGAAATAACTTTCTTCATCCCTTAGGAAAATAAAACATAATAAATAGTGATCTATAATTATAATTATGTGTAAACAAGTGAGATATCTACAATCACATAAGAAGAATATAAGTATAAGGGAATGATAACATGAGTTTAAAGTATTAAATATATCCCATGTATATCATAGATCATAAACTCAAGTCATGGAATAAATATTGGATCTTAATAATGCATGAATCAAAAATAAATTTTAGAACATGATTCAATAGAGCATAAAATTTTCATAAGACATCGAATTACGATATACACATTATCATAGAAAACCTTTTGTTAAGGATCACCACTAAGACTTTCATAACATGTTAGGATTGGGCTAACCACCGATGTACCTCCTTAGGGATTTCGATAACCTCCAATGCACATTATTTTTGAATTGAGATAACCTATAATATATAGTTTAACATCATAGAAAATAAATCATTACCCATTTCATTGGATAGAGAAATAGGTCCCACCCGTCCTTGGTTATAACATAACCATCTCTTTAGTTATAATGTAACCAAAGTCCTTGGTTATAAGGTTACCATAATACATGGTTATAATGTAATTAATGTCAAATAATGAATTCCAAATATATGTGTGAAACATGGTGATAAAACATTCATCATTTCAAATATAATGAAAATAAATGGGTTTCATTAATATTTTATTATATACAATCCTATGGGAAAGGAATCAGTTTTATAAATATTTCATCATTTCATCATAAAAGAACCTATGGAAAAGGAATTGATTTCATAAAAAAATCCTAAGAAATAAAAAGGATGGTATACTTATATCACATTCCTAGTGAAAAATAAATGAAATCAAGGGTTATTGTCTTTGAGGAATATAAATACCATTAAAAGATATAAAAAATATTCTGATGGAAAATAAATTTTACATTTTTAAATGAATTATTTAAAAAAATATATATTTCAAAAATATTATGGAAAAAAAGTTCTTTTAAAATAACAATGTATTTTGTAATGAAAAAATCAAATAATTGATTAGCCATGACAGTGGTAAATTCCGTTCATGCCTTATAAGTTAAAAATATCATTCATTTCACACATTTGTAAAAAAATTTAAAAAATACCTCATTTACAAAATGATAAAAAAATTCTTTTAGAAACATTATTTCAAAAATAAAACATGGGTAAAATGACTTTAAAAAATTATATCATAATACTAAAAAACCATAAATATTTTCTAAAATACATGTATATGGATTAACTTTTCTAACATAAAAGGTAAATAAAGTTGTTTTCTATTAAAAACACAATTTCACTATACTGAGTGCTTAAGATGATGAAAAAAATAAAGAATGTATTATCAATAAATAAAAAATTTATATGAAATTTAATGAGTTTCTTGAGAGTTATATCATAATATTTCATCAATAGAAACATAATCATAAACAATCCCAATGAAAAACGTGATTGTAAAATTAAATCTTCACCACTTTGGTAACCTTTAAATAATAAGAAACATGAAATAAATATACTTATATGGTTTTATAAATCCAATTAATTTTTATAATAATCATCATAAAAGACATTCATGGGCATTATGTACACCGCACAAAATAGACAAGTGGTGTATAAGGCATGCGTGATACAGAGATAAAAGTTAAACAAAAATCCCTTACCGGTGGTCTAAAATCAAATGAATTGGAAAATCATGTATAATAAATATATATATTATAAATATGTTATAGAAGAATATAAATATAAATATATATATATATGATACCGTAAATTATTTACTCATTACCTTTTATCAATCGTTTTTTAACACTTCATTACTAAAATCGATGTTCTAGTGATGACTTGTTCGTTTTACCTGTATGTTATAGTTTGGTAGTATTTAAACTTGTATTTTGATTATGATTACATCATATAAAGATTTTTTTTCATGATCTAAATGGTATAAATATTAATTATATTCATTTTTTGGGTCATTCCTAAAATATAGATATAAAATAATTTATTACACCATTAATGGAGACGATAGGTCATACGTATTCATAAACATTGTTTTAATTTTTCCAAAGGGTGGAAAAAAATAAATGTAAATAAAATATATCCCTTCCATAATAATTATTAAATCATATATATCATATATATTCATTAAATATATCCTTTTTCAATCCAAGTAAATCATCAATGAAAATCAAATCACATCGCTTCATAGATGTGGTAGTCCACACATATGCACAATCAAAGTTATAGTTTTCCAATTGTTAGGAAGGTAAGAAGTTAGATATAATATTATAATTCCATAACTATAAATATTTCATAATTATAATATATAAACATCAAACCCATCATAATACCCATCCATAAAATATGGTGATGAGAGATGAATAGTATCTCAACGTGGAGATGGTAAGTCTTACGTATGAATGAGTGATATTTTCACTTCCCATATGATGGAAAAAGGGTAAATAAAGGTGGTTTTGTAATCATAAAAACATTTCACAATATTTAGGATTATGAATTTATTTTTTATAAATAAAATAAAAGATTTAGATGAGGTAAAATAATAATTAAATACAAGGTGACCAGTTAATGCAATTACCTCTTGTTTGTAATAACTCTTTAGATATCCTCTTAAGGGAATCAGGGTTGGTATTTTTGGAATAAAAACACATCTATAATGTTACAATTAGAGTGAATATTATAAATTATATGATTTTAGTTGATATAGAAGTCTTATCGTTTTGTGAAGAATAGAAAGGAGGGGTTCCCTTTTATAATATAAGGGAGGGACACTATTGGAGTTTCAAAGAATATTAAAATATATAAAAGTCATTATCAAGAAAAATGGTTCCAAACGTACTATAAATGGGTTAGGGAAAAAATCATAGGCCATATATTCTCATCATTGTCCTCTTTTAACATTTTAATGCTTTTACTGTAATATAATAAAATATTATTTTGATAAAATATCCTTATTTCCATTTTAAAAACTATACATTTAGTTTGACTTACAATACATAAAAAAAATTTTTAAATTAAAATATAATTCAATAAAATAATAGTAAAATTCCATATTTATCTAAAAAGTTTTTTTCACACATTAAATCTACTAAATTATTTTACTTTTAATAGTTTTAAAGTCATTTAATATATTTTTTAGTTAATTAAATAAATACTGGTTTAGGGTTGAATAAGAATTTAAGGTCATTATATAATTTATATATATTATAAATACATTTTTATGATGAAAATAATTTCATTTATCTCAAAATGGAAACTTATATTCGTTAATAACCTTATTTTTAATTTATTTGGACACATTTGATATATTTAAAACTAAGAGGGTGATATTTTATAACATTCATTGATTTAAATATTATATAAGTCATTTTAATGGAAGATTATCTCTTATGAAACTCAATTTAATTAAAAAAGTGATAATGGGAGAATTACCATATTCTAATAAGAATAAAGATAAAAAATTTGTGACCATATATCATTTTTAAATAGATTAACATAATTTACCCTTTAATGGGGTGATATATTTTACTATAGTTGTTATTCATATTTCTAAAAGGGTTCTATTTAAAAAATTGTATCCATATAATTGAAAATATGGAATAAAAATTATGAAATTCAATTTTTATAAGTGTAAAAAATTAATTTTTAAATAAGCACATAACACTTGACAAAAATTGATTGTTACAAAATACAATTTTAAGCATAAAACTTAATATTATCCCATTACTAGAGAAATAAAAATAAATAAATAATGTTCGTAACCATTAATTTAATATATATATATATATTTAATTAAAATAAATCTCCCTTATTTATTAATTTTATTTATTAACATAAAAATACCTGTTTCGTAGAAAAAATATTTTCCCGAACAAATATCCCTTATTTTCTTTCAAATTATTGTTATATTTATTTTTAATTAATTTATACCCAAAGAATTAATTTATACATATGTAACCAAAAATATTTCATAATTTAAGTATAACTATTGACACCCAAAAATCCAACGACTATGAAGTAACTATTACTTTAAATAATAATATTTTAAAAGAATATTGTTGTTCATGTAATCTCGATGTTGTGTTTGTTACAAGATATCAATGAAATTAAATTATTATTTTTTTCATAAAATATTAGGTTGTTACACACCCATTAAAAAGTTGATTAAGCTTATATTGTTCATTCTTGGAGGACCAACAAGGCATTGGTGGAATTCCCTTTTCTAGTATATGGGTTTATCTAGGATGGTAATTTAGGCATGTTTCTTCCAGAATTTCATTACCATGATTTTGAGAGATAATAAGGATCGAGAGTTCATACATCTAACTTAGGGTAGTATGTCGTTGATGGAATATGTTGTTCATTTTACTGAGATACTTCATTTTTCTCTATATTTAGTAATTGATGATGCATCAAGTGTTTACGTAATTTAGGATGTACTAAAACATTAAAATTGTTATCAAGTGAAAATATTTAGCAATATTACTTTTTTGAGGCTATGAATTAGGCCTTATTAATAGAGGGAAAGAAATATAGAGATTCAACATCTGGGTAGCCAAGTACTTATTTTTGGTTAGGGAATGAATATTTAGTTTTCATGAAATGGGATTTTAGTGATTCTTTCAGAGTGGAGATGGGAAAGATAGTATGGGTCATGGTTCTTCTTATTACCAACACGCGAAGTCTTTCATCACGTGTTACCAATGTGTAAATCTGGGTAATACTCAACCATGGGGCCAATAAACTCCAATTATGTGACATCATTATGTGATGAAATGCATTTTCAATATTTTTCAAAAAGTTATCCATAACCAGCTAACTGTTGTGGTGATGGACAAGATAATGGAGTAGTTTCAGGATTAGGCATGATAAAAAAGTGTATTTATTGGATATATTTAGGCCAATGAGTGTGTAATGGTGTTTGATCTTCCTTGGTTCAGTGGATCTTGAAAGGAAGTGCTCCTTAGGGTGTTCAGGGTTCTCATGACTGATGTATAGGCTAAAGGTTAGGCCATATTCGAGTAATTGAATAGACACTATTTAACTATGATGAGGTAACACTGAATATTTAGAATAATATACACTACGATATATATTATTTAATATGGTTTTATGAAATTCAATTTTATATGATTACTATGCTTATGATATGGACCTATCTATCGATTAACTTTATGGAGTGATGTCTTTCAATAATCTCTTAGGGGTGTATCAGAGAGGTATTTTCAATGTAGTTATGATGCAATTGTGATCAAGGGAAACTATAGAGGCCTTCACTTTTCAAACATTATATTTACATAACGTTGGCAGAATACATAAAACATTATACAAATAGACACCCAGAGACCGTACTAGTCTAGTGCCTTTGAAAACATAGAAAAAAAATACAATGGTAGAGATATGAGCTACATTCTATCCCACTAGTATCTTCTTGACTATAACCTTTCATAGAAACATCAAGAATAATACATATCTTCATATACTAGGGAAGGAAACATAAAAAAGTGGTTATCTGAAATGCTCAATAAGGGTAAATAAGGGAGATATGTAAGCATAATCACGACTATAAGTGTATGAGAACATGATCATGAGAAAAATAATTTATAACATGCATATAAAATATCATATACATGAATAATGTCATAAATTTTGTATATTCATAAGACATGAATCATAAATAAATAAAGAACATAATCCATAAAATGATAACATAGGAATAAAACAATAAATTTTAGTAGACACAAAAGCATATAATATGATTACCATAGTAGACAAGACATCAATACCAAGACGATCTTAGTAGTATTGGTTTACTCTCTATACCATCTTGGTAGCCAGGGTTCACTACTATGACCATCTTAGTAGCATGATTTCACTACTTATACCATCTTTGTAGTCAGGTTCACTCCCATGTCCTTTTTAGTAGTCATAGCTCACTCCCAATACCATCTTAGTCTATCTCATGAGATGTAAATCTTTACCCAATGAATTGAAGGTAGTTATTTTTCCCAAACATCTCATAATAAAATCATACATAAATGGACCAAAAGATCCTAAATAATCATATAATAACCCATGAAATGAAATATGAGTCATAAATATGTAATCGTATCTTAACCATTTGGAAAAAGATAGGTTTCATAATAATTTCATCAAAGAATAACCTGTGAAAGGAAGTGGGTTTCAAAATAATATAATCTATGGAGGAGAAATTGGTGTCATAAGCATCATTCCATGCAAACATAGACCATTTAAGGACAAAGTATAAATGAATCATTTGGATCATTTCTCAGAAGGGAATGAGTAACATCAAAATATGTAATCTTAAATGGAAAATTAATTTTATGGATATTTTGAAAACATTTATTGGGTAAAAGATCTATTCTTCCGGAGAAATGATATTTTAATAATGTACAACCATTTGCCTCGAAACCATTTATAAGAATCTAAAAAATATTTTGAAAGCTATTTCTATGAAATTATTTTTCAAACTTATAAATAAATATTGAAAATTTTTAGAAAAAATTTTACTTTAAAACTTATGAATGAATATTGTAAATGTTTTGGAAACCATTTTATTAGAAAAATACTTTTATATTTATAATTATTGATTAAAAACGTTTTTCAATACGTTTTAATCCCAAAACATTTTAAAAAACCTTTATATTTAAAAATAGCATTGACAACATTTAATGAAAACAATAAAACCCTTATTTTTTTAAAATATTATTTTCCTATAATATGATCTTAAAGGATCATTTGAAAACTTTTTTGAAAACATGGTATTTTAATAAAATATATTTATGACTAGAGAGAGAAATATTGTCATATTTATCTTGAAAACATTTTTCTTAATTATAATAAGGACCAATGAAATAAAAAAACGGAACTTATACATGGAGATACCTTGAATAAATAGAGGATAATGAATCTAATGAGTGTTCTTGATTGTAGAATCAAAATATTTCGCCAATGAAAACATAAACATAATCAATATAGATAAATTATCATATTGTTTCAATAAACTCTTACCACATGGTAACTTGTGATCACACACTCCAAAGTTTGAAAATGAAATTACATAAAAAATGATGAATTATATTAATTTTATAACATTGAAAATAGAGTTATATACACCTAAAATAATAATATATGTCATAATAAAACATTTTTCTCATAGAAGGAAAATTGAGACCAAACTGTCTTACCTATTTGAATGCTTTTGAAACTTAAACCCCCTGAAATAAATATAATAGAATGGATATGAAAATAACCATCAATTTAAGTATAATAATAATTGAATAAATCCATTGTATGTAAACAAACCACAAAAAAGGAATGGTTGGAGAATAAATCATGTATCTCATGAAAATTAGAAGCGAGTTGAAATCCCTTTACCTTTTATCTTGACTCTTTTCATACTCATTCAAACCACCTATTAATCAGGTGACTCCTTCTGGTTTGTTAAAAAATGATTCCTTGGATTACCTTTTTTCCCAAGGGGAGCATTTTCAGTGGAAAGGATTTATTTCAGAAAGTTGATTGCGTAGAGTTTGGCTGAACCTCGGTGGTTTGAGAGATGTGAAGAATGGGTAGAGTTTTTTCCTTTTTATAGTGGAGAAGGAGTGACACTCTTGTAAATACCAAAAGGTATTCAATAATGGGAGGTATAAATTACCTCATGTACCACTAAAATTGGAATATAACTAATTAATTTGATGTTATATTCTAACCAAATAAACATATTAAAAAATATGTTCATTTTAATAGTTCGGTTCCTTAACTTCTAATATTTCATAATTTTATTATTTTGGATTTTATTAAAGTATATAGTATTCTAAACAAAGTAATTTTACCAGTATTAATAAAATAAAGTTATATTTAATATATTATATAGATCCATTTAAGTTTAAATACGACACCTAATTTACAAAATAAAAATCATAGGCGTTTCAGAAGTTAAATTTTAAAACAAACTCATGTGACACACAAAAACTCTGCATAATCTCGGACCGTGATAATAATGTTTTTACATCTATGGGTCAATATGATAATTCTAAAATATAAATTGGTCCATTAATAGACTATATATAATATTTTTTATCACTTAAAAATCACATGGATGAATAAAGTATTTTTGTTGATTTTAAATCATCTAATAAAATATCATTTATTGTAAAATAAAAATAATATTTATTTTGAAATCATTTATTCAATTATAATTCTAAAACTAAAAAATAATATTGTAATTAAAATTTATTATGTCTACATATGTTTAACATAATATATTAATCATTATAAATAATTATAAAAAACAGTTCAATCAATTCACTCCACTTTTAATTTTTATAGTATCATTTATTTTAGTTAATTATTTACCAAATAATCACTACATTGGATTTTTTAATCATTTTAAGTAACTAAATAATCTATAAAAAAATATTTATAAGTTATTATGATATATATAACCCATTTATCTTTTAAAATGATATGTATAATTTAAAATATGATGTTTTATACATATTTCAATATTTTATAAATGTTAATGTTAGGAATGTTCTCTTTTTTTCATTTTCCTTACCTGCCATTTTATATAAGGAAATTCCATTTAATAAAATCCCAATAACCCTTAAAATTAAAACCAATATGGGATATGATCGAATTATTTCTATCCAATGGATTTCGGAAAAGTTTCCAGGTCATTTTGGTTTTTATGATTACGGTTTAGTTACCAATTAAGCTTAATCTTACATTAATCACTATGATTTATTCTAATCCCTTTCGATAATATTTTGGTCAAAAATTATGTTTATATTATTATAAAATAAATATAATACTTATTATAATCATATATTCTTATTTTTAATAATTTAAATCACAGAATTTAGAAAATTTAGTCTAACAGTTATCCTGCAAACATGGTAAGAAAGTGCGGTTTTAATCAAAAAACATAAAAAAGGTCAATATGTTTTTATAAGAAATTACCATTTCAAAATAATTGAAATGCCCTAAATTTTTTTACTATATGTAGAATTAATCTATCGTGATTTTAAAATCCAGATTAAAATTAAAATTAATAATTA
This sequence comes from Viscum album, assembly GCA_963277665.1. Taxonomy (NCBI): domain Eukaryota; kingdom Viridiplantae; phylum Streptophyta; class Magnoliopsida; order Santalales; family Viscaceae; genus Viscum; species Viscum album. Next base: position 2,004,555,720 of record OY728137.1, read on the forward strand.
ATAATTATTTAAACAAAATGAACATATTATATAAAAAATAGTATTTTTCATTATTAATCCAAAAATGATGTTTATATGATAAATCCTAAAAAATCATCCTAAGATAATATTGATATACGTAATTAAAAATATTTTGTTTATTTTATAAAATTATATTTTTATAAGTATCGAAAATTAATTTTAATATTTTTCAGATAAGGACATGAAAAACAGTTCATTTGAGAAAATCGTATTTTTAAACATATAAAGACATTACCCAAAAATTTTATTTTTCATAATAAATAAATAATATATATATAAAACCATTATATTTTTTTCACAAGTAGTTATTACTTTTTATATTTCCAATTTTGTTAGCTAGGTTATATCTATCTCATTTACACAATTCTAACAATAAAATGATGTTTTATAGTAACTTGGTGTTGTGTGTAATGTACGCCAAGTTATTGTTGTGTGTAGCGTAAGACAAGTCAATTCCATGTGATAGGAATTGTTGAATTTTTGAAATTTTAGGCATCATTGAAACTTAATTCATTCAAAAAAAATATTTCACAAACTCCCAAGGTGTTACATTATACCAACCTTAAAATGAATTTCTTCCTTCAAATTTATCTAGGTTTTCAATGGTTTAATAGATGAGAGTTTAATTCATAGAAATGAACATCTTAAAAATGAATACAAAATCATCCCCTAAAAAGGGAAAGTTGAAAAAATAATGGTTACCTAGATTAACTCATAATGGGATTCCCACATAGGAGAACATTTGTGGGAAGTGAAAACATGGACAGGGAAGAGAAATATTACCATCAGGTTATGATATGGAGTGATAGAGAACATGGTTCAGAAAAAGTTAACAATAATAAATTCATAAATATGTGATGACCTAAGGGGCCTTATGAATCATTAAAAACAATGGTACTAGAACTAATTTTTTGGATGGAAGATCATTTTACATAAAGTTGAATAAATTTCATAATAAGATATAATTGCATGATTCCAGGACAGCATCACCCTTTGTTGTTTGTTGATATAATTGACCTCTTTGTCTAAAAATTAAGAATTATTTTTATTTTCAGAAGTAAAAATAGATTAAGAGACCCATAATATGCCATCCAATTAGTTATCATCAACACAAAGTAGTTTCAACATGATATCCATTATGTATAAATACTCATATGGAGCGATATCATGTTTATATTACTAACATCATCTAAAGTCTAACTTTAAAGTTCCATAAATGGTTAATATTATACCCCTTAAAAAATATGAAAATTCAAATATTTCGAGTGAAATTCAAGAAATCAGCTTACTATTGATCTCCCAAAACATCCAAAAGGAGATCTAGGTTGTCGCATTCCAAACATGGAAATACCTTTATCATATATTCTCATGAAATATGGTAATAACATAAATTAACACAATTATTTATTAAAAACAAGCATGTTTCCTTATTTCAAAGTATATTGGAAGCATTCCTTAAATCATAAAAAATCATAAACATTATACTTGATGATATAGACTACTTTTTCAATAATCAGTTACAGGGTAATCCGTACTGTCCAATTTACTTATTCATATCCAACATATCATTAGCCAAACATCATTATCTCAGCATCAAAAATTAATTAATTTTTATCATCCCTTAATCCAAATATCACCTTTCCATAAAATCACGTTTTTTATATTCATCACCATTCAACATGTCCTTTTTAATCCTTAATGATAAATTACACTAAAAAAACTCATATGTTTCTTGATTTATATAATATAATCTCCAAATTCCATTAAATAATTACTTCAATCATCCAAAATTATTCTAAATCTATTAGTCTGGATTTGTCATCTTTTTATTAGTACCTTTTTCATAGAATATGAAATATGAATCATATCTTAAGGTTTATCATCCTCAATCTGATTATGCTTCTTATGTTTAATGTAATCAATACTGGAAGAAAATCATATAAATTTCACATGTAATTTGTGGTCTCTTTATCTTCATAAGTATAACCATAACACATACCACCTTCTTAATTATATTTATTTTATTTTCACTTGAGATATTAATTTTCATAATGACTATAAATTCCATATATGAAACATTAATTGTTAACCATGTTCCTACTAGATCTGTCCATTGACAAAAAATAGAAATCATTGTGTGCGAAACATTTATCATATCCTGATACCATATAATCATTAAAATTACTTATTGGGTACCTAAATCAAGGATCCTAATTCTTTAATATATGAAACCTTAGTTTTATACTAGGATATTCATATTAGTCCTAAATTTAAATCCCTCATGATGGTTAACAAAGAGTTTGTGAATTCCCTAACCATATCTCTTGAGAGTGTCAGACCAGGTGTGCAGTAAGGTCCATTATCGTGTAACAAATTACTCTAAATCAGGCCCTTGAGATCTTTTCAGAGTTTTTACACCAATAAACATCTTTTCCAGAGCCACATTCACATGTAGTATCCAGACTAGGATGCATTTCTATGAAACCACACACTTTATCATTTACCAAAATTCCACGACATTTTCCTAAACATTTAATCATCCTTATAATTATTTTTAGAGACATGCCTATACATTTCCTTAGAAATTTACAGGGGGATCTCACAAAATTTATCTCATCTTAGTTTCCAAAGGTCAACTAAACATTTTCTTTGATACTAACTATATAGACCATCGATTTTCATACATTAACATTACAAAAAATTTGAAGAACACTTAAAACATTATACAAATAGATTCCTACAGACCATACTAGTCTAGTACCATTGTAAATATGAAAACATAATAATTGGTATATAAATGAGCTAAATTATCTCCCACTAGGTTCTTCGAGACAATTACCCTTCTTATTCATGTAATATATAATACATATCTTCATAACCTGGGGAAGGAAATATAAAAATGGGTGATATAAAATGTTCAATAATGTTAAATAATAATGATATGTAAACATAATGATGAGCATAAGGGTATGAGAATATGATCATGAAAATTGATGATCATACCCTACATATCCAAGATCATATACATGAATTATTTCATATATCATGATAGTTCATAAGACATGAATCATAATGAAATAAAAACATAATCGATAGAAGCATAAAATACGACTAAATCATTGAATTATAGAAAACACATAATCATATAAAATGATTTTCATGGAATCCAAGGGATCAATGCCAAGACCACCTTAGTAATATGGGTTCAACATATATACCATATTGTTAGTCATGGTTGACTCCCATGGCCATCTTAGTAGCATGATTTCAGTACTCATTCCATCATGGTAGTCATGGTTAACTCCCATGTATATATTAGTAGTAATGGTTCACTCCCAATACTATCTTTGTTATATCATGAGATATAAATCTTCACCCAATTCATTGGAGGGAGATATAAGTACCACTCATCTCATAATTAATCCATATATACATGATCCACAAGATCATAAAAAACCATATAAAAATTGAGGAAATGAAATGGATGTCATAGACATGTAATCATATATTAACCTATGGAAAAAATATAGGTTTCATAATAATTTCATTAAAGCATATCCAATGGAAAAAATATAGGTTCCATAATCATTTCATTAAAGCTTAACATATTAAAGTAATAAGGTTTCAAAATCATATAACTCATAGAAGAGAAACAGGTGTCGTAAGCATCATTCCATCAAAACAGGAACCATTGAAGGAAAAATAATGAATGAAACATTTGAATCATTTCCTAGAAGGGCATGGGTAACATCATCAGATGTCATATTAGATGGAAAATAACTTTAGAGTATATTTTGAAAATATTTATTGAGAAAACTATCTTTTCATCATGAAAAAGTCTTTTTAAAAAATATAAAACAGTTTGAAACCCATATTCTATGAAAACCTAAAGTTGAATATCGAAAAAGTATTTAAAATTATATCTTTTAAAATAATTTGAAAACTTACAAATAAAGCTAGAAATATTTTTGATAAACCATTACTTGAATGCTTATAAAATAATCATTAAAATGTTTTAGAAAACCTTGTCATTGAAAATACTTTGATATCTTTAAAAAAAATCATGAAAACGTTTTGATATACTTCTGAAAATAAAAAATATTTTTGAAAACCTTTTTTCTTTAAAAATAGAGTTGAAAAAATTTAAAAAATAATTTGAAAACCATAAAAAAAATTAACATATATTTTTCATGGAATTTAATATTCTTGGATTATTTGAAAATATATTTTAAAACATGGTTTTGGAATAAAATATATTTCTGACTCAAGAGAGAAATACAATAATATTTTTCATAAAACTATTTTCTTAATTGTCATAAGTTCCTAATAGTGAAAAAATTATACAAATTCATTGAGAAACCTTGAATTAAAAGAGGGTAAGGAAACTAATGAGTGTTCTTGAGATATGGATTATAATATTTCATCAAAATATGTAGAAACATAAATAATCTCGATAAATAATGAGATTGTTTCAACAAACTCTTACGATATGGTTACTTGGAATCATACTTTCCATATATGAAAATGGAATTACCTGAAGATTAAATATCAATAAATTGAGTATATTCAAGATATAAAATGTCAAATGGAATTATATACACCTTAAAAAATAATTTAGGTTCATAATCAAACATTTTTCCTTGTGAAGGAAAATTGAGAAAAAACTCTCTTACCGATTTGGATTCTTTTGAAACTCAAACCCCATAAAATAAAGATCATAGAATAGATAAATAAATACCCATATATTTTAGTACATTAATAATTGAATAAATCCATGTTAATTAAACAGACCACATAAATGTAATAGTTTTAGAATAAAGAATTTATCTCATGGAAATGAAAAGGGATATGAATTCCCCTTACATTTTTTCTTGACTGTTTTCGTACTCGTTCAGACTACCCCTTAATTAGGAAACTCCTTTTATTTTTTGAATAAAGGATTCCTTATATTTATCTATTACTAATGGGAGGATTATAGGAGTAATGGAGGGATTTTGGTAATTTTATTGTGAGTAGATTCACTAAAACTAAGTGGTTTGAGATGTGTGAATAAGTGGTAGAGATCTTTCCTTTTTATAGTGGAGGGAGAGTGACACTCCTGTAAATATCAAATGGTATTCAATAATGGGAGGTATCATTTACCTAATGTGCCTCCAAAACATAAAAAATGGATTAATGTGAATTTATTTTCAAATAAAAATATACACCATAGAAAAATATGTTCATTTTTATAATTTGGTTTCATAACTTATGTGATTCCCCAATTTTATTATTTTTGTTTTTATTAAATCATCTAGTTTTCTAACCTATTTAATTTGAAAATTTATTTTAAAATATAGGTAGAATTATTATATAATATATATCCAATGAATTATAAATATGATACCTAATTTACAAAATAAAAATATCTTATTTTTTTGGAAATTACTATTTAAAACAAGCGCATATGACACAGAAAACACTGTTTAAACCCAAACTATTTACCAATGTTTTTAAAACATATGGGAGAATTTTTTAACTATAATAGTTAAATTAGTCCATTAATTGACCAAATTTAATTTTTTTAGCAATTATAAATAACTTGGAATAATATTTATTTTTATTAATTTCAAATCATTTTAAAAAAATATTTTTTTGTAAAATAACTATAATAGTAATTTTGACATTATTGTTTTAATTTTAAAATATCAAAATCCTATTGGAATAAAAATATATTGAGTTCAAATATTTGTATCATTATATATTAATCTTATATAATAATTGGAGATAATAATTCAAACAATTCACTTCACCATTAATATTTATAGTATCATTTATTTTAGTTAATAATTAACTAAATAATCACTACATTGGTGTTTATTAAGAATTTTAATTAACAAAATCATTTATAAAATATTATTGATTAATTATTATGATAAAAATATCACATTTATCTTTCAAAAGTATATTTATAACCGAGAATACGATGTTTGGTAAATATTTCAATGCATTATAAATGTTAAAGGCAAAGAGAATTTCCTTTTTTTTCTTTTTCTTAACGTACCCTTTTATATAGAGAAATTCCATTTAATATTATCAAAATAACACAAAAAATTTGAATCAAGTGGGTATATAGTCAAATTATTAGCATAAAATGGATTCTGGACAAGTTTCTAGGTCATTTTGGTCATTAAGATAAAGGTTTAGTCTCTAATTAAGTTTAATCTTACCTTAAATGCTATAATTAATTTTAATCACTTTCACTAATAACTATTGATAAAAAATTAAGTTCATATTTTTAGAATAAAAATATAATACTTATTAAAACAATCTATCTTCGTTTTTCAAAATTTAAATCTTAGAAGTGGGAAAATTAAGCTTAACCCTAATCCCGCAGACTTGGCGAGAAAGAATGTTTTTAAAGTAAAAAATATCAAAAGTTAACTAATGTTTTATAACCAATTTTAATTAAAAAATAATTAAAATGACCTAAATTGGTTTAATATATTTATAATTGACATACTTTGGCTTTAAAATCTGAATTAAAATATAAATTTAAATTAATAATTATTTAAACGAAAAGGTAGTTTTAAACTAAAATACAGTCTTTTTAACTATTAATAAAAAATGATGTTTATCAGAAAAATCCCAAAAATATCACCCTAAAATAATTTTGACATTATAAATTCAAAAATAAAATTTATTTTATCAAATTCAATTCTTAAATATTTTAAAAATTATTTTTATTATTTTTCATAGAAGTACAGGAAATGTAATTCATTTGAGAAAATTTAATTTTTAATCATATACAGACATTACCAAAAATTAGATTTTTCAAAATTAATAAGTTTTATTTATATAAAACCATTATAAAAAATATTTGAAAATTTGTTATTACCATTCATATTACAATGTTTATCATCTAGGTTTGAACTATCTCATTTAAATAATTCTAACAATAAAATGATTTTTCATAGAAACTAAATGTTGTGTGTAATGTATGCCAAGTCAGTGTTGCGTGTAAGACAAGCTAATTCATTTTCAAGTGAATATAATGTTTAACTTAGTGTAATAAAATACATAAATAAAATTAATTCATTTGAGAAAAAAAAATTCACACAATATTAGATTGTTAGAGATACACTCATCTCTAGGATTTTATTATGTTAGAGATATAAAATTTTTATGTGATCTTATGTTTGGATTGGATGACTTGGTATTGAGTTCACAGTTACTTCTATCATTGTTATGTATTATTAATATATATATATATATATAATGTGATGAAAATACATACAAAAACTGGGTATCAATAACTAGGGATGATTTTATCCCACAATAACATGTTTTTCTAGAATATCAGAAGACACATTATATATTCTTTCCTTCTATTGTTGAACTATTCTAGGAATTTTTATAATTATTTATCTATGATTCCAACAAAGATATAGGTTAATTTTATGATCAATCTCACGATATGTATAGACCACATATCCATTGCTCCTTATTGGACGGATCATTTATAGATCCAATGGATAAAAGGGTAGCTATATGATGTTGAGGTAAAGGGATTTACTCTCCCATTAATGTCCTCATGTGCTTATCCTATATTTTTCTCTAATATGGAATGTGGATCGTTACTGTTATTTGTAGATTATTAGATATTGGACTTTTTGAAATATTAAAAATTGTGTACTCTTCAACATATTATTGTTCATCTTGACTAGATCTTGGGTGCCAAGTGGTTATATAAAATTTATTTGAGGATAGGTTATCATTTGATAAGAGGGTGAACTAATTATGTTCATTATAATTCATTTAGTAGTACATATGGACTCTTTGAGTAAAATATGATGAAATTTAGTTTGATGAACTATCCATCCTTATTTTTAGCCTTCATTAATATGGACTTTCATTCATAAATGAATTATTTCATTGAGTTTTAATTGGTGGTATGTTGGTGAGAAAAAATTCAAGTTTGACCATTAATTGATATCTTTCTAATTAACTAAGAGAGAATCAGTATTATGAAAATATTTTGAATTTTCAGTTCTGGATTAGTTATGTCTTCTTCTAAGAGAACACAATATCTATAGTATTTATATCAATGGACCCAGAAATGTACTATGATATGGTTTATTAGGAGTCCCAATAATATTTTTTTATATCCATAAAAAATCCCATGTAGTGATAGAGTAAATTAATTTCATTATTTTATTCATAATAAAAAAATTAAGTAATTTTTAAATCAAAAAGGAAATAGTTTTAACTAATTTTTTTTGTTATAATGGTTTTATTTAAAATAGTTTTTTTTATAAATTTTATAATTTTAATTATAAAAAAAATTATTTGGGAAATAATCATATCAAAATTTACTTTGGGTGAAATATTTGGGTTTTTAAGAAAATATTGATTTTGTAGTGAATTGTTAAAAATACATTTTTTTGTGAGAAAATACTTCCTTTTCAATAAATTAATAAATTTAAAATTACCAATATTTTTGAAATATGATTTAAATTAAAATTATATATATTTAATTATATCCACTTAATTACTTTTTAATTATCCTTATATTAAATTTTATTATATGTTTTTTTGAGTTTAATATTAGGTTTTTTCTAAAAACTATTTTAAAATGTGCAATATTTCTCCATTTTAATTTTATTAAAATAATATATAATGAGGACTGTTTTAAATTAAATTTATAGATTATATATTTATAAATATTAATTTATATTCATAAAAATTTTATTATTAATTATCTAGTTCATTTAAAATCATATTTTTCTTGAAAAATACACTTCTTGAAAACCCATATTTTTGTCACGTGTGTGAGTTATTTTTATTTTTAATTTTTCCACTTATGTGAATTTAATTTAATAAAATGGAATAAATATTTTAAATAATTATAATTTTTATTTTATAGTAGGTTAAATTTAATGTTGGAAAATAAGGAAAAGTGAAACCCGTAAAAATTAATTACAATTGTTAAGGTAAAATTGGGATTACTAGGGGTGAAACTAAAATGATAAGGGTTAAAATAACCTAATTTTTTTATGAAGAATTTTTTATGACCAAATATTGACCTTATATTTTATAATTTTATAATAATAATCCATTTTTTATCTATTATGAATTTGAAAATAAAGGGTACAACTTTTTCATTTAAAAAATTACAATTGTGCCACTCACATCAGTTATAAAAGGCCTCACCCTATCACCTATTCTTCACACCTATAAACCAGTATGGTTCATATGAGTCTATAAAAAGTGACTTCCCAAATTAAATAACTTAATAATATAATCAATTTTTGGTTATAAATCAATTCTAGGAATCCTTAATATATAATCCTAAAGAGGTTCCTTGAGAAGAGGTAAAATTCCTAACTATACCATTGTGTTTTATTTATTATTTGAACCCGTTGTTATATTCTTAATTTATTTTCATATAAAAAAATGTCATAATACATATTCTAATATTTAATTATGTTCAGGAAATTACATATATCTATCTCTACTTCCCTCTAATGGGAAATGATAATGTCACTTGTGTGTATGACATGCTATAGACTCACGAACTGATGTGACATGTTTTCAATCAACAACGCTCACAGCTGGGAATGATGATGGTTATAAAGTATATATATATGATATCTATGACATAATTAAATTTTTTTATTCATTATGACATATATACATTTCTTAATTACCATTCCGTAGGGGATACATTAAATTCACTCGTGTGTACGGCAGACTACCGCCTCACGAAGTGATGTGATTTGTTTTTCACCAACGCTTTACCTGGAAGGTAATAAAGATAATTTTAATTAATATATCTGATATTGATGAAAAAATTATTATATTAATGAAATATTTATCATTATTAAAATATAATATATCACTTTATTTCTACCATTTCACTAATCAAAAATGATAACATCGTTCGTGTACATATGTACTACCACCATCACAAAGTGATGTGACTCTCTTTTCATCACCAGACAAAATGTATGATATATATAATTATATTTAATGATATAAAATTTTATATATGATATTATTAACAATATTTAATATTAAAATATTAGTTACCACATTTTCATAATGATCGTTGGAAAATGGAAACGTTACTCATGCATACATATGGAGTACTATCTCCATGATTGTATCATACATAATTCCTAAAAAAAATTAATAATAGGTATTAAATGTATAATTTTATTATAAATACTATAAGTAATTCATTATTATTATTCTATATATTTTTAAATAATTACTATTTTGACCATAGTCATCCTATGAATGTTGTTTTTGACAAATAATAAAAATATGGTCAAAACATCCGTCATAAACGTAATTGATTATGTAATAATGTTTAACATGGGGAAAAGAGAAATAAAATGAATAATAAAACATATAAATGTTATTTATCATTCAAATAATAAAAATTAGTTAATTATTTAGGAATATAAAAAATGTATGTGACTATTTAGACTGAAGGTATGGGACTTCGTCTCAATTTCCTTTTATTGATGCATATTTTGATTTTAGGAATCTATATCATTTTATGAGGTATAAATATAAACACATTGACATTTTATATCAATAATTTATATATTATTAGGGTATTTAATGTTTTTTTAATGTTATTCTTTAATGGGGCTTATGATTAAAATATTTATAATGTGATAAAGGTCTAATATTTAAAAAAGTCTCTTTTATTCACTTCATTATGAATCAATATTTATTCTATATAATTGTATATAAAATAAATTTATTAAAGAAATGAGAGTTTTAAAAAGATAATTTGTATATTTCTATCAATTTTATTCAAAAAAGGGAATCCTTGTCACGACCCGACCCGTGCCGGGGCTCGAGCCGCAACTACGCCTAGCCAGCCTCCATAGGCCAGGGGCTGGAAACTAGCACCGAAGGCACAACAAACTAGGGGAGGTCTTTGCCTACGAAACTATACACACACACGCAGCTAACTCAATGCAAAAGTGCAGAGAATAGATGGAAAGATACAACACTGCTATAAAAAGGAAACCAACATACATGCATCGACCACTAACCAGTGCAAGAAAAGTGAATAAAAGTACTGACAAGTAAACTGAACAATAAAAGTGGAAAAACACGCACCCAACCAGAAAGGTTCCCCAACCCAGCATCAGGTAAAACAAAAGTTAACCGCTGGTGAGTCTCACACCTAGAATGTCCTGCTACAGCCACTGAATGCAGCCCATGCTCTTGTGTCATCTATGCTCCTCCATAGTCTCGACTGACCTGTCCGTCGTCTGCAAGGGCACACCATGTGCGGGCAAAGCCCAAGCAGGGGTGAGTATAAAAATACTTAGTAGGATGCCCTGAAAGCTCGAGGGAGAAAAAAAGGAGGTAATAAAATGGTTTGTAGTAGACAGAGAAAAGAACGGTGTAAGAGTGCCAAATAGAGAGAGTACAGCTCAACCCAACAAGAGAAAGGAAGCAGACTCGTCCAGACACAAGGAGCTAGAGATGGTGAGAAGACGAACTTCTCGTCGAGTCTTCGCTTCCAATAACAGGAGAGTAGAATCTTCCAACCAAGAGGATCTAGACACAGAAATCACGTGGGATACCCCACACATCTTCACCCCTCCTAGAAAGAGAGTAAATGAACCTAATGAGTGGGAAAAACAATAGGATGTGTATATATAAGCTCAACGAGAAAGCCAAATGAGTCTGTAAGGGGATCTCTATTTCCAATCTCAGCCCAAGAAGAGTAGGAAACAGTCAAAAGGGATTCCAACACTGAACTCAAACGTCTTTCACGCCAACCTAGGAGGTACAAGTCAAAGGGGCTCAATAACCGAACCTCGATACTATCCTCTTTGGGCGGCACTGACTCGCCCACACAACTTTTAGGTCACGTCGCAAGGATGCATCTTGGGGGGAAAAGCGCCCCTCATCCTCGTATGTCTTAAGGTCACGTCAAACCTGTCACAACACAGACCCATAAAACCAAGGGTCCCGCTCTGGTAGTCATGGAGAAAGGTCACTGACTAGCATCATAATAAGGCCTGAGTCTGAAATGCCTACAAGTGACCCACTGCCCAGCCCTGCTGAAGGGTAAACCCAAATACATCATCAGGAGACCCACTGCCCAGCCCTTCTAGAGGGTAAACCCCAATACATCATCAGAAGACCCACTACCCAGCCCCACTGGAGGGTAGACCCGGAATACATTGGCATGCGACCCACGGCCCATCCCTGCTAGAGGGTAGACCCGGAATACGTTGACAAGTGACCCACTGCCCAGCCCTGCTGGAGGGTATACCCGGAATACATTGACAGGTGACCCACTGCCCAATCTCTATTGGAGGGAAGACCCTATGAAGTCGATAGGTAACCCACTTCCCAGTCTATACAAAAGGGTAGACCCGGAATAAGTCATCAGGCGACCCACTGTCCATCCCTACTGGAGGGTAGAGCCTAAGAAGTTGACAGGTGACCAACATCCTGGCCTCTACTGGAGGGTAGACCTGGAATAAGTCGTCAGGTAACCAACTGCCCATCCCTACTAGAGGGTAGACCTGGAAATGGGTCTGATAACTTAGCACTGTAATTGACATCACCAGGTGTTACCAACATCGATACCATGCATTGGTTTAGAGTGCATCAAAGGGACCTCCATCCAACACCCCTTTCATAATTTCTCATTTAATAAGATATCAAACAAGGCTCCACATGCCCAAAAAGATCACACAGAGGCAATACTCCTAAAAAAACATGCGAGATAGACCGTTTACTCGCCCAAAACGGTCAACCAGTGAAAATTGTAATATTCACCGTAGCCAACCCAGGTGGGGCCCACACCACGATCCCAAAAAAGGTCGGGCGAATTGTACCATCACGATGCTCTTGAAAAACCACATCGAATCGACTATTCATATGCCCGCAGCGTACGCCTGATGAAAAAGTCGCAGTATGCTGCACACAGCTCAAAAGACGGCCCGCATGGCCCATGCCTCAACTTTGGCTTCATCGCCGGAAACCACCCTGGTCAACCTCGTCTCGATTTCAGGGTCCCAACACTGCTGACGGTGCCTAAAACAGTCTCTAGATGAATAAGTTTCAATTCCCCATGTCATACGCAAATGGAGCCCAGTGGGGACCACACCTTGGGCCTGAATTTAGCCGGGCAGATTCCACCATTACAATCCCCTCGGGAAAACACTCAGAAATGAGTACTCAAACACCCCAAACAGGTGTCAGGTGAAAAAGTGGTTTTTCATCGTAATGTGTGCAAACTAGGCTCTATGGGGCCCGCACCTTGTGTTCGACCTGGGCACTTTGAAAAGCATCTCAAAAATTCCGTACGAGGACTGGGGTCGTGCTACCGCTGATGACACGTCAATCAGACATCCCAAGCAAGAGTTAGATCAGACACAACAATTAATTAATTAATTAATTAATCAATTACTCACAATTTGTTTTGTGCCGCCCAGTAAAGAAACCAACCCACAAGGGTTTTGAACCAAATTTGGAAGGATCGTCTCGGCTCCGGGTCCATTGTGCCTCTGACGGCGCGTCGTACGGACGCCCGGCTCACGGGCCACGTCCGTCGAAACTTTAATAATAATTTATTATCAATAAATTAAAACTTATCGGGTCACCCGGCTTTGAGCACAGAACCCAAAAACTCCAAAACTCACTTTATAAGGGGAACCTCGTCGATACGGTTCCACAGCCACATAAGGCGCGTCCAACGGAAGCGCCGTTTGGATGTTATGCATCCCGAATGTAAGGGGGCCCAAAATGGCCGGTCAGGACCGCCGACCCGCAACCCAACCGCGAGTCCGGTCAAACCCGCCGCGGCCTGCTGGTCGCGGCCCGCCACAAACCACAAGACCCTCAGATACGGTTCTTCAAACAGACCAGCCTTCGGCTGGTCTCCTGACGTCGCCCCAGCAGGACCCGCAAATAGCTGGTCCTTGTCTGCGCCGCACACCCGAGGCGGTCAGCACCTCAGTTTCCTCCGCAGAGCTTGACAGCCGCCTGCCCCACCTAGCTCTATGCTCCACAGCACCAGCCTCCACCTGGTGACCCCGGTTCCCCGCTACATTGTGGCCCGCCAAATGCCCCAGTCGCCGCCGCGCTTGAGCTCTCCGCACCGGCTGATGCCGACTCTTCCGCTCGACCGCACCCCGGCGACACCCGCCGCCGCCGCCTTCGAAACCCAGCGTCGCCCCTGCTTCATCGCGCCGAAGCCCCGAACCACTCCTTGCCTGAGTGTCGTGCTACCGGCCATGACCACTACTTTACACCTGGACCCCCGCTGTGCCACCCCGATCTCCGGCCACCGCCCTCGCCGAAGATGGAACTTCCGACGGTCATCGCCACCGCTCTAGTGGCCGGATTTCAAAACCGAATGCAGGTTCGGGTTCGTCGGGATGAGCCCTTCGTAGCGCTTACCTCCGTTCGTTGGTCCGACAAGATTTGGCGCATTCAATGTTTTGGATGAAGAACGCTCAAGAACGGGTTTTAGAATGAGTCTCGGACGATGGACATGTTCATTCGGCCATCGTCCCAATTCAAGAATTGCATAGAATAAAAAATGAAATTGAAAGAAACACCAAAAATTGACGAGGGTGCAGAAATTTAGCAGAAATCCTACCTCAGATCACTCGTTTGTTGTTCGCGACGCGTCCACGACGCTCCTCCTCCGATCCTCCAAGGCTCAGATAGAGATCGCTCCTCGATCCATCGAAGAATAGAAAATAACACCGAAGAAAAAGAGAGAGAAATATATATAGAGAGAGAGAGAGACATGGGCTGTCTCCTCTCAACCCTTAAGCGAATTTATAAAAATTCGCCGAAGCTCCCTCTCAACGGGCGCGGATTCTGAAACCTCTGCACTCGCTCATTTTATATCACGCCTAGGCAAAACACCCCTTTTTAAACTCAATGGAAGTCTTGAATTTCCATTATGAGACTTCATTTAAGAGTTATTATAAAGGAACGTCAGTACTAAAAATCACTAAGTGGTCATTTCGAAATGACCATTTTTCCCCTGGGTGACATCACTGACAGTTGGCCCGTGCCCGAAACTTTTACACCATGGCTAGGGTAAACGACACACTCTGGACTCAACGGTGCCCTCATTTTTCCCATCCGATCAACCATTTAGGAGTTACTTGGGTTTGAGCTATTAAATTAATAATTAATTTAATTTATCCATTTGACACACTTTTAGAGAGTGAGGGTTCCGAACATTCCACGCCAACTTATTTAATGTCGCGCCTAGGGTAAAAACCGTGTTCCTGACCCAACCATACACTCATATTTCTGATCTGAAACACCGTTTAAGAGTTATCCCATTTATTTGGTATTCCTAGTGTGAACGCACTGAAAATTTAATTCCAGCCACATCGGGGAACGGAACCGAAAGCCTTCTGAAGGCGCTGATCCAGAATGAAAACACGAATTTTTTCAAAGTCTTAGAGTCCCAATACATGGGTTCATACATCATTCCCTCCTTCAATATTTTCTTCCCCGAAAAGAAAAACAATGATAAACAACTCAGGATACAGAGCTCACACCTAGCTCTCCCGCGCCCAAGAAAACACGCACAACACCATGATAACACAACACGCGAAACAAAGGGATGGTTATTATAAGGCCTGCTACTCTCGAGGACATGTGTAGGAATACACACACACCTCATCATCTGCAACATGTGGAAGAAATCATGCACCCACCACTACTATTGAAAGGATATGGCAAGACGGTAGGCAACCTCTCAACCGTTTTCACAATTACCTAACGGACCAAAGAAACTCTAGGGTCTTTCTCGGCCGCTCCTCTACTTTCCACGTCACGACCGGAATCACTGTTTGTTCTTGGAACATGGTCTCATGTTTCCCTCCTTCAGAATAACCATCTGGTGAAACAACCAAGGATATACGGTCACAAAATTTGTCACATTAGCTGCATCATGACTGAGCCTCTCTTATACACTCAACCATCAAAGGAGTTGGCTTCATCAACTGTAGACAAGTCGTACCCTCCTACAGAAACTCCAGCCAGCACCGTCTTCACTTGTTCAAGTCTCTCTGTGTGGGGACGCACCTGAGAAACTGGTGGTCTGAGAAAACCATAATGCTCTCTCCCCGAAGATAGTGTCTTCACATTCATTGGGGAAATCTACCACCACTAGCAACAATGCATGGTTACACTAACGCCCCGCATCACATTCGGTAACCCCTCGAGCAATTAGTCAGACAAAAGAGTACCTCACGCAGTGTCTATCAATTTCTACTGAGAAAAGTATAAAAAGACACAGAGCATATCTCTTATTATCTCTTGCGCTATAGGATTGTGAACAACAATAGCACACATCCACCTGTGGCCCTGTCCATCAGATCCTTGAGCCTGACATGGGCCGCCTAGTGGTGGTGGAAGGACCTCGAAACGTCATCCCCCAACCATATTTCTTCATTCTTTCTACCAACACCGCCTCCTTGGGGACCACCTTGTCCTCACATGGGAGTTCTCTTATCACGACACTGCCTATATAGTGGCGGTGCATCCACCAACAATTTGGAAGACTCAACACATTTGGTAGAGTAGTCTCACCCCATGTGACCCCGCACATTACAATGTAGCACTAGTACTCCCTTGGCTATCTCAGTGCTCTACGCTGTCCCCGACCATGTGCATGGGTCTTATCAAGGGGAGACCTCCGGCGTCGAGGCCCCGCTAATCGACGTCCCTCTTCTAGAAATTTATCTGTCACCAATGCCTACTCCAGTACCCCGTGATGGGTGAGGATGCACAAGGGCACTACGCTGGCATAAATCTCCTCTACAGTGATCTTGTTCAAACTTCTATGTTTAGAAGATTCCATCATGGACCACATCCAAGGAGTACTGAGTAAGGTCTGTGAACCCAGTCCTGTACTCAGCAACTTCCATCACTCCCCGCTAAAGGTCTAGCAGTTCCTGAAACTGTAAAAGGCGTAAGTAAGCGGGGTAGAACTCCTCACGAAACAGCTACTAGAAGTCATCCCATGAGAGTACAGACTCATCGTGTATCTGAGTAACCCATGCTCTATTAGTGCCAAACTGCATGGTGGAAAAAAGACTAGATGTCAAAGCCACCATCTAACCTATCAGTGTCCGAACAGGCCTGAATGGATGGACCACCGACTCTATCCCACCCTTCACTATCTCAGGGTATGGCTCGCCATGGAATCTCAGCATTCTCTGACGCTGGAAATCACATAGCACGCTCAGCCTGTTCTCATCATCGACCCTCGCCTCCAGTACTATCTGCTACTCTATAGGTGGAGGTGCTACTGTCTGTCCTCCAAGATAAAGGGTAATCGTATGATGGATCTTGAACTGAGGCCTCTTCACTCACAGAATCATCATCATGAACGAGAGCTAGTATCCTGGCTGGATATCATCGCGGAGACATCCTAAACCCGATCAAGGAGCATCGCAGTCAAATGAGCATATATATATATATCAACAACGTTGGGGAGATGACTCAAGAAGGACAGTCAAGGAGTCAATCCTATACGATGTATGAATCAAATTCCCTGCAACAAGTGTCTCAGTGTGCTGAGTCGACAAGCGGGTTATCAGGGTCCTCGTGAATGGATACGTCAGCTGCCGCACCATCACTGGTCTCCCTGGCCTGAGAGCCGCTCTCGAGACGCGTTGGCACTATTTACCCAAAACTCAACCAATTCCTTTTAGGTACATCTGAACATTTCCCCAAGGAATGATCCACCTATAATACGACTTTGTCATGACACGAACCATGTCAGGGCTCGAGCCGCAACTACCCCAAGCCCGCCTCCTTAGGCCAGGGGAAGGCGACTAGCACCGAAGGCACAACAAACTAGAGGAGGCCTTTACCTAAGAAACTATACACACACACATCCAACTCAACGCAAAAGTGTAGAGAATGGAAGGAAAGATACACCACTTCTATAAAAGGGGAACCAACATACATGCATCGACCTCTAACCAGTACAAGAAAAGTGCTGAAAAGTACTGACAAGTAAACTGAACAGTAAAAGTGGAAAAACATGCACCCAACCAGAAAGGTGCCACAACCCTGCAACAGGTAAAACAAAAGTAAAATGCTGGTGATTCTCACACTCAGAAAGTCTTGCTATGACCACTGAACGCAGCCCAAGCTCTTGTGTCCTCTACAGTCTTCCATAGTCTCGACCGACCTTTCCATCATCTGTAAGGGCACACCGAGTGCGGGAAAAGCCCAAGCAGGGATGAGTATAAAAATACTTAGTAGGATGCCCCAAAAGATCGAGGGAGAAACAAGGGAGGTACTAAAATGGTGAGCGATAGATAGAGAAAAGAACAATGTAAGAGTGAAAATGAGAGAGAGTGCAGCTCAAACAAACAAGAGAAAGGAATCAGACTCATCCATACACAAGGAGCTAGAGACAGTTAGAAGATGAACTTCTCATCGAGTCATCGCTGCCTATAACAGGAGAGTAGACTTGTCCATCCAAGATGAGTTAGACACAAAAAGCATGTGGCATACCCCATGCGTTTTTTCCCCTCTTATAAGGAGGTTAACTGAACCCATGGAGTGGGAACAATAATAAGATGTGTATATATATGCCCAACAAAAAACAAAAATTAGTTTGTAAGGGGATCTCTATTTCCAAGCTCATCCCAAGAAGAGTCGCCAACAGTCAAAAGGGTATCCAACACTGAATTCAAACTTTCTTAATGTCAACCTAGGAGGTACAAGTCAAAGGGGCTCAATCACCACACCTCGATACTATCTGTTTTGGGTGGCACAGAATCTCCCGCATGACTTTTAGGTTGCGTCTCAAAGACGTGTCTTGGTGGGAAAAGCGTCCCTCGTCCTCTTATGTCATAAGGTCATGTCAAAGTTGTCACAACACAGACCCGTACAACCAAGGGCCCCGCTCCGGTAGTCATGGAAAAAAGTCACCGACTAACCTCATAAGAAGTCCTGAGTCTAAAATGCCAACAGGTGACCCACTGGCCAGCCCAGCTGGAGGGTAAACCCTAATACATCATCAGGAGACCCACTGCCCGGCCCTGCTAGAGGTTAAACACCAATAAATCATTAGGTTACCCACTGCCCAGCCCTGTTGGAGGGTAAAACCTAATAAATCATCAGGCAACCCACTACCCAACCCTACTAGAGGGTAGACTCGGACTACATTGACCGGAAACCCACTACACAGCCTTACTAGAGGGTAGACCTAGAATATGTCGACAGGTGACCCACTGCCCAGTCTCTACTGGAGGGTAGACCCTAAGAAGTTTCCAGGTGACCCACTGCCCAGCCCTGCTGGAGGGTAGACCTGGAAATGGGTCTAATAACTCAGCCCTACAACTGACATCACCAGGTGTTATCAACATCGCTAACGTGCATTGGTTTGGAGTGCTTCAAAGAGACCTCCATCCAACACCCATTTCATGTTTCCACATTTAATAAGATCTCAAACGAGGCTCCACATTCCCAAACGGATCACATCGTGGTAATCCTTGTAGGAAAAAATGTGAGATAAACCATCTACTCACCCGAAACGGTCAACCGGTGAAAAATGTAATATTCACCGTAGCCAACCTGGGTGGGGCCCACACCACAATCCCAAAAAAATGTCGGGCAAACTACGCCATCACGATGATCTCAGAAAACCACGTCAAATTGACTATTCATACGGCCAAATAGGACGCCTGATGAAAATGTCACAGTATGTTGCACACAGCTCAAAAGACAACCTATGGGGCACACACCTCAACTCCAGATTCATCGCCTGATACCACCCTGGTCAACCTCGTCTTGATTTCAGGGTCACAACGCCACTGACGGTGGCTAAAACAGACTCCAGATGTAGAAGTTGCAATTCCACGTGTTATACGCAAATGCGGCCCCATGGGGCCCACAACTCGGGCCCGAATTTAGGCAGGCAGATTCCACTATTGCAATCCCCTCAGGAAAACATTCAGAAACGATTACTCAAACACCTCAAACGGGTGTCAGGTGAAAAAGTTGTTTTTCACCATAAAGCGTGCGAACTAGGCCATGTGGGGCCCCCACCTTGTCCCCGACCTGAGAACTTTGAAAAGAACCTCAAAAAGTCCGTACGAGGACTGGGGTTGTGCTGCCACTGACGGCGCGTCAATCAGACATCCCATGCAGGAGTTAGATCTGACACAATAATTAATTAATTAAAAAATTAACTAACTGCTCACACTACATTCGTACTGCCGAGCAATGAAACAAACCCACAATGGTTCCGAAACAACTTTGGAAAGATCATCTTGCCTCCGGGGCCATTGCACCTCCGACGGCATGTCAAACGAACGCCCGGATCGTGAACCACTTCTGTCGCAACTCTAATAAGAATTTATTATTATTAAATTAAAACTGTTACGGTCACCCACCTTCGGGCGCAAAACCCCAAAACGCCGAAACTCACTTTAAAAGGGGCGACTCAATGATATGGTCCCACAACTGCAAATGGTGTGTCAAACGGACTCGCCATTTGGAAATTACGGCCCCCCGAATGTAAAGGGGCCCTAATTGGCCGGTCCCAACCGGCCGGGCCGGTCCGGACCGCCGGCCCGCAGCCCAACCGCGGGTCCGGTCGCACCTGCCGCGGCCCACTGACCACTGCCGGCCTCAAACCACCAGACCCTTGGGTACAGTTCTTCAAAAATATTGGCCTTAGGCCGGTCTCCTCACGTCGCCCCACCAGGACCCGCAAATAGCGAGTCCTTGTCCATACCGCACACCCAAGGTGGTCAGCGCCTCTGGTTCCTCCGCCGAGCACGAAAGCCACTCGTGCCACCTGGATCCACGCTCCGCCACACTGGAAGCCACCTGGGGACCACAGTTTTCCGATCTCCTGTGGCCCACTGAAAGCTCAGCCGCCGCCTCACTTGAGCTCGCCGCACCGGCTGAAGCTGGCTCCTCCGCTCGACCACACCCTGGTGACACCCGCCGCCGCCAACTCTGAAACTCGGCGTCGCCCCTACTGCACCACGCCGATTCCCCGAACTACTCCTCACCTGAGCGCTTCTATTTTACCATGACCGCTACCTGACACCCGGACCCCCGCTGCGCAACCCCGAGCTCTTGCCACCACCCTCCCCGGAGCTGGGAATTCCGACGGTCGTCGCCACCGCTCCGGTTGCCTGATTTCAAAACCGAACGCGGGTTCGAGTTCCTCGGGATGTGGCCTTCGCAATTCTTACCTTCATTCATCGATCCGACAAGATTTGGCGCGTTCAAAGTTTTGGACGAAAAATGCTCAAGAACGGGTTTTAGAATGAGGCTCGGACGATGGCCATGTTCGTTCGGCCATCGTCCCAATTCAAGAATTACAGAGAATAAACAATGAAATTGAAAGAAACACTAGAAATTGACGAGGGTGTGGAAATTTAGCAGAAATCCTACCTCGAATCGCTCGTTTGTCATTGGCGACCCATCCACGATGCTCCAGCTCTGATCCACCAAGGCTCCGGTGGAGATCGCTCCTCAATCCGTCGAAGAATGGAGAAGAACGCCGAAAAATAGGAGAGAAAAAGACAGAGAGAGATAGAGAGAGAGAGAAAGAGAGAGAGAAATGGGTTGTCTCCTCTCAACCCTTAAGTGAATTTATAAAAATTCGCCGAAACTCCCTCTCAACGGGCTCGAATTCTGAATCCTCCACACCCGCTCATTTTATATAATTCCTAGGTAAAACACCCAATTTCGAACTCAATGGAAGTCTCGGATTTCAATTCTAAGACTTCGTTTAAATGATATTTGAATGGAACATCAGTGATAAAAATCACTAATTGGTCATTTAGAAATGACCATTTTTTCCCTGGGTGACATCTCTCACAGGAGGCCCGTGCCCGAAAATTTTACACCTCGCCTAGGGTAAATGGCACGCTTCAGACTCAACCGTGCCCTCGATTTTCCCATCCGAGAATCCATTTAAGGATTACATGGGTTTGAGCTGTTAAATGAATAATTAATTTAATTTATCCATTTGACACACCACTAGAGAGCAGGGGGTCCGAACGTTCCGCGTCGACTTATTTTATGTCGCGCCTACGGTAAACACCACGTTCCGGACCCAACCATGCAATCATATTTTTGATCGGAAACACCATTTAGGAGTTATACCATTTATTTGGAATTCCTAGTATGGACGCACTAAAAATTTAATTCTGGCCACACCGGGGTATGAAATCGCACGCCGTCTAAAGGCGTTGCTCCGAAATGACATCAAGAAATTTTTCAAAGTCTCGGAGTCCCAAAACCTAGGTTCTTACATTATTTTTGTTGAATATGTGACTTTCCATACAAACGACAAAATACACATTCTATTTTAACTTATATAGTGACAACGTGTTTTCTACCACTGTTACCATTATTTTAAGTTCGTATTCCTTTTTAATATTTCATTTTTTATATTCAAATGAAACCCCTAATTCCATTTTTGGGTATTTTGGTTTTGAAATGTGTGTTTTTAATGGGAATTTTTATTTTAATATATGATTTTTTTATTATGGGTGAAGAGAATATTTTATGATAATGATGTTGATAATTGAAATGTTTCTTGGGTGGTTTTGTAGTAAACTATGTAAGTGTGGTTACATTATAAACCAATGGTGGGTGGTTATATTATAAACTAATGATGGGTTGTTAAAATTTCAACCAATGATAGGTGGGTTCATGATATCCATCCAATGCATTTGGTATGGAAGTCGACCATATGTATATTCTATTAGTAAAAGTGATATGGATAATAATGTCACAATATACCTATATGATTTATCTATGATTTATATGGGATTTAATAATTTTATTTTAGAGAAATGTGTGTGTTCATTTTTTCATGATAAATTTCTTTATTTATTTTTTCTCAATGAACGTTGATATAAAGGCAAACATTTCATAGGTTTTCATATTTTCACTAGACCAATAGTTTTATTTCTTTTTGTATCCCTTAATGAGATTTTGGTGTTTATCCTATGTTTTTAAAATATTTTTCCTAGGGTTTTTGTATGGATAATGGAATGAAAGAAATCAACTTGAAAGCCATGTTGTTTTTTTATGAAAAGAAATCATGTATTATCTTAAAAGTTTCATATTGTTAAATAAATATATACTTATTGTGGGATTATGATATTAATTATATTTTTATATAATGTATGAGATAAAACCTAATTATATAAATCTATAAAACGAAAAAGATCCTCAAATATAAGAGAATTAATTTATGACTTAACACTCAAGATTAGGTAATGTTAATTGTTGGGTCCTAATAGTTAGTATCAGAGGAATGTTTAATAGATAATGAATTTAGGACAATGAGAATAACATACCCTTGAAATATTTTTTTATGATTAAGTTGAAATGATTTTGAATATTAATATTACCATTTTTATTTATATAATATTATTCTATTTAGAGTGGAATTATTTAAATGAAATAGGGAAGATTTAGTGGGAAGAAACTTAGAGGAAACCATCCTTCCAAATCAGTATCCCTATATGGCTGGAATTAAAAAATAATTTTTTTTCCAGTAATATTTTATTTTCATAATGGTATTAATGAGGTTAGTATCTATGATAGAGTGGAAACTGATTTACCATGAAGGAATTTGTCAATAGTAGTGCATTGTTTGAGAAAAAATCTCCCATCATTCAGTGGATCATCTAACACTGTGATAGATGAAGGATGTATTATATCTCTAGAAAAGATATTTGGAGTCATGAGATTTTGAATTCCTGGAAAGGTATGTCTTGTTATATACCTTTTTGAAGGTGAAATTGAATAGTGGTGTTCAATGATTAAGAATATCATATAATGAGAGGATATTCTTACCATGGAATGGGTTAAATTTAAGAATATTTTCATTGATAAAATTTTTTATAAGGCCCTTAAATATAGGATTTGAAAAAATCATGTAATTGAGAGAAAGGTAATTAGATTCTATATATATATTTATGAAGAAACATTTACCCAATTGGGAAGATACATCCCAAATTTTATTTAGGATATTGGTAGTAATATTAATCATATTTACATAAGATTCATGCCATGATATCGAATGGAATTGGCTTCTAATAAATTTAAAATCTATGAGAAACATATTTAATGTGATGAGAAGGTAGAAACGGTGTTTTAAAATGATCATGTATTTTATGATAAAAATTAGAAGAAGAGGTCCAATTGGAATACGATTGGAAATAATTCCTTAAGGAAGTATGGAGGTTAGAAGAACTAGATCCCATATTTTAATATGTGTGATGTGGTATTTTTGGTCATATGGCTCATGAATGTAAGGAAATGTTTCCTAAAATAAACTAAAATCTCAATATATAATGTTTTAATTAAAATGTGTTGGGGAATTATGTCAACGTGTGTCTAAAATTGGTTAATCATGGTAGAAATAAGCAACATTGAATGAAAAATATTATGTAAAACCCTTTTATCCTCTTATCGTTGATATTGGGAAACAAATGAAGTGTTGATATGTGTATTAATAGTTTATTTGAATTATAAAAACACCCTGTTTGACTCTAGATCTTCACATTGTTTCTTTTATGAGAAATTTTCAAGTCAAATGGAAAAATAATGACATGAAAATTAGATAGATATTTTGGTGAAAGCTCTAGATGGATGTATAAATGAAAATGAATTTAATGGAATCTCACTGTTTTTATCAGTGGGATGGTCATTGCCACAAATCATGTTGATATGGACATAGTAGAGTTTGATATCATTCTTGGTATGGATTGGTTTTAAATTTATCACGATATGATACATTGTATAGTTAATAATGTTATTTTCCGTGATTTTATACCTTTGATAACTTAACAAGAATATGATAAATTTATTGGAGATGGAAGTGATAGTTACCTAGCTCATATTGTTGAAAATAATAAAAATGGTCAAATTAGTGATGTTCTAGAAGTGAATGAATACATGGATGAATTTCAAATTTATTTTAATGGTGTTTATTCTAGATAGAGAGGTTGAGTTTACTGTTGGATTAGTTTCAGATGCTAAGACAATTTCTAAACCCCCTTATAAAATGTCTCATGTACAAACTTTAGACTTGAAAAAGAAATTACAGGTGTTGTCAAATAAAGATTTCATTTGACCTATCATTTCACTACGGAGGGCTTATATATTTTTAAAATAAATATGGTTCAATTAGAATTTTCAATGATTATAGAGACTTCAATAAAATCATGTTAAATAATAAGTTTCATTTTAAATTTATCAATGATTTGTTTGTTTAGATCTAGAGAGATCAGATTTTTCAAAGGTTAACCAAGGGTCGGGGTACCATCAAATGAATATAATGTTTGATGAAATTATGAAGACTATATTTAATAATAGATATTAGAATTATGAGGTTCTATTTATTCCATTTGTTTTGTCTAATGAACCTAATACATTTATGGACTTACAAGTAGGGTTTTGGATGAGTTCATAGACAAATTGGTGGTTATTTTTATTGATGACATTTTAGTTTTTTGTAAAAGTTAATAAAAACATTAAAGACCCAAAAAGATTGTTTTAAAAACCTTAAATGAAAAGAAACATTATGGGAAATTTATTAAGTATTATTTTTGGTTTCATAAAATTTCATTCGTCATACATATCATTTCTAAAGAGAACAAAAATGTTAACCATTTTAAAATAAAATTTATTGAAGAATGGGAAACACACACAAATATCAAAGAGATTTATAGTTTTCTTGGATTAGAGGGTTAATACTGGCATTTTCTTGAAATATTTTCTGGGTTGTCTTTCCCATTGGATACGTTATCAAAAAAGGATAATAATTTTCCTTGAATAAATAATGTTATGACTTCTTTAGAACTAAAATAAATATTGGTGAATAATCAAATTTTGAACCGCCCTTTAATAACTGGATAATTTTTCATCTATAATGATATTTATTTGAAAGGACTTAGTTTTTTCATGATGTATAATGATCTTATTGTTTCTTATGAATCATGTCAATTGAAAATTGAAAAGTAAATTACTCTACACATTATATGGAATTAGCTATTGTGGGTTTTTATTTAAAATTTGGTGTCATAATTTGAATGGAGTAATGTCTGAAATATATATGGATTAAAAAATATTAAACCATATATTTTTCTAAAAAATAATTGAACTTGAGATATTAATGATCGATAGAACTAATCAAGGATTATGATTTTATAACTCATTAATGTTTTGAAAAATAAAACAATGTAGATTATTATTTGGGATGAAAAAATGATACATTAACCATGCTAAATTTTGAATATGACCCATTTGTAGACGCCGGAAGATTCTGTTGCTCCTCAAACGAAGTTCCGGATGAGGAAAGCGAGGTCATATTTGGAGTCAGAAGCATGTTTCAGAAGGACCGAAGGCCTTGCGCGAAATATCGGAGGCCCGCACGCAATATTGGCAAGGCGCGCGCAATCCTTCCGGGATTCGCGCAATGGGCCGAGTCGGCGCGGAATGTTCCGCGCCCGACGCCCGTGCGCGGCCCTATTGCGCGTCGGGCCCCTATTTCATGCCCGAGCCGAATTGCGCGCCAGCGAGCCGAATTGCGCGCCAGCAAGCCAAATTGCACGCCCGCGCGTCAAATTGTGCGCCGGGGTTGCCTATAAATACAACGCGACCCCGGACGTTTTGAAGGTTGCCAGAATTCGAAGGGTCGCTCGTGCGCGCAATCTCGTCCCCTCCGCGCGCAATGATGATCTTCAGGTAACCTCCTTTATTTCGCGCAAGCAAGCCCCGGGGTTCGCCTTCGTGCACAACCCCTTTGGCTTCTTTCCTTTGACCAACTCCTCACCCAAAGGCCTTCGTGCGCAAAAGAATCCTCTTGCGCGCAATTGCCCCCGGGTGCGCGCAATCCAGCCCGATTGCGCGCACCCCCCTTACTAAGTGGCCATTCGTTAAAGAATGGGCCGTTTCCCCCGCGCGCTATCAGAGGCCCGGTGCGCGCAATCTCCATCTTCCGCGCGCAAAGCGCTGGCCCAATTGCGCGCCAGCCCGCCCAATTGCGCGCCGACCCACGGTATTGTGCGCCAAGCTCCTCTTTTGCGCGCAAACCACCAAGGGTCGCCCCCTTTGACTCCCTGAGGGTACCCGCCTGCGTGGCGCCCGATGATCTTCATCCCGGGTGCCTGCACCGTACGTTGTCTTCCCGTGCGTCCCTCCAGGCTCGCGCGAAGTGACACGGACCCATTGGCGGCACCACCTCGTCCGCGCTGCAGGACGTTAAACTGTCAAGCATCCATCGTCCTACAGGACGCTAAACTGCACCTCGTCCGTGCTGCAGGATGTTAAACTGCCAAGCATCCATCGTCCTGCAGGACGCTAAACTGCACCTCGTCCAAGCTACACGACGTTAAACTGCCTCGCATATGGGCCTCCTCAAGGTGTAAGCCCCAAACCCCATCGTCCAACATGACGTTAAACTGTACTTCGTCCGGCAAGACGTTAAACCGTCCGCATCACCCGATCACGTGCCTCGCACGCAGGGTCCCCCCCGGTTTGGATGTGGCCCCCACCCGCTAGTCTCTGCAGGGTTTTCGGGATTGCCCCTCTTTAGGGACGATTTATTGGAGTGGACTTGGCCCACGGGGGTAGGGTATTACAAACCCCTAGTTTCTTGTGGGGGACTGCACATGTGTATCTCCGTTGTGCTTCCCCACTGCCGAAGCCAGTAGGGGGCGTGACAGTGATTTATGTGTCTCTCACCTTCGGCCCAAGTCCCTCTTCAACTGAGCTTTGCCGCACTCAGGTTGCCTTAGTGCGTAAGTCCTGACAGAATGAACTACGTGGACTTTGATCCCTGTCTCCTAAACAGGGTACGTAGGAAGCCTCCCTGAGGTTCAAGCCCACCACCTGGTCGTCTCGGTCGTATTCACGTTGGTTTGTCCATCAGTGGACCCCTCCCGGGTTCACATTCGCGTCGATTCACCTATGAATCCGCCCTTGTGGGGGACTGCACGTGTGTATCTCCATTGTGCTTCCCCACTGCCGAATCCAGTAGAGGGCGTGACAGGGATCGAGGTGTCTATCATCTTCGTCCCAAGTCCCTCTCCAACTGAGCTTTTCCTCATAGGGGCCTCCTTAGAGTGTAAGCCCCAAACACCATCGTCTAGCAAGACGTTAAACTGTGATCCACCCACTTCGTGCGTGCCGGTAGCCTAGACCTCCTCGTGAGTCGGCTTGCCAACGTCCAGCATGACGTGAAAATATGATCCACCCGGCCGTTCCATCCCCCTCTGTGCGAGGTGGTTCGGTTCAATCCTCCGCCCGGCAGCCTCGACCTCCTCGTGAGTCGGCTTGCCATCGTCCAGCATGACGTTAAACTGTATATCCGAACTACGCTGACTTTGATCCGCGCTAACGCGCGGTTCGTAGGAAGCCTCTATGGGGTCCAAGCTCTTCACTCCATCATTCATCCCGATCCTTACCCGGGCCGCCACATCCCGGTAGGGTCATGCCATTTCATTCCACTCCACTTCACTCGGGAAGCCGCCCATGTGCTGGCCCCAGCGTCGGAGGTTCCCCGCAAGGGGTTCTGTCATCTGATCCACTCCTCATGTTGATCAGTCTGATGCCGTCCCCGCTGGACGTTAAACTCGCGGCATACCCCGTGTTAAACATGGGAAGCTGAGGAAAATCTCAGGTAACGCAGTTCCCCGCACCCAGCACGGGATGCCTCAGGCCATCACGCCTTCGAGAAGCCCTATTTGGGACAGAAGGCAGACATGCAGAGCCACAGTGTTAAGACACGCCCCCAACACCCAGAGCTACCCGGTCTCCTCACTGCGGGTTGCTGTCCCGACCAGACTCCATGGAGCGTCTGGGCAGAAGCAGCGTAATTAACTGGTTTCCATGAAGATATGGCGCCGGGAACGAGATTCACCAACATTCTTAAATCTATGAGGGAGACCCGGATTAGGCGACGAGTTGTGAGGAGACGTCCACGGAAGGAGGATCCGACATCCCATCATCCCGGTTTCGATCAAGGAACAGACGTCCCTGAATAAGGGACGGATGCCGCCCACCTTTGGAAAGTGGGACTGCGGGGCCACAAGCCGTGCTCCCATCCCCTCGGGTCGACGGGCGCACGTGCGAACGCGTCCTGGCGGAACAGCGTCGGAACAGAAACCCGACGCACATCCGCACCGAAACAGAAAATGGTGAACCTGACGTGAAACTCTTCTCCTCAATACGAAGACCGATAGCTTTCAGAGGTGTTGGAAGACTAGCATGTTGCCCAGCCGAGCATTCAGCGCCGGGGCACGGAACCCGCCAGGGGCTGGGGAAGGGAAATCGGGCACTCCGTCTCACGACGTCGATGGCCTGGGTTCCCCCCACGGAAGGCGTCGTGGCACTGGATGATTGGTTGTCGATTCCTTTTCCTGTCAGTATTAATGGGTTCTTCTCCCTGCTTTCAGAAATAAAATCACCCAATCTAGTGCCCGATCGCCGCCCGCCCACTGGCACAGGGGTAGGGGAAACACCGACGCCGCTACTCCGCGCGGTCCCGCCCGTTCCACAGCCGTCCCAGCAGCCGCAACTACGGGGCAACCACGCCCTCTCTGCCCCTCGGAGGTCATCCAGAGAAGGGTGATCAACAACTTGGTGCGGAGATATGAGGAAGAGGGAGTCATCCCCACCAGGGACATGGCTCGCCTAGACCTCGAGGATGCTGCACCTCGCCACCAACGCCGCCCCCGAGGGCCACGTAGGGAGGCACCGCTGCCTACCTCGACGTCCAACCGCTTTGGGAGTTTATCCCCGGAACGCTCCGACAGCTCCCTCCCCTATGCGGATGAGGTGGAGGATGTCCGGGACCACCCTATCCGAGATTCGCTCCAGGGATCCGCGATAAGGGCTCCTGCCAGGCCACGTCGACACCGCCGCCAGGCTTCTCAAGTCGAAGAACGGGCTCTCCACCTGCTTGCGCCGCTAATCCCGACTCGTCTGACCCGACGCCAACGTCGGGCACGAGCGGAAGAGGATGCCCACCTTGGGGACCTAGCAACAGTGGCCGCGTTGGCCCAAGCCACTGCTGGCTCCAGTCACCAGGCCCCTGCGCATCCTGAGTAGTGGCACTTCTATGCCCGACCTGGATCGAGGCCCCGACCGCCCCAAAGGCAGGTTGGGTTGACTCTCCCGGTTGCTGGTACAGGCAATAGCCACTGCGGACCACCTCGCGGTAGCGCTATTCACCAGCAGGGTCTACTCCGTGTGGCCAATCCAAGAGGCAGGGGTTATCCCACCTTCCGATCCCGGCCCGAAGGCCCGCCCAGAATCATCTCTCCCCGCGTCCCCTTTGATATCTGTCTCGGTGCTCCCCGCACCTTGGTTTCCAGTCCTCTTGGCCCCGGCACCGGTGCGACCAGAGGACGCCAGGGCAGAGATCAGCCATGCCCCGAAGAACCACCCATGGGAAGGAAGGCGAGGTGTCGACGTCGAGGGAGGAATGTTAGGGAATTCCGGACAGAGATCCGACCGGTTCGTTTCTCTGATACGGAGGCAGAGTATGATTCGGCGACGGAGCCCTTCCCCCAATCCTGCCAGTCAGGGAAAGGGGTAGGAATGCGGCACGTCAGCCTCGTACTCCCCGAGAGCGAGATCGATGTGATCCCCGCTTCTCTCCGAAGGTATATCCGGAGTAGTGAGGGCCTGGTAGACCCCCAAGGATCAAGCTTGCGGTTGGTACCGGCCCCTCCGGAAGCGCCTTCTGCCTCGATCGGAGAAGCCGGAGACCTTTTCTGGGGACCGACGGTCGAGCCACGATCTAGTGCACCCCCGACGAGCACCGACGCTACGGAAGGATGTTCGCTCTCTGTCCCTTCATATCGTGATGTGGTAGCTGGGGCACCGCAACCCTCAGAGGGCGGCCCGGGATATGGAGGCCAATCGGCCTGCTCGCCGTATTCACCGCCGGCCAGCCCGCCGGCCCAGCGGCCCGCCTCGACACCACTGCCGGTTCCCCGTCCATTCCCAGTCGCTGAAGGGGACCAAGAAGACCTGGGTCCCGAGTTTGAGTCGTGGAGCTTCTGGACCGTCCTTGCAGAGGGCCACTTCCCTGAGAAGTTTTGGCCAGTCGCATGACCGGACTTTGATGCACCAGAATCGCTCACCCCGGATGAGTTCGAATGCTTCCGCCGAACTCTCCGGGAGACTCACTCCTGTCTTCACTGCCTAAAAATGCCATATCTCGGGAGTCAAGCACACCTGGAGGATATTGGTGAGCAGTGCCGTCAGATTGACCTGGCCACGCTCCCCACGGTTCGGCACCCCGGGTCATTTGGGAACCACGAGGCCCTCCAACAACGATGCGTTGAGTGTTTTCAAGTACTCCGCAAGGTTATCGAGGAAGCCACCCCCAACGTGTATATCCGTGGATGGGGGCAGTATGCTGCCCTACGCTTCAGTGCGATTCTCCGACAGCGCGACTCGTTGGGTGGCCCTGAGGGTACATCTCCAGGGACGGAAACGGTCAATATGGCTGATCTTTCGGGAGAGGGGAACGGCTTGGAACTTCTCGACGGGGGCTCTCCCCCCGAACACAATCCATCGTTGGATCCATCGGTGAGAGTTACTCGTCACCAGAGGAACCTCCTGGGTCTCCCCACACCCACTGAAGCACTGACGTTGAGCCGAAACGTCAGCAAAGGTAAAGAGCATGGTGGGGCTATAAAGCCCGCCGACCCATCTGCCTCCATACAGAGGGCAGATGAGGATCCCGAGAAGGCCACGCTACGTCAACAGCTCGCCGAGCAGAAGAAGCTAGTTGACCAGCTCCTCGCCGAGCGCGCTGCAGAGCGGCGGCCTGACTACGGTGATCCTAGGCCAGGACAGTAGGGACAGGAACAACCACTCCTCGACGAGACTCTCTCGGGTAACCGTGATTATGCCGTGTTTGCCGACAGGGGAGAGGCCATTGCCTATGACAAGAGGGCGCGGTATGTTTCACCACACCCTCCCGAACGGCATGACTACCTGAGAGACCCCGCTCGGATTCCTCCCGCTGCCCCAAGGGCCGCTCCGCCCGCCATCCCACGAGCTTCCGAGTTCGACGACCCGGTCGACGACCCAATTGAAGAGCCATGAAATGCGCTCGTGGTTAGAGATCCTCGCCAGAATTGGAACCCATGTCCGGACGATCCGATGGTGGCACTCATCCCCCGCTTGGAAGCCTTGGAGACTTGGCAAGTGGCGATCCCACCGGACGGCAAGCCATACCCAGCATGGGTGGATGACATGCCGGCACCTCCGGGATTCGAGAACCCCACTTTCTCCCCCTTCAACGGGACTGGAGATCTGCCACAGCATTTAGACTATTTCAACTCGAGGTGTGGGCCTATGTTGGGAACTCCGGCGCAGCAGGAGGCCGCTAAGCTTCGCTGCTTTGTCCAGACACTGGAAGGGCCAGCATTTTTCTGGTACAGCCAGCTCCCCGTCGGGTCAATAACTAGCTGGGAGGACCTTCGTAGATAGTTCCTCTACCAGTTCAGTTCCACGACCCGGAAGACGAGTATCGCAGACCTCTTCAAGTGCAAGCAAAGGCCTGATGAGCAAGTCGCGGATTTCGTCGCCCGATGGAAGGGTCTCACGTATTCCCTTGACATGCCATTGACTCAGGAGCAGTTGCTGAAAATGTGCGTCGGGAACGTCAAGATCGAGCTGGTCCCTTCCTTGATCACTCAGAATTACCCCGAAGGGTTCAGGGACTTCTCAGAAAAAGCTCAACGTCTTGAGGAAGCCCTGTAACAGGCCAGTCAGGCACACCCGCTGCCTCCTATGATCCCTACAAGGAGAGTCAGCAGGGTTGAGCCCACTGCTGTTGCCCAGATAGAGGCCCCCAGGCAGTTGGAGCTGCTGCCGGTGAGCCCAGCTCCACAGCCTCACAAGAATCCGCCTCCACGGGCTCAGTTCCCGGCCCAGCAGCGGTAGCCCCAGAACCGGCCGGCCCCTCCGCGTAATGTACCGCCACAACCCAGGCGAGATAATCGGGGTCCACCTCGCCGGCAGGCACCTCCAGCCCCTCGTCGAGACCACGCTCCCAGGGCCCCGCGATACCTGACTTACTCATTTCACGAGGATCAGGTCCCCGGTTATTTCCGGAGCGCCCTGGAGCAGAGGATTGTGCGACTGCCTGGGTGTTGGAGGCCAGAGGAGGCACGTCTCACGGATAACCCCCGCTACTGCCCTTACCATCGGGCCCTGGGGCACACCATCCGGCGGTGCTACGTATTTAAGGACTGGCTCCAAGACCAGATTAACAACAATGTAATCAGGTTGGGCCCAGCTCCAGCACAAGTGGAGGGTGTGTTCGTGAGATCAGATGACGATAGTGGCGACGAGGACGAATGGCAGTTGGTCTCCTACCGCGGATCCCAGAAGTATAATGACTGGATGGCCTGCAAGACGATCATTTGCGCCCATGGAATCATCTGTGCGTGCTTGAATCTGCCTGAGCCCCCAGAATCTGCGGGTGCTGCTTCGGCATCGTCGTCCCCGCCTGACTCTTCCGAGAAGAGCAAACGGCGGCGGCGCAAGAAGGAAGAGCGCGCCCCGCCAGTTCCGCCGCTATCCCGCACTCTCGGTGATTTCATGCCCCCGGAGATGGGGGTCCCTCCCCGGATCCGCCCGGTGGTGAATGATTCGTCCGATGACAGTGTTGGGTATGCTTCGGTTAATACCGTCGAGCTGGTAAATCCCTTTTCGGTTCCCGACGTTGAAGAACACCAGGTGGACCTCCCTAGTGTCCCCGGTCGTCGCCACCGTCAGAGGAACCGCAACAACAGGAGTCGCTGGGGCACGGCAGTTGGTACCTCCTGCCAGGCCGTGCACGCCACTGAGACTAGCCAGTAGGCTCAAAACCGAGCTCAGTGCGCGCAGCCCCCCCATTCGGAGATGACGGATTCGCCTCCGCCAATGTTTGTGGTGTGGGACTAGGCAGAACCACCTCAGCCGTGCCGCGACCAGCTCCGTCCTGCCACGAGTCCATCCCGGCCTCCTGGCCCCAGTACGGTGACCACTTCCCGGGCTTCAACCAGTGAACAGCGAGATGCGCCAAGCACCAGTCGGCCTCCGGTCCAACCGGCAAGGCCCTTCATGCCTCCAACCGCAGAGCAACCTCCTGCAACCAGCGGCTCGCACTTGGCAAGAATGTATGATGTCCTGAAGCACTTGGCCGACATCCCAGCAAGGCTCTCCATCCTTGAGGCTCTGCGCCAGTCACCTGAGATGCGCGAGGCGCTCGCTGAAGCCCTGAAGAGCCCCCTCCAGTTTGAGACGGAGGTTGCGGCTGCAGAGGCCTTTCACGCCGAAGCGATTGAGAACGCCGAATGTCAGGCAGTTATCTCGTTCTCTGGTAAGGATGAAGACCCTACTATACAGGGGCACATTCGTCCGCTGTATGTTACTGGCCAGTTCAATGGCCTTGAAGTCTGGCGCTGTCTTGTCGACACGAGGTCTGGGATTAACCTGATTCCAACTCGGACGCTCCGGAGATTGGGGTTGTCTGAGGATGAATTGATTCCCTCCGACCTCAGGATCCAGGGGTACGACCGCACCGAGAAAACTCCGGTCGGAAAGATACGTTTGAAGACCCAGTTCGGTGACCTGGTTTCCAACACCGAATTCATGGTAGTCTCTGAGGACACTGCGTATAACGCATTGATGGGAAGGCCATGGCTCCACCTTCATGCGGCGGTCCCCTCATCATACCACCAATGCCTTAAATACTCCCTTAATGGTCGAGTAGGCGTGCTTCAGGGAGATGCCTCTCCTTTTTCCTCATGTGAAGCCCGCTATCTGGACGCGGACTATTACAAGAGCAAGGATAAGCAGATCCTGACAGGTGAGGTTGAGCCTGTCACTGTTGAAAGTGATCCCTGGGCAAGTTTGGATGACGCTTACGTTCTCCCGATCCATCGGTTGGACGTAGCCATGGTCTCGACGGCCTGTGAGTCTCCTGATGAGATGACCGCGACCGCCCATGCCAGCACTAGTGGCCCAGCAGAATCTGGTAGCCCCAATGCAGTTTCCAACGCAGTCTCTCCTGTGGACGATCCCTCCCTGAGTGGAGAGGACGTGGAAGATGCACCCCCAGCCTTTGAGGAGGGCGTCTCCGCCACGGTCGATGAGTTAGTACAGGTGAACCTTGGAACCGAGGCAGATCCAAGACCCCCATTGGTCAGTGCCGCCATGCCCTCTGAGGAGCGGAAGTAGTATGTGGACTTCCTCAGACAGCACCATGATGTGTTCGCTTGGGGCTATGACGAGATGCCGGGGCTAGATCCTCAGGTAGCCGTCCACCGCCTTGGTCTCCGGGCAAAACCATCGCAGGTTCAAGCAGCCTCCCAGGAAGATGCACCCATTCCACGGTGCCAAGGTTGAGGCCGTAGTTTACAAGATTATCAAAGCCAACTTCATGAGGGAAGTTCAGTACCCCAGATGGCTGGCAAACATTGTGCCGGTCAGGAAGAAGAACGGGCAGATCAGAGTCTGTATCGACTTCCGCGATCTCAACCGCCACTGTCCGAAGGTTGATTTTCCCCTTCAGGTGAAAGAGCTGTTGATTGACGCCACGACAGGGTTCCAAGCCCTCTCCTTCATGGATGGATACTCCGGATACAACCAAATCTAGATGGCCCCTGATGATGAGGAGTTCACTGCCTTCAGGGCCCCCCAAGGTATCTTTTGTTACCAGGTCATGCCCTTCGGCCTGAAGAATGAAGGTGCCACCTATCAATGGGCGATGCACCGTATATTCAAGCCAATCCTCGGCACACTGGTGGGATTCTACGTCGACGACTTGGTGGTCAAATCGCGCCAGCGTCAGGACCATCTCAATGATCTTGAGAAAGTGTTCGGCTTCCTCCGGTCTCGCCGCCTGAAGATGAACCCGTTGAAGTGTGCCTTTGGGGTCACCTCCGGGAAGTTTCTTGGCTTTGTGGTAAGATACTGGGGTATTGAGATCGACCCAGAGAAGATCAGGGCGATTAGCCAGATGCCTCCCCCAGGTAACATTTGGGAACTGCAAGGGTTCCAAGGCCACTTAGCCTATATACGCCGATTCCTCGCGAATCTGGCCGGCAAGTGTAAGCCCTTTTATCGGCTCATGAAGAAAGGTGCCACCTATGTATGGGATAAGGTGTGTCAGACCACTTTCGAGGAAATCAATAAGTACCTTCTTCAGCCTCCGGTTCTGATGCCGCCTGTATCCTGGAAGCTGTTGGTCCTTTATGTGACTGCCCAGGAACAGTCCCTTGGTGCCCTTCTCGCCCAGAAGAACAACGAGGGAACATAGAATAGCCTCTATTACCTCAGTCGCATGCTCCTCGATGCGGAAGTTAGGTATTCCCCCATCTAGAAGAGCTGTCTGGCGCTCGTATTTTCCGTACAGAAATTACGACACTATTTGCAGCACCATGAGGTACAGTTGGTTTCTCGGGTAGACCCGTTGAAATATATCCTGAGCCGGCCTATGTTGACTGGCCATCTAGCGCGGTGGGCTGTGATTCTCCAGCAGTTCGACATAAGGTATGTGTCTCAGAAGGCCATCAAAGGGAAAGCATTGGCGGACTTTCTGGCTGCTCACCCGACCTCCGCGGATCAGCCGCTGGATCTAGGCTTTCCTGATGAGGCCGTTCTCTCGGTCGATCGTGCCGATCCATGCTGGCAGATGCACTTTGACGGTGCCTCTCGGAGCCCCACCGGTAGAAGACTCGATAATCCTAAGCTCAACAGAGTGGTCTTGGGTATCGTCTTCATTACCCCGGAGCAAGCCGTGCTGCCATACTCTTTCCTGTTGTCAGAGGGCTGTACCAACAATGAGGCGGAATACCATGCCATCATCACTGGCCTCGAGTTAGCTCTCGAGATCGACATGCCCCATCTGTGTGTGAAAGGGGACTCCGAGCTGGTCGTTAAGCAGATCAATGGAGAATATGTTGTCAGGAAGCCGGAACTTGTGCCATTGCTGGAGTGCACCCTCCTCTTGATGGCCCAGTTCCCTTCTCGGCCAGAAATTGTCCATATTCCCCGGTCGCAGAACGGTCGAGCAGATGCTTTGGCCAGCCTTGCTGCGTCACTCGCAGAGCCTGAACAAGAAAACCTGATCATCTGCGTGACGCACCACAGGCTCATCGCTCCCGTTATCCCGGAGGGAGATCGTGGCCCATCGGTAAGTAATCTCACCACGGTTGCCCCTGTGCCTGGAGCCCCAAGTACAACAGATATGGCAGTCGAACCAGCCCCTGATTGGAGGACGCCTTTGGTTGAGTACCTCCAACATGGCATTCTCCCGTCGGATCGGGCTGAGCGCGAGCGAGTTCGACGCCGCGCATCACAGTTTGTCCTCTAGAGCAGTCCCGGCCTGGAGCAGATCCTCTATAGGCGCGTATTTTATGGTGTTCTCCTCCGTTGCCTTCAGGGAGTCGAGATCACACGAGTCATGCAAGAGGTTCATGCTGGTTCATGTGGTGCCCACCAGACTGGGCCGAAGATGTCCCACCAGATTCGGAGGTTGGGATACTTCTGGCCCTCCATGATCCATGACTGCATCGAGTATGCCAGGAAGTGCCATGCGTGCCAGGTTCATGCGAACTTTGTGCATCGGCCGCCGGAGCCTCTCCATACCACCAGGTATTCTTGGCCCTTTGCAGTCTGGGGGCTGGACGTTGTGGGACCTTACCTACCGGCGACGGCTCGCCAGTGCCGGTTCATTCTGACCGCCACGGACTTCTTCTCCAAATGGGCAGAGGCGATTCTGCTCAGAGAGGTCAAATCCTGTTCTATCGCTGACTTCGTGACCTCCAACATCATTTATCGATTTGGAGTGCCTCACGCTATCCTCACGGATAACAGAGCCAATTTCCGAGCAGCCGAGTTGAAGAAGTTGTACGCCAAGTACAACATTCGCTCGAACCATACATCTCGCTATCATGCGCAGGCGAATGGACAGATTGAGGCGTTTAACAAAACCCTCTCTAACATTCTGCAAAAGATGGTTGGTCAGAACAAGAAGAGTTGGCCGGACAAAATCCCCAATGCCCTCTGGGATTATAGGACGATGACTCGCAATTCCACCCAGATGACCCCTTATTCCCTGGTGTATGGAGCGAAGGCCATCCTGCCCATCGAGATCTAGTTACTATCCTTGCGCACTGTGGTCTACGACCAGCAAGCACCGGACAGAGCTGCTGAAGCCCGTCTAGTCGAGTTGGAAGCACTGGATGAGAATAGGCTTCGCGCATTGCACAACTTGGAGAGGCATCAAAGCAGAATGGCTCGAGCTTTCAATAAGAAGGTTCGCCTCCGCTCCTTCCTATAGGGTGACATAGTACTGGCCCTAAGAGCACCAATGATCCCCGACAGGAAGCCGCCCAAGTTGGAGCCCAAGTGGGAGGGACCTTTTGTCGTCCACAAGGTCTATCCCAATGGCGCGTACTCCGTAGCAACAATGGATGGTGAGCGTGTCACTCCTCCCACCAACGCTAGGTCCCTCAAGAAGTACATTGCCTGAGTTTCCATCGTCCCGCATGACGTTAAACTGCACTTCGTCCCGCATGACGTTAAACTGCACTTCGTCCCGCATGACGTTAAACTTTACTTCGTCCCACATGATGTTAAACTGCACTTCGTCCCGCAAGACGTTAAACTGCACTTCGTCCCATAGGACGTTAAACTACACTTCGTCCCGCACGACGTTAAACTGCATTCGTCCCGCATGCCGTTAAACTGCACTTCGTCCCACATGACGTTAAACTGCACTTCGTCCCGCATGACGTTAAACTGCACTTCGTCCCGCATGACGTTAAACTGCACTTCGTCCCGCATGACGTTAAACTGCACTTCGTCCCGCATGACGTTAAACTGCACTTCGTCCCGCATGAAGTTAAACTGCACTTCGTCCCGCATGACATTAAACTGCACTTCGTCCTGCACGACGTTAAACTGCATTCGTCCATGCTGCAGGACATTAAACTGTATGCTCCATCGTCCCGCATGACGTTAAACTGCACTTCGTCCTGCATGACGCTAAACTGCACCACGTCCGAGCTACAAGACGTTAAACTGTTCAGCATTTGTCCTGCATGACGTTAAACTGCCTCTCAAGAACTACGTACGGCTTGATTCCCATCCTTATGGGATACGTAGGACCGCCTGGACGTTTGTTTTCCAGGTCCAGCCCCGTCTCTTGGTTGATCACGGGGATCTGCCGTCCTTTGGTTGCTCTCAAGGTGAGTCCTCCTACCCTTTCCGGTGATCTGTTAGCATGTTTTGGGATACTCCGGTCTATGACCTGTAGTGTCAGATTCAATCCCGACAAGTCTTGTGTTACTTGTCAGGCCTCGCGCTTCCTCTTGTTCGGGCCTTCACTCAAAGGGATCCTCATTAGAGGTTTGGATGCGATGCCTTAGTGCTCTCCTACCTCTCCCGGTCGATTTACCGGCGGGTCCTGGGCAGCAAATCGATATGAATCCTGCACTTGAGCGGTTGATGCTCGTTTGCTTGCCTCATCCTAGGTTGACGCGATCAGATGTTGTGTTGCGAATATGGTCAGCAACATCCTTGATCGCCATGTCAACTCTTTTAGGCTCTGAACATTGGTTGCGCAGTCCTTATCACACTCCGCCTCAGTGCGTTGTAGTGGAAACTCGACACTCTCTTCATACTGACCCTCAGTACACCTCTACACGTTAGGCAGGCCAAACAGGGTAATGGTGCCTTTCGAGGCTCCCACGATATGAGCACCAATGATATATGCTAATGTCCTCTCTAAGGGCCATTTGCAGCTTGACCCTCGTCCCCATGAGGAGGAAGGAGTCGCCCGAACAATCACGTTCTGGGCCCAGCATAGCTGGAGGCTAGCATCTCTGCCCCTCGGTTGATAGACATATGCAGGCCCCTATCCCAGGATCCTTTTCATGGAATTGTACGTGACCGCAGGGCTGGGATGTGTCCCCACCTCCACTGGGTCCGCCGTATCGCAATAAGCGGATTCCTCCATGGTCCGAGCCACACGACCTTAAACTGTGTTGCCTGGTATTACCACACGACCGTAAACTGTGATCGTCTTGGCCGCCCGACGAGAAACGGCACTGCATCGTGATGTTCTTCTCAGGGGACACTCACATTGGGCGCTGGTTAATAACCACGCCATTTATCAATGCCTTTCATGACTTGATTATTGTGGTGACGTCAGGGATTTCATAATCACAGGCAGGTCGCTGCACAAAGAAAAACCATCCACCTTTAAGGACAAACAAGAAATATCAAATACCGCTTCTTCTGGGTGCGAGGGCCA
Source organism: Viscum album (assembly GCA_963277665.1). Classification (NCBI taxonomy): domain Eukaryota; kingdom Viridiplantae; phylum Streptophyta; class Magnoliopsida; order Santalales; family Viscaceae; genus Viscum; species Viscum album. Next base: position 2,004,596,083 of record OY728137.1, read on the forward strand.
GACCCGCACCCCTCCCCACGCTGGTGCCCGATTGTGTTGCGCCGCGCTTCAAGAACTACATGTGGCTTGATTCTCATCTTTATGGGATACGTAGGAACGCCCGGATGTTTGAAACTTCGGGTCCAGCCCCCCACCTCTTAAAGATTCCCCCTTCTCATGGGAATCCGCCGCCTTTGGGTCACCCTCAAGGCGTGTCCCTTGACCCCTTGCAGTGGTCCACCGGTGTCAAGAGTACTCTAGTCTATTGCCAGGAGGGTCAGGTTCAGCTTGGTCAGGTTCCTTCCACTTTTCAGGCTTCATGCTCCCCTTCATTCGGACCCATCACCTACGCCCTGGGTGGAACCCCCCATGAGCGGTATGGATACAATGCCTCAGTGCTCTCCCACTGATCCGGGCTGGTGCCCCAAAGGGCCTTGGGCAGCAAATCGATATGAATCCTACGCTTGAGCAGTTGATGCTCGTTTGCTGCCTCATTCCATCAACGGTCAGTGCGATATTGATGCTGCTTTTCCGCCACGGTCGGCAGTACTCCCATATCGTTACGCCGGTGCCCCTAGTCCTTGAGTGAATGGCCGCATGATTCACATTATGTTTTCCACCTCCCATTCTGACCAGGCAAAATCTCGGCACTCTTGACACCATCCCTCAGTGCATCTTCGCATATCCAGGGGATAGGACCACAATGTGGCGTACTTTGAGGTTCTTATGGTTCGAGCTCTAAGACCTTAAACTAAGATCTGCCCCTATGGTCCGAGCTCTACGACCTTAAACTAAGATCTCCCTAATCGGGGTTCTACGTCCCGCATGACGTTAAAACTGCACTCTCAGAACTACGTGTGGCTTGATCTCCAGCCTGATGGAGTACGTAGGAACGCCCGGGCGTCTCGTCTCGGGTCCAGCCTCCGGGGTCCCTAAGTTCCACCCCTCCTCGTCGCCGGCCGTCTGGCCTGGCTTCTGGTAGAGTGGTGCGGTTGTGATATTCTCCCTGATTCAGCTCGGGCTGCTGGTAGAAGTGGAACTGCGACGTCCACACCGCCTCAAACAGGCCGATGTACCGCAGTTCCTCCGCGAAGTGATCGCAGGTGTGGCGTACCCAGAACGCCCAGGCCCACTCACTGGTGAAATTTCCCCCAGACCGCAAGTCCCAGTCCTTCAGCCAGCCCCTGGTGTCGTCGGCGACACTCTGGCGATACGTGCTCGAGTAGAGGGCTGGAGAGTTCTCCGCAGTAGGATGACTCCCGGTAATGGTTCGCGTCCTCGGGTTCAGGACATAGACATTTAAGTGCCTGCTCTCCCTGGCAGGATGCCCGTTGTTGGTGATGTTGTAGCGGGGAAGCTCGTCCTCCCGAGTCACCCAGGTCCGTGGCGCATCAACCTCGAACCCCAACACCGGAACCTCATCCAGGATGCCGTAGTTCCAGAGTGGCAGGTTGTCCGACAGTGGATACGTCTTCTGGGCCGGCGTCAGCAAATCGAACAAGGATTGATTGTTGGAAACAATCTCCTTGGCTCCGTAGACCTCCTCATTCGCCGCCATCTCAGCTCTGCGAATGGCAGCATCCCCCTCATTCACTTGATTCGCGGACATCTCAGAAGCTCCGGGAGTCGTGTGGGTTAAGGGATGAGGCGTGCGGAATCGGAGGAGGCTGGTGGAGAAATTTGGGAGTTGGCGCGCAATCCTAGTGGACGGTGCGCAATTGGGAAGTCCGTCGCGTAAAACCCCGGGTGTTCGCGCAAGACAAGCCGAAATCCGGATGGGTTTGCGAGCCGAACGGGCGAATTTCGCGCCGTCAATGGCAATTTCGCGCACGAGTGCTTGGAATCTTATCGCGCGGAGAGCCTGTGTACGGCACGCGGGACCCAGGGCCCCTATTTATAGGCGAGGCCGGGTGTCTGCGCCGCGCGGAAAGCGCTTTGCGCGACCACGGCTGCGAATTTCATGCCCGACGCCCTTTTTGCGCGCCAAGGTCCCGCGCCGCCCAGGACTTCGGCATTCCGGCGTCTCCCTCGGAACCCGATCGTTGCGACCTCTCGCCGATCAGATTCCGAGGGGGGGCTTTTGTAGACGCCGGAAAAGTCCGTTTCTCCTCAAACGAAGTTCCGGATGAGGAAAGAGAGGTCATATTTGGAGTCAGAAGCATGTTTCGGAAGGACCAAAGGCCTTGCGCGAAATATCGGAGGCCCGCGCGCAATATAGGAAAGGCGCGCGAAATCCTTCCGGGATTCGCGCAATGGGACGAGTCGGCGCGGAATGTTCCGCGCCCGACGCCCGTGCGCGGCCCTATTGCGCGCCGAGCCCCTATTTCGCGCCCGAGACGAATTGCGCGCCAGCGAGCCGAATTGCGCGCCCGCGCGTCGAATTGCGCGCCCGGGGTTTCCTATAAATACAAGGCATCCCCCGACGTTTTGAAGGTTGCCAGAATTTGAAGGGTCGCTCGTGCGCGCAATCCCGCCCCCTCCGCGCGCAATGCCGATCTTCAGGTAACCTCCTTTATTTCGCGCAAACAAGCCCCGGGGTTCGCCTTCGTGCGCAACCCCTTTGGCTTCTTTCATTTGACCAACTCCTCACCCAAAGGCCTTCGCGCAAAAGAAGCCTCTTGCGCGCAATTTCCCCCCGGGTGCGCGCAATCCAGCCCGATTGCACGCACCCCCCTTACTAAGTGGCCATTCGTTAAAGAATGGGCCGTTGCCCCCGCGCGCTATCAGAGGCCTGGCGCGCGCAATCTCTATCTTCCGCGTGCAAAGCGCTGGCCCAATTGCACGCCAGCCCGCCAAATTGCGCGCCGACCCGCGGTATTGCGCGCCAAGCTCCTCTTTTGCGCACAAACCGCCAAGGGTCGCCCCCTTTGACCCCCTGAGGGTACCCGCCTGCCTGGCGCCCGATGATCTTCATCCCGGGTGCCCGCACCGTACGTTGTCTTCCCGTGCGGCCCTCCAGGATCGCGCGAAGTGACACAGAGCCATTGGCGGCACCACCTCGTCCGCGCTGCAGGACGTTAAACTGCCAAGCATCCATCGTCCTACAGGACGCTAAACTGCACCTCGTCCGCGCTGCAGGACGTTAAACTGCCAAGCATCCATCGTCCTACAGGACGCTAAACTGCACCTCGTCCAAGCTACATGACGTTAAACTACCTAGCATATGGGCCTCCTCAAGGTGTAAGCCCCAAACCCCATCGTCCAACACGACGTTAAACTGTACTTCGTCCGGCAAGACGTTAAACCGTCCGCATCACCCGATCCCGTGCCTCGCACGCAGGGTCCCCCCGGTTTGGATGTGGCCCCCACCTGCTCGTCTCTGCAGGGATGTCGGGATTGCCCCTCTTTAGGGATGATTTATTGGAGTGGCCTTTGCCCATGGGGGTTGGGTATTACAAACCCCTAGTTTCTTGTGGGGGACTGCACATGTGTATCTCCGTTGTGCTTCCCCACTGCCGAAGACAGTAGGGGGCGTGACAGGGATCGGGGTGTCTCTCACCTTCGGCCCAAGTCCCTCTTCAACTGAGCTTTGCCGCACTCAGGTTGCCTCAGTGCGTAAGTCATGACAGAATGAACTACGTGGACTTTGATCCCTGTCTCCTAAACAGGGTACGTAGGAAGCCTCCCTGAGGTTCAATCCCACCACCTGGTCGTCCCGGTCATATTCACGTCGGTTCGTCCATCAGTGGACCCCTCCTGTGTTCACATTCGCGTCGATTCACCTATGAATCCGCCCTTGTGGAGGACTTCACGTGTGTATCTCCATTGTGCTTCCCCACTGCCGAAGTCAGTAGAGGGCGTGACAGGGATCGAGGTGTCTATCATCTTCGGCCCAAGTCCCTCTTCAACTGAGATTTTCCGCATATGGGCCTCCTTAGAGTGTAAGCCCCAAACACCATCGTCCAGCAAGATGTTAAACTGTGATCCACCCACTTCGTGCGTGCCGGCAGCCTAGACCTCCTCGTGAGTCGGCTTGCCAACGTCCAGCATGACGTGAAACTGTGATCCACCCGGCCGTTCCATCCCCCTTTGTGCGAGGTGGTTCGGTTCAATCCTCCTCCTGGCAGCCTCGACCTCCTCGTGAGTCGGCTTTCCATCGTCCAACATGACGTTAAACTGTATATCCGAACTACGCTGACTTTGATCCGCGCTAACGCGCGGTACGTAGGAAGCCTCTACGGGGTCCAAGCTCTTCACTCCATCATCCATCCTGATCCTTACCCGGGCCGCCACATCCCGGTGGGGTCATGCCATTTCATTCCACTCCACTTCACTCAGGAAGCCGCCCATGTGCTGGCCCCAACGTCGAAGGTTCCCCGCAAGGGGTTCTGTCATCTGCTCCACTCCTCGTGTTGATCAGTCCGATGTCGTCCCCGCTGGACGTTAAACTCATGGCATACCCCATTTTAAACATGGGAAGCTGAGGAAAACCTCAGGTAACACAGTTCCCCACATCCAGCGCGGGATGCCTCACGCCATCACGCCTTCGAGAAGCCCTATTAGGGATGGAAGGCAGACATGCAGAGCCGCAGCGTTAAGACACGCCCCCAACACCCAGAGCTACCCGGTCTCCTCACCGTGGGTTGCTGCCCCGACCAGACTCCTTGGAGCGTCTGGGCGGAAGCAGCATAATTAACCGGTGTCCATGAAGATATGGCACCGGGAACGAGATTCACGAACATTCTTAAATCTATGAGGGAGACCTGGATTAGGCGACGAGTTCCGAGGAGACGTCCACGGAAGGAGGAGCCAACATCCCATCATCCCGGTTTCGATCAAGGAGCAGACGTCCTTGAATAAGGGACGGATGTCGCCCGCCTTTGGAAAGCGGGACTACGGGGCCACAAGCCGTGCTCCCATCCCCTCGGGTCGACGGGCGCACGCGCGAATGCGTCCTGGCGGAACAGCGTCGAAACAGAAACCCGACGCACATCCGCACTGAAACACCATTGGTTAATGATTTGATAAATATTTTCCTAGAAGTTATCAATGCATGGACATCCTCTATTTTGATTCTGGTTTTAGTGTAGTAAAATTTGATAGAATTAATTAAACAAGACGAAAAAGAGGATCAATAATAATAGGAAATAGTAGAATCCATTAAGAAGTGTATGTTTATAGATTTTAAAGTCCCGACCCATCCCTCGGGGCCCGTTTCGTAACTACCCCAATCCCGCCTTCCATAGGCCAGGGGCTGGCGACTATCACCAAAGGCGTAAATCCTTATAACTGGGAAGGAATTGCCTTTATAAAACATTAACTCACACACAACCAGAGTACAAGCGGAAGAAAACACTATGTAAAGAAGTAACAAGTGTGCTGAAAGTAAAAAGGGGCCGAAAATACATGCCCAATGGAAAGGTACAGCTTCAACTGAAAGAAAGTACAACCTAAAAGACAAACAACTGAATGGTGAAGCAGCTCCAAGATCATCCTTCATGTTCCTACCTGAAGGGTAGGTACATATGTCCTCCTCAACACTCCGTGTATATCGGTCCACTCCATGTGTCGTCATGCCGAGTGTCCTCCTCCGAGTACTGTCCAGTCCTCGTACACTCTGGCTCAATCAGCGCTGTCTGTCCTCTTCATCCAACACAACGAGGTACAGGCATAGCCCGTGCAGGGGTGAGTATAACGATACTCAGTATGGACCCCGAGACCCTCAAGGTCTCACTAAATACAACAAGGATAAACCACAAGAAATATCTCAATAGATAACCTTTACTTAAGTATATTCTCATACATATACCTAATTTATCAAGTAACCCATCTCAATCATGAGGAAAACACAAAGGTCATTAACTCATCTCAAAACTGAATTTTTATTGATGATTTCGAAACCACGGCTGCTGGAGACCTCCTCCTCTATCGAGTATAGTGGGCCTGCCACTATAACCATGTTCTTCCCACTAACCTTGGACTGCTGTAGTACTCCACATGTCGAGTACTGTGGGCCAGCTGCTACAACCAAGCGCTTCCCACCATGGGTCTTCCGCTACAACCAAGTGCACCCCCTCATAAAATACAGATATAATACTTCTGTTGAGTACCGTGGGTCTTCTTCTACAACCAATCACTCCTCCATCATGGGTATGCTGCTACAACCAAGCGCACCCCACTGGGCCATCCGAATCACTTCGAGTCGATCGATTAGCAGTTGTCAAGTCTCAGCCAGGTACTAGGTTTCCTTACTCCATACTCTAGTCTCCAGGAGGATCCACTCCACGAGCTACTGTTCGATACTTCCAAGTGTCATGAAATCTCACGTGGATGTATCTCAAAGGACAACATCTTCATAGGGGTCTCAACGCAACAGACGACGCGTCAATCGCACGCCCGATCTGTGAGTTATTAGCCTTTTTATCCCGGGGGCCTGGTTGGTTTTGTGTATGAACCAACCCAACTGTATCTCAACAGATCCCAAAACTACCATGGGGTATACTCAAAGGAACTGTGTTTCAACCAGATTACAACGCCACTGACGGTTCGTCAAACGGACGTCCGGTTTGAGAATTATTGGCTTTACCGTTCAAGGGGACCGATTGGTTTTTAAGCTAAAAACAACCTGACTATACTCCAACTGCATCCAAAAGTCATGTGGAGTATGAAAAAAGAACCGTTTAATCATAAAGAATCCAACGTAATTGATGGAACGTCAATCAGACGTCTGATCCTTATGTTATAAGCGTTTCCGCTCTAAGGGCCCGGTTGGTTTCGGGATAGAACCAACCTGGCCATACACAAACTTTGCCAAATCCATCAGTGTAATATACCGAAACGACCGACATGATTCAAGGAATCCTAATCAACTAACGGTGTTTCGATCAGTGTTCCGTAGCTCATGTTATGGGCGTTTAAACGAATCTGGTCCGAAAACGGGGGGTCTGGGCCCGGTCCGACCTGACCCAACTCACAGTGGGTCAGCCCGAACCGAGGAGACCTGACTCAGGTCCCGGTATGGCATAGTTGGGCATGGCCCAGTCGGCGCAGCTCGGACCGTGAGGCCCACCCCGGCCCGGCCGGGGGGCGCTGGCTTGGCCAGCAGCCGGACGGAGGGTGCGTCCACCCCAGCTGGAGCGACATTAAGTTGTGGCCCTCCATCTCCGGAACAGCTTTGCCGTTCCAGTCTTCTCTTGCCGCAGCGGACTACTCTGGTGGTGCGGCGTGCCGCTGCTGCCTTCTGTGGACCACCGGACGCGCTCCGGTGGTCCGTTTCGCCCACCGTCTACGCCTGCGGCTCTCCTGGGACTCGCTCTTCACTGCGATAGTTTCAAGTCACCATTGCAGGCTCGTTCTGTCGTCGATTGTAAATCCGTGCATCAAGAACAAGTTGGCGGTGGTTCCAGACTTGTTCGTTAGCCCATACCCACCACGTTAGTGGTTTAAATAAACACACAACAATTAATCGCCCATCATAGAGGGTATAATTCACATAATTAGAATTATACAAAAACAACCCCTTACCTTAAGGTTCTCCGTGCATTGACAATATCGCGAAAAGGCTGTCGTCGGTTCGTTGACGTCGTCACAAGGGAGGAGTTGAAAGTGTCAACAATCGTTGGCGTTCGTCGCTCCCACAAAGTACCATCGATCCCGGATCAAGCGTCATTTGTCAGAGATCCTTCAGAAGGAGAACCGTTCCTCGAGGAATCAATGTTCTTCATTGAATGTTGGTGTTCTTTTTTGGAGAAGAACACTTCCTTCTAAATCCTTGGAAGACCTCTTCGACCAATATTTCCAACCAATATAACAAAATGGCTCTCCCATAATATAACATGCCATGTAATTCAAATTAATTCAAATTGAATTAATTAAGACATTAGGGTTGGCAACATAAATGAAAGGGAGATGGAGAGGCTCCACAAATTAAAAGAGGGGAGTTAACAAACATAATGAAAGAGGATGGTAGTCATAATAAATACAAGGGAGTTAAAAGGGGGGGTTCAAGGGAGTTGTAATTAAAGATGGGGAGTTTGAGGAGAGTTATGGGAGATGAAAGGTTTGGGCTCATGTGGGACCCACCTCTCAAATATCCACACATGGGATGTTGGGGGAGTGTGGGCCCCACCAATATCTTTCCATGGGAGAAATTAACTTCCGTAGATATAAATAAAATTTTTCTAACAATTTTATTTAACTTCTTAATTTAACCCCAATTTTAACATTCAACCCACATGAAATTCAACTGCTGTAAAGGTCCCCATAAGAGAATACTGTCACTGCGAGTCCATTTGTGTCCTTGGATTTCTATTCCAAGCACCAGTTCAAAATATAGAGAAACATGCAAGTACGTTTACTAAACGTACCCGAACAAAACTTCTGAAATTGATTTCGGGCACAACAAGCCTTAGAAATAGGCGCTTTCAGAAGCCAAAAACTCGTTAAATTCCAATGTATTTACGAAAAAAATTCCCCTGAAATTTCTGGGTCTTTATATTACTCCCACCTCAGGGATTTACATCCCAGTAAAGCTAAAACACATACTAGGGAAACAAAGGAGGGTACTGAGCACGTATATGAGCCTCCCGCTCCCATGTGCTCTACTGGAGGTTCCCGTGCTGCCAACAAACACGCACTAGAGGAATCGACCATCCACACAGGACCTGTTCCTCTCGATCGTCATTCTCTACTGGAACCTCTGTGAATTTCTTCTCATGGTCGATGATAAAGGATAGGTCGTGCATGCATCTCCCCGCTGAGATACGTGGATGACGTCCTGCACCCGGTGCAACTGAAGTGGAAGGGCCAGGCGGTATGCCACCTCGCGTACTCTGCTGAGTACCTGGTGAGGTCCGAAGAATCGTGGAGATAACTTGATGGCCCAAATCTCTATAGACCTCGTCGTGGTGAGACCCGTAAGAAAACGTGATCTATATCCTTGAACTCCAGTGGTCTCTATCTCCTATCAGAATAGGTCTTCTGTCTTCTTTGTGTAGTCTTCATATTCTCCTGGATTATCTGCACCTTCTACGATAGCCTCAAGATTAGCGCATTGGTTAACCTCTGCCTCAGCTCCTAAAAAGCACTGCTGGAATCTCTCTAACCACATGAAGGGTTTTCCCCTTCTTCGTCAATGCTAAAAGCGGTACAACAACTCTGGAGAAGTCTGGATCAAATCAAAGTCTAGTTGACTCATGAGGGATTGACTACACCCACTTGTGCATGATTCCATCCTGTGCTACTTGGGTTTTCCTTTCCACTGACCAAGGAAAACCCATCCCAACATTGTAGGTAAACCACAACCTTTTTTCCCAATACAGTCAATATTTATATGAACTGTGGTTGCCCAGTCAACAGAGAAACTAACGTCGTAAGGCCTCGACGCTTCCACCAAGAGGTTCCAACCGAAACTCTCACCTCAAGGGTCAGATCACACCGTCGGCGTAAGTGTGATTATCGAGTCTCCTTCCAAAGGTGTCTCCAGATGTGAGGGTCATGTCAATGGATTAACTGGAAACTCTAGGTCTGGGACAAGATTCATCGATGGAAGGAATGTTCTGTATCAATGTCTGTTGTTACGACATCTAGTATTGGACAAAGACAGTAACTCGAATCACTCCTAGAGCCCTTGGGTCATACTACTTGACCGCATGCAGCTACTCTCTTCCCCTGCCCTCCAACTCCTTGAGCCTGGCAGGGACTACAAAGGCGGGTGGTTGTAACATGTCAAAATGTACATCACCACACGCTACCCTCCCAGCTCTGCTTCTATGTCTTCTGCTCTGCAGATTCATCTATCCTTATCACTTCCCATTCTTGAAACATTTTTCATGCCCAAGTTTTTGAGACTAGTGCCAGTTCCTTGATTTCCCACTGCTAACATTCTCTAGCTGTATCCATTCATCCAATGATCATTCAACCACAAAGGTTCTCTCTAGAACCCTAGCATAAGTAGGAATGCATAGAGGAAAAAGTGTTGGCTCGGATATCCTTAAACACACCTCACTAAGAGTTCCGAGATCTAATTCACTGATCGTACCAAATTCATCGAGTACCAGGAAACATCGGTATGCCTTGATGAATACTCAGCTATTGACATGTCGTCCTGCCGAAGCTGTATAAGCTCTAGAAAACTCTTTGCCACCTCCTCAAGCCCATCCTCAGCCGCCTGTGAGTCCGGATCGTCTCAGAACTTGAGGGGTATCTGATGTTGAAACACATGTATAGAACTGAGCCTACATATTTCATCTACCGGTACAGCCCGTTGAGTCTGCTGACCAACATGTAGTGATATAGATGGAACACTACCCGAAGATACTATCTCAGGCACTGGTCTACGTAATGATGCTTCATCACTATGCGCACAAACCTCATGGTCATTCACCGAAAAACACCAGTAGCGAAGATCACAATTAGCCCCAATATTGTCTAAACTAGGTGTGGAACTCTAGCAATCACCTCCATCCAGTCCACTACTGCCTGGGAATCTGTCTCTCCTCATATCCTCAGAGGAATCTACTACTGGAACTTGTGTAACATGCTCTGTCAGTGTGCACCGTCTACTAGTATGGCTGGTGGAATCTACTGCCCAACGGGTGGTGGTACTGCTGGCACACCACCCGAAGGTGCCAAAATAGAAAGAGGGCCCTACACCAAAGCCTCATCGCTCAGTGGGCCGTCATCGAGTACTCTCCCTGAAACTCCAACTGACTATCTGCATGGAGGCATCCTGAATAGATTCAACATGGTCAAATGATTAAAACCAGGTGAGATGTCCTGGTTGAGTTGAATTAAGGAAAAAATTTTAAAAAAGACACGCAATAAGTGTTTTCGTGCACTGAGTCAGAAATTAGAAGTCAGGGTTCGGGTGTATGGATACGTCGGCCGCCGCACCAACATTGGACTCCCTAAACTAAGAACCACACTCAGTATCCTTAAAACTATTGCTTCAAAGAAAAGAGAGATCATAGTCCTATATTTTCCGGTAGAACTGACTCCTCTGATACCAATTTATCATGACTCATCCCCCATGGCCCATGTCGTAACTACCCCAAGCCCGCCTTCTATAGATCAGGGGCTGGTGACTAGCACCAAAGACGTAAATCCCTATAACTGAAAAGGCATTGACTTTATAAAATGTAAACTCATACAAAACCAGAGTAAAAGTTGAAGCAAACACTAAGTAAAGCTGTCGAAAGTGTGCTGAAAGTACAAATGGGATGAAAATACAAGCCCCACGGAAAGGTACATGTATAACTGAAAGAAAGTACAACTGAAAAGACAAACAACTGAATGGTGAAGCAGCTTCTAGATCTTCCTCCGGGTTCCTACCTGAAGGGTAGGTACAAATTTCCTCCTCATCACTCCACGTCTATCGGTCTGCTCCGTGTGCCATCACGCCGAGTGTCCACCTCCGGGTACCGTCCAGTCCTCATACACTCTGCCTCAGTCAGTGATGTCCTTCATCTGCATCCAACACAACGAGGTGTGGGCATTGCCCGTGTAGGGGTGAGTATAACGATACTCAGTAGGGACCCTGAGACCCTCAAGGTCTCATTAAATCAATCAAGGATAAATCACAAGAAAGATCTCAAAATATAAAATTTACTTAGGTATATTCCCATACATATACCTAAGTTATTAATTATCCCATCTCAATCATGAAGAAACAAAAAAGGTCATTGACTCAGCTTAAACCGTGATTTTTATTCACGTTGTAGAAACCATGGCTACTGGAGAACTCCTCCTCTGTCGAGTACAGTGGGTCTACCACTACAACCATGTGCTTCCAACTAACCTTGGACTACTAAAGTAATCCACCTATCGAGTACTATGGGCCTGCTGCTACAACCAAGTGCTTCCCACCATGGGTTTGCCGCTACAACCAAGCGCATCCCCTCATAGCCTATAGAGGTACTCCTTTTGTCGAGTAGCATGGGTTTGCCGCTACAATCAAGTTCTCCTTCGTTGCCGGTTTGATGCTACAACAAAGCGCACCCCACTGGATAATCTGAATCACTCAGAGTCGATCGATCAACAGTCGTCAAGTCTCAGCCGGCAACTAGGTCTCCGTACTCCATACGCTCATCTTCCTGAGGATCCACTCCCTGAGATTCTATTAGATACATCCAAGTGTCGTGAAATCTCATGTGGAAGTATCTTAAAGGACCGCCTCGTCATAGTGGTCTCAACGCAATAGACAGCGGGTCAATCGGACGCCCGATCTATGAGTTATTAGCATTTTTATCGCAGAGGCCCTGTTGGTTTTGTGTACGAACCAACCCGACCGTAACTCAACTGTATCCCAAACTTCCATGGGGTATAGTCAAAGGAACAGTTTTTCAACGATATTACCAACGCCGCGGATGGTTCATCAAACGAACTTCTGGTCTGGGAATTATTGGCTTTACCGTTCCAGGGGACCGGTTGGTTTTTAAGCTAAAACCAACCTGATAGTACTCCAACTATATCCAAACCTTAGGTGGAGTATTCCAAAAGAACCGTCTCATCATAAGGAATCTAACATAATTAAAGGAACGTCAATCAGAAGTCTGGTCCTTAAGTTATATGTGTTTCCACTCCGAGGGCCCGATTGGTTTTGGGTTCGAACAAACTCGTCCATACACAAACTTCAACGAATCCTTAAGTGTAATATAAGGAAACAACCGTCTAAATCCAAGGAATCCTATGCAACTGACGGTGCATCGATCGGAGGTCCGTAGCTCAAGTTATGGGCGTTTAAATGAATCTGGTCCAAAAAAGGGGGGTCTGGGCCCGGTCCGACCCGGCCCCACCCACCCTGGGTCAGTCTGAACCGGGTCGACCCGACCCGAGACTAGGTTCTGTACCGTTGGGTGCGGCCCGGCCTGGCCGGCTCGGCCTAGCCCACGTGGCCCGCCCCGGCCCGACCTGGGGGCACTGGCTCGGCCAGTGGCCAAGTGGAGGGTGAAGCCTCCCCAGCTGGCGCGACATTAAGCCGTGCACCTCTATCTCCGGAACGGCTTTGCCGTTCCGATCTTTTTCTGCTGCCACAACTCAGCCGCAGTGGAATGCGACGGCAACGTGCCGCTGCTGCCTTCCACGGACCACCGGACGCACTCCGGTGGTCCGTTTCGCCCACCGTCTGCACCTACGGCTCTCCCGGGACCCGCTCTTCACTACGACAGCTTCAAGATGCCATTGAGGCCCCGTTCTGTCATCATCCATCAATCCATGCATTAAGAAAAAGTTGGCGGTGGGTTCGGACATGTTCGTTATCCCGTACCCACCGTGTTAGTGGTCCAAATAAACACACAATAATTAATCGCCCAACTTTGAGGGTATAATTCACATAATTATAATTATACAAAAACAACCCCCTACCTCAAGGTTCACTGTGTGTTGAATATATCACGAAAAGGTGGTTGTCAGTTCTTTAACATCGTCGCAAGGGAGGAGTTGAAGGTGTCGACGATCGTTGGCGTTCGTCGCTCCCGCAAAGTACCATCGATCCCAGCTCGAGCGTCGTTCGTCGGAGATCCGTCCCAAGGAGAACCGTTCTTCTTGGAATCGATGTTATTCATTGAAGTTTGGTGTTCTTCATCGGATAAGAACACTTCCTTCTAAATCCTCTCAAGATATCTCCCACCAATATTTCCAACCAAAATAATAAAATGGATCTCCCAAAATATAACATTCCATGTAATTCAAATTAATTCAAATTGAATTAATTAACACATTAGGGTTCGCAAATTAAATGATTGGGAGATAGAGAGGCTCCAAAAATTAAAAGATGGGAGTTAAAAAAGTTTAATGAAATAGGACGGTTGTCATAATAAATACAAGGGTGTTAAAAAGGGGGTTTCAAGGGAGTTGTAATTAAAGAAGGGGAGTTTGAGGAGAGTTATGGGAGGTGAAAGGTTAAGGCTAGTGTGGGCCCACCTCTCAAATATCCACACATGGGGTGTTGGTTGAGTGTGGGCCCCACCAATAACTTCCCATGGGAGAAAATAACTTCAATATATATAAATAAAATTGTTCTAACAATTTAATTTAACTTCCTAATTTAACCCCAATTTTATCTTTCAACCTGCATAAAACGCAACTGCGGTAAAGGTCCCCTTCAGCGAATATTGGTGCTGCGAGTCCATCGGTGTACTCATATTTCAATTCTGATTACCGGTTCAAAAGATAGAAAAACCGACACGTACATTTACTGAACGTACCCAGAAAAAACTTCGGAAATTTATTACAGGCACACCGGGCCTCAGAATCAAGCACCGTTAGAAGCCACCGACTCGTAAAATTCAAATGTATTTATGAAAACAATTTTGGTGAAATTTGAGGGTATTTAAATTTAATATTTATGAATAAGGTGTTTTATTACTTGGAAAAAGTTTACCTGTGCCTTTTGATTCCAATTTTAAGAATGAATTATCGGGTGATGCTCATAGTCCCCCATTTTCCATTCATCTTGGTAGTACTAAGATGTTCATGGAACATTGTGAGTATTTATTTTGAGGTGGTTTTAAAAAAGATATTAATTATTTAAAATGATGTTTTCAACTCGTCATTCGGTTAAATTAAAATGAAAATTACTGAAGGTAATGCTTTAGCTTTTGTCATTGACAAAGTGGAAATTGGAAAATATATCCATGGATTATGTGGTGGGATCATTATAGACTCCACGAGGTGACAATAAGATTTGGGTGGTTCTTGATTAATAAACTAAATATTTGTATTTCTTTACCATTATCAATAAAATGCCTTTAGGTTATATTTTTCAAATTTATTCAAAAGAGATAGTTGGGTTACATAGAGTTTGTCTCTCTGTTGTATTTGACCATGATCCCATTTTCAAATCTAATTTTTGCAAATGAAATTAGATATCAATTGATATTGAATTAAATTTCATCATATATTTTCATCCTAAAACAAATGTTCAGAATGATCTGATGATTTAGACTACGGAATATTTTCTTCATTGTTGTATTACCAGGGAGGTTGGGATCAACATCTTGTTTTGTATGAGTTTTATTATAATACCTGTTTTTATTCTGTTATACATATGGAAAAATTTGAGTCATTATATTGAATGTGGTGTTGGACACCATATTTTTTGGATGAATAAGGAGAAAGGAAGCTGATAAAACTATTGTTAGTAGAGTAAATGGATAAGAAGGTGCAGTTGGTTCAGAAATATATTAGGATGTCTTAGAGATGGTTGAAAATATATATGGATAACCGAAGGAAAGATATTTATTTATAGGTAGATAATCATGTTTTATTAAAATATATCCATGGGAAAATGATATTTTTCTTTTAAAAAACATAAATCTATATGCATGGTTCATTGTAACGTATGAAATCCATGAGAAAGTAGGATTAGTTTCCTACTGAGTGGATTTTCTTATGAGTTTATCCATGGAACACAACATATTTCTGTATCAATATTAAGGAAATATGTTCTGAATTCATCTCTTGTTTTGATTTATAAAGTAGTTTAGTTAGAAGATAATGTTAATTACATGTAACATAATGTTCATATTCTTAACCATAGATATAAAGTGTTTCAGAATAAGATTATTCACCAGGTTAAGGTTTCATTAAAAAATATTATGGTTGAAGAGGTAACATGGGAATCTGAAAATACTACGAGGTAAATATGTGTCCACTTATTTAATAAGTAAATAAAATTTTAAGAAAATATTTTAAAAAATGGGGAGGAATTTAACAACTAAGTAAATCATATAAGAAATCAATTTCATGATTTTATTCATCGTACTATTATTATTATTTTTTAAATAAAAAAGGACATAGTTTAAACTAACCTATTTTCCTATAACGTTTTTATTTGAAATGTTAATTTATAAAATTTATAATTTGGATAATATTTTTTTTTATTTTTTAAATCATCATATAAAAATTTTATTTGTGGAAATGTAGTGATTTTTCAAAAAAAAATTACTTTTCAGTGAATAATGAAAATAATTTTTTTTAAAAAGTATTTTTTGTTTCAATAAATTAAAGAATAAAAATTATAAATATATTTTGAATATTATTTTAAGGAACATAATAATTATTTATTTATATGCACTTAGTTACATTTGAATCTAATTTATATTTTTTTAGTATAAGATTGTCGTAGGGTTTCCAAATGATGTTTTTCTAAAAAATGATTTAAAATATTAATGATTCCCAATTTTAATTAAATTAATTAATACCTAATGAAGAATATATTAAATGAAATTTATTGATTATATATAAATAAATATTAATTTATATTCACACAATTATTAATATATAATCATTGAGAAAATATAAAATCATATTTTTTTTTGAAAATAAACAACTTGAAAATCAGTTTTTTTCTTCGTGTCTCTAGGTTTTTCATTAAATTTAATTGTCCCCTTATGTGAGTTGAATTTAGTAAAATGTATTACATATTTTGAATCATTAAAATTTATATTTTATAAAAATTCAAATGTAATTTTTCCAAATAATGTATAGTAAAAATATTAAAAATTAATTACCACGGTTAAGGTGAAAATGAGTTTACTGATTGTTAATTTAAAAATATAATATTTCAAATTAAAATAAAAAACATGTCTAAAATATAATTTATTTAAATATATATAAATTATGATGATTAAATATCGATAAAAATCCATTTTGGACCCTTTTGGAATGTACGAAACAAGGTTATGACTTTTTATTTTCAAAAGTTTCAAGTATTCTACTCATAAAACTTATAAAAGGCCACCCATATAATATATCCTTTACACCATGAAACCATTTTTATTTAAAAAGTACTGAAAAAATAACATTTAAACTTCCATATCTTCATCCTAAAATTATTTATTGTTTATAAATTCATTATAAGAATACTTTAGGTATAATACTTAAGAGGTGGTCTAAGAAGAAGTAAAATTCATATCTATGTGTTTTTATTTCTTCTTCCGTTACCTTATTATGTTATTAATTTATACTTATATGATAAAAAAATTATAAAAAATATACTGATATTTTATTATGTAATCTTTATGACAAATATCCTTATCCTTTTCCCACAAATGGTGGATGATAGTGTCGCTCGTGCGTACGATAGACTACTACCTACAAACAGATATGACAAGTTTTTTATCAACACCTATCATGATTTGGTATGATAATGGATGAAGTTATATATATGTTATTTATAACATATTTATATATTTATATTCATTATATCCTATATAATTTTATTTACTTTCTATTCTATAGGGGATACAATAATGTCATGCATGTATTCCATGGATTACCGCCCCATGAAGCGATGTGATTTGTTTCTCACTAGTTCATTTCATGGAAGGTAATAAGGATATATTTAATGAATATATGTGATATAAATTTAATAATTTGGAAATTAATAACATATTTTTAATTCTAAATTGTAAATATATCATTTTATTCTTACTGTTACTCTAACTAAAAAATAAAAATGACATTCATGTATGCATGGAATACCTCCTACACAAAGCAATGTGACCTTATTTTCATCACCACAACACATGGGTGATATATATAAGAATATATAAATACAAAAAAGTGTATCTATGATATTATTCTCATTCTATAAATATGAAATATTACTTAACTCAATTCTGTAATGATCATTGAAAATAGAAACGATAATCATGCTTGTGTACGACCAACCGTCACCAAGATCATAACATACTTCATTTATGAAATCCATCCTTAACGATTGGTATTGAAATTATAATTAATGTATAAATATTATAATTATTTTATTATTATTATTAGGAATATATTTTAATAAATAACTCATTGACAATATTAAACCTACTAAAAGTAATTTTTGAAACATATGCCAAATATGGTCAAACCATCAGACCTAAACCTAATTTATTATGTAATGATGTATTGCATGGTAATAAGTAAAATAAAAGGAATAATAAATTTTATTAATTTTATTAATAAAGAAAATAATTAATATAATTGTATTATTTAGTAAGATAAATAACGTATGTGATGAGTTAGACTCAACGTAAGGTAATTTGTCTCAATTTCCTTTCCATATATCATATTTTGATGTTATGCAGTAATATTCATTTATGAGGTAAATATAAATACCCTTTGACATGTCATATCATGAATTAATATATTCTACTGGTTTGTAATGTTTATTCTATAATATAATTTCATGGGATTATGATTCAAATATTTAAAAAGTTAAAAAGGACATTTCATTAATGAAATTATATTTTAATGTTTTTCTTATAAAACTCTTTTTTTCCATGTCCATGTTTTTAAAAATATATTGTTGAATAAATTAGATTTTTATAAAGGTATTTTTTTTCATTCAGTAAATTTTTTATTTCAAAAAAGGGAATATTTTTATTGAATGTGCGACTTTCTTTACAAATAATAAAAGTAACCTTTTATTTTAACATATACCGTGAGTATGAATTTTCCACCATCATAAATATTATTAAAGTTTTTATTCCTTTAAAATATGTGATTTTTTATTATAATACATTTTTTGGGTATTTTGGAATTAAAAATAGGTCTTTAAAGGGGATGGATACTTTAATATCTTAAACATTTTTATGGATAATGATAATATTTTATAAGCATGATGTTGAAAATTTAATCCTTTTATGTGTTATTATTATGTTATGGATTTTTATCATTAATTATGTTTATGTGTGGTTTGGATATAAACCAATGGTAGGTTGTTATGTTATAACCTAGGTATGGGTGGTTATAATATGAACCAAGGATGTGTGGAAACATTACAAACTAAGGATGGGTGGGTTCATGAAATCCCTTCAAAGCATTGGGTGTGGATGTTGTCCCTATAGTTATTCCATTTCTATGAGTGACATGGATAATGATGTCCCATGATACTTATATGATTTTATCTATGTTTTTTATGAGATTGACTAATTTACTTTTATTAAAAAGTATGTTTTTTATGTGAAAATTATTTATTTATTTCTCTCAATTAACATTGATATAAAGGTACAAATTTTATGGGTTATCACGATTATAATGTAATAATGGATTTATAACATTTAATATACCTTAATGTGTACTTTGTTATCATCCCAAATTTTTAAAATGTTTTTAATTTTTTTAAGGATGTGTAAGCTAATGGAAGAAGTCATGATTAAAGCCATAAATATTTTTTATAAAAATAAATCATGTTTTTTCTTTAAAGATTCATTTTATGAAAAAATAGACACTATTCATAAATGTACACTTGGTATTATATGGTTATTTTATGTATGATTTATTCCGTAATTCTCTAAAACTCTACACCTAAAAAGATCCTCACATGTAAGTGAATGATTTATTAATTAAAACTCATGATTATGGAAGGTTTATTTTATTATCCTTATGATCCACATTTTACTGGTAGTGGAAAGCTATTACAATAGATTTATCCAAGACTTATTATGACTGGATTCTCTAATAATTTCCCTAACCGTGAATGGGTTAAAGCTATTATGTTCTATTATTTACAAGAGTGAATTTCCATAATTGAATGGTAGACTAACATTAGTGCTAGTTTCAACCTTACAAAATCTAAGTAAAGTGTAAAATATATAATGTGATGCATTGGGTTTTGGACTGGGAGAGATTACGATGTAGGAAGGGTATTTTTTTGTCTTTGGTTTGAGGTATTTGAGGATGCATGTGTCTAATTCTCTCATTCCGGGTATAGATTAGGAAGAAATAGTGCATGATTTGAGATGTTAGTGTCAATATCTTCTAGGGGATAGGTTAATTATATCTGTGGAACATAATTCAATTTGGAATATTTTAACAACTTGAAAATTATGAATAAATTTATTTTAGATAAATTCAATCTATTCTATATCTTGCGATACACACAACACTGAGTTTAAATGTAATGTGATTATGTATATAAATATTATTATTTAAATATGGAAATTATAAATTATATGTTAATTTGGAAGGTATGAATAGGATTAAATAAATTATAAAAATCATATTGTATAAAAATTAAAAAAATAAATTCAATGTTTTTTATTTATTAGAAATAAAATAAGAACTATTTGAATGAAAAAAAATGTTTTCCAATAAACTATATTTTAACATAAGGTGGTTTAGTTGTAATTTTTACACATAATTTATAATTAATATTTATCTTTTTTTTGGAAATTTATATATAAATAAACATCACTTTTTTACATTAACATATCGATATTAAAAGATTGTGAAATATTGTGAGTTTTCAAAAAATATTACACGTTCAATGAATATTGAAAATGCAATTCTTTATAAAATTATCATTAATTTTTATTAAATTAAGTTCCATTTTTATTTTAATTAGATTTAAAAATATCAGAATATTTATTTCGTTATATTAAATTAAATTAATTACTTTTCAATAATTATTATTGTATAGTTTAATATATGTTTAATTTTTGGCTTTAAAACACAATTTTCCCCGAAAACTGTTTTAAAGATATAATGTTTATCCATTTTAAATAACTAAAATAAAATTAAATAAGGAATTATATAAATAATATAAATATTATATATCTAGAAATATAAGTAAAATTAATCTAATTATGATTACATTTCATATAGTAAATACGAGATAATGTTTTTCATAAAAAATGTATTTACTGAAAACCCATTTTTTACACATCAATGAGTTTAATTTTAAACTAAATTCATCCACTTCTTTGAGTATAATTTGGAAAAATGGATTGAATATTTTTAATTCAAATTATTTATATTATATAATACGGTTAACTTAATATTTGACGGTAATGAATAGGGAAAACAATAAATATGATTTTCTGCGGTTAAGGTAAAACTGTTTTACCGGGGGTTAATATCAAAATATAAGGGTTAGAAATGACCCCAAAATTGCCTAATTACTATTTTAAATGAATATATAAAACCAATAACATATAAGGTTCTAAAATGGTCCATTTTTATGCTTTTTTCATTAGAAAAATGTGGGTTGAATTCTTTCATTTTTAAACGACCAAATGTGTCCTCTCCCCCACTTATAAAAGGACACCCTCTATCATCTCCATTCCAAAATTCAAAAAACCATTTTTTCATACAATAAATGAAAATAATATTTTCCCTGATTCAATCCCCTCATACTATAATCCTTTTCTTTGTTACAAAACAATCCTAATAAGAATTTTGGTGCGAACCAAATGAAATTGCCTAAGAAAAGGTGGTGTCCTAAATCAGGAATTTTATTTTACTTCTATCTACACCTTTTCAAATATTATTAAACCCTGATTATAGAAAATATCTAGTATCTGACATATACTATGACATTTTCTTTTTATTTTCATTACATAAAACCATATCCACCTCCCATAATTGGGAAACGAAACCATTTACCACGTGTAAGGTTGAATACCGCCTCACAGACATAAGTAATTCATTTTCCATCATCGGTTCCAACATAATAATTTAATGAAGTAAATAATGTTTATATATTATATTTATGTTATAATTATACTTATGTAATTATAACATCAAATAAAAATTATTTCTTTTTACTATATAGTAAATATGATATCTTCACTCTTGTGTATAACAGTCTACCACCTCATGAAGTGATGTGATTAGTTTTTCACCTACACTTACTATGGATCATAATAAGGATTAATTTGAGGTTTAAATTTTATTTTAATGACATATTAATATGATTTTAAAATAATTATATCATATATTGTCTTACCTTACAATCCATTGGATAAATGATAACATTGATTGGGTGTTTGAAGGACTACTGCCTCACAAGGTGATGTGATTCAATTTTCACTAACATTTTACATGAAATTTAATAAAGGTTAAATTTAATAAATATATTTTATATATATGAAATGATATTTATTCCATAAAATTAATGTAAAATCTAATTATTACCCTCTCACCCGTTTATGAAATGGTAACATCACTCGTGCGTACGTATAACCTCCCATATCCACAAATATATGTAATTCATTTTTAATGTTAAAAAGTAAGTATTGATTATAAATATGATTCAAATGGAAGAAATTATGTTTATAAAATTTATATAATTTTTCATGTGAAGTAAATATATCATATGTTTGAGATCCGAAAACTTTCACGATAAAACATGTATGGGAAAAGAATGAAATTGACACCCAAAACAACTGTGATAAGGAAATAATATTAATGAATGACTGGTAAGATATTATAAATGGGTTCATATATGAAATTATAATTTTTAATATGATTCAATTATAATTTAGTAACATGTTTTAAATGACTATTCATGATGATAAATAGCACTCAACTAATGGGAAGCGTGAGGTAAGGCGTTTCTTAACTCAATTTTCATTCATTAGGTTATATGTCTATTTCGTCTATTATTTTAGGCCATTATTATGAATTAAATGAAATTTTATTGATTTATGATTTTATTAAAATTTTATTTCTTTTTTATATATATTTTTTACACATATTAACTTCATTGATTAACACTCACTGGAATGATATGATATTTGAAAAGGTTTCATCTCAAAATTTCTTACGTTGAGACACCTATTATTTTATGAAAATAATATATTTTAAATGGTATTTATAATATACATTTACATAATATATCATTAATTATTCATACTTCATGATATTTCCATTAACAATTGATCGACTAAATTCATGGGAATTTTTGGCTCACAGTTTTCCAAAGGGGCAAGGGATTATGTTGCAATCTCATTTTAATCTGGATTATTTATGCTTTAATTTACATTTTTGGAAATTATTTAATAATTTCTTTATAAAACCCTTATATTTTATTTTCCACTTTTAATTCATGAACATTTCAATGAGTAGATCCATATCTAACTCTTTGGTACGTAAAATGATTGATAAAATGTTTCAAGAAAATAAACTTCATTTCTCTCTTCATTCAAAAACAATTTTTATTCCATATAAATGGTTTCTAAATTTTTTTCAAAAACGTTTTAAATATTTTTATATTTATTTGGAAATTCATTTTTACAGATATTTTAATTCTAAAATATGGCTAAAAAATAAATCTTCCTATATTTTTTCACATGGTACTTTTTAGGTTTTAAAAAAATGTGAAAGAAATATTTTCTAACTTGTATGGAATAAATAATATTTTACACTATCATGAACAATATTTTACTTGAATCATTCATTAAATGTTTCTAAGGTTTTTTTCAATGAAATGAATTTCTATAATATTCTATGAATTTTCATTTTTCAAAATTAATTTTTAATAGTGGAATATTTTATTTAATAAAGAATATTTTTAATGTTTTTATTGTATTTTTATTTTTCAATGATAACAACCATTGATATATTTGATTGATTATATGTTTTTTATATATTTCTCACAGAAACAAGACTATCTTATTTTTTATTCCTTTGATGGGGTTATAACTACCTTATTTTCATGTATCTCAAATGACTTTATTATGAAAATCTAATTGTAATATGTTGTTAGACAATGTTATGGAACCCAATTATTTTTTTCGATAATTCTTATGTTGATGTATTATGGCTGATATCCTTATATAGAAAAAAAATTCATTTATAATAAATGTTTGTAATAGGTGGGCTCAGAATTATATATCCCTTTAATACATTGGATAATGTTTTAGTCTCCCGAGGCATCATGTATGGGATTGGGGAGTGAACCTAATCCATTATGGGACTCTTTACACCATGTGATATTGTCCTTACAATTATTTTGGAATTATTCCTATTTCATGTTTTATGTTTCCTCCACATTTCATATGTTTCCTTAATCTTATGATACCAATTTGTTTACATTCCATTTCCATGTGATTTTTCTTTTTCATCTCTTTTATAATATCATGTTATAGTTTTGAATCACACATTTGTATTCATTATCATGATTATTCACTTACTATGTTTTTTTCTCAGCTATATATTTCATGATTTCTCCAGGGTAACCTATACAAATTTAGGATCTCTAATGGATCTTAGTAGCTCACCATAGAGAATAAAATAAAGATATCGTGTTTTAGATTCATTTTATATATTTAGAACCTTGTATCCCAAATACACTAGAACATTATGATTTTTGTGTTATATTAATGGATGATATGGTAAAAATCCTGTAATAATTAGTGTAAAATGGAATGAGTCACTCTAGTTGGTAATAGAGGAATGGTTTTGTTTAACTTTGGAAACAAGGTTGAAATAAAACCGTAGTGATAACCTTAGGGATATGTATAATGATATTTCTAAAGATAATACTATAAAGAGTATCCTAGAATCATGTTGAAGTATGGAGAGATTATTTTTCAGGAAATTATATACCTATCTGGATATTACAAGTGGGCGTGCTTCTAAGATAGATTCACTTAGGTGTAATGACTCTAAGAAATTCATATTGGGATTTACATGAGCATTACCTAGTATAAGACAATGATAATTACTTCACACCATGTTTGAATCCTTGTGTAAATGTTTTATAAATTCACAACCATTTTAAAAAACATTATGAACGGATTGAATGGAATTTTTTTCTGAAAACCATATAAAAATAATTTACCTGTAAAATGTAGCTTAAAGCGTAGAGGCCCATATGTTAGGAAATAATTATCATTTATAATTTATTTTTTATAAGATTATAATTTTCACTTTGGTATATTAATTCATTATCATCTTGCTTCTTTTAAAATTTATAGAATATAGTGGGAACTATATGGAACTGGGTTATCATTGAATGTGAAATATAGTGTTTTGATGATAAACCAAATGGGATGATGGATGGAGAGAAATATATTGTTATTATTCCGAATCATCTATCATGATATGTGATTAACAATGTAATATTTAGTAACACTCATAACAAGTCCAATAATAGGAGGATGTTATTTTATATATGTTTAAATGGTAATGAATATAGAAGAAAGAATATTCATCTTTCTACATTTCAAGAAGTTTAGAAGAGGCACCTAAAATAATATCTCGCATTATGGTGATGAAGTTTTCTATGTGAAAGTGGAGATAATAGAGAAATGAATTTACATTGAATTTGATGTCTAATATGTTGGGAATTAAGGAATTATCTGAGTCAATTCCCTAAAACAAGGGTTATTCTTTAGACCGAGGAAGGACCTATATTATAAAAAATCATTTATGTTAAAGAGTTTAAGTATATAGGTATTAGGATTGAAGAATTATACTGTAGATTTTTTTTACCAACGACATTTTGATTATAAGAATCTGAAAACTACTAAATATTGTGTTAATTTTGGAAGTATATTTGTATCCATGTTAGATTAACTTATGATTTATCAATAACACGATGGGCTTATCAGTTTAAGTTTTATCATATGTTCAAATTATTAGGCACCCAATTTTAGTTATTAAGAAATTGGATTTTGATGAGACTATTGATTATTTAGGATACATTTTATTGAGTTGATGTATATATAACCTTTAGGTTTAATGTAAATTATAATTTTGGAAGAATAAGATTATGGTTTTTGGAGATGTAAGCTGAAGGGTACGAGATAAGCTTCAAGGTTAAAATCATTTTCAATAATGATGTTATTTATGTTATCTGGGATATAAGGTTATTTATTTATGGAAAGATCTAGGTTAAAACATCATTTTTATAGTTTATTTTCTATGATTAATTAAAATTATTTGGTACTATCTTACTTTGTGCTAACCATTTTAGTTTTATTAATGACAAGGAGAATAACATTATATTATTTTTGGGATTATGTGATCGGTAAGATGTTTAGTTTAGTGCTTTAGGAATTAAAAAAATGATATTGGATATTAATTAATTAGAGTAATAGGTCAAGTGGAAAGTGTTAGGAGCCTAACTAAATGGTAAAATAATGTTTTTGAAATAAAAGTATTCAAGAAAAGTATATTTTGTGGTTTTATCTATCTTAATCATAAAAAAAATATCTCATGTATTTAGAAATAATCATGATAAAAATTATTATCCTATTACAATCATATTTGATGAGTCAACTGTCTTTTAATTCATCAAAGATTTATAGTTTTGTGGTCATTGACTTTAACATGATCATTAAATTTCTTAAGATCAATGATCTCTACCACTATATATAATTATTTACACTTTCTTTTCATGTTAATGATTTCAATTACTAATAATGTTCTCTAACATGGGACCCTATATGGTTGTTATTCCAAATTACCATTATATTTCCCATTCTCTATTTTAAGTGGATTCTTTATTTACACATTATATGATGTGGGTTTCTAGAAAAGATTCTTTTTGTAATGATATACCCTTGATTAATTATTAAAAGTTATAATTTCAAGGATAAATTTTTTTTATGTGGTGTAGAATGTTACCCCTAAAAAATTTAGAATATACTTATCTTTAAATAAATTTAAACTCATAGATAGCTTGAAATGCATTAAATATTATGTTTAAATGAAATACAATACTCTATTAAAATATTAATATTTAAACAGAAACATCAAAACCTAGTAATTAAGTTAGATGGTAATAATATGAATAATTAAATTCTGAAAATTATATTCCTTAAAAAATTATAAAATAAATTAAATGTTTATGTTTAAATAAAAATAAAATAAGAACCATTTGAATGAAAATGATTTTTTTAAAAACAACATTTTTCTAAAAGGGAGTGTTGTTACGCTTTGTGTTTGTAAAAAAAATTAATTTTTACCAAATTTAGAAAATGTATTTTAAATAATAAACATAATTTTTTGAAATCAGTATATTGATATTAAAATATGGTGAAAATTTGGGTTTTTTTTAAATATTACTTTGTATGTGAATATTGAAAATAATGATTCATATAAAATTCTCATTTATTTTTAATAAATTGAGGCACATTTTATTTTAATTTGAATTAATGTTAACATAAGTATTATTTAATTATATTATATCTTATTAACAAAATTTAAATCATCATAACACATGATTTTAGTATAAGTTAATTTATAAGAAATAAAACACATTTTTTTTTAAAATTTGTTTTAACATGTACAATGGTTATTAATTCTAAATAATTAAAGATAACCCCTAATCCTTAATGATTTAAATGAAAGGTATAGATTATATATCTATATACTTGAATTTAAATCCACCAGGTTATGATTAATTTTCATGTAACATCTCAGGTATTTAAGCCTATTATTAAATTATAATAATTATATTTTTTTATTAATTTTGAACAATTAATAAATGTTTTAAAATAATATTTTATAAAATTTAGTTATTTTCTAGAATTAAAATAAATTTTTATCATAAGATATTCATATAATAAAATATATACAATAAAATATATAGTATCTTATTTTCTCAAATAAAAAAATTTTTATTAGGAAAATGTTTTTGTCTTTTCAAAAATAGTTTAATATTGAAAATTTTATAATATTAATATTATTATTTTTGGGGAAATGTTTTTTCTAAATTATATGTAAACATATTTTTAAATTCCAATAAAATAACTTTTATTCACAATTTATATGTTATAGTTTTTATCTTGATATTTAAAATTTATAAGATTTAAAGGTATTATAATATTATTACCTTT
This sequence comes from Viscum album, assembly GCA_963277665.1. Lineage (NCBI taxonomy): Eukaryota > Viridiplantae > Streptophyta > Magnoliopsida > Santalales > Viscaceae > Viscum > Viscum album. Next base: position 2,004,623,568 of record OY728137.1, read on the forward strand.
GATCTATATATTTTCAATTTAAAATTTTTAGTAGGTTTTATTAGTTATAGTATTATTACTCTAGTACTAATTGTTATAATAAAATATTTATGATAAAAATTATCTTGAAAAAGTTACTAGTTTTCAATTATTAAAAGATCATGTTAAATAATAATTCTAGGTGGAAATTTACAAACAATTAATCAGTCATAAGATATAATAGTTCTCTATGAAAAATAAATAAATTCTTATATTAATGTTTTATTTAGTCTTATCAATGTGAGTTAACTAAAATGATTGGAAGTGAAAGAAAAAAATGTAAATTAAAAATAAATTTACCTCATATTTGAGTATGTTTTTTTTTCATTATTTTTTAACTCAATTTAAGGCCACCACATGTTTTGTAAACCACTGCCTATGTGGGGTTAATACACTCAGCCAAGCTCTCCTAGGGAGTCCACATAAGGTATATCCTAGTCTAATGCCTTTGGGGCCAGGTATCATCATGTCCATTGGTTAGGTGGGTTGTAACCTGCGTATATAGGTTAGGAGAGACACCTTCAATGGCCCATGTATATGGATCATTGGGAGTGCACCATGTTTGGAACTTTTGGTGGGCATCAACTAATAATTTTATTATATAGGATCAGAGAATGTCACAATTTTTTAATGTTAGATTTCATAACATGGTAACTATTCACCATTTAAAAACTACTATTCTATATTTGTTGTCCAATTTATATTACCTTGGCCTTTTGATCTCCTACGCATCTTCTTCTACCTCATGAAAACCCTACCTTGCTTTTAATGTCTTCTCCCTTAAGTTATGCTGAAGCTATTGTCTCCATCCCAAATAACCCATGGCCCAGCTCATGTTGAAAATTTGACAAACAAGAACTATAATAATTCTCTAATGCATATGAATGAAATATAAATTATTTAATCCATAAGCTTCATGAGGAAGCGTGAATCAATCCAAATTAAAAGATAAAATATATTTCAGATTTATTGTTCACAATCCAAAGGAAGACCCAATACTTATAGTTTATTTATATTAATGTTTTATAATTAAATATATCCATATATTATTTTTATATTTGATATACATATATATATTTCCAAATCTCAAGCCATGACTTTCAACATTAAATATTATATAATATAAGTAAATTAAAATAAAATCTTGATTCTTATATTATTTTATGTATATGAAAAATAGTGAGGTTGAAGTTATATATATATCTATATTATTTACATTCATATTATATATTGTCTAGAAAAATCATGTTTTGATCGATGGATATAATAAAGAGAGGGAAAGATAAAGTCACTTATGGGGAGGAAGAAGAAAATCTAGGCAAGGGAGATTATTTTAGTACAAATATTTATTCAATAATTTTATGATTTTATACAATGGTATTTTATTTTAAAAAATTATATCTCCCATGAATAATTTGAAAACCCATCTATGATAACAATATTATGATTTGTTATTGTTTAATTCTAAAACTATTGTTAAATACGTGAATTTTATTTCAACTTTTTTCTAATGAATATATTGAAAATTTATCATTTTATGTAAAAGATAGTCAAAAATATAAATTAAAACTATAATTTTATGTGTAATATTTCTTTATATGCCCATGAATATCATTCCTGATATTAGATATGACTATCATCTATGATAATTATTTATAATTCAATGTTTTTATAAGAATTGATTTTAATTTTAATGTTTTTATATTTATGAAAATTAATGTCAATAATTAATGGTTTTCTCCTAACTTCATTCCATAAAATAACATTCTTTGATGATTTGAAATTATAAAATTATTTTATTCTACGAAAATAATTTATTCAATATTTTGAAAGGTTTTTGGGTTATGAATGAGAGTGTAATAACCATAAAAAAATTCAAAAATTTGAAACATGAGAATCAAATGATATGATAAGGTATAAAGAGTAATCCCATGACCTCAAGGGGATAAAATCCTACAAGTGACACTGTTAGTGGGAACATGATTTTCATAGGATCTTCCAAGTATCAATTTACACTATAAAAGAAATATTTATTTCAAATTATTTTTAAGGAGAAATACCAAATATTTTTTAAAATAAATTTTTTAATGGATTTAAAAATTGTAATTATTTTTAAAACCTTTTAAAATAATTTTATATATATAATAAATATTGTTGAAATTTTATTTAAATAATAAATTATAAAAATACTATTTATTTGATTTAAAACCCCATACTTGTAAACTTTTAGCTCACCCAAAACTTAAAATAATGTCCACATGTGGAGTAGATGTTATAAAAGTTAATTTTCATATATAGAAGTAGCGTTCATGTAGAAAATTTGTCAATTGTGTAAATTTATATAGAAATATAATAAATTTTATGTTTTTTTAATTTTACAAAACCCATAGAAAAATGGTCTTGAAATGTATAAAGTTATTTGTATTTATTTAGTTTCCTTTGAAAAAAACACACAACATTTTTTCGAATGAATCGGGAAATGTAGGTTTGAGACATTAGAGATGGTATCAGAGAAATGGTCAATAAAACAATAGAGATTAGGTGTAGTCAATTTAAGATAAATATACATGTGATAATATTTTGGGAGTTCTATGTAATAGATGTACAACCAATCCAGTTATTCCAAATTCTGAAGATGAAAAATCATAATTTTCATAGTTACAATAAATGAATTTCAAGGGAAAAATTTATTTATTAGGGTAGAATATAAATTACTATTGTTTAAGAATATTATTAATTCCTTATAAATATATTGTTTTATAATTTAAAAAAACTAAAAATGATTTAAAATATTGTTTTGGGTAATTAATGTATTTTATAAAAAATATATAAATTTTTATCATAAGAAATTGAGATCATAAAATATTTTTTATTAAAGAAATAATATCTTATTTTCTCAAATCAAAATATATTCTTTAATAAAATGTATTATGTTAATCTAAAATAGTATTGTACTGCAAATTTGCATTATTTTATTACAATTATTTTCATGAAGAACTGTTTTTTTATAAAATCGATGTACACATATTTTTAAATGTTTATAAAAGACCCTTTAATTTAAAATTTACAATTCATAATGGATATTTATATATTTAAAATTTATAGGTTTTGAATGTATTATAATATTATTACCCTCAAAATACTGATTTTCAATTTAAAATGTTTATTAGATTTAATTAGTTGTAATATTATTACTCTAGTATAAATTGTTAATAAAATAAATTCTATGTTGAAAATGTTTTTGAATAATTTAAAAAAATTCAATTATTATAAGATTTAGTGAATTAATAATTATATATTGAAATTTTCATAGAAATAATTTTTCATAAGAAATAATAATTTTTATAAAACAAAAACTAAGGTTTATGTTAATGGTTTAATTTGTATAATCAAAGTGATATGATTATAATTATTGGAAGTGAAAGAAAAAAAGGTAAAAAAACCTTATATTTGAGAAATTTTTGTAATTTTTTTAATAAATATTTTTACCCAATATAAGGAATCCAAGTGTATAGTCAATCACTATGTAGGTGGGACCAGTACACTCATCCAAGACCTAGGATGGAGTCCAAATGATTCATATCATGGGCTAAAACCCATGAGAATGTGTATCGACATGTGCAAAGGTTAGGTTTTCTGCATCTAGCATGTAGAGTTTAGGAGAGACACCTGAATGGGCCCCTATATAAGGCCTGTTATAAGAAAACCCCATTAGATACTTCTAGCAAGCTGTAGATACCATTAAGATTATATGGGATCAAAGTAAAACACATGTTTTTGATGTGAGATTTCTTAACTCTTTTACTATTAACAATTTAAAAATATTACTTAGATCATAGCCTTTTGAACGAAATTTCTTCATCCTTTTGATATCCTATGTGTTTTCATTTACCTCACGAATCCCCACCCTCACTATTCATGGCTTCTACCACATATTCACGTAAAGACACTATCTCCATCCCTGACAACCCATAACCTAGATGATGTGGAAAATTTGGAAAACTGGAATCATTTTAATTTTCAAATTGATATAAATTAATTATAAATTATTTAAACCAAAGCATCACGAGAAGGCTTGAATCAATCCAAATAAAAAAAATATAAATATATATTTTTGATTCAGTCATAAAAAACTAATTGAAGTCCCTAGACTTCTATTTTTTGTATTAATTTATTAAAATAAAATATATTTATATGTTATTTTCATATTCAGTATATATATATATATAATCAAATCTCAAGAAACCATTTTCAAATTTAAATATTATTTAAAATAAAATTATTTAAATTAATATAAATTATACTTTTATCAAATATATTTGGTAAATAGTGAGGTTGAGTTAACATATATAGATGTTTCTTTCATGTTATTTACTATATATAAAAAAACCTAGTTCGGATCAAGGGAATGAATAGGGAGAGAGAGAGAGATAAATTCACTAATAGGGATAAAGAATAAAACCCCGTATGAGAGTTAATTTTTTTAGAAATATTCACCCAATAAATTTATGATTTTATGTAAAGGGTTTCTATTCCCAAATGGTATTTCTTACATGCATAATTTTAAAACACATCTATGACAAAAATATTCATATTTTTATTGTTTCTTTTTATAACTCTGGTTAAATATGGGAATTTGATATCATCTTTATGATAATAACTATAAAGAAAATATATCATTTTAGTTACATGATAATCTTAAATATAAAAAAACCAATCATTTTATCTATAATATTTAATTATATACCCATTAATGTCCTTCATGATATTAAATATAGCTATTATCTATTATAATCGATTAAATTTCATTAATTTTATAAGAATTTTTTTTAATTTTATTGTATTTATACTTATGAAAATTAAATATAAGTAGTTAATGGTTTTCATATACATTATTTATGAAAAATGAGATTCTTATGGGACTAGAAATTATAAAAATATTTTCTTCTATGAAAATGATTAATATATGATTTTGAAGGGTTTTTGGGATTTTTATTAGAAAAGAAGAACCTCTAAAAAGGTTTTCTTAAAATATGGAACATGAGTATCGAATGATTTGATAAGGAATGATGAGTAAAACCATGTCCTCAAGGGGACACTGTTCTACATGTGATACCGCTAGTGGATACAAGTTTGTAAGAAGATCTTCCAAGTATCATTTTAATCCTTAAAATAAATATTATTTACAAAATTATATTAAAGAGAAATACAAAATATTTTTCATATGATAATTTTTGAATGGATTCTAAAATAATTAGTATTTTTAAAAATTTATGAATTCTATTTTTAAAAGAAAATATATATTTTTGACAAAAATTTCTAAATGATATTATGAATAATTACTTATAAAAATATTTTTCGATGGATTTGAAACGCCTTATCAAAAAACATAATTCTCACCCCCATGTTTAAAATACTTTTCATTGGCTAAGTATAAATCTCAAAGGATCTTGTTTCATATATTAAGATAGCACATGTTATTACAATTAGTAAATTTTATAATTTTTTGTAAAACTCTGAAAAATTGTATGGTTTCTGACATGTTTTTCAATAAGTATGCCAGAAATGGTATTACAATGTATAATGTACGGTGTGTTTTTTCCAAAATCCTTTAAGAAAAAATGAACATAATTTTTAGTACCAAATCTAGATGTGTGGTTTTATAAATTAAATTTAAAATATTTAAAATGAAATTATACTTTCCTTAAATTATGTATTTCTTGAAAACACACTCTTTTCGATGTCTCAGTGGGTTTAGTATTAAATTAATTTATGATATTTATATGAGTTGAATTTAGAAAAATGAATTCAATATTTGAAACCATAATTATTTATATTATCTAATAATGTTAAATTATTTTTTTTCCAATAATAAACATTGAAAACTGAAAAAATTATTTACTTTGGTTAAGGTAAAAATGGGTTTATCGTGGGGTTATTCTCAAAGGATAAGGGCTAAAAATGATAAATAAAAATTTCTATATTATACTGTACGGTTTATATTTATACATTATCACTTATATGGTTTGAAAATGGACAATTTTGGATACTTATGGAAATATAAAAACAAGGAAGGAATTCATTCTTTTCAAAAAATTCCAAATGTGTCATTTTCCCCACTTATAAAAGGCCACCCATCTTCTATCCTTTATACACTCCCAAACCACACTGGTTTATCAAATACACACTAAAATAACTGAATCAATTCAATACCCTTATACTAGAATACTTATTTTTGGTTAGAGATACAACCAATGAAAACTTTTGATGAAAAAAAGAAGTTATCTGAAGAAGAGGTTGCGTCCTTAACTGATCATTTTATTTTATTTCTTCCTCCATATAATTCAAATATTATTAAACCAGGATAATATAATAAAATTACTATATTTCATATTCTGAGATGTTTTTATGTATATATCATGACTTAAAACCATATCATCCACCCCCAAATGTGAAACCAAACCGTTAATCGCATGTACAATAAACAACCATCTCGTGAACCATTGTAATTCATTTTCCATAAATTATTCCTAGGGATATATATAAAAATGTATGTAATATATATATATATATATATATATATATATTATTCATTATGTAATTATTCTTATATAATTATAATATAACACACAATATATTACTTTTTATTCCATATTGAATATGAGAACATTGATCGTATATACGGAGGACTACCGCCTCACGAAGAATGAGATTAATTTTTCACATAAAACTTAAATGGAATGTAATAGGGATTAATTTTATGTTAATATTTTTAATTAAATAATATTAATAATTAAGGCGAAAAGTATATCAGGTAATTTCTTACCTTACCATCCATAGAATAATTGATAACATCATTCATGTATACGACTAACTAACCCCTTGTGAAGCAGTTAAATTCATCTTCACTAATGATTTACATGGAAATTAATTTCGGATAAATTTAATGAATATATTTTATATTTAAGACATTATATTTATTATGTAAAATTAATATACAATCCTATTCCGTACCCTCTCAACTGTTAAAGGAAATGATATTGTCTCTTGTTAGTACATACGATCTACTATCTCCACGAAGCGGTACGATTGATTCTCCCTATTCTATATTCATTAATGATTATAAATATGTATCTAATTAAATAAACATGTTTATAATATCAATATTATTATAGAGATTATGGAACAATATTCTATGTTTGAGATCTAGATATTTCATAATAAAACATGTATGATAAAAATGCAAATTAACACCAGAAACAACAGTGATAATGAAAGGTTGTTAATGAATGGATAATAAAATGTTATAAAAGGGGTAATATATCATGTTATAAATATTAATATTATTTTATTAAAATTTAGTAAATTTTTTAAAACAACTTATCTTGAGGTTAATCCATTCTCACTTAAAGGGGACTGCGAGGTAAGGGGTTTCTTTACTCAAATTTCATTAATTAGGTTACATGTATACTATGTTGATTATATATTTCCAAGATTATGTGTGAAAATATATTTTATTGATTTATGATTTTATTTAAACTTATTTGTATGGATTTACATTTTTTACACTTAACTACTTTTTATTAACTCTCACTTTAATGACATGCACTTTGTAACAAGTTTGTATAAGAAGTTCCTAATTTGATAAACATGTTCTTTTACATACATAATATATTTTAATTTTTTAAGAGACTGAACCTTTAGAAAATATGTTATTACTCCATCAAACTTTCTAATGTAATAATTTACAATTAATCTACTTCTTCATGAGAATTTATGACCCAAAATATTCTAAACCAGTCAGGTTTTACGTTTAAAGATTATTTTTATAGGAATTTTGTATTATTGAATTTACCTTGATGGAAATCATTTGATTATTTACTAGTAAAACCCTTAATGTTTTTCTCTTATGGTTATTCTTTAAATTTCCATGTATTATTACCATTTCCCTCTCACTATTACATAAAGCTATTTAGAAAATTATTTAATAAAATTAATTTCATTTCCATATTTGGTTGAAAAACCATTTTTCCATATCCATGTTCCCTAAAAAGGTTTTAAAAATTGTTTTTAATTTTTTTTATGATATTAAATATTCAATTTAATCCATGTTTCACTTTTAAAATAGTTATGAAAATGAATTATACCTTTTTATTAAAAAATGTAGTTTCTTACATTCACCAAAAATTAGAAAGGGATATTTGTTTTAATTAGTATGTTATGATAAATAAGTACATGAAGCTATCTATTTTTCTAGATATAACTAGTGCACTAGGCCCAGATGTCTTCCCTAGTCATTTCTATATGGAATCCTGGGATTTCATTAATTTGTTTTTATGGAAGCGATCAAAGATGTATTTTGTGGTGGCTGTATTCTATGTGTGGAAAGTGATACCTCGATTATTCTCAATCAAAAGTTCAATGATCCTACCAATCTAAATAATTTCATACCCATCATAATTTGGATTTTTCTATACAAGGTTATTTCTATCTTAGTCAATAGGAATTTATTTCCACATCTTCACAAATTGATCGTAGAGGAAGAACGTGGTTTTATTCATGGAAGATCTATTCATGGGGAAATAGGCGTCTGTTAGAAATTAATCAGTGATCTTAACCAAAAGGTTTCTGGATATAACACTACTATAACTCTCGACATGGATAAATCCTATGGTCACCTTGAATGGTCTTTCATCATTAAATCTGTATCTTGCATGGGTTTTTTTCAGTGGGGTGATTGATATCCATTTTAGGTGGTTTAGCTCCCCATGGATGTTCATTTCATTAATTAGTATGAATTAGCATTTTTGTAAGTCCATCTAAGTATTGAGTTAATGAGATAACTTATATCCCAACCTTTTTATTCAGATACAAAATACTCTAATAAATCATATTTTGAAGAGTATAAGTCATGGTAGTGTTTCCCCCTTTTGGTTCATCTGGACTTGTTTCAATTCCTCCCACCTCATATTCAAGGATGAGATCACTATTTTAATTTATATAGGCAAAACTCAATATATGTCATTAATAAAATCATCAAAAAGTATTGAAAGTGGGGTGGTTATCTTATAAATCTGGAAAAGAGCCGCCTTTTCATTTCCACCCGGTGTCCAAAAAGAAGGGTCGAATTAATTGAATTTCTCTTCGGAATACAAAAAATGGATTTCTTATGTAGAATTTGGTGTTTTTATCTCTACCTCTAGGATTTGGATCCATCTCATTGACATGGTTTTTTCAAAGTCCACTAGTTGTATCTCCAACTGGAAGAACCATTATCTTTCTTTCTAAGGGAGAATTACGCTAGTTAATAATATTATTTCTTCTATTCCCATGAATGATATTTATGCACTCAGGGTTCAAAATTATGTCATTATAAGATTTGAAAAAATCATGGATGATTTATCTGGGATGCTCATGTAGAGGGGAAACATCACTCGGCTTATTGGTCTAGAATGTCCAAGAATTCTTGGGAGGGGGAATCAACATCAAAAGTCTTGAAGGTACTATCCTTGATTTCTATGAAATATTTCATGGAAATTTCTTGAAGGTAGAAGGTTGTGGGGTATGTTTACACCATAAAAATATGGAACGAATCCAAGAGATATCTATAATGACCCATTCGTTCTCATTAACTTGAGAGTACAATGAGTCATTAGTAGGACATAAGTGATATCCCCAAGGTGGAAAAAGCTTTAAATAAATGGAAATTGATTTCAATGTAAGTGGGGAATGATTTACCCTTTAATTAATAAAACCAAAAACAAGGAAAACCCATCATAAATAGCTCACTATAAGATGAGTGAAAAAATAATACATTTGAAATCATTCTATTTAAAACAACCAACCAATGTATGATACAATGGAAGAAAACCTAATATCAAAGTGATAGTGTAAAGAAATTGAATAAACTCCAAGATAAATACAAGTCACCATGCTCCAACATCACCAAGTAGTCCAAATAATCATGACATGGTGCTACAGAAGTTTTATATTTTACCATTTCCCATGACCCATAATTTAGCTTCTGTAAAATCACCAATGTGAAAAAATAGGGGTGAGTATATAACTCAGTAGGTTTACCCAAATTAATTTCCTACTCAATTGACTAGGATATAATTGTTAGAAACATTAATATGAAACCATTTATATAAATTAATTCTGCAAAATAGTTTATAACGGAATCTAAAAAATTTCCAATAATTATTTACAACCATGTGAAAACAAATCTAAATGAATACAATTTCCCTCAAGATAGTTTTCTAGAAAATAACTAATCACATATTAAAATACAATTCTTATTGTCACTTTGGCATACCCATTCCCTAGTTCACAACACACCCACACATGCATGCTTTGTTTGATAGTTCCGTACACATGAGAGGTCTCTTGTCCAATTACCTAATGACCCAATGACACATGACCTCGATCCAGGGTCACACGACTTATACCTCAATGGTACACATACCTTATTCAGGGGTATGTAAATAATGAATTCCCACCACACATATATTCCAAAACCATTCCAATAGACCACTTAAAACCTTTCCAATAAAACCATAATTTCATTGAAATCCAAAGAGCAAACCAATTTCAACAACCATTTAATTTCGGTAAAAATCCATTTTTGTTGAAAAAATAAAATCAAATCAATTTTCCACTATTCTAGATAATCCTCATTTTAAAATCCATCTTTTAAAACCCAGAACCAATGCACATTACTCAAAACACCGATTTTTTCAGATTTCATAAACCGTCACTCAAGAAGGCTTCCAACATGTGTCAAATCAACCAAGTCACAATACATTCAACACAATACATTCAATTTTAAATCATTCTAGTCAATTATATTAATATGTGTCAAGAGTGAAGCCACTTACAATAATGGTTTAGAGAAAACTAGACATGGATGAAGAACACTTAAGAAAACAAGGTCTATTCTTAATAGAACATCCTCAGATCTCTTATCTTAGTAAGATAAAGATCAAATCTCAACATATTGGGAATCCACACTCATAGATCTACCAATAAAGGGTATAGATCTATGAAACCAATAAATGAAGAGAAACAGATCTACGTAGATCACATAACTCAAGAATGTATGTTCAAAATGCCAAAGAAAGCTTTCAAATTGATGCTAAAACACTTGGGAGAGGTTATTCTACCTTAAAGAAATAAAAATCCTATTTTATGTCCTCTTAGGAGCAAAAAAGAGCGATGTAGAGGAAAAAACCTATGTGATCTACTTTTTTAGGATCTCACTTAACCCATCCGCCTAGTCAGTTCATAAGGTTTGAAAATCCATGTCCTAACCATGCGTTAGCAACTGCCTAGGAAGACCATCACAAGGTCTCCCCACACGTTCTCCATAACCATGAACACATAGTACCGAATCACTCTACCTCAAACCTATAAATTCGCATGGTTTCTACTATGATGGCCACATGGTTTGGATAAACTGTGCACAGCCCGTGTGCCTCTCCTTTAGCCCCCAAAACAACTGGAAAGTTCACCAAACTCCCCCAAAATTGCCTCTTATATGTTATATCCATAAAAATTAGCAAATAAGGATTATATAATAGAAATTGGGGGTACTAAATTCTCCCCACAATCTATCTATATATCCTCATAAAGTAGAAAACCATTGCTACTTTGAAAGAGTTCTGGCCATTTTCTTTCATTTCTTTCTCAAGTTCCCAAGTCTCTTCCTGAATCTGACCATGCTGCCATACCACCCTCACCATACCGATGATTTTTTAATGTAAGAATTTATCATGCCGATCAACAATCCATAACGGGATATGTATCAATGATGCATACCACTATAGGTCAACGTGATCTAATATGATCACACTATCAGGATCTGGCTAATACTTTTTCAACTGAGATATGTGGAAAACATTATACACTGATCGGAATTGTGGAGGTAATTCAAATTTATATGCCACCTCTCTGACCCATTCCAGAATCATAAAAGGTACAATGTGTCTAGGAGATCACTTTTCATGCATCCCAAAATAATGATGTCCATGTCTTATTGATATAGTCAAGAAGACAAGATCACACACAGTGAACAACAATGGTCTTCGACAGTGATCTTTATATGATTTATGATGATTCCAAGCCATCTCCATTATCTTTATAATCAACTGGAACTTCTCTATTGTTTATTGGAAAAGGCTCAGACCAACTAGTGACGTTTCACCAGTTTCCACCCAATATAGTAGAGAATGATATGGATGCCCATAAAATGATTCAAACAGAGCCACTTTTATCGAGGCCTGATAGTTGATATTATATGAGAACTTCACTAAGGGTATGTGATCCTAACAAGAACCAAAAAAATCCATTCCACATGCTTGAAACATATATTTCAATGTCTTTATCATACATTTGGATTACCCATCTGTATGTGGATGATACACTGTGCTCATATTCAACTAACTTCCAAGGTATTTCTATAAGTATTTCTAGAAATGAGATGTAAACATCATATCTCTATATGATATGATGGACACTGGTACTCCATGCCTCTTTTAGACTAATTGGGTATAAATTTTGGATAGATTTTCCACTGTATGATATTCACAAATTGGAATGAAATGGGATGACTTGGTAAGTTGATCCACTATCACCCAAATGATATAATGTTTCCAAAACCATTATTGGAAGACTTGTAAAAAAATCCATCACTGTCTACTCCCATTTACACACTAGAATTGGTAAGTACTGCAACATACCTATAGGTCCTTAATGATCGGCTTTAATCTTATGATAAGTTAAGCATCATGAGATGAACTTGGCCACCATTTGATTCATGCTGGTCCACCAAAAATATGCCTTTAACACATTATTAATCTTCTATGTACCTAGATGTACAACCCATTTCCAATAGTGTTAGGCGTGAAGGAGTTGTTCTAGATGAGGACTAGGTACAACCATCCGATCTCTAAAACAAAAAACTGAACTCCACTATAGTTATCATCCATTAGTGGTCTTTCCACCATTGAGTTTAGAACACATAAGAAGAAATTATGACTTAGATGTTTGTGTCTCTTTTAATATATTTACCAAATATATAACAAGCATAGCTGAAAAAGAAAACCGCAACATCACCTCAGTCTTCACATTCCTCATGCATGTCTTCTAGAACTGACATCAACTACCATTCATCTTAATCTTGTTACACCAACTGAGCATATAACTTTATTGTCAATTAATTTTCCACCAAACTCCATTTTCATGGTGTATTCATCACGTCAAATTCATACATCTGGAGATAACCCATGAATCTCTTTTGCCTCACATTCACATATCACTGTGAGAAAATGTGTTTAAAAACTTTTTTGGTTTGTGAACACAGTAAATTTCTAATCAAAGAAATAATGTATCCAGGATTTCAAATCATGGATGACTAAAGCTAAGTCCAAATAATGCATTGGGCAATTCTTATCATGCACCCTCAACTACCTTGAACCATAACTAACCACATGGTCTTCATGCATGAGAACACATCCCAACCATTATCCTGAAGCAACACATTACATGAAATACCCCTGTCATCATTCTAGAAAAATCATGATAGGTGTCGATTTAAGATGAACATTCTTTTCATGGAAATAATTTTTGCATTATTATGTCTATTATAATGTATTATTATTCTTTTTCATATCAATAATTGATGAATCTAGTCATGATAAATCATGAAAAAAGCATCAGTAGTAGCCAGATAATCCATGAAAACTTCATATCTCAAAGACACTCTTTAGTGGTTGCCACCAAATCACATCTCTTATCTTTTCATGGTCCACTGAAACAACTTTTCAGAAATGACATGTATAAGAAAACATACATCTCGTATCTAAAAATCAGACTTTGATAAAATTGTGTACAACAGATGATCTCTCAAGATTTGTAACACTATTCTTAGGTTTTTCTCATGGTCAAACCTTGTATTTGAATACACCAAGATGTCTTCTACAAACACCATAGAAAATTATACAGATATCCCTGAAATATATGATTTATCAAAGCCACGAATATCCATGGTGAATTTTTTAGACCGAAAGGCATGAAAAAATATTCTCAGTTTCCATATCTACTTCTAAAAGCTTTCTTTGGAATATCTTCATTCCTAACTCTCATTTGATGATATCCTTGTCGAAATTCAATCTTGAAGAACCACTAATCTCCCCTTAATGGATCGGTAAGACCATCAATGCATGGAGGTGGGTACCTATTCTTTATCATAACCTATTTCAACTTATGATAATGAACACACAACTTAGTATTTCCATTTTCATTATTCATGAATAAGACCCGTGATGACCACTGAGACATACTAGGTCGAATAAAACCCTTTCATTCCAGCACCTCTAAATACACTTTCAATTATCATATCTTTGTTGGTGCCATCCTATAAGATGGAAGAGAAATCTGAATGGTCTCCATATGGAGATCAATTGTAAACTCCACTTCCCATATATGTTGAAATACAGATAATTTCTCAGGAAATACATTTGGAAGTTGATCCAAAACTACTGGAAAAATGACATCTTCAATATCTTTCATCGATTCCAAAGACAATGCCTTCAACTGGTAAGAGATTCTTCCTAAAATTTACACCAAAACACTCTTTTAACCTATCTTTACCATCCTTTCTCCTCTGAAGTGATGCTCGATGCTGTCCTCATTCATGGAACTTACAGTTCTCCTATAATAGCCGATACAAGTGTTAAAAATTTTCAACCAATCCATACCCAAGATTATATCATAGACCTCCTTGTCCAAAACCGAAAAGTCCCATTTCCCCTTAACTCCACCAATAGTTACACCACATGTTCTACACACAAAGGCTTTACATTCTATTTCCCTGATAGGATTTTGTAGTTTTAAAACAAGAAGTCATCATTTTCGACAAAAAACATAGTAAATCAACAGAACGAGATGAAATGAAAAAAATGAAATGAAAAACTATCAAAGAAAACTTGCATAAGGTTATAAATCCAAAGATTGTACCTCTCATCGTCAATGGTCTAACATGATCATCAACAATCATCTGCTGAGATCCATGCAATTGTTTTGTTGTTGCAAAGTTGTCCTTGTGTCCTAGATGAGATTTCCATAGTTGAAATGTCATGTAATTTATAAAATCTCTACGGGTAGCCCAACTCTATTGATGAGACTAATTATTCTGTCCTCGCCCAGTCGAATCATATGATGCCCGCGATGACTGAGAATTGTCCTGGGCACCTAACCTTGGAGAATTTAGACAATAGCGCTGAAGATGCCAAATTTTATTGAAGTTATAGAAGGATCTAGGTTGTGTCGTATACTCTCACATTATGTGGTCAAATGAACCAAATTGAAAACAACCAGGTTTTCTCTTGTTTCGTGGGGGAAGGCTCACTGATCCAACCATTTATTCTGATTTTCAATTCCTATTTGGAAAAAGATGTCCCTTTCCCTCTTTCTCCTTGTGTTTGAGTTCTCACCATTTCTCGTAGATATAATCATACTTTATCCTCCCATAGCCATTGAGATATACCATTCATCCACAGTCTCTCTATTCACCATCTCTATATAATATGTAATATAGGGCACCAAAATCATTGATCAGATCTCCTGCCTTAGCCCCAATTTGAAGACGCGTTCCTTTAAAGAGGAACTTTCCGAAAATTCTATTGCGATGAACACTAAATTAATGAAATTAGCTTCATATTCAATGATAGATAGATTATATTGTTTTGGGTTGAATATATTTGTTTTCCATTGTATTTTTAATGTTTGAGGATATAATTGTTTGTTGAACAATTCGTCAAAATCCTCCCATTTAATGACTTCATCCAGTTTATCCAGCACTGCTAAATCCCACCACTATAATGCATGATCCTTAATAATATAGGTTGCCATCATGACATTGATATCTGATGGTGTGCTGATGAAATTGATGATACAATTCATCCTACTCAGCCACACCTCCGCCTTTTCGAGTTCTGTATCACCCCTGATGTTAGGTGGATTCTTCCTCATGAACTAGATGCTATGATCTATATTCCTTGTCTCAATCCTCCAATTTTCTATATCCAAAACTTGAAAATCATGGACAATACTCCGAACTAGATATTTTTTCACCCATGTATTAGGTGAAAACACATTCACCATTGATTCTTCAAATTGGTTTTGACAATGGATCTTGGGTTCTATTTTCTAAATGAGCAACAAACTACATCAATCTCAATCTCTAGCAACTGATGTCTGAGGATTTTAAATTCTATCACATCAACTATCACAGGGTTTTTTTATGAAAACATACTTTTTTCATGTGCACCCCTTTTTGAAAACCATCAACTTTATTTTTGAAAATAAAACTATTTTCAAAATACCTTGAGCATTTCCTTTTTCAATATCAGTCATTAAAAAAAATCACACTTTTTCAATAATCAACTATTTTTCACAAAACGAATCGTTACTCAAAATGATGTATGCACTCCTACTGGAATGTCATTCCTCTATAGTTCATGTCATTCTCATCTCATTGGCTAAACCCATGAAAATAAGATTTCCAAATCCTAGAATTATCTCCAATCACTAATGTAACCAACTACCTGGTAACTTGAAGTTCAACCTAAAAGGGCTAGCTACGTCCTTTTATGCAATACACTTCACGTTATGAAGATCCTTCTCATTTATAATATTCCATCCCAAAAATAGAAAATAAGTAATTTCAACTCCAAGTTCTAGAACACTCATGACTACTTGTTAAGTAAGGAACGAACAAGATGAAACCATTTGTATTGACTCGCTCGTTCTCATTGTCTTGAGAGTACGATAAATCATTACTTGGCCACAAGAAACTTCCCCAAGGTGCCAACGGATGGAAATAAATTCCTAATTGATTCAATGTCTATGGGGGATGATTTACCCATTAATCACTAAAACAACGACCCAACAAACCATCCACAAAAAACACAATATTTGATGCCTAAACAAACTAATACATTTCAAATCATTCACTTTAAAACAACCAACCAAAGTATGAAATAACAGAAGAAAACCCAATATCAATGTGTTAGTGGAAAGATGATGAATAAACTACATGGCGTAAATAAGACTCCATCCTATACAATATCTATGCTCCAACATCACTATATAGCCTATAATATCAAAACATTGTGCTTGATAAGGGTGATACAATACCTTTTCTCATGTCCTAGAAGGCAACATCTGTAAAAGAACTAATGGGCCAAAGCAAGGGTGAGTATATAACTCAGAAGGTTTTCCCCAATGACTTCCCTACTCTTGAAACTATGATACAAATGTTAACAATATTTTTATAAATCCATTTATATAAATGGATTCTAAAAAACATTTTATGAAAATATACAAACATCTTCCAAAAACCATTTAAAACCAAGTGAAAAAATGAAACCAATTTCCATTAAGTTATTTTTCTTGAAAAAAACTAGTCAATGTTTAAAACCAATTCTTATTATAAATTTGTCATACCCATTCAATGGTTCACAACACACCCTCTCATGAATGCTTCATTTGAGAGTTACATACTCATGAATAGTCTCTTGTCTAATAACCTTGTATCCCAATGACACATTCCATAAGTCTAGGGTCATGCAAATTGTACCCAAATGGTACATGTCCCTCATTTAGGGGATCATAAAACATGGACGCAAACCAAACATATATTCAAAAACCATTCCAATAAATAAACTTCAAACCATTACTATAAATCAGTACTTTTATTGAATTCCAAAGAGAAAAACAATTTGAAAAACCATTTCATTTCGACAAAACATCCCCATTTTATTGAAAACATGAAATCAGATCCATGTTCCACCATTCCATAAAATACAAATTTTAAAATCCATCTTTTAAAATGAAGAAAAAATGAACTTTACTCAAAACACCCAATTTTCCATATTTCACAAACCATCACTCCATAAGGTTTAAAAAAACTATTCAATAAACCAAGTCATAGTCAATTAAACATAATACATTCAATTTTAAATCATTTCAATAAATTATATTAAGAGGACTCGATAGTGAAGCCAGCTATATCAATTGTTTTGACGAAACTAGTCATAGATGAAGAACACTGATGAAAACAATGTAGATTCATCATGGAACCTCCTTAGATCTATTATACTAGAAATATAAAGAACACATATCAACATATTTAGTATAAAAACTCACATATCTACCCATAATGAGAGTCTATCTAATAAATCAAGACAAAGGGAGATGTATATCTATGTATATCTAATAGACATATCAAGAATGATGATAAACGATCACATACCTCAAGAATTTGGGTTTGAAAATCCATGTGAAGCCTTCATATTAATTCAAAATCACTTGGGAGAGGTTATTATACCTTCAAGGTAGAGATATCCATAGAATGTCCACTTAGGAGAAAAACAGAGCCACATAGATGAAAAACATTTGAGATCAATTTTTTTAGGATCTCACTTAAACCATTCGAACAGTTAGTTCACACTTTTAAACAAACCGTGCAGTAATCGAAAATTAGCAAAAGCCATGGAAGACCCTATCATGACCTCCTCGCATGGTCTCCTTAACTATGAAAACCCTGTGCTAAAGCTCTCTACCTAAATCCTTCCATTTCACACAGCTTCTACTAGGATGGATGCACAGTTGGAATAAACCGTGTGCAGCCCGTGCGCCTTTCCATTAGCCCCCAAATATTACAAGAGGTTCACCAAAATATCCCAACATTACCACTTATACATTATATCCATAAAAATGACCAATTAAGACTTACATACAGGAAACTATGGGTAATATAATATAAAAGTTATTCCTTTCGCAATTTGGCATGAGCTCCAACAGATTATTATTTCTCTTGAGTTGTAGGTGAAACGAATTATCAATCGGGGATACGTCTCATTCTATTTACAAAATTTTTATGGTTGCAAGAATGATTTTACTTAATGCCTAATACCAGACATATCCTTAATGTAATGATGAAAATATATGGAATTTATCCAAGATGTCTTTTGACAAGAATCACTATGATGCCTTCATACTTATTGAGTTGTCTGAGGAGTATGATAGATGCATTTTCACTGATTCATCATTTTTCACCTTCTCTGCTAAAGATTGTTATTGGAATATCCATTATTTAGGCATGTTGGATAATTGGGGTGATATAATATGGAGAAAAGGCATTCCCTCTAAGTAGTACTTTCCTATTTTGAGGGTGAGGAATCCTGAAGTTCCAACTGTTGATAATATTCATTGCATGGGTATTACTCTCACCTCAAGGTGTTCTTGTTATATCGTGCCTCATGTTGAGACCTATCCTCGCTGATTTTTTAAGAGTCATTGGGATACTATTTTGTGGAAATCCCTTGGAAGTTCCACTATCGTACTCTCCCATGAGCTTCCATGTGCTTCATGTTTGGATCGTTGGTGTCTTGGTTCTGGGAAAAATGTCCATGAAAATAAAGTGAGGGATCTCATTCTTATTATGGGTTTATATTGAATTCGGAATTTGAGGAATTAGTCCTGGTTCTAGGGGATTAACACCTCCACATTAACCATTATTTCCAGAACTAAAATCCTTTTACTCGAACTGGTTCATAAATTTTAGGATTGTGAGTTAGCTCCCTCCCTCAGTGTCCTAAGGGCAGCTGGAAGGACCCTATTAAGAACCCAAATACCTTCCTAAGGATGTTAGATTCTATGGCTTCCCCCTCTTGTAGGATTAAAAATCAATACCGAAAGATCATGTGATATACACAGAATAGATGGTGCGGGTGTTTTTCATGACTTTATGGGATCTTTTATCATTGATTTTTCATCCCCTTTTGGGGCAGGAGACTCTTATATAGAATAATATAACACTATGCTCATAGGTTTAGAAAAGTTTCACTCCCAAACCATCATACATTCCATTTTTCAATCTCTCTCCAAAGTTCATTAAAATTATATTCATGGATGTGAATCTTACCCATAGAAAATTTATTATCATATTCACAAGTGTACGATTATTCTTTATAATAACATTGAAATTTCTCACACACAGCAGGAGGGAAACATGGTGGAAGACTTTTTTTCTTAAAGAAATCCCAGTGAAATTTTATCATTTTTTCTGGCATAATTTTCATCCCTAAAGAATGTGTTTAAATTATTAAAGGAGAAACTCTGAGTCTCCACTATTTTATACCCCATTAGTCTCCATATCTTTTTCTCATTTTGTTTAACGATTTTTTTTCTTGTTCCTTCCATTGATTAATAAAAAATCACTATATCTAGTTGAGGTCATTTTCAAAGTTGAATTTTTTTTAGGAATAATGTATTCAATATTTTTATTGAATTTATATCCTTTATCGACAAAAACCATTGATATATTGTATTTAATTTTTTTTTCTATCAAATATGTAACAAGATTATTATCTCTTCCATAATTGGGGGCAATACATGCCTTGTGTTTATCTCTCAATTTCAAACATTATGAAAATGTCATATGATCATGTTATGATACAATATTATGTTACCCATTTATTTTTATGGGGAATTATTATTCTTAGGATTTATAATTTTTATAATTATATGTCACACAGATGTATGTATATGAAATTAATGTGATGAATAGGATAATAATTATATATCCCTTGTATTAATATGGAATTTTTTAGTGTAATGATTTTTCTAATATGGGATTTAGGATTGACCCTAATCCACTATGGGACTCTGTCCACCATGATATGTTGTAAGAGAAGATATCCATGAATTATTCTTATGTCGTGTTTTATATTGCTTCTAATGTTTCTATGATTTCTAAATATTTTGAATCCATGTTATTTACATTATGATTACAGGTGATTAGTCACATGTCATAACATTTTTGGTATCATGTAATACATTTGATCCACATGTTATGTTTCCTTATCATGTTAATTCCGTTACAGGGTTTTTAACTACCCCTTTTATTATGTATTACCAAGGTTATACAATATAGATTTAGGAGTTCACTATAGAGAATTAAATAAGGATTTCATTTTTTTAATTCTATTTATATATTAAGAACCTATTCATCTAAAGAAAATTTCCCATTATGATCAGTGTGTTGTATTAATGGATGTTTATGTTAAAAATAATGCAATAATATTTCAAAAAATTTATGGGTTTCTATATATTTCATTTCATAAATAAAATTAAATCTTAGGAAATAGATTTGGGTTGAGTACCTTGGGGTTTGCATCTTGGAGATGAAATATACCCCTTTTAAGGGGAATTTTGTTCCTTATGTACAAAGTAGGAAGTCTCAGGTGTAGGTACTACTGAAGGCCAATAAAGAGTGGAAGTTACTAAGAATTATCTCTATGATTGTCTATTATGTTAAGGAGAATTTGGGAAAAGCAACCATAAAGTCTCCATGTATCACATCCTCATTCGTTCAGTGGGTAGGGAGAGTTAGTTATCATAATCATATTTCATGAAGAAGAGTTATAGTATATATAGTGGGTATTTACAAAAATATTGGTCCATATATTATAATGAGATTCTATACATCCGATTTCGAGTTATGGTCTCTTTGAGCATGTACAAGATATAATAAACTATCATCATGTCTCGATATGGGATATTAACCCATGGATTATGAAGGCATACCATGATATTTAGAGATAGCACCAGTGTCATGGTTTGAATAATGTCATAGTTAGTTACATTTTATGATTATCACATTTCCGTGGGTAAAGGGTTAAGCATCAATGACCCATATTCATTCTTTAGTAACATCAAATTACCAAGTGGAAGTGGAATCATGTGACCATGGTTTTTGGTATAGGGTTTACTGTGGATTCCTCAAGGTAATGATATAGTGTAGGTCATTATGGAATTTTTAACAATGTATGTACATTTTCTACCATTTTTGTAGACCAAATTTATTGATGATCTGGTTTGCTTATATATCTGTATGATAGTATGTCTTCATGGTTGGTCGATGGGTATTTTTTCTAACTAAGATGATAAATTTAATCCTTTATTTTGGTAGGTTCTATATTAAAATATTTATATATAGATGATTCTTAACATGAAATCCATTATCCGTCCAATGGGATATCTAAGTGTACTTTCAGGATACTAGAGTACTTGCTATGATTGTATATATTGGATTTTATCATTTTATGGGAGATTTATCTTTCCTTAGAGTATTTTCATAAAACATAATTTTCTAATAATATATTTGTAATAAATAATTTATTAATCTCACATTGTGTTTTATGGGATGATTTAGTAGGAATTTTTAATTAGTGTGTGAATTTGAAAATTGCACTAAATTTTCAATTTTTCATATAATTAAATATTGGAATAGATTTAGTAATATAGATATCACTTCAATGTTTAGACCGTAATGTTTTTATCCATAATCTAATTGGAATGATATTTTTACAGAGTTTGTAGGCCACAATGATGAAAATTTCATTCAACTAGAGCAACCCCAGGGTCAATGATAAAAAAAATAATTATCCATTTTGACCATATTTTTAGTTTTCAATTTTATGACATTTGTATCCCCAGATTTTCCTCTTCTTTATAAATATCTATTTTCCATCTTTGAAGGAGATGGTTAATAGATTATAGGATTGTGACCATAGTATTGTTGGTGAAATTATAATTCTATATCCATTCAAGGAAGGAACATAGAATTATAAGTTCTCTACATAGTGAGCTCCCCCTCCTCTTCTACACTGAAATGTTTTTTTACAAAAAAAGTACCTTTATCACTTTTTATTATTTTTTTATTACATTTTATTTCTTTTAAATTCACTAATAATTGGATAGAAAATAAGAGTAGAAGTATAATTTGGTAATCCATTTTTAATCCTTTATAAATAAATTCTAGCTAACGCATCCACCCATGGAAGCACCATTCCTTAGTAATCAATCTCACTTCCACCTTAGTCAATTAATATTTTTTGAAATTATGGATCATAAATATATTTTTTAATATATATATTTTTTTAAATTATTTGTGTCTATAAAATATTATTCATATAGTAACCCAGCCTTTTCATACAAGTATATTATATATTTTTAGATGAATATTTATTACATTACAAAAATACATTCCTATGGACCATAATAGTTTATTGCCTTTGGATTTGTGGAACACAATATTATAATATGATGAAATAAAATCAACATATCCCAGTATGATCTTCCCCTTTATTAATCCTACTTAAAACCTTTATTTACAACCTTAGAAAATTAAACATAAGAAATAAAGAGTTCAAATGCTTAGTAATGGTAAAAAAGGAACATACATAATAATAGCAAGATAATAAGGGTCTAATAACATGATCCTAACATTTGAATAGTATAACCTTCATATAAATGGTCATAGACATAAATCATAGTATAAATATTTTTTTTATATGACATGAATCACATGGAAATCAAAGAACATAAGTCATGTGAGTATAAAATTGTCCTAAGACATAGATTTGTGGATTACACATAAGTATATAAAGAATTGTGTCAATGATATAAACCAAGAAATTCCTAACATGTTAGGCTTGGGATAACCACCCTTGTTCCCATTTTGGGATTAATATGAACACCCATGTACGCTTCTTTTTAGGATTGGGCTGACCACCAGGGTACCCTCTGAGTTTATATAGAATTTATCATCCTATAACATGATAGAGGGAGATATTAAAAAAATTATTTATGTCACAAATATTTAATCAAATCATTAATTGCATATAATACATGGGTTTCATAATAAATTAATTAAATCATAACATATGAAAATAAGTAGGATTCATAAAAATTGTTTCACGGTATAACCTGTGGAAGAGGAACATGATTCAAAAAAAATTTCATCATAAACATAAACAATGTAGATGAAGAAAATAATGGTATCCACCGATCATATATATAGTAACACATTAGTCACCTCAAATAATTTCATCATAGATAGAAAATAATTTTGAATGATTACTGGGGACATTTCTCGAGGAAAATATATTCTCTTTGAAAATAACTTTTTAAGCAATAAAACAATATGAAATCCTTTTAATTTGAAAATAAATATGAAAATTTATAATGTAATATTTGATGAAATGATTTGACATGATGTTGGAATGTTACATTTAGACTGTACATGTTAAAATGAATATTCATTTGATATTTTTAGTAAAAGACTAATTGGATTTTTTTTGTAAAAATAAATGAAGTTTATCCCAAAAAAAATATTTTAAAATAAAAAAGGGAAAAATTCTTATAAAAACAATAATAGAGTAATTAAAGAAATTCTAAAACATTTTTTTAGAAAAAATGATTTTGAATGAAAATAGATTTCCAACTAAAGAGATAAAAGTGTCATATTTTATTAAATTATTTTTCCTAAATATATTAACTAAAAAATAACAGAATATGTAACCAATACATGAATATATCCTAGAAAATTAGAGTATAATAAAATTCATGACCATTATTGAGGTATATATCATGAAATTTCAACATTTAATGCTAAATCAAACACAATATAGAGAGAATAATAGAATGTAACATAATATATTTACCACTTTTATAACATTGAATCATTGGACCCATGAATTCATAACATAAAATTAAAATGAAAATATTATTATTATGAATAAATTCATGATATAACGTGTAAAATAGGCTATATATACATGTCATGAATGATTAAAGACTCTTAACATACCTTATGTATCAGAGTTGTCAAATTCAGTCAAAATTTACTTTCCAATTTGGCAACTTTTGAATCATAAGCATCATTTAATATAGATCATAAAATGGATATATAAATACTATATATTTAAATTATAATTATAGTCATCCAAATTAATTGGATTTATTTACACCACATAAAATAAATTGTTTGTGAACATGGAATGTGTCTCACTGAAGTAAAAAAGTGAGACAAAAATCTCTTACCTTATGACATGAATTGGGTTGTACACATTCAAACCTCATGTATATAAAATATAATTTTATTATACATATATAATAGATCAACATTCATATATATAATACCATATATGATATTATTATGGATTTTTATTACCCATTTATTATGTATTCCATGTTAAGGTCATGTTTTCGGTAATAACCACTTTGTTTTTTATAAAATTTTTAATTTGTTATATATTTGGTCGCATTAAAATGATAATGATTTTATAATATCAATAATTTATATCCGGATATAAATATCATATATAATAATTATATATTTATTTTTATTAATGCATAAAATTTTGTGATAAGAAAAAAAATAAACCGTTTATGCAGACGGTAGGCCGTACATACAAATGAACACTATTTCTTTTTTCCTACAATATTGAAAGAATAAAAATTAAATGATATATATATATATATATTATCATTTATGTAAAAATTTTATATCACATATATCCCATATTTTTATTAAACCCATCCTTAATTAATTCCATGTAAAATGTGAATGAATCACACCACTTCACAAGGCGGTAGTCCGTCATAGACATGAATGATGTTACCATATTCCCACAAAATGTTAATCATGACTGTATATATGATAAATTATTTTAAAAAGAATTAATAAAATCATTAATATCATATATATCATATATAAATAGTATTTAAATAATTATTCCCAACCTTGAAGTGGGTTAATGTAAAATTAAATGACATCAGTTTTCTAGGAGGTAGTCTAATATACACAAGAACAATGATTTGATAACCCATTCGATAGAAGTATGTGTGGTTTTATGTTGTAACCTTAACAAAAAACATATCTCATTATATTTATTATAATAATATTATTATATAATAATGATATACAAATAATTCAAAGAATTTGAGAAAGGATGAAAACAAAAACGTTCATTGATGAACGCTTCCTCTTCTTCATGTATCTCTTTTAGGTTTTCACGAAAAGGCTTCCTTAGTTGGAAATTTATATAACTAATTTCTTCTAAAATGAGTTTAGATAATATATGAAGTCATTTTGTATTTTAATGGTCTATAATAAATTCTTTATAGTTATGAATAAGTGGGTAGAGTGAATGACTTTTTATAGTTGGGGAGGAGTATAATTATTATAAATAGTCAAATGAATTCACAATTAGGAGGTTAATATTAAATAAGGTGGATCCAAAAATGATAATTAAAGTTTTTAGCGATGATATTTTCTATAAGAACATAAAAACATAACTAAACCCATGTATTAAACATTTCATTTGTTAACTTTTATGTTTCCCTGTTTTTACCCTTTCAGTTTATTTCACTACGATAACTAGTTTTATAACAAGGGTATTTTATCATTTACGAATATATTAGAGTGTTTTTTATTATGTAATTAAACCGAATTATTATAAATATTTTATATAATTTAAAAAATATAAATCTTATGTGTGTTGAATATTAAATTTAACTCATGCACACACAATGCGAAAAAACACTGGTTAAACCTTAACAGTGTTAACTGAGTATTTACTAATTAAAGGTAAATATAGTCATTATAATAAAAAAATTCCTTGAATGGAAATTTTTTTATATTTTTTAATATTTAAAAATAAATTGACTAATATATTATTTTTATTAACTTTAAAGCAATTAATAAAATAACATTTATTATAAAATGATATTAATATCAACTTTGACATTATTCATATAATTTAAATTAAAAAAATTATGAAGACAATAATGGAATTAAAAAATATTATATAAAAACCTATGAAACATGATATATTATTGTATAGGAATAATGGAACACAATAATTCATTTAATTTATGTTACTTTCATTATTTTTTTGTATCATTTATTTTTTTATTAAATAAATAATTACTCTTTTAGAATTTCTTATGAATTTATGTAAATAATTTATACTTAAAAAATAAAATTAATGATCACGATAAATAAATTTATATTTATAATGTATATTTATAACCAAAGTAATGTTTTTTCCCTATCCTAAAAAATTTTAGAAACTAAACGAGATAAAGGTATATTTTTTTCCTTTTCTTTACATAACTTTTTATATGGGTAATATTCAATAGAAAGTGTCCAAGATCTTTCATATGTTAGAAATATTGATGGAAATGGTCCAAATAAATTCATT
Source organism: Viscum album (assembly GCA_963277665.1). Taxonomy (NCBI): domain Eukaryota; kingdom Viridiplantae; phylum Streptophyta; class Magnoliopsida; order Santalales; family Viscaceae; genus Viscum; species Viscum album. The sequence continues at coordinate 2,004,650,702 of OY728137.1, forward strand.
AAATAAAATTAATATGACATTTTAGGTCATTTTCACTACTATCATTTTAGTTTAACCCAGAAAAATTCTATTCTTACATTAATCGATGTATTTAATTTTTACTACATTCACTATTCATTTTTCTGAAAATCGAAATCTGCCATATTCAAAATAATAAATTATTATTATTTGAAATGTGGAATCAATATTATTAAATTAAATTCAAAAAATTTAAAAAATTTAAATTTAAATTAATCTCTAATCCTTGACGAGAATACACGTTATTAATGTGAAAATGATTAAAATTATTCAATGTTTTTATATCTAATTTTAATATGAAATTGATTGAAATAACCTAAAGTGTACTAATATATAAAAAATTGAACTCATTTTACTTTAAATGAAATTTAATATATAATCTAATTTCACAAACCATGCCAGGTCAACCCTAAAACTCGTCACGCGATTTGGTCGACGATAAGGCACAAAGGGCATTCCCAATTCCCACGGGCTGGAAACTATTGTTGGGAATCAAATAAAATCCATTAGAAATGGTTTGGATCATAAAATAAAAATAAATGAACAAGAATAAATAGATAAATAAAACTAAACTCTAGTATTAGAAACAGAATAAAACTAAATGGCTAAACATACCTCTAGATGTCCACATGGCTCACCACCAAACACAAAAACACAATCGCTCCTAGAGAGATCCAAAACTGAGAGAACATGAAACTGAAAAGATATAGTATGTATGGGTATTGAGATTCCCATTAGTGATGCAAAAGATAATACACTCCCTATTCCACCTCTTTCAGGTGAAATCGTTTCTTTCTAGTTTGAAAATATGATATATAAAAATTAGATTATCATTATTTTACGAAAACAAGTAAGAAGATTCTAATTTAATGACAAATCCTTTTTCCATTTCCATTTTTCCAAAAAAATAATATCCAAGTCATATTAGATGATTCAAAAAATTCCATTAAAAATAAACTAATACTGAAACAAGTGTTTTTAATTTGAAAAAAAGCAGCGGTGCTCTGAAATCAAATATCCAAAAGTGCCACAAAAGAAACAAGAACATTCAAGTATGATATAATGGGCCTTTCATTAACATACCAAGAGAAATACCTAGATGTTCTTGGTTTGGAAGCACCTACTAGAGAATGGTGAATTTCCCTAGTCAATAACCAACATGCCAACTTAAAATAACCAAACCAGTATAACATCCCTCTTGGCCTCTCAACTAATCCATGGGTACCGACCCATCTAATCAGGGTTGATCAACAACCATCACTTGACACCCTGAATGATTCCTACGAATCCTATGAAAATAACATACTGTGGGAGTATGAGAACCTTGCATGTGTGACTCCCCTTACCAGCATTCACCGCACTTGCAAACCCCAAACCCAGACACCCTATACGATAACCCATAAAGGGATAACCCTCATATAGTGGTTCCAAATATATATATATATATATATACCTATCACAACACATAAGATGGAAACCGAGCCTTCATACCATATAAGCCTTTTAATCCATTTTATAAAACACTTATATTTTCAAACTAGACGTTCACAGTTCCAAAACCACAATCTTTTCCAAATATCAACACAAAACATCTCTTATAAATGTTCAATACTAAATGAGCCCTTAAATCACATAAGCAAAAAATCTTTCAAGGATGTCTGAGGAAACATTAATAAATTCATTAGATGTTACATTTACAAGTCTCTTTAAGTAAAACATTATCATTTGAAAACCAAACATCTTTTATAGAATACCAAACATACCCAAATTTCAAACATAACATTTTTAAAACCACATTCAACCCATTGAGACTAAGATCTGTACTTGTTTTTAAAATAAAACACGAATTCATATGTTGACATAATGCCTTATAAAACCTCCATTACACACACCCACACACATCGGAAAATCAATAACAAAATATTAGTATAACATAAATGTGTCCAAAAACTTATCAAAACACCCCATTCTATTTTCAAGGAATGATTGAATTTCATCAATCAATTTTAAAGCACACATAAATAGAAAATAACCAAGAAAAACTTAAAAATCCCATTTTTAACAAATTCTACCAATATGAAAACACTAAAAAAATTAACTATATACATTATGAAGCTGAAAATAACGTTTAAAAATTTATTGAACAACTCAAACATCAATAAATTTCTTTGGAAAGAAACAGGGAAAAAAGAACCTAGGTATGCATATATATATATATCTGTAACTTCCACATAATTGTAAAAACACACTTTTGAAATGATATGAAATCAATGAATTCAAAACAAAAGGTGTGGTAATAGGAAATCTACCTCGAAAATGAAGTGGACCAAGCTGAGACAATTCTTCTACTGAATATATTGAAAACCCCCCCCCGCACATGCACATAAAAAAAATCTTATATATATATAACCTTAATCCAATGTCTACATTTCCCATTACAAGATGTAATATGATCGAGGAATATATATATATATATACCTATGTATGTGTGTGAATTCCAATAATGATGATTAAAAGTCATTGTAATCAAATTTAGGTACTCAATACAACTTAAGATTATCAAATTAAGGGTGAGAAACAATGAAATGTGTTTAGAACCATAAACCAATTGATGAAGGAAAACAAAAAAAAACCCAGAAACCTCACCTTTGGTGGTATATGCCAGAATCCGAAATAATATGAATCGTGGAGCACATCACATAACGTTGTTTCAGAAGATGGAATAAAAATTGAATAACCCTTTACCTAGGGTTTTGGATGAACTGAATGGGGAGACGTAGAGGAATTAAATCTTCCAAGATGAAGGAGATAAGAGGGGAGAAGACTCACTAGAGGTTTCCCAAATGAAATCGAGAGGCATAGCGGTCGCCTAAAGGACGAAGTATTGCACCAGCATTCTCCCGATTATCTGGGTCACGTGAGCAGGAGAGTGGGGAGGCCGGGTTACAAGAGGTGAGGTAGGAGGAGGCACCGTCAGAGGAGGTGGCACGTGGTAGGGTTTCAGATGAGGGTTTGGGTAGTTATGACCTTAGGGAGAGGGGGGAAGGGGGCGATTTTTAAGGTAGAGGGGAGGAGAATAGAAGAAAATAAGGGATAAAAAAAGAAAGAAAATAAGATAAAAGTGAAAAAAAGAATAACGAAATAAAACATATATTAATAATAATAAACATCATAAAAATTAAAAAACACAATATTTATAATAACAATAATATTAATAATTAATATTATAATTATTACTATTACAAAATCATTTCCTTTTTGATTTATTTTATTTTTCATTTAATTTTATTTATTTAGAATATTGGGAAACCATGCTATATAAGACTGGTTACCTATTTCCAGACATAGGGTTGAACAAAACATGCTCCAACCATGCCAAATGGAAGTATCCTGAAGATATACCCTCACACACAGTTGTCACATAGTTACTCTTAATTGTGTGCAACCCAGGAATATGCCCTCTCATTGCATGAAAATTTTAAAATATATCCATGATTGGCCTGTATTAAAAAATAATGAAATAAATAATTAATATAATTAAAATAATTAAAATTTTGAGGTCAGGGTGTGACAGTTCTCCCCACCAAAAAAACATTCTTCCCCTACAAATTCATCAAACCAAAAAGTTACCCAAAACATAATTCCAATCCAGATTGAAACCAAAGAAAAACAAAAACCTCATGGAGATATTTCTCTCCACATGTTAGACCCAACCGTTCCATAAGAAACCACACCACAATTATTATAGGAGAAATAGAGGGGGTATCCCCACCACAAGAACACAAATATAATGATAACATTAAAAAATAAAACATAACCACTAGGCCCAGGAACCCACATCATGAGATAAACCAAAATATCCCCATATTGACTGAGCATCACACTCTCACCAAGACCAGAGACTCAAGAACTCCCAACATGAACTAATCCAAATTCTGTAGCCCGAGTGAAACAACAACACAACTAGCACTGAGAATTCCACATTCTAGATAAATATCACAAAATAAAGGGATACATCCAAAAAAGAAACTCAATATGGACAATGAACTCCAACAAAAAACAAAAGACATCAATTTCCATGAGAACACATCCCAAAATAACACAACTAAAATGGAAACTAACCAGCTTGAGTGCTAAGGAAACTTTTAAAACAGAAGAACAATTTCAAGGGCCATATTCAAAACCCAAGGATGAGATTATAAGAAAAATAGGATTTTCCAAGTATAATATATAGATTTATGAACTCATAAAAAGAATATAATTACCACATAATATTAGAACTATCTCCACTACAACTCCAAAGATCAATAATTGGGCCAGGTTTTTCCGCTCCCTTAGTGATTTATTGACTGTGTACGAGTTTCAATATGAGGCTTGTGGTCATAGTCCTGCTAACTGTTGCATCTCCTTCCTCACATCAATGTGCTTACATCCTCTGATCACAACATCTTCCTCGAGAGATGGTTCCAGCAAGACTTCTCAAAATAACTGGGACCACCACAATAGTGACAAGCTTTTGGAGACTTGTGGAAGTACAAATTCGAATGCCTGAATCAACCACAATAGTGAAAAAAGGCCGAACAATTTTCTAAAATGGAGAACAGAAAAAATGAAGAATACCATTTCAAAATAGTCTCCTTCGGCACACTCGTATTTCTAGATAGGTAACCACCACATGAAATAAGATACATCATATTTCCAATTCCCTGTTCTCTAAAAACCAACTCAGCTAAAAATGATCAGTCCACTAACTTTTCAAACTGACCTTTCGATTCTACCTCTGATGAAAAGGAATCCAGATCATTAAAATGCTCAATATATATCTTCAACATTAATTAACCTTGTCAAGAGCCCAAGATCTTAGAAACCTTCCACTACTTTAATTTCTCAAGCACAAATCACTAGATGGAAGAAGTCTTGAACACCATTCAAGACATACCATCATGAAAAAAATATAGGATTATCTCCTTCCATCAATACAATGTTGAACATTCAAACTAACCCAAACCATCAAATACAATCATTGATTTGGGGGTTCACAATAACATGAAATCACCAATGAATTCATCATGCCATCCTACTACATTCAATGGATCACGATCACCATTGATAACGGAAAACAATCAGGAAGAACTAAATTCCACCACTCCACAAGGAGTATAGGTGGAACCAACAACTAGAAGAGATGAAATAGAAATATTTGAGAAATTTATATGTGGAATACTAAAAAACAAGAAGCATGAAATTGAATCAAAAATCATCATAAAACAAAATTCTTCCCTTTAATGATACTCCAAAACTCAAAAACAAATCAACATTTCAACCCCATTTTCTGTATTTCCAAACCAAGAGACCACAAAAGTATTACAAACGTGGAATGAAAACACTAAATAATTTTTCACTCTCTATTTTCATTTTTTTTAAATCCACTCAAGTCAAACAAAAATGATTCCAAACATAACCCACATCAAAACATCTATGAATAATTAACTAGCAGCTATGCCAACCAAGCAACCTGGTTTAGCATACAATGCTCCGAGCGAGCATCAACCCCATGATGTATCCTGAACCATGAAATTGGGATATACAAGGAACACTACTCTATGTTATCTAGTCATGTAGCATTGGATAACTCCCTTTTCTTCCCTTATCTACATATATGAAGAAAAATATAATTTTAAATCCCAGACTACCCCTAGAAACTCGAGGATCAGGACGAGAAAGGGTTCATGACGTCTTGCCCACACCTACCTCTCTAGTCCCGACAGTCCTAATCTCAAAGCTATATGACACTCCAAAAAAACCACTACCTCTAATAATATTTTTTCGAAAACCAATCTAGTTCAACCCTAAACCCGTAACTTGAGTGGTTTCGCAATAGGGCCCGAAGCGCTTTCTTGATTCCCATAGACTGGAAACTATTGTCAGGATTCAAAATAACACCATTGGGAATGATTTTGACCATAAAATACAAATAAATGAACAATGATAAATAGAAAAGTAAAATTAAACTCTAAAAGATTAATTAAAACAAAACAAAAAATCTAAACATACCTCCAAATAGCTTCATGGGTTACCACCAACCACAGAACCACACTCACTCCTAGAGAGATCCAAAACTAAGAGAACCTAAAACTAAAATGATAGAGTAGTCATGAGCACTGAGATTCCTAGTACAGATTCAAAAGATAAACCACACTCTATGACTCACCATTAAGGTAAAATCTATCATTTATATTTTGAAAATAGAATATATAAAAATAAGGTTTCCATTATTCTACAAAAACGAGTTACATGCATCTAATTACAAGATAACACCATTTTTCCATTTCTATCTTTCCAAAATAATTTCCAAGGCATATAAGTAATTTCCAGAAATTAATATAAAAGAAAACTAGTTCTGACATGAGTGTCTTAAATATGAAAAACAAGTAGAGGTTCCCCTGAATCATTTTGAAAAAAAGGTCACAAAATAAATACGAATAATAAAGAATGCAAACATCGGCGTTTTCTAAACATCCCTAGAGCGATCCCAAGGTGTACTTGGTTCGGAACCACCTGGTAGCTTTTGATGAAGCTCCCTAGTCAATAACCAAATGACTGCCATAAACTGAACAATCTAGTGGAACATCCCACCAATCCTCTTAAATAATCCATCAGATACCAACTCATCTAATCATGGTTGATTAGTAACTATCACTCGACCCTCTAAAAGATGCCCTGAAAACCCATGGTAATAACATACGTTATAAGTAAGATGCCCTCACAGAGATGTCTGAACTTATATGCGGTAAAACACCTTCATACCCCAAACACAGACGCCCTATATGATAACCCAAAAATGAGGTCCCTCTTATAGAGGTTCCCACTATATATATATACACCACATCACACAAGGTTCCAACCAAGACTTCACTCCATAGAGACATATAAACAATTTTATATTATACTTTATGTATCCAATAAGGTGCTCATAGTTTCAAAATCATATTCATTTCCAAAATCAACAAAAAGCATAAATTTTAACTGCTCAACGCCTAACGGGACCTTAAATCCCCAAACCAAAACATTTATCAAGGACCAATAGACAAACATTAATAAAAAAAATTAACGTTACATTTTCCAAGTCGCCTGATGTTATACCTTATCTTTTGAAAACCAAATATCTTTTATAAAATACCAAACATTATAAAATATACAAAATAACATTTTTAAAACAACAATATCATTAGAACCAAGATTATTCGTGGATAATAATGGAGTTTGGTTTGTATTTGTTGTCAACGCACACATGGACGACCCGAAGATTGTAGGGAATGCAATATTACCATTAAAGATGAATGCAGTATTGAAGGTGGTGTAGTTTTCCAGTGTTTGTAAATTTTTTGGGCCTCCAAATGGGGAAATTGTTCATTGGAGTGAACTGCAGAAAGAATGGTGAAGAAAATTGGAAAAGGAAGGGAAATGCATAGCTTGAGACATGGACTGTATAACAGGTCTGAGAAAAGTTCACAGACCATGTACGGAATAAAGGGAATGGTACGCAGAGTAGTTTATTGAACTAAAATCGATTCATCGTGAAGGTATGAGGATAGAGGCATGCTGTATAGGGAAGGCTGGAGGTTCACGAGATAGCTGCAGTTTGCGAGGAAATAGTGATACATGATAGAGGCTATATCAAATCTAATATTTGGTAAATCTTGTATTATTAGATGTTTAGGATCCATTTTTCCAATATAAAAAGTATTCACACTCTTTCTAAAGTATATTTATTTAGATTAAAATTCAGGAGAAATCCTGAGAAGTTTGAAGTGGTTTTCAGAAGAAAAATCCATGAAGGAAGTAGTGGTCTGTAGGGGAGAAAACATTCTACCGAGGAAGAACTCACTTTATAGGATAAAAAGGTACACAGAGTAGTGCAGTATGAGGAGGTTATGAACAATACGTAAAGTAATGAATTATGTGGAGAAGAGAATCTCATGGAGGAGATGGATGGTATTCATAAACAACAGTAGTATGCAGAGTAGGTGATCTGTATTGCATACTTGGTGAAGAATACATAGATGAAGAATGTGCTATGAAAAATAAAAAAGGAATCTTTAAAATTGATCAAATAAACTTGTGAAATTAATTTACATATCTTACTAGGTCATGGGAATGTAAATTACTTCTATAGTTTAAATTGGACTTCAAAATAGAACCCATTTAAAGTTGATGATGCATGATTTAATGCTAAAAATTGAATACATCTTCAATTTAATAAACTGAGTGAAGACACTTCCAACATAGTGAGAAAGGGGTAGTCATCAGAAGTGATCTAAGGGACGTAGTGTGATATCCCTTAAACCAGGTAATGGTAGTGAAAATGAAATTGTGTGACTATTCTAAAATCTTGTAATGAAAACATGTGAATATTAGAGGTTTTTGGTACGACCTACACATTGTCCGTGTATGCCCCTTGGATGTAGCCCTTGGTGGTGAAACATGTAAAATTTTTGTGTCATTACTTTTCATGTGAATTTTTGTTTTATGAAATTCTACATCAGATAGGATTAATAGGTTCCTACTAGTGAGGAAAAAAGATCCATTAGTTTAAATGAAAATATTGACACCCAAATTCACCCCTCCCCTCTCAGGGTGTTCCAATTTCCTTCACTTCGATCCATTGGGACAAAGGATCTCCACATTTTTTCCAACTAAAACAAAAATCCATAAGTAGACATCATGCCTCAATAAGTATATATTTCAAACACACACACAAATAACCAAATAAATTATTATTTTTATTATAACATAAAAGAGGTCAAATTGTTTAAAAAACACCCCCTTCCATTTTAAAGGAACAAATAACATTTAATCAAACACTTTAAAAGCACACATACTTAGGCAAAAATCAAGAATAACTTCTAAAAATAACCTTTAAAAAATTATACGAATAAAGAAGCACCATAAAAAATTAACTACATACATTAGTTATGTAAAATTCAAGTTTAAAATTTAATTTTACTACTCAAGCAATAATAAATTTCTTTAGAAAGAAAAGCGGTCAGAAGCACCTAGGTATGTATATATATAAACCACATAAATGTAAAAACACACTTTTGAAATAGTAAGATATCAAGGAACTCAAAATTAATGGGACAAGCGTAGGAAACCTAACTAAAAAAAGAAGCATACCAAGCTGAGACACTTCAACTCTTGAATATTTTGAATAAAAACACCACATAATAGCACATATATACATTCTTATTTATATATACACCATTAATCCAATATAAATATTCCCCATACATGATAGAATATTTTAAAGGAAGATATATATATATATATTCACACACACACACATATGTACCTATGTATGTGTGTGTGCACCACCAAGGATGATTAAAACTCGCTATAATCAAATTTAGGGACTCAATACACATTATGATTATAATATTAAGGGCGTAAAGAAAAGAAGTGTTTTTAAAACCATACCTTAATCGATGATGGAAAACCAAACCGAACAAATCCACCTAACCTTTGGAAGTGGATGCCATAATATGCAAGAACGCGACTCGACGAACCTGTCACATATCCTAATTTTGGAAGAAGTAACGAAAATCGATTAACTCTTTACCTAGGGTTTGGAATAAACTGAATGTGGAAATGCAGAGGACAAAAATCATCCAAAATGAGTGATATAATATTGGAGAAGACTCACCATAGGTATTCACACATGAAATCAAAGGTGGAGTGGTCAATTAAAGGAGAGAGTGGTTTACCAATGTTCTCTTGGTCGACTGGGTTGCACGAGTAGAAGAGTGGGGAGGTCGGATCACATGAGGTGAGGGAGGAGGAGCCACCATTGAAGTAGCTGATGCCTAAGGTGGTATCACATGATGGGTTTTTGGCTGATGGGGTGGGGGTCATCACGTGTGGAGGGAGATGGAGGAAGGGGGTTCCACGTGATAGAGAGGGGAGGAGATGAGAGGAAAAGAATGTAGAAAAAAATAATGAAAAATGGAAAAAGAGAAAAAATTAAAACAAAATAGAACAAAAATATATAATAACAAACCAAATAATTATTATAATAAAATTAATAATAATAATTATTATTAATATAATCATAATTAATATTATAAAATAACTCTCTATTTATTTTATTCAATTTTAATTTAATTTTATTTATCTTAAATAATTTGAAACCACGCTATCATAGCATTGTTACCTACAAACAGATAGACAGTTGACCTAGTCATGATCCAATCACGCTAAATTGAATTGTACCAATGAAAGACCCCCACACACTACTATCACACAATTACTCTTAATTTTTCGAAACTGGTGCGCATAACCTCTCCTAGCTTGAATGTTTTAAACATTAACCTAGACCAGCATGCAGTCAAAAATGAGGACATAAATAATTAAAATAAATAAAATGAAACATTTCCAAAAAAAATACCAAAAATTAAACCTAAGATAATTTTTGAATTATGAATTAAAAATTGAATTATATTTTATAAAAATAAATATCTAATGGTTTGAAAAACTAATATTATTATTTTTCAAAAAATAGAATAAAAATAATTTCGTTGAGAAAATAGTATTTTCAAAACGTATAATGACATTACTGAAAATTATGTTACTTTTTATCAATATGTTTTGTTTATGTAAAAAAAATTAAATCTAATATTTTAAAAGTATTTATTAATATTCAGATCACTATGTTTTATGTCTAGGTCATAAAAATTCCGTTTAAATGACTTTATTAATAATATATCATGGTTTTATTAAAAATCAAAGTATTATGCAACAAAATATTACCCCTTGTTGTGTGTAGTGAAAGATGACCCAAGGATGTGTGTAAATTTATATTTACATGGTTTTGTGTATAATGAAATCCATCAATTCGATTTAATTAATTTGAAAAAATAACTCATAAAACTTGGGGTGTACATTATACCACCCTCAAAATGAATTTCTCCCTTGAAATTTGTATTTTTCATTGAAGGGCAAACATTTGAAAATTAATTTATAGAAACAGAAATTGTACAAATGGATAATATAAATTCCATTAGTAATGAAATGTTAGAATCATAATTGTTACACAAAGTGACACACAAATAGGCTTCCACATAGGAGAACATAGGTAGAATGTGAAAAGATATATATATATATATATATATATTAGAAAACTAACACCTAAATAAAGATGGATATTGATAGAGAACATTGATCACTAAAAAGTGGGTGATATAGAAAAGGTTAATTTCCAAAAAAAACCAAAGTGGCATGAAAATGTTCTTTGATATCATCAGAAATAGTGATAATAGGAAAATATTTTATTTTATGGATTTTTATGTGATGATATATTTCATTTCATAACCCCAATCTCACCCTATGGTTGTTCCATGTTTATTTTCCACTTTATTTGTTAATCCATGAAATAAAAGTGTATTTATTACACCTCAATCACTAATACATCCTTAGATCAATAACAAAATTATAAGACATTCTATCTACCTCTAGTAAAAAATGAGCACCGTTTATCCAATATAGATAAATATTCATCTGTTGAAGTTATAAATTAATCATTAAAACCTCCCCCTAAAATTCAATATAAGCCATTCCAAAAATGGTTATCCTTATTACCATTACAATAGATTAAAATCCAAAACATTATAAATATGGGCACTAGAATAATCTTAATAGTAATCCCACATATATCATAAATTGAATATTGATTGTCACAAACCAAACATTTGAATATGTTCACCATGTATACCATTGGAACATTGAAATAACATGAATTACCAAAAATATATATTGAAAACATACATTCTTACTCATTCCTTACATATAAATTTATTGCTGGATATATTACATAAATATAAAAATGTTTTAAACTCTTTTCCTGATAGGAAAAATAATTTTGTCACAAACCATTATTGTAATAAATAGTATCCAATTTACTTATTCACATAGAACATCTCCTATTACCAACATCGTTTTCTCAAAATACAGATACATTAATGTTTATATTACCTTAATAAAAATATCACCATACCATTAAATGAATTTTATTGTACATTCATACCGTTCAATATATTTTTTCAAATCCTTAACAAAAATATTATACAGAAAAATCTTTTTATATTTCATAATACTTGAATGTCTATACATTGAATCTTTAATTATTACACTTCCTTCTAAACAAATCACCAAGTATTCATCATATTATTATTTGATACACTATTCCTCTCACATGTCATTACTAGTATCTTCATCATCAACAATATAACGATGACTCATGCCACCTAGCTGATTCTCTTAATAAGCTTTCCACTTAGTTCATTGATTTTAGTAATTCCAATACTTTCAACATTTGATGCATTCAATAGAAAATTATATCTTTGGGATAAAATTATTATAATACATTATGCTAACTAAAATATTTCATTTTTTCGTTACATTTTCTTTTTTTAAATTTTTTTTTTCTGTAGTCAAAAAATAATTCTATTACTCTAAGAAGTCAACTTGTTTGTTTCTTCCCATATTCCTCACAAAAAGGAAACTGAATCCTATTTCATCTATGTTATCCATTAATTGAACTCTCAGTGAAATAGTTCATTATCTTATTTGGTGAGTCTTAGAGTTGTTTAATGTAAATGTTATTTAGAATGTTCTGTGAAAACTGATTAGGCATGATCAAAACATCATTTTCTACAGTAATCACCCCCGTTGGTCCCTCATCAGCAAAATTTCCATCACATTAAATGTTAACCTAGTTCCTTCACGTTCCCTCCATTGTCTAAAACTATAAATCATAGTTTGAGAAATAATTACCATAGAGGAAAAGAAAATAATAAGAAAAAATAACTTAAAGGATATCTAAATAATGAAAAAATATTTAATCTATATCACCTTAAGTTTATCTTAGTTAATTAATTGTTATCTTATATTTAAATCCTTTGTTACAGTTCATAAATATTTTGTGAATTATAAAATCATTTCCCCTAGGAGTGTCAAAAAAGGTGTGTTGCAAGACCCATTTCATGCACTAGTTCCCTGTCAAGTCTAGCTTAATATGATGTTCTCCAGATTATTACCCATTGTTACATATGTTCTGGAGGTACATCCACCTTTAGTATCCAAATAGCTATGTAATTTCCTAGAAACCACTCAGTATATCCTTTTCCAAAATTCCCAAAATTTTACATAAAACTTGATTCATCGTTAGTCTTATCCTCAGATACATCCCTAGAGGTAGACCAAAAAATATCACTAGTGATATAACTAATGTTTTCTCTACCTTTTTTCCAAAGGTTAACTGAAACTATCAATCAAAACAAACTATCGCGACCAAAGATAATCATTCAGGAATATTAAATCCTTTTAGATCAATATTTTTTACATTATATAAAATCATTCTAGAATATCATAATAGTGTAGTTCCATTGTAAATTTGGAACATCATCTACTAATCTAATGAAATATCTTCAATTTATCCCACAAATATCTTCCCCTTTAGTAATCAATCATAGAATATTTTTTCATAACCTGGAGAAAGTATACATAAGAAGAGATGACATCAGATTCCCAATAAAGGTAAAAATGGGTAATAAATAAGAATAACATGATCATAAGGACTTGATAACATGATAATAATATTTGAAAATTATAACATGCATATAAAAGATTATAAAATTAAACCATGACATAAATATTGGAATTTCCTAAGACACGAATCATAATTAAATCATATTAAATGAGTCATAAGAGAAAAACATTGTCATAATATAGAAAATTTTATGTCAAGTATATCCACAAAAATATGGCTAACATTTTATGCTTGGTCGGAAAACCTGGGTACCTACATCAATATTGACATGGCCACCTATGTACCATCCTTTTAGGGCTTTGGCTGACCACTTGTGTACCCATTTATCATGTAAAGAAGTTATCATTACCCAATGCATTGGAGGGAGAGTTTGGTCCCACCTATCACATAATGAAAACCATATTTATTTATTCCAAAATATAATAAATCGTAATCATGTCCTAATTAATGAAAATGGTATCATAGAAATTTTACCTTATTACAAACAGTGTAGAATATATATGTATCATAGTCATTTAATTATATCATTACCTATGGGAAAAATAGGTTTCATAAGAATTCTATCATGGTATAACTAGTGGATGAGAAAATGGAATCAAAAAAATATTTTCATCATAAACAAAAACCATTTAGAAAAATAATATGAATGTTATCCTTGTATTATATCCCCAATAATGTATACAACATCTAAAATAATGTAATCAAATATAGAAAATAATTTTTAACAGCTACTACAAAAATTTCTTATAGAAAATATGTTATCAATAAAAATAAAATTCTAAAAAATAAAACATTATGAAGACCTTTTTCTTTGAAAATTACTTTGAAAACATATAAATTAATCTTAAAACCAATGATTTTTCATTACATAGGAAAACACCATTCATGTCGTACAATTTAAAAGAATAATCATTACAATTTTTTATAGAGTATAAATAGGTATTGTTTTGGAAAATGAAATGAATATTCCCTTAATTTTTTTGCATAAAGTAAAACATGGATGAGAATTTATTTTTTTTTTAAAAAGTGGGTGATAAACCATTTTTGAGAAAAAAATTTAGAAAATACTGTTTTGAAAGAAAATAGATTTCTGTCTGAAGAGAGAAATAAATTATAATTTTATTAAAAAAGTTATTAATTATATTAAGTATAAAATAATAGAAAAAATATAAAATTGCATGAAAATTTCATGAATAAGTATATTAGAATAAAATTCATCTTGATTCCTGGGAGTTAGATCATGAAATTTCAACATCGAAGGCTTAATCATAAACAATCTTGATAAATGATGAGACTGTAAGAGAAAATCCTTACCACTTTGGTAACATTGAATCATAATAACTATAATGAAATTAAATAATACATATCATAGAATATAATGAGTATGAATATATTAATGATAATAAATTCCAATGTGTCCATATATACACCTCTTTAAATATCATAGGTTTGTAACATAATGTATGTCTCAAATATGAAAAATTGAGACAAAAATCACTTACCAATTTCGAAACATTGAACCGTAAGCCCCAATTAAGAGAGATCATAAGATTAGTATTTAAATTTAAATAATTTTAATTTTATTTATATTAATTTAAATTCATCTTCAGTCTATAAACCAAAAAAATAGTTGGTAAACATGTAATTTGTCTCTCAGAAGTAAAAAGTGAGACAAAAATCCCTTACCTTAAGTATTTAATTCCACTATACATGTTAAAAACTATTGTATAATGAATAAAACTTTATAATAAATATAAAAAAATAATTCATATATATCATACAATATGTGATCTTCTGATGTCTTATGTCATTTTTTATAACCTTTAATTAACAATTCCATGTTAAAGTTACGTTTCTGGTAATAACTGTTTTGTTTTTCGTATAAGTGTTAATTTGTTATATTTTTGGTGATCTTAAATTTATAACGATTTATTAATATATAGAATATTTTTCATGAAATAAAAATAAAATATATTTAATATATATGTATTTATAGTAATTCATAACATTTGGAGGTAGGAAATGAAATATACCGTTCTTGGAGATAGTAGACCGTATGTAAGTAGGAATGTTTTTTCCATTATATTATAAGAAATAAATGAAAATGATATATATATATATTATCATTTTATTTTAATTTTTATTTAATACATATTCTATATTTTTATTAATCCCTGACTTAATACATTCCATGTAAATCGTGAATGAATCACATAACTTTACGAGGGAGTAGTTTTCCATACACTTGAAGGATGTTATTGTGTTCCCAAAGAATGAAAATTATGAACTTATGAGGGATAAAAAACTTAAATAAACATAATAAAATAATAAATATCATAAATATCACATATAATCATTATTTCCTTCATTATTAGAAACCTTGGAATGTGGAAATCAAAAAATGAATGACATCAGTTTGTGAGGTGGTAGTTTTCCATAAAAAATAACAATGATTTTGAAATCCATTTGATGGAAGTGTTTGTGTACGTATATCATAAACATATCATAACAAAATATCTTTATATGTAAGATACATAGGATATTATATAATAATTATATAAAATAATTTAAGGGGTTTGAAGAAGGAAAATAAAAAATAATGTTCATTGATGAATGTTACAAATCATTCAGGTATCTTCTTTTGGTTTTCACAAAAGGCCTTCCATGGTTGAATTTATGCCAAAATTATGGATTTTAGGATGATTTTATGGAATTTTTAATTTTTTTTAATATATTAGTTGAAAAAATTATTGAGAGGTGCAAAGTAGTGGGGAGAATATGTTTTTTTATATTTGAGGTGTAGAATTCATGTAAATAATCAAAAGTATTCACTATTGCGAGGTCAATATTACCCCTAGTGGATCAAAAAATGAGAATTTAAGGGTTTTATGTCTGATATGTTTGAGATAAAACTCCACAACAGAGTTACAAATTTTTTAAACATTTAATTCATTATCATCTATGTTAAACTATTTTTACCTTTTTGGATTTTTCACTATAGTTACTAGTTTTCTAAACATGGCAATTTATCCTGAAAGAATAAATTAGAGTTATATTTATTAGATAATTTGACCAAATGATTATAAATATTTTATAAAAATTACAAAAAATAAATCCTATGTGCGTTGAAAATTAACTTTTACACAGGCTCTTATAACACAGAAAAATAACACGTTAACTATAACAGTGTAACCGAGTTATTTCAGCATAATGTTTAATATATTCATTATAATAGATAAAATAAACCATGAATGGAATATATATGATTTTTAATAATATATAAATTCATTTTAAAGAACATATTTTTTTTATTAATTTCAAATCAACTAATAAAATACCATATTTATAAAATTATATTAATATAAATTTTGGCATTATTCATTTAATTTGAATTTTAAAAATATAAGGAAAATAATGAAAATATAATATTTTATGTTCACACCTATGTAACATGATATATTAATATATAGATATAATGGTACACACTAATTCCTTGAATTTACCTTAATTCTTATTAATTTTTCATATGTGTCTTTCTATTGTTTATCAACTAAATAATGACAATGTTGGATTTTCCAAAGAATTTTAAGTAACTTATTCATCAATAATAAATTAAAAAAAAGTTATCATGATGAAAAACCATTTATATCCATAAATTTTATATATAACATAACTAAATTGGTTTTTTACCTATCCCAAGTCATTATAGATATTGAAAGAAAGAAGTATACCTTTTCTACATTTTTATGATCTTAACTACAGTAATGAATATTTAGGCATTTACAATTAATTTTAATAAAAATATAATTTAAAAATATTAGACAGTATAAATTATTCTGATTCATAATATGGAATTATTTTTTGAATTCAATTCTTGGATAATGAAACATTTAATTTAAAATTAATCTCATAGATGTAAAGAGAATGTGAGTTTTTAAAGTAAAAATAATGAAAAGTATACAATTTTTTTATACCCAACATTAATGTTAAATTTATTAAAATTAATTAAATTTTATTAATTGATATAAAAGTTATTTAATTATAATTTAAAACCAATTAAAAAATATAATTTAACATTACTAATTAACAGAATGAAAAGGTGGCTTCCAATAAAATTTAGTATATTTCACTATTCATCAAAAACTGAATCATTTCATAAAAATTTGAAACCAATTCCCTAAAATAATTTTGAAATAATTATTTAAAAAATTAATTTTATTTTATCAAATTAATTATATAAAATTTTAAAAAATTATTTCTATTATAGTTCAAAAAATGAATTAAAATGAATTTATATGATAAAATATTATTTTCAAAACATATAAATACTTTACAAAAAATTAATTATTTTTTATAAATATGTTTACATTATGTAAAGAAATTAATGTAAATATTCAAATAGTATTCATTACTACTCATATCACTAGGTTTTATGAATAGGTTTTAACAATCGGGTTTAAATGACTACATTTATAATATATAATCATTTTGTTCAAACCCTGTGTCTTGTGCAATGCAAGAAGACCTAGTGTTTCATTTAGTGTAATATAATACAACATTTCATGTAATTAAAGAATTATTTGGTGATTTGTATAATAAAATCCATCAAATAAATATAATTAATTGGAAAAACATTAACTCATAAAAATCAATGTGTCA
This sequence comes from Viscum album, assembly GCA_963277665.1. Classification (NCBI taxonomy): domain Eukaryota; kingdom Viridiplantae; phylum Streptophyta; class Magnoliopsida; order Santalales; family Viscaceae; genus Viscum; species Viscum album. The sequence continues at coordinate 2,004,668,982 of OY728137.1, forward strand.
CAATGCTTTAAAACCATTAGCATATAACAAACTAGGTGATGTAATGTATGAATTATAAGAATTTTCTAATAAATGGTATAAATAATTATCATTAGATAAATTCATTGTGTTAAAATATAATCTAAAAGATAATTTCAATCACATTTTCAGAGTGAGGTTTTTCCCCAATTGGCCATAGGATAAAAATTAACTTTGTAAAGGAAACTAAAAGATAGTATTACGATTGTAAATCTAAAGTTTTTTCTCAATTTGAAATGTTTCATTTTATTATATCCATTTTAGATTAATTTTTTATGTAAGATAACCAATTATTATATTAGAATATTATGAATCATAATTTTAATGATATTGATAATGAATTAATTTAATAGGTTGGTTAGATTAGTTGTTCCTTCAAAATTTATAAATAAAAAGTATTACTCTTCTCTAAATTTTTATCAATTCATAATACACTAAAGAATCCACAAAATTATATTTTTAATTTCATTGATTTTTCCTTTTTTTTATTCAATCCAAGATGTTTTTTTAAATTAACTTCTTCCACAGGTGAACAACCTTGGGTAGACATCGTGTTCTTCATTGTAAAAAAAGAAAAATGTTTTATGTGTGATGAGGACAATTATTATCAAACATTTGATGTATTCCTGAGAGACCATATTTTATTCAAATCCTTTTGGGTATGTTTTTTCATTCCCATTCTGTTTCTTTTCTTCTCCCTCTTCCCCCTTTTCATCTTTATTTTTTCCCATAGTTATTCTCTTAAGACCATTAATTGAATCTGATTTTAATGATCACATGGTAAATGAATTTTTTTTTCTCGATGAACAAGGACAAAATACCATTGTGTTTGTTCTCTTTAAAAAAGAACAGGAGGTTAAACATTGATTCTGATCATGAAACAAATAATGCAAATATAAAAGAGGTGTCAAAATTCACCACTTCAATAATTTTCAAAATTTAATGACAATTGATAATAGTGTCAACTCGGAATATAACTCAACATATAAAACAATATATATTTATAGAAAAATAAAATTAATATAATAATTTGATAATTGGTTGCACAAAATATTAAATATCACCCATCAATAATTATATACGCAAACCTTGAAAAAGGTATTAAAATTAAATTTGGGTTTATACAACTTCTTCCCAAATTTCACAGACTCTATATCGAGAATCCAAATAAGAATTTTAGTTGAATTTAATGTCATTTTTTCAACAGTGAAACCATGAAATGTGAATGAATAATAAATGAAGCTGTATTGATTCACATTTTGGATTGATGGAGCAATGCTAAATTTTATGTATTATTTGAAACATAAAGACATGTAATGTTGGAATTATTTAAGATTTATTATCATAAAGAGAATATTTTCGGAATCATGGGAATCAATAATCTTAAATGAGACCTCTAAAATAAAGAAATTATTAGGGGACATAATGTGTGGGTACTAGGTGTAATTAAAGATGTCACGTGTGGGATTCCCACATCACTAAATTAGTAAGAAACTCCTCATCCAATATTTCTATGAAGTTATCCCCACAATGAATAAGATCATGGTGGATTCCATATTAATTTCAAAATTTGTTTAAAAAATTGTAGAAATTTCTCAAGCATTGGTTAATTAAATGTTCAAAAACTCCAAATAATTTGGAAATAATGGAAGACTCTCACTAAGAGGTGTGCATTTGGTTAGTTAAAATATTCCTTATAGTTATTTATTTGATTAAAAGTTCAAAAAAATTACTACTATATTGAGGAATATATCTTTCGATCATAAGATTGGAAAATACATTCTAGCAATGGATTATAAAATTTTTACAACATCAAATCACCACATTGATTCATTAACATCACTCTAGAATTTAGAATATTATTCTAAAATATTTTCATGGAGACCATAGTAGAAGAAATAACCACCTCCTCAACCCATGTATGATTAATTGTCTTCAATATAAAATCCTATGTGGAATTATATTCCAAGGATTAGGTATGATACATTCCAATAAAAAATAAATATCTCTTAAGAAAACATTTCGTAACAACCACCTTGCTTAATTCGCTTTCCATAACCCCAAATTGATTTGACTTCCTTGTATCAACAAACCTATAATAACGAGATAATTTTAAATAATGGTATACTATAACACTAATGATATTTTGAAATAAAATTTTCTTAGTCCACAATGTTTTTTAAGAGTCAAGATATTTAAATGGGGGAAATAAAAACCTAAAGGAGATAGATTGACACAACCCTCAATCAACTAGAATTTTGTAACACTGGATATCTACCCTCATAATTTAATTTATTTATAAAAATGATAGTATGATGAAATTGAGTAAGAATAAAAACTATAATATTTTTTTTTTGATCAACACACTTTCACTCTCACCATCTACTATGAATTATTTATCATACTTGATTGATGACCATCCAAAGGTGATAGACATGTGTAAGATAAATATTGATGATCTACCTCCTCAATCCCGTCCATTTCATTATATATTTGTGAAAACCATGAATATAATATAATATTCAATGAAAAAGTGGTTCTAGATTCATTTATGTGATTTGAGATCAACATACCTCTAAATTAATAAAATAAGACAATTATATGGTATGATATATTCCTAATGGAACTATATATGAATATACGAAGAATAAAGGTAAACAAGTAGATTATACTTGGGAGAAATGTATCTATACTCATCAAACCCAATATGAACATGCTTATATAGTGAAAGGACCCTATGTCATTCATTATACCATGCACAATAGGGGAGTAACATTTCTATGATACTTTTGTATGGTTTTGGTGATTCTATTAGTGTGATTACTCACACTATTTTGTTTTCCTTATAGATTGGTGATCTCAAACGATTAAGGATATTGGTATAATGAGAAAATAGGTCTATAATATATCTAGAGGCAGTCCATAAAGATGTAATATTTTGAGTAAGATACAAAATCTTTATTGAAGTGTTTTAAATGTTTAAAGTAAATAATGACCAGATATTTTCCCCTAATCCCATGAAATTCGTAGAAATGTTCAATAGAATTCTAAAAAACAATAGACATTCATAGGGGTACCCTTTCAATGGGGATCAATGATAAAATTGTAAGATTTATAATTTTATAATATACAAAATACCCATCAAGGGAACATTCATTGTTTTTGTCTCCTATTTGGGTATATATATAAAACCCACTCTATTTTATATTATTCAATAAAAAGATAAATTTTCAATAATTCTCTATATATTGATTTATAAGAGTATTTATGCCCCCTTTTACGATTAATCCTCTCTTGGAAAAAAATTTGAGGTGGAATCATGTTTTTATTCTGAACGTGTTCTTTCTGATTATGATGTGGTTATTGGGTATCTTGATGTATTTGATGAATTTTTCTATATTTTTGATAATTTATATTTTTATCTTGATATTCGATATTTTCATATTTTAGTTCCTAAAATTATTAAATCAATAAATCACCCACTAAAATTTTAAAACCTTTGGTTTATATCAATTAAAAAACACTCTCACTTATTGATTATTGTGAAATTTCTTGTTATTATTTATAATAATATAATTTTTGAAAAATAGGGGAATCATTTGAATAATTTTTGGGGATAAAATCATGAACATTAGGTTGATCATTGTTGATATATCAGGAATTATCCCATATATTTTTAGGGAAATGATTCTTTCTGAGTATGAAGCATAACTAGTTTGATAAAAAGAGGAGGCTTAATCCAACATTAGTTGATGTCTTAAAGAAATAGGATGAACATTTACTATGGTTGGAATAATTTATCCTATAGCTAATTCCCAATGGGTTATCCCCATTCATAGAATTATTTGAAAAATAATTCATAGTTATAAAAATGATAGAGATGAGTTTACTATGATAAGATAAAAATTTATTGATGAGTAAGAAAAGATTACATGAAAATTAATCAATACAAATAAAAAGACTATTTTACCCTTTCATTGACCAGATTAATGATAATATTATAGAGAGGATAGAATATTTTTTGGATGATTTTTCAAGTAATTATTGGTTTTTCATTTCACAAGAGCACTTAAAGAAGATAACATTCACATGCCCATTTAGTATATTCACATACACACATGTGTAATTAACTAGGTTACTACTAGTAATGTATGGTAAGTATATCTTTATGATCATTTAGATAATATAATTGATGTATTCATGGATTTATTTAATATATTTGGATATTAATTTGATTATTGTCACTATATCAAGGGAATATTTTTTTCATTGTTATATTGAGAAAAAGATGGTTTGGAACCTTGAAACACTTTATTTTGTAGTTAATAAATGTATTTTTCTAGTAAATCTAGTATCTGAGTATGGTGTTGAGGTTGATCAGAAAAATTATGGAATTATTTCCACCGTTTCATATCCAAGATGTGTCTGTGATGTTATATTGTTCCCAAGGCATGCCAGGTTTTTATGAAAATTTTATCAAAGGCTTTAGTTAGATTATTATACCCTAATCTTGTTTACTTCAAAAGATTTTAATTTTTTGTTTTAAAAATATTATATGGTCTCCTTCAATGATCTGTGTTAGAGACTCACTATTTCCCAAATCATACATCCAATATAGTGGGTGATTTTATTTAAGTTTATGTTTGATCCACCAAATTGTGTACTTTGACCTGTCTTATGAGGAAGGGTGGAAGGGAAAAAACATGTGATTGACTATGAATTTATTAAATTGGAATAATACAGAGAATTATATAGGACCACCTTAAAAAAGTATCTTGCGAACATATTTTATTTAGATAAATTTCTTTCTAAATTATTGTTATATAAATTTGAGGTTTTCTCTTTCTATAAAGATTTGAGATACTTCTAGAAGAATCCATTTTCAAATAGAAGGCTAATTCATTAGATGGTTTTTCTTTAGGAGTTTCAAATTGAGATAAAGGACCTGCATGGGCTAGAGAACATGGTGGAAAACAATATGATAAGGGCCACTAACGTAACATAACATTCTATCCTAGAGCAAGTACTACTTCAAGACACATGTCTCGATGATAATAATTATTCCATCACATGTACATGTACTTGGAATATAGATTTAGTGAATTACATTCTTAACTACAGAATTACTACAATCCTAAAGAATAAAAGTAGGAAAATTGATGAGTAATTCTAGTTATTATGTGTGGGAAGACCCATACCTTTAGTGCATCTGTAATGAATAATTCATTAGAAAATGAATTCATAACCCTTATATTGGGTCAATCATATATTACCACCATTAAATTTCTTATTGAGACAAATTTATAACCTATTAGATAGGTACAAACTTATTAGACTCAAAATTACGTTGGCCTTGTTTTTTCCATGATTCTCATAAGTTTATTTCAATCCACATCCACATTTCTAGTTTCAAATACAAGATTTATCCATTGGATGATACTTATTTAAAAGTTTTATATTTAGATAAGGGAAAATAAAGGGATGATACATTTGTGGACAAAAACATATGGGGGATCACTCACACATCAATTCATGATACCATAGATTTGGATCCACTTCATAACACCTTTATCAATGAACACCATAATTCTGTCTTTGGGACACATCATTGGTATTATAGTTTAGTGAATTTATTTATTGCTTATGAAATTACTAAAAGTCTAGTGGAACACCCATAAATTAATATATTCATTATTAATAATGATTTGGACAATGTACTATTCAATTTATTGGGGGAGACACATTTCCTCCTAATAGATAGCTTAGAAGGTATTAGACTACGAATTATATTATCCTATTTTGTTCCATGGATCCTATATTTTTCTAGAATATTTTTTATGTTTGGGTAACTAATTTCATGGGTCCATTTCCATGTTCATTTGGATTACTATAAATAATAGTTTCTATTTATTACATTGGAAAATCCGTGTAGTCGAAATCAACGTGGACTGATTATTTCCTTATAATAGTTCATTTTTACAAGGATTTGATTTTTTCTGTATATTTTATGTATCGAAGGTAATCATCATTGTGAAAGTGTTATAGTTATAAAAAATTTTGGTTCAATCCATTGAATGTATGGGGTGATGCATGAGACATCAACACTTTAACACCCACAAAACAATAGCTAGAACGAAGTCTCAAATTGGGAGTTAAATATTTTTTTTACTAAAACCATATATCCAAAGAAGATGAATTGAAACAAGATTTTAGATTACTTAATTTGGTATTATTTTATCACCTTAAAAACACCAATTAGAATATGCCCTAACAAATATTTTTTGGTATGGAATATTATCTTACACTAGAAGTCAATCATTGACAATATTTAAAAAAAATGAATAATGGATTTAGACTATGAAGGATATCAACATATGAAAAAAATTTAATATCTCTATGGGATCAACTTTTCATAATTTTATAAATTAAGCGTATAGAAAAAATATTTAAGGAAATTATGATAGTATGATCCAATTAATGAAGCGTTATGTTTTTGAAAAAGTCATTCTATATTGTTTATATATAAATTTGATTCTCATTATGTTTAATTATATATTTGTTGGAAATTATGTTTTATATGATGTTTTTCGTTATAGTTTAGTGTAAATCACACAAGAGGATATAGGAATAAGAGTTATAGTCAATGTAATGTAGTTCATGTGATACTTCAAAGGAGTCACAATAAGATTATTGGATTCCACCACATTGTAGGAGCCCAAAATCAGTTCATAACATCAAGAAATAACATAACCTTTCACTTTTATGTCATTTTTTCAAATTTAAATTTATTATTTCTTATTTACATCTCATATGAATACATTGAGGAAAATGAAATAGTTTATGTGTGGTAGGAGGGGACATTATTTCTGAAAAAATATTTTCCTTTTATGTGTTTTTGTTTTTATTTTTCACATTTAGGAATTATGATTTCAAGGAAATTTTGTTTATAATTTTAACTCATTAACTGATTAGGAGATATTTAATTGTTTTTAGATTTTTTTATAATTATTATTGTTATTCAAAATTTTCACGGAATTTTATTTTAAATAAATATAAATGAGTTTAGCCAATTTTTGATATCCATTTAAATTAAATGTTGTCCCAAATTATTTCTCAATTCCATAGATTTATAATAAACGCATTTTAAATATTCGTTACAATAACCACACTTTATTATGAGAAACATAGAACTTTTATATTAATTTTTTTATTATTACACATTTAATGATTTATAGTTTTTAAAATGGTTTTTATGTAAATTATTATCTTCTTTGGAAATAAAAATTTTAAACTTAATACCCACCATTTAAATATATCATTTTTAATCCTTTAGAAGATGTAAAATTCTATATGGGTTAAGCCACATTATAAGATGATTTATCCTTATCTAACATCACCCATGAATGTTTCTATTTTGAGTGTAGGGGACATGTATTTAATCTATTTTCTATGTGGACATTTCTTGTTAATGGATGGAAGAGGAATGTTTCATTATTTTTGGAATTAATTTTTATAATGGGAATGAGTTAATTTTATCCATTGCAATTTTTTTATTCTCATCCATTTCACATATAAAAATAAAATAAAATTAAAGGAAGGTGATGAGATTTAATTTTTTCATGATTTTTAATTTTGTTACTCCTGAACTCATCAAAAATAAATGGTCACAAAGTTTCCTTTATTCATAATAGTCATTGATCATCTCATCATCCTTCCGAAACAAATAATAAAAAAATACATAGATAAAAAAATAGGATAATATTAGTAGAATGAGGATGAAATATTTCATTACATTTTTTGTTTGTATCATGGTGTATGCAATTAAATGAAGAAGATGATATTTTATATTGTTATCTTTGTAAGGTATACTTCCTATGGGTTTAATCAATTTTTCTTGTAATTATATCGAAGAGTAAAACCTCCTCATTTTGGCCTAATCTTGTTGAATTATTTCACTCACCAAAATTTAGCCTCTAAAATCAAAATGAAATATACCACATTATTGAAATTTATTTATATATCACGGTATGGATAAATGAAATTTTTTACAATAATGTTGTTATATATTCATTTTATAATCATGAGAATAACTATAGATTAATTTTATCTAATAAAGAGTGTTACACATTCCAATGTAATGATGGTTTTGATTAGATCACAAATGGATTTTTGATGTTGAAAAAATTTAAATTTTATGTAATAAAATGAATGGAAATTATTTTTCATAAATTAGATATGATAAAATTAAAATTTTAAAATACCTTTGATGTTTTTTCACAATTTTGAATTTTGTTTGGGCATTGATATAGATACATGGAGTTAAATATTTAATTATGGGGTAGTTGATTAACCACGAGTTTATTTAATAAATTATTGATAATAAATTATTTAATTATACTATATTGAGTTTTAAGTGATGATTTATCAGGAATTTATAATTAGTCTCTGAATTTGAAAACTATATGGAAATTCAAGAATTCACCTTTGAATTGAACTTTAGTATTTCATCAAAAATATATAATATTTGTAAAAGTTTTGTTTGAATTTTTATAAATATATTTTTCATTTTTAGGTATATATATTTTATTTAAATATTTTGATTTGGAAGAGACATTTGAATAGAGAAAAAATCTATGGATTAAATGTTTGACCTTATTCATCAATCTTGATATCAATTAAGTGTTTGACCCATAATTTTTTTATCAATGACCTGATTAAAATGAAATATTTTATAAATATATTGGAATAAGTATTGAATTTTTTAAAAAATTATATTCACAATTATTTTAGTATTTTTTGGGTTGAAAACATGACACATTAATCCAGATTCATTTTTACCCGATTTTCAATTTACCATTTTGTAAATTTTATAACCCCATCCTTCCATCCCATATATAAATATGGATTATGCACCTTTGGAGAGGATGATATTTTTATTTATTATTTTTTACCATACTATAATTTATTTCCATTAAATTTCAATACATTAATGAAGTAAATAAACTCTAATTCTCTGATATGATACATAATTCCCTCCTCATCTTCCATGTTTTAATCATTTTGTTTTTAAAGAAAAATTCCATCACAAAATTTTATTTTATTCAATTTAATTCTTTTTTTATTGACTTATTTTAGGATATAAACTAATAAATTAAATGGAATTGGGTTATCCATTTTTATAATGTTTCTACGATGACACGTACAACCATTTAAATTTAATTCCTTAGTAATCAATAAAACTTTTACCATTTTCAATTGTTTTTTCATCACAAAGATCATAAATATACTTTTAATTATATTTTGATACATTATTTTATTCTATAAAATTTCATTCTATCAAAAAATTTGAACATAGCATGGATGGTCAAGTAACGTATGAATAATGAAAGAAATATTAATTGGTAACAAAAATAAACATGAAATCAATTTGTATAGTTTGAGTATAGTACAAAAGCTCAATTAATTTCCATTAAAAGTGTACATTTTTCATAATTGAAAAAATTATAATATTATATTTTTTAATGATAATAAAAGTAGGGTTCTATTATTTCTTATATTAGTGTTAGCCTTAGATTTAGTTGTTTCATTTTATTATGATCATGTCACCTTCACAAAGTTTAGAATATAAAAAAGTAGTGTATTATAACTATATAAATCCAAATATCTATTTTAATTATGAAAATAGGATTTAATAGGTGGGTTAGACCAATTTCATATGAGTAAATTAATTTTTTAAATTAAGACACTTCTTGTACATTGAATTATTTTTTCTTAATTCACAATTGTTTAACCAAACCCCCACCCAATTTTCTTTTATGTTTCATTCATTTTTTCCATTTATTTTATTTAATGCTATATGTTTTTTTCTGATTCACTTAATCCTCAAATGAATGACCAATTTAAACAATTTTACTTTAATTATTAAACAATAAATAATATATTTTGGGAGTGACTATGAAAATTATTATCAGAATTTACCTCCAAAAATAGTTTTTAGGCATCAATTCATATTAAAAACCGCATGGATTTATAATATAGACCATATTGATCACCACTATATTGGATAGAGTATAGTGAGTCATAATTTTTCATTCTGATTAATGTGTGAGAGAAATATATAGGAACATACATGACTGATTAGGAAGTAGTTAATGAAAACATAAATAAGGTAGAAATAATATGATGACAGAATATATTGTTCTCTAAATTTTGAGGTGGGAGACAAGGTAATCCAATTAGTGTCACCTAATTTGATATACTATTTTATTAAAAGGTAGGGGAAATGGACACCTAGGTGTGTGAGGATATTTTAGATTATGGAGTGTATTGATATTGTTGAAATGTAGTTAGTTATTCCTCAATTGAGAAGTTCTATGAATGATGTGTTCTTGTATCTTATAATGGGAGACATCATCCTGATCCATCCCACAAGATCATCATGGAAGATTTTTAGTAGGATTTGTATGCTTCAATTAAAGAGTGATGGGTTTATATAGTTTTTCAGAGTGATAAAAATATCCATGTGAAGATAATTACTCTAGTGTGAGTACAGTGAAAAAATATGTATATATAAAAGGAGACATGGGAAAAAGAGTTTATTTTGTTGGATGGATTTTTTGATTTGTTCACATAAGAGGCACGGTGAATCATCTCAGGTATTAACTACCTAATAGTGGGGAGGTTATAACACCATGCATCCACATAATCCATTAATTTATTTAATTTATTTCCAAAATATTGTGTATTTTAGTAAATTATTGTGTTTATTGTGTTGGTGGGGGAATGAGGGCCAGTTTTAGGAAAGCATGAGAGTTTTTAGTGAATATTTACATTGATAAATTCCCTTGGGTATGAAATCGACTAGTATTGGGTATCGAGATGGTGAGGTAGTGGAGCATACACCTCTATGCGGGTTATCAGTTATCCAGTGTCCCTAGATTTGGTACGTAGTGTGGTAATAGGAACCTAGTGTTTAGATGTTGTGTTATTAGTTTTATTAAATTAATTAATTAATCAATTAACCTATTTGGGGTTATTATCATCATTTGGATGGGGCATCCACCTAACCTACCCTCATATATTCTTCTCTATATTCAATTATAAGTATCAATTCCCTTCTTTTTATTATAAATTTCTAATGACATTGGTCCCAGTGAGTTCCATACAACGAGGTTTCATCTCCCATTTAAATTATTTATAATTTCTTTTGATATTTAATTTCAATTTACTGTTTTTTTCTAATTTGAGAGTTTTTATAGATTTTATGATATCTACCAATTTAATTCATTTCATATAGAGGTTCTCAGTATGAAGTCTTTAACTAGAACATAGGAGATGGTCCTTAACTAATTACTATTTTATTTTAACTTATCATGGTATGTTTAATACATGGTCTATTCATTCATGTGTGATTGTATCAAAATTTGTCTAAGTTATTTTCCTTTATCATAACTAACTAAGGTAAGGATATTTAGGGATATGAAAGACTCTCTGTTTTCATTGACTTTGTGAGGTTGTCATTAATTTCCATGATATTAACTTAAATTATGATGATTTACTATCTCAGGACCCCACGGATGTTCCCTTTGGTTATGTGAAGATACCAATGGTCTAGTTTTGTGCCTTTTCCTCTATATACAAAAAAGTGATTTGTAATTTAAATTTACTAGCATGTTCCATGGTCGTGTAGAAATTATTAATTTTCATATAGCCCATTACTATTTAAATTAAACTTGGATGAGTGATTTTTAGTTTTTATCTTGTAGAACATGGTGGGTGGTGCCTCAATTACCTTAAAAAATTAGGTTCAGTTCATATAGATCAACCGAGTAATATTTTAAAATGAATTTGATGATATTGAAAAATAAATTTAAAATAATTCATATAATGATATTGAACTACATACCATGCCATATTAAGATATTTGGAAATGTTTATCGGACGATATGGACATAATTGATATGGTGGGTTATATGGGGTATGCTATTAAAAAAAATAGATATTTTGAACATGATAAGGATTTTATTCCCTATAGATCATATATATGTAATCAAGAAACTATTCATGTCATTTTGGGATTCGATTCCCACCTATATCATGATGGTCATGATTAGGGGCATAATGCCCATTATTATGTGTATTGTATTAGGGACAAAATAAACATGGAAAGGGGATGAAATAACCATGTGACCCTGATGGTAATGGCGATGAAAATTTTCCCTTGTATCTATTATTAAACTTAAATGTGGGATGTATTAACTTTGTTAAGATACATTTATGGAAGGGTATGTGATTCTTTTTTGATTTTAAATACTTTTGAAATGTTATGAACTTATACTCATGTTATAGATCAAGACTTGGGATATATTTTCTACTTGATAGTTATCATGTATAGGGACATTATATTATCTATTGATCATATAATCTGGTTTTGATACTCACTTGTATATGTTGTATTGAGTTTGAAATTTATATTCTTATGACTATGTTTTTAGGACATATTTCCCATGTTATGTATCCATAGGGATGTTATTCTCTTAACATTGAATATATTATTAGGATTTACTACATCGATGTATGTCATTATTTTATGTTGGGATCTTGTGCCCATTATCCAGGACTTGGGATGGGTTTGTCATTCATTAATTATTTGGTATGATAAGAGATACACAAAAATTAGATGATACATGTATGGTCACACATGGGAGATTGTTTTTCACCCATAATTATGACATGTGTATTGTTATAAAACATTCTTATTGACTTTATCTATGACCATATCACACTATAAATGTACTTGTGTTACTAGATAAATTTAAAGACTGATTTTGCGAAAACCTCTTAAGTATTTATAACACCCTTATTAGGAAACATTCTACATGATTACACATTATAATTTGTGACCCATTTAGATAGATTGAGACTACATTTGATAGTGGATATGAGATTCCTAGTAAGAGTTGGGATTGGGATCAGACATGCACTTAGGATCAATTGTTTTATATATTTTAGAATTTTGTTTAATGTTGGGTTAAATTTATATAGTTTTCCAATGATATATCATGTGTATATCATATAGGACTAAATAATATTATAGTTACATTTTTTTAAATCAATTTGATGAAATATTGGGTTACCGAACTCATACCTCCCAAAAATTTATTAGATAATGAGAAAATTACAATTAATTCTTGATGTGTTATGAACATACACCATAATTAAGATTAAGTGAGTTACATCATGGATTAAAAGAATACATCCAAAAAATGAAAAGAAAATTTTCACTCAAAAAAATACATCCTTCAACAAAAAGATGTCCATAAGAATGTATTCCTCATTCAATTTAAAGGCTTATATGCTAATTTGTACTCACATAAAATGTGAAAAAACAAAATCATCCGATCAAAAATCATTTTACTGAAGGAACTATTAAAATAACATATAGAAAAACCAAGACGCAACGCATCAAATCATGAAATAAAAAAAACAAATTTTTTAGAATGTTTATTCACCCAAATAACCAATTTATCACACCATTATGGATTCTTAGAAACATTACAAAAATGGTAGAAACATAAATTACTCCAATTAAAATATATAAAGAAGAAAACATCAATCCAAATTGAATAGAATAAGGAGTATAAAATTATCATGTCATGAAACCTCAAATTTCTCAAAAGCAACATCTTGGTAAAAGTAGAAAAGTAAAAGGAAAACTGAAAATGCTTAGAATCAAAGTAAAACATCATAATGAATAAAGAAACCATTATTTTTGAAAACATGGTTTTCAATTCTTTTAATATGAGTCAAAAGTGAAGCCACCCACCTCAATGGTTTTGAGAGAACTAGACCGGGACAAAGAACTCTTAAGAAAACCAGGTGGTTTTTTCACGAAACCTCCATAGATATATTATACTTGTAATATCAAGATCAAAAATTAAATTCTATTGAATACACACTCATATATCTACTGATAATGGGTGTTGATATGTGAAACTAAAAATAGTGGATATGTAGATCTAAATAGATCACATACCTGAAGAGTCCAGGTTTAAAATGCCAAAGGAAGCCTTCAGATTGATTCCAAATCACTTGGGAGAGGTTACTATACCTTAACGGAATATAAATCCCCTGTTATGGCCTCTTAAGAGCCAAAAAAGACACTTATAGGAAAAACCATAGACCTCCACTTTTTGGATCTCACTTAAACCATCACCATGTTTAGTTTGAACGGTTAGACAAACCATTTTCTAACTATATATTTGCAACTGCCAAGGTAGACCCTCACACAGCCTCCTCACATGGTCTCTCTAACCATGCACACATTATAATAAATCTATCTAGCTCAAACCTACAATTTCACATGGTTTCTACTAGAATGGTTGCCCGGTTTGGACAAACTGTGCATAACCCATGCACCTCTCCTTTGGCCCCCAAAAAATACAGAGTGTTCACCAACCACTTTCAACATTCCCTATAATATGATATATCCATAAAAAGTATCAAGGAATAGTAATATATAAGAAATTGGGTGTACTGTATTCTTCCCACAATCTGTCTTTCGGTCCTCAGAAAGTAGAAAACCATTGCTACTCTGAAAGAGTTCTTGTTATTTCTCTTTCATTTCTGTCTCATGTTCTGGAGTCTCTTCCTGAATCTGACCATGCTTCCATAAAATCTGCACCATACCGATGTTTTGTTCATTCAATTTTTTTATTTCTTATCCAAAATCCATACTTGGATATGTATATAGGGGATCAATTGTCCGGCATCCCAAAATGATGATGGCCATGTCTTGTTGATTTTCTCAAGAAGATAAGATCTCCCACAGTGAATGACTATATTATTTGACAGAGATCTTCATATTATTTATGATGACATTGAGCCATATCCATCCTATTTCTAATCTTCTAGATATTCTTAATTTTTTCTTTGAAAATTTTTAGCCCAACTAGTTATGTTTCACTTATTTCCACCCAACATAGTGGGGAATGATAAGGATGCCCATAAAATGCTTCAAACTGAGCCACATGTATTGAGGTCTGATAGTTTTTATAATATGTGAAATTCACTAAGGGTATGTTCTCCTCCCCTAATCCACCAAAATCAATATAACATTCCCACATCATGTCTTTCAATGTATAGTTCATCCATTTGGATTACCAATATGTCTGAGGATGATACGTTGTGCTCATATTCAATTGAGTACCAAGGTATTTCTATAAGGATTTCTATGAATGATATGTAATCCTCAAATCACTATCTGAAACGTTTGACACTAGTACGCCATGCCTCTTTTCCACTTCATGGATATATGTTTTGGATTTATTTTTTACTGTATGAGTTTCACAAATTGGAATGAAATTGGTCGACTTGGTATGTTGATCCACTATCACCCAAATGGTATTGTGTTTCCTAACCATTTTTTGAATACATGTAACAAAATCCATCATTATCTGATCCCATTTTCACACAAGAATATGTAAAGACTTAAAGAGACCTACTGGTCTCTAATGCTTGGGTTTAACATGCTGACAAGATATGATCATGAAATGGACATGGACCCTTCCGTTTCATGCAGATTTACTAAAAATATGCCTTTAATGCCTTATAAATCATCTGTGTACCTGAATGTACAACCTATTTTGAATATTGGTAAGCATGAATGAGTTGTTCTTGACGGGCCCTAGGTACCACCACCTGATCTATAAAACACAAAACTGAACTCCCATCAAGTTTTCAGCCCTCAGTGGTCTCCCCAACATTGAGTTTTGAACTAATATGCAGACATTATGAATCATATGTTTATGCCCCTTTGACCATATTTACTAAATCAAGATCATGAATAGTTGAAAGGAAAATAAAAACATCACCTCAGTCTTCACATTCTACATGCCTGTCACCAAGGACTGACATCAACTTCTATTCATCTAAAGCTTTTTTCACCAACTGGGTAAATGAATTTCTTCTCAATGCATTTCCACCAAATTCCCTTTTCATGCTGTATAAGTTATGTCAAAGTCAGACATCTTGAGATAATCCATCTGTATTTTTTGCCTCATATTGAAATATCGTTGTATGAAAATGTTTTTAAAACTTTTGTGGTTTGTGAACACAATAAATTTCTCACGAAAGAGATAATGTATCTATGTTTCCAAAGCATGAATGACTATAATTAACTCCAAATCAAGAATTAGGTAATTATTATAACACACCCTTAACTATCTCGAGCCATTAGAAACCACATGGTCTCCATGCAAGAGAACAAATCCCAATCCTTATCTCGAAGCATCAAAGTACCCGACATACCCCGATCCTGATTTTGGAAAAAACAAGATCGGTGTCGATGTATGAAAAAAATTCATCTCCTAGAATGACTTATGTAATTCATATGTCCATTGGAATGTATTATTCTTCTCTCTAAGAGTTTTCATTGGTAAATCTAGTCTTAATAAATCATGCAAAAGGCATCGGAAGTAGCCAGATAAACCAAGAAAACTTCATATCTCAAAGACATTCTTCGGTGGTTGCCATGAGATCATAGATTCTATTATTTCAGGATCCACTAAAACAACTTTTACAAAATGACATGGATAAAAAACGTACTTCCTATATCTGAAAACAACACTTTGATAACTTAGCATACAAATGATATTCTCTCAGAATTTGTAACACCATTTCGATTTATTTTTCAGGGTCAGACCTTGTATTTGATTACAAAAATATGTCATCTAAAAACACCACAATACAAGAATACAGATATCCAAAAAATATCTGATTCATCAAATCTATGAAGACCACTAATGCATTTGTTAGACCGAAAGTCTTGATACATATTCTTAGGGTCCATATCTACTTCTGAAAGGTGTGTTTGGAATATATTCATTCCAAACACTCATTTTATGATACCGTAATCGTAATTCAATATTGAATAACCAATCAGATCCACTTAATGGATCGAATAGATCGTCAATGCATGGAGGTGGTCACCTGTTTGTTATTATATATTTGTTCTAATTATGATAATCAACACAGAGCTGAAGAGTTCCATCTGATTTATTCACAAAAATACCGGTGTTTCCCACTGAGACATACTTGGTCGAATAAAAACCTTTCTTTCATGAACCTCCGACTATAAATTCAATTCTCATAACTTTGTAGGTGACCTAATATAATATGTAAGTAAAATAGGGCTGGTCCCCAGATGGAGATCAATTATAAAATCCACTTCCATTATAGGTGGAAACACTGAGAAGTTCTCAAGAAATACATTTGAAAATTAATCCACAACTACTGGAAAATTTAATTCCTCAACCACTTTTATATATTCCAAAGACAATGCCTCTAACTGGTAAGAGATCCTTCCCACCATGGAATCCAACACACTCTATTCACCTTTCTTTACCCTCCTCTTTCCTCTGAAGAGATGCTCGATGCTATCCTCAATCATGAAAATAACTGTTATCCTATAATAGTCGATTTGAGCCTTAAATGTTTTCAACCAATCCATACCGAAGATTACGTCGTAGACATCCGTGTACAACACTAAAAAGTCCAATTTCTGTTAATCTCCATAAAAAACTATACGACATGTTCTACACATAAAGGCTTCACATTCTATTTCCCCAAGGGGATTTTGATGTTTTAAAAAAATTCATCATTACCAACTTAAAACAAAGTAAATAAACAGAAAAAGAAGAAATGAAAAAAAGAAATGCACCATTATTAAAGAGCAAATGCATAAGAGTATAATTCAAAATGAGTGTACCTCTCATCATCGATGGCCTAGCATGATCATCAATAATCATCTTCTCAGCTCCATGCAATTGTTTTGTCATTGCATTGTTGTCCATATTTCCTTGATGTTATTTCCCTAGTTTAGGTGTCATGGTATTTCTAAAATCATCCTGGCTTTATCTCCTATATTGATGAGACTAATTATTCTTTCCTCACCCTATAAAAGCATACGATGCTGGAAACAACTAAGAACAACCTCAGATTCTCTAGGTTGTGTCGTACACTCTCGATTTTTGTGGTCAAATTAACCACATTGAGAACAACCTGGGTTTCTCTTGGTTAATAGGGAAAGGTTCATTGATCCCACCATCTGACTCTGATTTATAATTCAACCTTTTAAATAGATTTCCCGTTTCGACTTTCTCCAAGTGTTTGAGTTCCCACCATTTCGCAAAAGTATAATCACACAAGCTCCTCCAATAGCTCTCAAGATATCATATTCATCCAAAATATCTCTATTCACCATATCTATATAATCTGTTATATATAGAACCACAATCTTCGATCAGATCCATTTATATATCCCCAATTCAAAGATGTGTGCCTTTAAAGAGGCACTTTCTACAACTTCTGGTGCGAAGCACACTAAATTCATGATTTTAGCTACATATTCTAAGAAAAATATATTCTCTTATTCCATGCTGATGAAATTTTATGTCCTCTATATTTTAAAAGTATGAGGATATAAATTATTGTTGAACAATTCCTAAAAATACATACGTGTTTGAACTTCATCTAGTTTATCAAGCACTACTAAATCCCACCACCGACATTAATGATTCCTGAGAATATAATTATCCACCTTTACTTTGATCTCTGATGGTGTGTCGATGAAATTGAAGATACAATTTATCCTACTCAACCACACCTTCACTTATGTGGGTTCAGTATCACCCCAAAAGTTATGTGGATTCTGCTTAAGGAACTAGATGGAAATATCTACATGCCTTGGCTCAATCCCTTGGTTCACTATATCCAGAACATGAAAAGATTGGACAATAATTTGAACTAGATCACAGTTCACCCTTGGTTCAGGTGAAACCACATTGTCTATAGATTCTTTAGGTTGGTTTTGATGATGGCTCTTGGGTTCCATTTTCTAAAAAAACGAACACTATCAATCTCACACCCTTGCAAATGATGGCTTATCATATCAAATTATAACAAATCAAATATCACAAAATAGTTTTCCAAAAACAACTTTCTTTGATATTTAGTCCTTTTGGAAAAAAATCAATATTTTTTTTTTGAAAATTAACTAATTTCAAAATACCATAAACATTTCCTTTTTCAATGTCATTAATTTGAAAAAAAAATTCATACTTTTTCAAAAATCAAAAAAATTTCACAGCATGAATCATTACTTGAAATGATGTATGCACTTCTAGAGGGAAGTCATTCCTCTGAAATGCATGTCATGATCGTCTCATTGGCTAAACCCATGACAATGAGATTTCAAAATCAGGGAAGTGTCTCCAATCACTTATGTACCCAACTCCCTGGTAACTTAAAGTTCATCATTAAAGGGTTAGTTATTACCTTTTATGATATACATTTCATGTTCTGACAATCCATTTCCTTTCTAATATTCCAACCTAAGGAATAGAAAAGAAGGAATTTCAACTCCATGTTCAAGAACACTGATGACTACTTGTTAGGTATGGACCAAACAAGCTGATACCATTTGTAATGACTCACTCATTCTCATTGGCTTAAGAGTACAATGAGTCATTACTAAGCCTTAAGATACATCCCCAAGGCACCAAAGGTTGGAAATAAATTACTAAGTGTTTCAAAGAATGTGGGTGATTATTTACCCTTTAATGACTAAAACCAATAACTGAACAAACCATCCAAAAAAACTCAATATATGATGCATGAAAAATACTAAGACATTTCAAATCATTCACTTTAATACAACCAACCAACATATGAAATAGTAGAAGATAACCCTATATCAAAGAGTTAGCAGAAAGAGAATGAATAAACTTTAAGATGAAACCAAGTCTCCATTCTCCATAATCACTATGCTCCAACATCATCAATGAGTTCTTTTTATCACACCATTGTGCTAGATAAGTGTGATACTTTACCTTTTCCCAAGTCCCAAAAGGTATCATCTGCAAAAGCACTAAAGCGCTAATGTCGGGGAGAGTGTATAACTCAGTATGTTTTCCCCAATTAAATCCCTACTCATGCCACTAGGTTATTATGGATATCAACATTCATATAAAAACAATGACATTAAATAATTCTGCAAAACATTTTTATGACAAAATATAAACATGTTCCAAAAACCATTTAAAACCAGGTGAAATAAAGAAAAATGAAACCAATTTACATTAAGTTATTTTTCTAGAAAATAACTAATCAATATTTAAATCTAATTCTTATTACCAATTTGGAATAACCATTCCATTGTTCACAACACACCCACACATGGATGCTTCGTTTGACAGTTACATACTCATGAGCTGTCTTTTGTCCAGTTACCTTGTATCCCAATGACAAATGCCCCTGCCAATAGTCATGCACCTTGTACCCCAATGGTACATGTACATTATTTGAGGGCACGTCAAACATGAACGCACACCACACACATATTCCAAATCCATTCCAATAAACCACTTCAAAGCATTCATATAAAATAGTAATTTTATTGAATGCCAAAGAGAAAACCAATTTTAAAAACCATTTCATTTCAATAAAACATCCCATTTTTATTGAAAACATAAAATCAAATACATGTTACACAATTCCATAAAATACCCATTTTAAAATCCATATTTGAAAAACAAGAACAACATCACTTTACTCAAAACACCCAATTTTCCATATTTCACAAAATGTCACTCAAGAAGGTTTCCAACAAGTGTTCAATCAAACAAGTCACAATAATTTCAACATAATAAATTTAATATTAAATCATTTAAATCAAATATATTAAGAGATGTCAAGAGTGATTCCACCTACCTCAAAGGTTTTAACAAAACTAGACACGGATAGATAATGCTTAAGAAAACCATGTAGAATCTTCACGGAACCTCATTAGATCAATTCTCTAATAAAGATCAAGAAAAAATCACAACTTATTCAGATTAAAATATCATATATCTACCTATAATGGTTGTATATAAGAGAAACCAAGAAGAAAAGAGAAGTAGATATAAGTATATCTCATAAAACGATCAAGAACGATGAAGAAAGATCATATACCACAAGAATCCGGGTTCGAAATTACATTGGAAGCCTTCAGATTGATTCCAAATCACTTGGGAGAGGTTTTTATATCATCAAGGAAGAAAAATAATGAGTTAGGGCCATATAAGAGAAAAAATAATACACTTAGAGGAAAAAACATGTGATATCCACTTTTTTAAGATCTCACATAAACCATCCACACAGTTAGTTCACACTGTTAGACAAACTATGTGCTAACCATGCATTAGAAACTACCTAGGATGACCTTCACATGACCTCCTCACATGGTCTCCCTAACTGTGCCCGCATTGTGCCAAAGATCTCTTCATCAAACCTAAAATTTCTCACGATTTATACTAGGATGGCCGCACGGTTTGGATAAACTATGCGCAACTCATGCAGCACTCCTTTAGACCCCAAATATTTATGAAGGTCCACCAAAATCTCCCAACATTCCCAATTATATGTCATATCCATTAAAAGTACCAAGTAAGGGTTACATACTAGAAACGATGGGTAATGTAATATAAAATTCCTGACTTCACCACTTATGCATGAGCTCCAACTGATTATTCCTTCACTTGAGTTGTTGGTGAAATGAATTATCAATCGGGGATACGTCTCATTCTAGTTACAAAATTGTCCTGGTCATAAGCATTCTTTTCCTAGAGGCATGGACCCAAACATATACTTTAGGGAAGCATGAAAATATATATGGAATATATCCAAGATGTATTCAACTAGTATCAATGTGATATCATCATGCCTAGTGAGTTGTCTAAGGTGTATGACAAATGAATTTTCACTGATTCGTTATTTTTTACCTTCTCTGTTAATGATTTTGTAGAGATATCCATTCTTCTGGCATGTTGGATAATTGGGGTGATATTTTTCGGAGAAAGTCATTCCCTCTAAGAAGTTATTTCTTCCTTTGAGGGTGAGGAATCCTGAAGTTCCAACTAATGATAACATTCACCACAAGTGTATTCCTTTCACCTAAAGGTGTTCTTGTGTTATCAAGCCGCATGTTGAGATGTATCATTAAGTATTTTATGGGAGTCATTGGGATTATATTTTGTGGAATTACATTGGATTTTCAATGGAATCCTATCCTGTGAGATTTCATGTGCTTCATTTTTAGATCATTGGTGTCATGTTTCAGGAACAATGTCCATGGAAAGAAAGCGAGAGCATTCATCAATATTATGGTTATCTGGTGAATTTAGCTTGTGAGGAATAATGCTCTGTTCTAGGGGATTAACACCTCGATACTATACATTGGTTCCAAAACTAAAATCCTTTTACTGGATCTGATTCATACATTCTAGGAATCTGAGTTAGCTCCCTCCCTTAGCATCCTCAAGGAAGCTGGAGGGTACATTATACCCAAATCCCATCCTCAGGCTCTTAGATCTTCCAAATTCCTCCTCTTGTAGGATTAAAACTCAATACCGACAGATCTCGTAATATACACAGAATACATGGTGGGAGTGTTTTTCATGACTTTAGGGGCTCTTTTATCATTTATTTTTCATCCCCTTTTGTGGATGGCTACTCATTCATAGAAGAATCTAATGCTCTTCTCATATGATTAGAACATTTTAACTCTAAAAACATGATACATTCTATTTTTTATTCTGAATCTATTTGCATTAAAATTCTATTCTTGGATGTGAATCTTACCCATTGAACATTTCTTGTCATATTCACAAGTGCATGAGTATTTTTCTTAAAAACATTGAAATTTCACACACTCAGTAGGAGGGAAACATGGTGGCATGTGTTTTTTCTTCAAGAACTCCCTGTGATATTTTTTTTCTAGCATATTATCCATCCCTAAAGAAGGTGTTGACATTATTAATGTAGAAACTCTGGGTATCTACTATTTTCTCCCTCCTTATTCTCCTTTTCTTTTTCTCATTTTGTTCGATGGTTTTTGTCTTGATCCTTACCATGATTAATAACATAACAATATATCCAGTTGAGGTTACTTTTAAAATGGGAATTTTATTATCCTAAATAATGTTGTCTATATTTTTATTGTATTTATATCCATTATTGTCAAAAACGTATGATATATTGTTTTTATTATAATTTTTTTATATTTTTCTATCACATATTTACCTATATTATTATTTATTCCATTAATGGGGTTAATAAATTCCTTATGTTTAACACTCAATTTCCATCATTATGAAAATGTATCAGGATTAGTTTATGACACAAGATTAGGTTACCCATTTATTTTCATGGGAAATTATTATTATTAGGGTTTATGATTTTTATAATTATATGTCACACACATGTATGTATATGAAATTAATGTGACAGATGGGATAAAAATTATATTTCCCATGTATGAATTGGGTATTTTTTTAGTGTCCGGATTTGTCATGTATGGGAATAGGGTGTTTACCTAATCCAATATGGGACTCTATCCAACATGGGATTTGGTCTGAGATGTTATCATTGACTTATTATTATGTCATGTTTTATATTACTTATAAAGTAACTATGATTCCCTGATATTGTGATTCCATGTTCTTTATATTATGATTCCATGTGATGACTCATGTGTCATATCATTTTTATATCATGTAATACATTTTACCCACTTGTTATGATTCCTTATCATGTTCATTCCCATTCTGGTTTTTTTAGTTCCCCTTTATTTCATGTAATCCCTAGGTTATCCAATATTGATTTAGAATCTCACTATGAAGAATTAAATAAGGATTTCATGTTTTAACTTCCATTTATATATTATGAACCTATTCATCCAAAGAAAATTTTCTATTATGATTAGTGCATGGTACTGATGGATGTTTATGTAAAAAATCATGTAATAATATTTGTAAAAAGTTATTTGTTTCTATATATATATTTTTATAAAGGAAACTATACCTTATGAAATATTAGTGTGTTGAATACCTTTGGTTTTTCATCATGGAGATGGAATGTACCCCTTTTAAGAAGAATTTGTTTAATTTTCTATTAAGAAGGAATCCTCAGGTGTAGGTACTACTGGTAGACAATTTTTGAGTGGTAGTTACTAAGTATTATCTCTAAGATTTTACATTATGTTAAGGAGTATTTGGAAAAAGAAACACTAAAGTCTCCATGTATCACATCCTAATTCCTTGAGTGGGGTAAGGAGAGATAGTTATCAGAATCATGCTTCTTGAAGATGAGTGATAGTATATATAGTGGGTATTTACCAACTTATTGGTCCATTTATTCTAATGAGGTTCTTTACATTCATGTTCGAGTAATTGTCTCTTTCAGCACATACAATATATAATAATCTATCCTCAGGTTTTGATATGGGCTATTCACCCTGGGATTAAGATGATATACCATTATATTTAGAGATAGAAATATTGTCATGTTTTGAATAATGTCATAGTTAAGTACATTTTTTGATTATCACCTTTTATTGGGTAAATGTTTAAGCATCAATGACCCATATTCCATCTTTAGTAACTATACATAACGAAGTGGAAGTGGAATCACATGACTATAGATTTTGAGATAGGGTTTACCATGGATTCCTCAATTTAGTTATATAGTGTACGTCATTATAGAATGCTTATAAAATGTTGTATATTTCCTACCATTTAGGTAGACACAATTTATTGATGTTCTGGGTTGCTTATATGTATGTATGACAGTATGCATTCATGGTTCGTCGATAGGGAAATTTATCTAATAAAAATGACCAGTTTAATCGATGATTTTGGTAGGATCTATAGAAATATATTGATATATAGGTTAATCTAAACAAGAAATCCATTATCAGTCCAATGGGTTATCTAAGCGTACTATCAGGAAACTGGAGGACATGCTATGATATTATATATTGATTTTATCATTTCATAATAGAGTCATCTTTCCTTAGATTATTTTTAAAATCCATAATTTTTCTAATATTATATTTATAATAAATAATCTATTTCTCTCACATATTTTATGTAATGACTTAATAGGATTTTTTAATTAGAGTGTGAATTAGAAAACTGCATTGAAATTTCAATTTAACGAAGAATTAAATACTGGACTAGATTTAGTAATATATATCACTTCAATTTTTAGAACATAATGTTTTTACCCATGATCTAATTGGGGTGATATTTTTACACTATTTATAGGACACAATGACGAAACTTTCATTCAACTAAATCCACACATGGGTTAATGACGATAAAAAATAATAAGAATCCATTTTGACCATATTTTCCATTTTTTATTTTATTACTTTTCTAACCCCAGATTTCCCTCTTCTCATTTAATATTTATAATCTATCTTTAAAGGAGATGGTTAATGGAATATAGGATTGTGACCATACTATAATTTGGGAAATTCTATTTCTATAATCCATTGAAGGAATGAGCATCTCATTCTAGGGACTCTACATAATGAACTCCCCCTCCTCTTCCATACTGTAATGTTTTTTTAAAAAAACATTATCTTTATAGATTTTTATTATATTTTTTTATTAAATTTTATGTCTATTAAATTCACTAATAATTGGATAGAAAAATAGAGTTGAAGTATAATTTGGATATGCATTTTTAAACCTTTAAAATAATCTCTATGTAAACTCATCCACCCATGGAAGCACTATTCCTTAGTTATCAATCACACTTCCACCTTCTTTAATTAATATTTATTGAATTTATGGATCAAAAATATATTTCATTCTTTAAATATTTTGGAAATTATTTGTCTCTTTAAAATATTATTTATATAGTAACCTAGCCTTTTCATACATGACTATTACATCTTTTTAGATGAATATTAATTACATTACACAAACACATACCTAGGGACCATTATAGTTTATTGCCTTTGGATATAAAAAACACAAAATGATAATATGATGAAATTATATCAACCTATCACATAATGATATTCCCATTTAGTACTATATCAAAATTTTATTTATAACCTCAGGAACGTAAACAGAAGAAATGGTGAGTTCAAATGCTTAGTAAGTGTAAAAAAGAAACATATATAAGAAGAGAATGATAATAAGGGTATGATAACATGATCATAGCATTTGAAAAGTATACCCTTCATATCATAGATCATAGATATAAATCATGGAATAAATATTTAGAGTTTATATGAAACGAATCATAAGGAAGTCAAAGAACATGAGTCATGTGAGCATAACATTGTCATAAGACATAGATTTGTGGCTTACACACAAGTATATAAAAAATTATGACAAAGATATAAACAAAGACATTCATAACATGTTAGGCTTGGTATGACCACCCATGTGCCTATTTCGGGTTTAAGATGACCACACATGTATGCTTCTTTTTAGGAATGGGCTGACCACCTAGGTACCCTCTGAGTTTATATAGAATTTATCTTTCCCTAAAATAATAGAGGGAGATATTGGTCCCACCCACTAAATAAATAAAAACATATCTATGTGTTCCATAAGATAATATAATTTTTTTCATTTAATAAATATTTTATCATACCATTAATTGCGGAGAATATATAGGTTTCATTAACATTTCATTAAAGAATAGCCTATGAAAAGAAGTACGTTTCATAAGAATTATATCATGGTATAACCTGTGGAAGATAAATGTTATTCATAAATTTTTTTCATCATAAAAATAAACTATTTAGATAAAGAAAAATAATGGTATCCAATGAATATATATCAAGTAACACATTAGTTACCTCAAATAATGTTGTCTTAGATGGAAAATAAATTTCAATGATTACTGGGGACATTTCTCAAGGAGAATAAATTCTCTTTGAAAATAACTTTTTAATACATAAAACATTATGAAAACCTTTTTATTTGAAAATAAATTTGAAAATTTATAATGGAATATTTGAAGAAATGATTTTTCGTGGCGTTGGAAAATTAGGTTCAGACCGTACATAGTAAAATGAATTTTCATTACATATTTTTAGTAAAATCCAAATTGGAATTATTTTGTAAAAATAAATGAATATTACCCTAAAGCCCTAATTTTTAAATTAAAAAATTGGTAAAATTTTCTTAGAAAAATAACAGTTGAGTAATAAAACATTTTTTGGAACATTTTTTTTTAGAAAACATGGTTTTTAATGAAAATTGATTTCCAACAGAAGAGATAAATAATGTCATATTTTATTATAATATTTTTATTAAATATATTAATTAACAAATAATGGAAAAAATAGAACCATTATATGAATATATACTAGATAAATAGCGAATAATAAAATTCATGAGAATTATTGAGTGGTAGATCATGATATTTTAACGTTGTATACTATATCATATAATGTCATGATAAATTATGAGATTGTAACATAAAATACTTAACACATTGAAAACATTGAATCATTGGACCCATGATAAATAACATAAAATGAACATGTAAATATTATTATTATCAATAAATTAATTATATTACATGTCATATGGGATATATATACTTCTCATGAATAACTATATACTCCTAACACAACTTAGGTATCAATGAATTCAAATCAAGACAAAATTTACTTTCTAAATTGGTAACTTTTGAATTGTAGACATAAATAAATATAGATAATAAAATTTATATTTAAATAATTTTTTTAAAATTATAATTCTAATAATCCAAATTCATGGGATTTATTTACACCACATAAAATAAATAGTTGGTGAACACAGAATGTTTCTCGCCGAAGTAAAAGGTTAGATGAAAATCCCTTACCTTAAGACATGAATTGTGCTGTAAAATTTCAAACCTCATGTATAAATAATATAATTTTATTATACATATATAACAGAAAAAATTTCATATATATCATACCATATATGATCTTATTATGGAATCTTATTACCCATTAATTCACAATTCCATGTTAAGGTTATGTTTCGGGTAATAACCGCTTTGTTTTTCAAACTATTTTTAATTTCTTATATTTTTGGTCCCATTACATTAACAATGATTTAATAATATAATGAATTTATATAAAGATATAAATATTATTTATATTCAGTACATATTTATTTTGATTAATTCATAAAATTTTGTGACAGGAAATGAAATACATTGTTTATGTAGATAGTAGGATGTACATACACATGCACGCTATTTCTATTTTCATACAATTATGAAAGAATGAAAATTAAAGGAGAGAGATCTATATTATCATTTCTGTAAAATATATATTTCATTTATAACCCATATTTTTATTAAACCCATACTTAATGGATTCCATTTAAAGCGTGAATTAATCACATCACATCGTAAGGCGGTAGTCCGCCGTACATGCGAATGATTTTATTGTATTACCACAAAATGGAAATCATGAAGGTATATGTGATAAAAAAATTAAAAATAATTATTGAAATAATTAATATCATATATATGATATATAAATCGTATTTACATAATTATTCCCAACCATGAAAGGTGGTAATAGAAAATTTAATGACATCGGTTTTCTAGGTTGAAGTCTACTGTACACAAGAACGGTGATTTAATATCCCATTCAATGGAATTCTGTGTTGTTTTATGTTGTAATATTAAAAAATATATAATTATATATATATATATTATTATGGTCATTCTATATTCATGATATATAAATAATTGAAGGGGTTTAAGAAAGAAATAAAACAAAAACGTTTTTTGATGAATGTTCCCTCTTCTTTTTGTATCTCATTTTGGTTTTCAAAAAATTCATTCCTCAGAAAGATATTAATACAACTAATATCTTCTAGGATGAGGGTAGATAATATGGAAAGTTATTTTTTATGTTATTGGTCTATAAAAAATTCTTGAGAGGTAAGAAGAAGTGGGTAGAGTGAGTACCCTTTTATAGTTGAAGAGGAGTGGAATTGTTGTAAATACTCAATAGTATTCTCTCTTAGAAGGTTAATATTAACTCAAGTGAATTCAAAAATAGTAATTAATGGTTTTAAGGGATGATATTTTATAGAAACACAAAAAAAATCTAATTAAACCCATGTATTTACAATTTCATTCCACAACTTCTGTGTTTCCTTTTTTTTACCCTTTTGGTTTTTTAACTACGATAACTAGTTTTCTAACATTGGTAAATTATCATTTAAGAGCAAATTAGAGTAATTTCTATTAGATAATTGGACACAAATATTATAAATATGTTATATAATTTATAAAATATAAATTCTATGTGTGTTTAATATTAAATTTTACGCATGCACACATGATGCGCAAAAACACCGGTTTAACCTTAACTGTGCTAACTGAGTTTTTACTACTTAGTGGTAAATATAACCATTATAATAAAAAAATTGGTCCATGAATGGAATAGAGTTTATATTTATTAAAATTTAAAATTATATTCTTAGAATATATTATTTTTATTAATTTTAAATCAATTGATAATGTAATACTTATTATAAAATGATATTAATATCAACTTTGAAATTATTCATTTAATTCAAATAAATAAATATAAAGGCAATAATGGTATTAAAATCTATCATCTTAAAACCTATGAAACATGATATAATAAACTACAAGAATAATGGAACACTATAATTCATTCAATTTAAATTACTTTTTTTTGGTTTCATTCATTTTTTTATTAACTAAATAATTACTATTTTGGAATTTCTTATAAATTTTTAGTAACTAATTTATGCCTAAAAAATTAAAATAAATTATCCAGATAAAAAACCATTTATATCTAAAAAGAATATTTTGTACTGAACTATTATTTTTTTGTCCCTATCCAAAATAATTATTTATATTAAAATAAATAAAGGTATATTTTTTTCTTTTTTACTTACATAACTATTTCTATGCGTCATATTCAATAGAATGTGGCTGAGAATTTCCATATTTTAGAAAATTTTATGGAAATGGTCCAAATAAATTCATTAAATTAAATTAATACCAAAATTTAGGTCATTTTCACTCTTATCATTATAGGTTAACGTAGAGTAATTCCATTTTTACATTAACCATGATATTTAATTTTCACTACATTCACTATTCATTTTGGTCAAAAAAATATACCTTATTAAAAATTAAAAATTATTATGATTCAAAATATGCAATCCATTTTATTAAATTAAAATCACAAAATCACAAAAATTTAAATTTAAATTAATCTCCCATCCATGACGAGAATACATATTTTTAAGGAGAAAATGATTAAAAGTATTCATTGGTTTTATATATAATTTAATTTTGAAAATGATCAAAATTCCCTAAATTGTATTAATATATATATAATTGAACTAATTTTACTTTAAAATAAATTGAAAATACAATCTAATGTCACAAAACTAACTCGAATCAAATCTGAACTGGTCACCTGATTTAGTCCGCGACAAGGCCCAAAGGGTATTCCCAATCCCCACGGCCTAAAACTAGGGTTGGGCATCAAAATAATTCCATTGGGAATTATTTGGACCGTAAAATTAAAAAAAATGAACAAGAATAAATATTGAAATTATACTAAACTCTAGAATCTGATTGAAAATAAAACTAAATAGCTAAACCTAGCTCTTGATGACGTCGTGGGTCACCACCAAACCCAAAACCACACTCACTCCTAGAGAGATCCAAAATTTAGGGAACCTGAAACTAAGAAGATAGAGTAGGAATTAATATTGGGATTCCAATTATGGATTCCAAAGTTAATCCGCTCTATATTCTTCTCCTTTAAGGTGAAATCCATTTGTTCTAGTTTGAAAATATGATATACAAAATTAAGGTTTTCATAATTTTAATAAAATAAGTAATAAGATTAAAATTTAAAGAAAACCCCCTTTTAAAATTACATTTTTCCAAAAATAATATCCAAGGAATATAAGTATATTCAAAAAATTCCATTAAAAGACAACTAGTACATAATCAAGTGTTTTAAATTTGAAAAACAAGTAGAGGTTACCTAAAATAAAATATCCAAAAGTGCCACAAAATAAACAGGAACATAAAAGTATGAAATAATTATCATTTCATAAACATCCCAAGAGAGATCCCTAGATGTACCCAGTTTGGAACCACCTATCGGTGTATGGTGAATCTCCCTAATTAATCTACAATAACACATCTCCAGTTGAACAAAACTAAAATGGTAACCGACCAACTTGAGTGTAAGGACACTTTTCAGAAAGATGAACAATTTAAAGGGCCACATTCATAACAGAAGGATGAGATTATAAGATGATAGGATTTCCATGTATCTTATATAGATATATGAAGACATAAAAAGAATATAATTACTGCAGGAGACTGGAACTGTCTCCACTCTAAATCTAAAGATCAATAATTGGGCTATGGTTTTCCACTCCCCAGGTGAGTTATTGACTGTGTGCGAGCTTCAATTTGAGGCTTTTGGTCAGATCACTCCTGACCATAGAATCTCCTACCCCATATCCATGTGCTGAAATCCTCTTATCACAATATCTTCTTTTATAGATGCTTCCTATAAGACTTCTCGAAATAACTGGGACCACCGCATCAACAACATGCTTTTGGAAAAATCTGATAGACTACTTCTAATGACTTAACTGACCACACTAGTGAAAAAACCCGAACAATTTGAAGAAATGGAGACCAGAACAAATGAATAATAACTTTTCGAAATGTGGTCCTTCATAACACTCCTCTGTATAGATAGGGATCCTTCACAATATATAAGAGACATCAGATTTCTAATTACCTACACTCTGAAAACCAAATCATTTAAAAATGATCAGTCCACCAACTTCCCAAAATGACCATTCGATGATACCTCTAATGAATTGGAAACAAGATCATTAAAATTTTCAAAATATATCTTCAATACTAGTTGACCATGTCAAGCACCATGAGCTCAGGCACCATCCTCTCCTTTAATTTCTGAAGAACAAATCACAAGATGTAAGTGGTATTAAACACCTTCCATGAAATACCGCCATGAAAAAAATCAAGGATTATCTACTTCCATAAACTAAATGTTAAAACTTTAAACTAACCCCAACCATCACAGTCCATCATAGCTTTGGGAGTTCCAAATAACATGAAATCACTAATGAATTCATCATGCCATTCTATTTCCTTCAATAAGTCACGATCACCATAGAAGATGAACTAAAATAATTAAGAACTAAATTCCACAACTAGAAACAGAATATGGGTTGAACCAACAAAAAGAAGAGATGCACTAGAAACCTATGAGAAAATCTTTTGTGGGGTAATAAAAATAAGAAGCACGAAACTGAATCAAAATGCATCGTAAACCAAAATCTGACACTTCCATCATACACCAAAACTCAAACAAAAATAAACATTTCAACCCCATTTCTAGATTTTCCATTCCCCGAGCCCACAAAAGGATTATAAATATGGGATGAAAACACTAAAAAATATCTCACTCTCCTTTTAAAACATGGAAATAACCTTTTTTTAAAATATAATTCAGCAAAAAAACAGTTGAAATACCCACCATTGGAATTCCATGAAGCCTCAGACACACACACACACACACAGATATATATATATATATATATATATATATATATATATTTGTGCTAGTTCTATCACCCATCCACCCATACCACCAACTATCCACTCGCCACATGCTTACAACCACATATGTGATCATTCATAGAAATACCAAGGGTCAATTTAAATCATTTCTCATTTCAAAAACAGTTCATTCAACTGAATGCCCAAATTATCGAGAGAATTTAATCTCACCTTCCTAAATATATTTCTAAAATCCTAAAATATTTTCCAAAAAACATTCCATTTTTTCCTTCGGAACCACATATTCCATTTGAATAAAATAATTTTCATTTCAAAAACCATTTTTCCACTACAAAAAACTACAATCCCTTTTGAAAACCCCTTTTTCCAAAAATATATTTTCATTTTTTTGAAATCCAATCTAGTAAACCATAAATAATTCCAATTATAACCAACATAAAAAAATCATAGAATAATGAACTAGCAGTTATGCCAACCCTACAACATGGTTTAGCATACCATGATCCGAGCAAGCATCAACCACATGAAGTATCGTGAACAATGTACTTGGGATATACAACGACCGCTACTCCATGAAATCTTATCGCGTAGCACTTGCTCACTCTGTTTTCATCCCTTATCCACACAGACAAATAAATGTAATATTTTAAATCCCTAACTAGCCCTAGAAACTTGACACTCATGACAGGAAAGGGTTCATGATGTCCTACCTACACCTACCTCTCTAGACCTGAAATTCCTAACATCCATTCTGTATGACACTCAAAATAATAAAAACCAACATCTGATACCATTTTTTTCTCAAACCACCTAGTTTAACCCTGAACTGGTCACCTGATCTAGTCAATGATAAGGCTCTAAGGGCATTCTCAATTCCCACGAGATGAAAACTAGTGTCGAGTATCAAAATAACTCCATTGGGAACGTTTTTTCCCATGAAATACAAATAAATTTAAAAAATAAATAGATCAATAAAATTAAACTCTATAATAAGAAAGAGAATAAAACATAATGACTAAACATACCACCATATAACCTCATGGGTCACCACCAACCACATGAACCACACTCGCTCTTAGATCCATCAAAAACATAGAGAACATAAAACTAAAATGATAGAGTATGCATGAGCACTGAGATGCCCAGTAAGGATTCCAATGATTATCCACACCCAATGACTAACCTTTAAGTTTTAATTTGTTATTTATAGTTAGAAAATTTGATATATATAAATAATTTTTCCATTCATTTACAAAAAAGTAGCATGAATCTAATTTCAAGAAAACCCAATTTTTATATTTCCATCCATCCAAAATAATTTCGAAGGCATATAATTAAATTCCATAAATTACTTTAAAAGAAAAATGGTTTTGAAATGAGTGTCTTATGTATGAAAACAATTATAGGATCCATAAAATCAAATAGAAAAAAGTATCACAAAAGAAACAGGAACATACAAGTATGCAATCATGGGAATTTTCTAAACATACATTGACCGATCCTAGGGTACACTTGGTTTGGAACCAGCTGCCAGCATATGGTAAAGCTCCCTAGTCAATGACCAACTAGACGCGTATGCTCTTTGGATGTACCCCTAAGTGGTGAAACAAGTAAAATTGTTATGCCATTACTTTGGATGTGATTGTTTATTTTCATGTGCTTCCTCTTCAGATAGGTTTACCAGGTTCCCACATATGTGGGAACAAGATCCATCAGTTTAAAAGAAATATTTGACAACCTGAATCACCCCTCCACTCTCTAGGTGTTTTGGGGTCCTTCACTTCGATCCATTGGGATAAAGGAGCTCTATATTATTCCATCTAAATAAAAAATCAATAAGTAGACATCATGCCTCAAGAAAGAACTATTTCACACACACACACACACACCACCAAATAAATAACCAAAAATATTATTGTAACATAAAAGTGGTCAAACACTTTACAAAACACCCCATTCCATTTTCAAAGAATACATAACATTTTATCAAACACTTTCAATGCAGGCATACTTAGGCAATAATCAAGAATCACTTCCAAAACTAATTTTTTAAACTTTATACCAATACAAAAAAACTATAACACATTAACTACATACATTAGGTATGTGAAAATCAAGATTAAGAAATTAATTTAACTACTCAAGCTTTAATAAAGTTCTTTAGAATGAAAAAGGGCCAGAAGCACCTAGGTATGTATATATATACAACACAAATGTAAAAACACACTTTTGAAATGATAATAAATAATATAATTAAAAATTAAAGGCATGAGCATAGGAAACCTACCTCAAAAAGGAAGAAAACCAAGCCGAGAAACTTCAACTCTTTAGTATTTAAAAAAAACCACACAATTACACACGTATTCATTCTTATATATGTATGTTAACCCTTAATGAAATGTACATATTCCCCTATCCATGATAGAATATTTTCCAGGAAGAGATATATATATATACATACAAAATTACACACACACATATGTACCTATGTGTGCGTGTGTGCACCACCAAGGATGATAAAAACTCCTGATAATAAATTTTAGGGTCTCAATACACAATAATATTATAATATTAATTGTGTGATGAAAAGAAGAGGGTTTAAAACCTTACCCCAATCAATAATGGAAAACCAAAATGAACCGATCCGCCTCAACTTTGGTAGTGGATGCCAAAATATGTGAAAACGCAACCTGGGGAACCTGTCGTATATCCAAATTTTGGAAGAAGTAGCCAAAATCGATTAACCCATTACCTGGGGTTTCAACCAAACCGATTGGGGCAATGATGAGCATACAAATCGTCCAAAACGCATGATATAATAGGGGAGAAGACTCACCAAAAGGATTCATACCTAAAATTAAAGGTGGAGTGGTCACTGAAAGTAGAGAGTGGTGTGCCAAAGTTCTCTTGGTCGACCGGGTTGCGTGACAAGGATTGTGGGGAGGTCGGGTCATGTGAGGTGAGAGAGGATGAGTCGCCGCTGAAGGAGCCACTTCTTGGGTAGGTGGCATGAAATTGGTTTTCAACCAAGGCGGAGGGGGTAGTCATGTGTGTAGGGATAGTGTGGAATGGGGTGCTGGGTGAGAGAGAGTGGAGGAAAGGAGATGAAATAATAGAGAAAAAATAAAGATAATTGAAAAAAAGAGAAAAAAAAAAACAAAACAAAACGTAAATAAATAATATTAAACCTCATAATAATTAAAATAAAATTTATAATAATAATAATAATAATTAATATTATCATTATTTATATTTTAAAGTCACTTTTTTTCTTATTTTTATCATTTTCTTTATTTATTTTAAATACTGTGAAACAATGCTATCTGAGCACAGATACCTATAGACAGATGCATGGTTGATCAAGTCTTGATCCAATCGTGATAAATGTAATTTTCATAATGAAATACCCTCACGCATGACTATCACGCAATTACAAATAATTGGGCGCAACTCATCCACAAAACCTCTCCGAGCTTGGAAATTTAAAAAATTAACTTGACCAGCCCGCAGTAAAAAACGAGGACATAAATTATTAAAATTATTAAAATAATTAAAATAATTTAAATAATTAAAAGATTTATGTTGGGTTGAAAAATATAACATTAATAATTACATAAACACAAAGGAAATTTTCAAATTAAATTTACTATTTTCACTATTCATTTAAAAATGTAACTTTTCAAAAAAAAATCCCCAAATTTCACCATAATATAATTTTGGAATTACGAATTTAAAAAATTATATTTTATAAAAATAAATTTCTAATGGTTCGAAAAAATAATTTTATTATTGTTCAAAAAATTATATAAAAATAATTTCTTTGAGAAAATAGTATTTTCAAAACATATAATGACTTTAAAGAAATTTTTGTACTTTTTTATCAATATGTTTAGTTTAGGTAAAAAAATAAAATTCTATCTTATAAAAGTAGTTATTACTATTAAAATCACTATGTTTTATTTCTTGGTTATAATAGATGAGTTTAAATGATTGTATTAGTAATATAACATGGATATTTTAAAAAAATCAATGTCGTCTGCCCCGCAAGATAACCCAATGTTTCATGTAGTGAAAGATGACCCAAGGATATGTGTAAATTAAGATTGACATGGTTTTTGGAATAATGAAATCCATAAATTCAATTTAATTAATTAGATGAAGTAACTCATAAAACTCAAGGTGTACATTATACCACCTTCAAAATGAATTTCCCACATGAAATTTTTATTTTTCATCAAAGGGTTAACATTTGAAAATAAATTTATATAAACAAAAATTTTTCAAATTAATAATAAAAATTCACTTAGAAATGGATTGTTTGAATCGTAATAGTTTTTGAAAGTAATACATAACAAGGTTTCCACATAAGGTAACATATGTGGAATGCTAAAATATTTATATAGATGAGAAAACTAACACTTAAATAAAGATGGATAGTGATAGAGAACATTGATCCCTAGATATTGGGTGATATAAAAAATGTTAATGACCAAAAAAACAAAATAGGCATGAATAAGATCATTGATATCATCACAAATAGTGATAATAGGACAATATATTATTTTAAGAATTTTTATGAGAAGGTATATTTTATTTCATAACCCCAATACCATGCTTCGGTTTTGCATTAATCAGTTTCCAAATTATCTCTTAATCCTAGAAATAATGAGGAATATTTTATTCCTCAATCACTATCAGATCATAAGATCTATTACATTATTATAATTCATTCCATATATCTCTATTAAAAAAAATTAGCACCATTTATCCTATATGGATAAATCTTCATATGTTGAAGTTGTAAATTAATATTTATTACATCCTCGTAAAATTAAACATAATCCACCCCTAAATAGTTATTCTTTTTACCATTATAATAGATTAAAATCCAAAACATTATAAATAAGGCCCCGAAAATCAACTTAATAGTAATTCACCTTATATCATAAAGTGGGAATTGATTGTCACATACCCAACATGTGAATATGTTCACAATTTATTCTCTTGAAACATTAAAATAACATGGATTACCATAAAAATATATTGAAATCATAAATTATTATTCATTCCTTACATATAAATATATTTTTGGATATATTACTTAAATATAAAAATGTTTAAAACTCTATCCATGATAGCATAAATAATTTTTTCACAAACCATTAATGTAATCAATTCTATCCCATTTACTCATTCATATCCAACATCTCTTTTTACCAACATCATTTTTCTTGAAATGAAGATTATATTAAGGGTTATATTACCTTAATAAAAATATAACCTTACCATTAAATTGCTTTTATAGTACATCTGCACCATTCAACATATTTTTCAATCATTAACGAAAATCATATACTAAAATATATTTATATATTTCATAATACTTTAATTCTTATATATAGACTCCTTAATTATTACAATTCCCTCTAAAAAAAATTACCTAGGATTCATAATCGTATTCTTTAATACCTTGTTCCACTCACATGTAATCAATAGTGTCTTCATCATCAGAAATATATCCATTAATCAAGCCACCTTAATGATTCTCTCCATGAGCATTCCACTTAGGTCATCAATTTCCATAATTCCCATAATTTCAACAATTTATGCATACAACAGTAAATTATATATTAGGGAGGCCATTATTATCATCCATTATTCTAACTAAGATTTTCATTTTTTTCTTTAAATTTACTTTATTTGTGTCTTTATTTTATATAGTCAAAAAATATTTATGTTCCTCTAATAAATCAACTTGGGTGTTTCATCCCACATTCTTGGAACAAAGGAAACTGAATCCTCTTTCATCTGTGGTCTCCATTAATTGAACTCTCAGCGAAATATGTCCTTCTCTTATTTGGTTAGTCTGAGAGTTTTTTAAGGTAAATGTTGTAAATAATGTTATTCGATAACTGATTAGCCCTAATCACAACATACTTTTCTTCAGCAATCACCCTATTTGGTCTCTCATTAGTAAATTTACATCATATTTAATGTTAACCAAGTTCCTTCTAGATACCCCCATTTTTTTAAACTAGAAATCATAGTTTGAGAAACAATAATCATAGAGAAAAACCAAATAATGAAGAGAAAAAACCTATAGGATATCTAAATCCTGAAAACATATTTAATCTATGTCACCTTCACTTTATCTTTGTTCATTAATTGTCGTATTTTATTAAAATCCTTCATTATGGATCATAAATAGGTTGTGAATTTTAAAATCGTTTCCCCGAGGAGTGTCAAAACTGATGTGTTGTAAGACCTATTTTTATACACCAATTCCCCATAGATTCTAGCTCAATATGATGTTTATAGTGTTGTTACCCATAAGTATATATATACAAGAGCTACGTACACCTTTAGTATCCAAATATAGATGTAATTTCTTAGAAACCACTCACTATATCCTTTACCAAAATTCCCAAATATTTTCATACAATATGACAATCCTTAGTCTTATCCTTAGATACATCCCTAGACGTAGCCCAAAAAATATCACTAGAGATATCAATAATTTTTTCTCAACCTAGTTTCCAAAGGTTAACTTAAACTATACCTCAAAAGAAACTATCGGGACCCAAGATTCTCATACACATATAATACATCTTTCTAGATTAATATTTTTTATATTATATAAAATCATTCCCGAATAACAGAATAGTTGTGTTCCTTTGTAAATTTGGAACACCATATACTAATATAAAGAAATATCATCTATATATCCCACAAATAACATCCACTTTAATAATCCAACATAGAACCTTTTTCTCATAACCTTGTGAAAGGATACATTAGAAGGGGTGACCTCAGATTCCCAATAAAGGTAAAAAAGGGTGATACTTAATAATAACATGAGAATAAGGGTTTGATAACATGATAATAAAATTTTAATATCATAAACTGCATATAATAGATCATAAAATTAAACCGTGGCATAAATATTGGTATTTCATAAGACATGAATCATAATGAAATCATAGAAAATGAGTCATGAGAGTATAACATTGGCATAAGATTGAAAATATCAAGTCAAGTCTATCCCAAAAGATATGCCTAACATGTTGGGCTTGGTCAAACCACCTTGGTACCTACTTTAGTATTGACATTACCACATGTGTACCCTTTCATCTCGTAACGAAGTTGTCTTTACCCAATGAATTGGAGGGAGTTATAGGACCCAATTATCACATAACGAAAACCATATTTAAGTATCCCACAATATAATAAGGAGTCACATAACCCATTAATAGGGTCTCATAAAAATATCTCCTTATTATATACTATGGAGAAGATATAAGTATCATAGTCATTTCATCAAATCATTTCCAATAAGAACACCTGGTTTCATAAGAATTCTATCATGGTATAACTAGCGGATGAGAAAATAGAATTATAAAAATATTTACATCATAAACAAAAACAATTTATAAAAATAATAAAAATTCTGTCCTTGGATAATATCCCCAATAATTTATCCATCATCTAAAATAAAGTTGTTGTATATGGAAAATAATTTTGAAAGAATACAAAAAAAAATTCATACAGAAAATATGTTTTCAGTAAAAATAGATTTTTTAAAAATAAAACATTTTTAAGACCTTTTTCTTTGAAAGTAACTTTAAAAACATATAAATTAATCTTTAAATCAATGATTGGTCATGAAATAGGAAAAATCCATTCATGTCATAGAAGTTAAATGAAGATTCCATACAAATTTTTTATAGAGTAAAAATAGGCATTGTTTTGGAAAATGAAATGAATATTCCCATATTTTTATGAAAGATGAAAAACATGGTTGAAAATTTATTTTTTAAAAAATAAGAGGGTGAAAAAACATTTTTGAGATTTTTTTTTAGAAAATATGGGTTTGGATGGAAATAGATTTCTGTCCGAAGAGAGAAATAAAGTATAATTTTATTAAAAACATGTTATTAGTTATATTAAGTACAAAATAATGGAAATTGTAAAATAACATAAACATATTATGAATAACTATAGTAGAAGAATATTCATGTTGATTCTTTAGAGTTATTTTATGACATTTCAACACCGAAGACTTAATCATAAACAATCCTAATAAATACTGAGACTGTAATAAAAAATACATACCACATTGGTAACATTGAATCATAAGAACCATAATGAAATTAAATAATACATTTCATAAAATGTAATGATTATGAAAAAATTAATTATATTACTTGCCAAAGTGTCTTTATATACATCTCTTTAAATATCTTAGGTGCGTAATATAACATAAGTCTAAAAGACGGAAAATTGAGACAAAGATCACTTACTAATTTGGTAACTTTGAACTGTATGCCCCATTTTTGGGAGATCATAAAATGGATTTTTAAATTAAAATAATTATAATTATTATTATTATAAGTTAAATTCATATTCAGTAAATACACTTCAAAATATAGGTGGAAAACATTATATGTGTCTCACCGAAGTATAAAGTGAGATGGAAATTCCTTACCTTATATATTTAATTCAATTATACATGTTAAAAATTATTGTATAATGAATAATTTTTGTTGATACATATAAAAAAGAAAAAATTAATATATATCATACCATATATGATCTTCTTATGTCATTTTCTATACCCTTTCATTAACAATTCCATTTTAAAATTACGTTTCGGGTAATAACTTCTTTGTTTTTCAAATAAGTTTTAATTTGTTATTTTTTTGTGCTCATAATTTTATAATGATTTAATAATATATATAATTTATCATGATATAAATATAAAATATAATTATTATTTATGTCTTTATATTAATTCATAAAATTTGTTTGTAGGAAATGAAATACACCGTTCAGGGAGATGGTAGACCATATGCATATATGAATATTGTTTAAATTTTATTATTGTAATATAAGAAATAAATAAAAATGATATATTTATGTAATCATTTTATTAAAAATTTTATTTAATATATATTCTATATTCCTATTAAACCCACACATAATTCATTCTATGTAAATCGTGAATTAATCACATCACATTGCGAGGGAGTTGTCTTCCGTACACTCGAAGGATGTTATTGAGTTCCCAAAGAATGAAAAGTATGATGTTTTGAGTGAAAAAATTGTTAAATAAGCATTATAAAATTATAAAATCATAAAATCATAAATATAAAATATAAACAATATTTCGTTCATTATTCCCAACATTGGAATGTGGAAATCAACAAATTAATAACATCGGTTCGTGAGGTGGTAGTTTTCTGTACACAATAACAATGATTTTGTAACCCATTTCATGGAAGTGTTTTTTTAGGTCATAAAATTTATTTAAGAAAATATATTTATATGTAAGATACTTAATATTATATATAATAATTATATAAAATAATTTAAGGGGTTTTAGGAAGGAATAAAACAAAAAATGTTTATTGAATAACGTTAAAAATAATTCGGGTATCTTCTTTTGGTTTTCACAAAAGGCCTTCCCTGGTTCAATTTATGCCAAAATTAAGGCTTTTAGGATGATTTTATGGAATTTTGGAAATTATCTGTTCACAGCATGGTTGAAACAAAATTATTGAGAGGTGTGAGAAAGTGGGGAAAATAATTTCTTTTTTTGGTTGAGAAGTATCATTCTTGTAAATAATAAAAGGTATTTGCTATTGGGAGGTCAATATTACCTCAATTGGATCAAAAAATGATAATTAAAGGGTTTTATGCATAATATTTTTGAGATAAAACTCTACCACATAGTTATACAAATATTTTAAACATTTAATTCATTTACATCTAAGTTTACCTATTTTTACTTTTTTGGTTTTTTCACTACGGTAACTAGTTTTTTAAACATGGTAATTTATCCCGAAAGAATAATATTGTGTCATAATTATAGGATTATTTGACCAAATGTTTATAAATATTTTATATAAATAATAGAAAATAAATCCTAAGTGAATTTAAAATTAACATTAACATAGGTTTGTGTAACATACAAAACAACCCTTTATCCATAATAGTGCTAACAAAGTTCTTTCAACATAATGGTTAATATGGTCATTATAATAGAAAAACTAGTCCATGAATGGAATATAGATGATTTTTAATAATATATAATATTAATTTACAAAACATATGTTTTTTTATTATTTTTAAATCAATTAATAAATTACCATATTTTGTAAAATGATTTTAATAACAAGTTTCTCATTATTCATTTAATTTAAATTTTAAAAATATTAGAAAAATAATGAAATTAGAATATATTATGTTGACACTTGTGTAACATGACATATTCGTATATAGAAATAATGATACAAACTAATTCAATAAATTTCATTAATTTGTTTTTGTATATGTAATTTTATTTTTTATTGACTAAATAATTACTATGCTGGCATTTCCTAAGAATTTTTAGGAACAAATTCATCTATAATAAATTAAAATAATTTATCATGATGAAAAACCATTTATATCTCTATAATTTATATATAACATAAGTAATTTTTTTGTACCTATCCCATATCATTATAGATATTAATAGAAAGAAATGTACATTTTCTACATTTTACTAATCTTAACTATAATAATGAATTTTAATACATTTACTATTCATTTTTGTAAATAATTAAATTAAAATTTTTAGACATTATAAATTATTCTGATTTAACATATGGAATTATTTATTTTAATTCAATTCCTGGAATTGAAAAATTTTAATTTAAAATAAATCCCACAGATGTGATGATAAAGTGAGTTTTTAAAGTAAATATGATGAAAAGTATACAATGTTTTTATATCCAACATCAATGTTAAATTTATTCAAATTAATAAAATTTTATTAATTGATACAAAATTGAATAAAATTTAAATTAAAACCAAATCAAAAATATAATTTAACATTTTAATTACTTAAATGAAATGACAGTTTCAATTACAATTCAGTATGTTTCACTGTTAATCAAAAAATAAAACTTTTCACTAAAATCAAAAAACAATTCATTAATATAATTTTGAAATTATTATTACAAATTTTAATTTTCTTTTATCAAATTCATTTTACAATATTTTCAAAAAATTAATTCTATTATTGTTCAAAAATGAAATAAAATTAATTTCTATGCGAAAATATTATTTTCTAAACATATAAATACTTTACCAAAAATAGGTTCTTTTGTATAAATATGATACCATTATGTAAAAAAACAAAGAGTTAATATTCGAAGAGTATTCATTATTATTCATGTCACTATGTTTTAAGACATGGTTTTAATGGTTGAGATTAAGTAACTATATTGATAATATACCATCATTTTGTTCAAAATATGTGTCGGGTGCAATGCAAGAAGACATAGTGTTTCATGTAGTTTAATATAACCCTGCAATTCATGTAATTAAAGCATCATTTGGTGTTTTGTATAATTAAATCTATCAATGAAATTTAATTAATATAAAATAAATCACTCAAAAAAATCAAGGTGTCACAAAGAATTAAAACCCTTAGAACATAACACCCTAGGTGAAGTAATGTATGAATTGTTATAATTACATAATAATTTCAAAAAAGAATCAAAATTAGA
This sequence comes from Viscum album, assembly GCA_963277665.1. Classification (NCBI taxonomy): domain Eukaryota; kingdom Viridiplantae; phylum Streptophyta; class Magnoliopsida; order Santalales; family Viscaceae; genus Viscum; species Viscum album. The sequence continues at coordinate 2,004,713,033 of OY728137.1, forward strand.
TAAATTATTAGTGTTAAAATACAATATGAAAGATAAATTCATTTACATTTTTAGACTGGGGGTTTCCCCAAATTTTCCATTGGATAAAAATTTACTTTGTAATGGAAACTAAAAGATAGTGCTACAATTGTAAATCTATGGTTTTTTCTCAAATTGAAATGTTTCATTTCATTATATTTCTTTTACAATAATAGTGTTTATAGGATAAACAATTATTGTATCTTAACATTTTGAATCATAATATCAACGATATTGATAAAAAATTAATTTAAAAGGTGGGATAGATAAGTTGTGCTTTGAAAAAATCTAAATAAAAACTATTATTAATCACTTCTATTTATCAATTCATAATACTCTAAAAAATAAAAAAAAATTATTTTAAATTTCATTTATTTTTTCCTTTTGTTATTCAATCAAAGAAGTTTATTAAAATTAACTTCCTCCACAGGTGAACAACCTTGGTCAGACATTGTTTTGTACTTTCTAAAAAAAGGAAAAAGTTTAAGTGTGATGACAATAATTATAATCAGACATGAGAAGTTTACGAGAAGGAAATTATTTTATTCAAATGCATTTGGGTATGTTTTTTTCATTCTAATTTTGTTTCATTTATTCTCCCTCTTCCTCCTTTTAATCTCTTATTTTCATTACTTTTCCACACTTCATCTCTTTAGACCATTAATTGAATATGATTTTAATGATCACATGGAAACTGTTTTTGTTTTTTTCTCGATGATCAAGAACACAATCCCCTTTTTTGTGCTCATTAAAAAAGAACATGAGGTTGAAAATTGATTTTGAGAATGAAACAAATAATTTCAATATAAATGAGGTGTCAAAATTCATCAATTCATGCATTTGGATAATTTAATGACAATCGATAATAATGTCATCTCTTAATATAACTCAACATATAAAACATTGGATATTTATAGAATAATGAAATGAATAAAACTATTCTATAATTTTTTCACAAAATATTAAATACCATCCATCAAGAATAATATACCTAAACTATGGAAAAGAGATTAAAATTAAATCTGGGTTAATACACCTTCTTAACATATTTTTCAGACGATCTAGTGACAACCCAAATAAGAATTTTAGGTGAATTTAATGTCGTTTTTTCAATAGAAAAACCATGAAATGTGCATGATGAATAAATGAAGTTTTATTCATTCATATTTTTGATTGACAGAGAAATGAAATATTGGATGTATTATTAATATCCTGAAGACATATAATGTTAGAATTATTTAAAATGCATTGTCATAGAGAGATTATTTTCATAATCATGGGACACAATAATCTTAAATGATATATCTAACATAATGAAAGTATAAGGGGACATATTGTGTCGGTACTGGGAGTAATTCAAGAGGATACATGTGGGATTCCCACATCACTAAATTAGTAAGAAACTCTTCATCCAATACTTCTATGAATGTACCGCACCCATGAATAAGATCATGGTGGATTCCATATAGAACGGATCATTGGTTTTCAAAATATTCAAAACAGCTCAAGCATTGATTAATAAAATGTCAAAAAACTCCCAATAGTTTGGTAATAATGGAAGAATCTCAGTAAGTGGTATACATTTGGTATCTTAAAAAATTGTGTATAGTCATTTATTTGATGAAAATTTCAAAAAATATACTACTATATTGATGAATATTTCATTGGATCAAAATATTGGACAAGCCATTCTAGAAATGGATTGTGAAACTTCCACAACATCGAATCACCACACTAATTCATTCCCACAACTCCATAATATAGAAGATTATTATGAAATATTCCTTGGGAGACCATATTTTAAGCAAGAACCACCTCCTCAACCCATGTATGATGAATTATTTCCAATATGAAATCCTAGGTGGAATTATATTCTAATTAATAAGTATGATACATTCCAATAAAAAATGAATCTCTCTTAAGAAAACATTCTGTAACAACCACCTTGCTGAATTTTTTTCCAAAACCCCAAAATAGATTAGACATCCTATTAATAACAAGCCTATAATAACGAGGTAAATTTAAATATGTCTATACTCTAACACTGATGACATTTTGAATTTTTTTTTATTAATTCACAAAGGGAGTTTAAGTGTCCAGGTATATAATTTGGGGATAAAAAATGTTAATGAGCTATAATGACACAACTTTCAATCAACTAGAAAGTACTAACTCTGGATATCTACCATATTAATATAATATATATTAAAAATATGCCATTATGATGAAATTGAGCAGGATTAAAAATTCAATGAAAAGTGTTTCAATTTGTATACGTAGATTCTAACCATATACTATGATTTGTAGATCATAATTGATTAATGACTATCCAAAGGTGAAAGAAATTGGTAAGAAAAATATTGATGTGGTACCTCCTATACTCTGTCCATTTCATAATATATTTGTGAAAACCATGAATATAATATAATATTCTATTCAAAAGATGTTCTAGAGACATTTATAAGAGTTGAGATGAATATCCATGTACAGTAGAAAAATAATACAGTTATATGGAATGATATATTCCTACAAGAACTATAAAAAAATATAAGAAGAATAAAGGGAAATAAGTTGATTATACTTGGGATAAATGTATCTATACTCATCAAATATAATATAGACATTTTTATATGGTTCAAGGACCCTAAGACATTCACTATACCACACACCGTGGGGGAGTAACATTTCTAAGATACTTTTGTGTTATTTGGGTGATTCTATTAAAGAGATTACTCACACTATTTTGTTTTCTTTGTAGATTGGTAATCTAAAACCAATAAGGTTTTTGGTATAATTAGAAAATAGGGTTAAAATATATCTAGAGGAAGTCCTTAAAGATGTAACATTTTGAGTATGATACATGATCTTTCTTGAAGTGTTTTACATGTTTAACGTAAAGAATGACTAGGTATATTCCCATGATCCCATCAAATCTGGATGGACCTTCCTAAAAAAGGCTAACAAATTATTTATATTTATAGTGGTAAACTTTTAATGGGGATCAGTGATAAAATTCTACGATTTAATATTTTAGAATCAAAAAATAGCCATCCGAGGAACATTTATCTTTTTTTGTCTCCTATTCTGGCCCATATATAAAACCCACTATATTTTATATTATTCCATTCAAAGATAAATTGTAAAAGTTATATATATATTGATTCCTAAGTTTATTTATGCATAAAATTTATGAATAAACCTCTATTTGATTAAATTTTGTGGTGGAATCAGGTTTTTATTATGAACATGTTCTTTTTTATTATGACATTGTTTTTTAGTATCTTGATGTATTTGATACATTTGTCAATATTTTTTCTAATTTATATTTTTATATTGATATTCATTATATTTGTATTTTAGTTCATTCAATTTTTACATATCTAAATCACCCACTAAAATTTTAACTCCTTCCATTTACATCAAATAAAAAACACTCTGACTTGTTGATTAATGGGAAATTATTTGTAATTTTTTCTAATAATATCTTTTTTGAAAAATTGTGTAATCTTTTGAATAATACGGGGGGGGGGATCATGGATATTAGGTTGAACATAGTTGATATACTAGGAATTATCCCATCTATTTTTAGGCCTATGATTCTTTTAGAGGATGAGGTATAACTAGTTTGGCAACAAAAAAGGAGGCTTAATCCAAAATTATTGTATGTTTTTAAGAAATAAGATGAAAAATTTCCAAAGGTAGGTATCATTTATCCCATATTTTATTCCCAATGGTTTATCCCCATTCATAAAATTATTTTAAGAATAATTAACAATTATAAAAATTATTGAGATGTGTTTACTCTGATGAAATTAAAAAATGATTGATGATTAAGAAAAGATTACATGAAAATTAATCAATACACATAAAAGACAATCTTACCATTTCATTGACCAGACTAATTATTGTATTATTTATTGGATAGAATGTTATTTTTTGGGATGGTTTTTATAGTTATTACTTTATTATTATTACACAAGAGCACCTGAAGTAGACAACTTTCACATTCTCATTCATTATCATCACATACAGACTTCATAATTACATAGGTTACTTCTAGTAATGTATAGTAAGTATATTTTTATTATCATTTTGAGACTTGTATTGAGAAATTTGGGGATTAATTTAATGTATTTTGATACTAATTTGATTAGTGTCACTATATCTTGGGAATATGTTTTCATTGTTATATTGAGAAAATTAAGGTTTTGATCATTAAAACACTTTATTTCATAGTTAGTAATGGTATTTTTCTAGTAAATATAGTATCTGGGTATGGTATTGAGGATGATTTGTAACATTGTGGAATTATTTCCACATTTTCATATCCTACATGTGTTTAGGATTTTATATTGTTCCAAAGACATACTGGTTTTTATCATAATTTCATCAAAGACTTTAGTTAGATTATTGTACCATTATCTTGATTACATAAGAAGAATGTAATTTTATGTCTGATAATTATTTCATTGTCTTCTTCAATGATTTAAGTAGGACACTCACCACTTTCCTAATCATACATACACTATAGTGGGTGATTTTATTTGAATTTATGTTTGATCCACAATATTTTGTAGTTTGATGTGTCTTACCGAGAGGGGTGGATGTGAAATAACATGTGACTAAATATGAATTTTTTAAATTGAAATAACAACCAGAATTATACATGACCACATGAAACAATTATCTTACTAACATGTTTTATTTAGATAAATTTCATTCATACTTATTCTGATATAAATTTGATGTTTTCTCTTACTATAAAGCTTTCAGATACCTCTAAAATAATCCATTTTAAAATAGAAGACAAATTCATTATATGGTGTTTCTTAAGGAGATTGAAATTTAGATAAAGTACCTTTGTGGGCCTAATAACTTGGTGGAAAACCATATGATATGTGCCACTCACATATCAGACCATTCTATCCGAGAGCAATTACTACTTCAAGACACATTTGTCGCTGAAAATAATTATTCCATCTCATGTACACGCCCTTGGTATATTGACTTAGTGAATATCACTCTTGACTATAAAATTACATAAAACCTAAAGAAAAAAAGTAGGAAAATTGATGAGTGAGTCTAGTTATTATTTGTGGGAAGACCCATAACTTTGGTGCATTTATAATGAATGATTCTTTAGAAGATGAATTCCTAACTCTAGGATTGGGTCTATCCTATATTACAACCATTAAGTTTCATACGGGAACCAAATTATCCCTTATTGGATATATTAAATGGTATTAGACACAAAATTACGTCGGCCTTGTTTTTACATGATTCTCATAAATTTATTGCAATTCATATTCACATTTCTAGTTTCAAATACATGTTTTATCCATTAGATGATACATATTTAAGAGTTTGATATTTAGATAAGGGAAAAGTAAGGGATGATAATATGGTGGCCAAAAACACAATAGGGATAACTCACACAATAATTCATGATACCATAGATTATGAACCACTTCATAATACCTTTATTAATGGGAACCATTATACCCTCTTTGGTACACATCCTTTGTTTTATAGTTTAGTGAATTTATTTTTTGGAAATTAAATTACTACAAACCTAATGGAATGCAAATAAATTAATATATTCACTAATAATAATGATTTTGAGAATGTATTATTCAATTTTTTATCGGAGACATTTTTCCTCCTAATAGTTAGCTAGTAAGGTATTAGACTATGAATTATATTATCCTAGTTTGTTCTATGGTTCCCATATTTTTGTAGAATGTTTTTTATGTTTGGGAAAATATTTTCATGGGTCCATTTCTAGATCCATTTTGATTAATATAAAAAATAGTTTTAAATTATTATGATGGAAAATGGGTTGAGGCCAAATCCACAAGGACTGATTATTTACTTATAATTGTTGATTTTTTCAAGGATTTTATTATTTTGTAGGTTTGAAGTATTGAAGGTAATCATCAGTGTGAAAGTTTCATAGTTCAAAAAAATGGGTCCATCCTTTGAATGTATGGGGTGATTCATGGACTCATTTACACCTTATCACCCCTCAAAACAATAGCTTAGACGTTGTCTTAAATTGGGTGTAAATTATTATTTTTAAATAAAACCATATATCCAAATATGAAGGATTGAAACAAGAATTGGGATAAATCAATTATGGATTCTTTTATGTCCTTAAAAACACCCATTAGAATTTCCCCTACCAAGTATTCTTTGGTATGAAATTTCATTATATACTAGAAGTCGATCATTGAAAATATTTGAAAAAAATGAATCATGGATTTAGACTAAGTAGGAGATCAATGTATGATACACATTTAATATCTTAGAGACATAATTTTCATAATTTGATAAATTAAGGGAATATCAAAAAATATTTTAAAAAAAATATGATAGTTTTATCCCATAAACAGAGCTTTATGTTTTTAAAAAAGTCATTATCTATAGTTTATATATAGATATGATGCTCGTTATGTTAAATTATATTTTATTTGGAAATTATATTTTATATGATGTTTTTCTTTATAGTTTAGTGTATATAATTTAAGAGGTTATGGGAATAAGACCTATAGTCAATTTTATGTTGTTCATGTGATACTTTAAGGGTGTACCAACATGTTTATTTGATTCCACCACATTACAGGAGCCAATAATCCCTTCAAAAAGTCATGAAATACCTTATCCTCTCATTTTTATGTCATTTTTAAAATTTAAAATTTATTATTTCTTCTTCATATCTCATATGGATACATTGAGGAAAATGAAATATTTTATGTTTGGGGGGAGGGGACAATATATCTGGGAGATAAATTTGGTTTTATATGTTTTTATTTTTTTTCAAGTTTAGGAAATATGAATTTAAATAAATTTTTTATCATTTTAACACATTAATTGATTTTAAGATATTTAATTATTATTTGTTTTTTTTTAAAAATTTTATTGTTATGTAAAATTTTCATGGAATGTGATTTTAAATAAATTTTTACGAGTTTGACCTATTTTTGATATCCATGACCATGAAACGTAGTCCCATATTATTACTACAATCCTGACAGTTATAATAAAAGCATTTGTAATATCCTTCATAATACAAACACTCTCTTATAATAAACATTGAACTTTTATATTAATTTTGTTATTATTACCCTTTAAATGATTTATATTTTTTAAGATGTTTTTATATGATTTAGTCTCTTCTTTGGAAATACACATTTTAGACTTAATACCGACCCCATATATCTATCCTTTTTAATCTCTTAGAAGCCATAAATTTTTATATGGGTTTAAGAAACATTATTAGATGATTTATCCTTATCTAACATCACTCATGAATGTTTCTATTTTGGGTGTGGGGGAAGGGTATTTATTTTGTTTTCTATGTGGAAGTTTGTTTTTAATGGATGGAAGAGGCATGTTTCATTATTTTTTAAATTAATGTGTATAATGGGAATGTGTTAGTTTTATCCATTGTAATTTTTTATACTCATTCAATTCTCATGTAAAAATAAAAAAAATTAAAGGAAGGTGATGTGATTGAATTATTCATTATGGTTAATTATTTTACTCCTCAACCCATTAAAAATAAATGGCCACAAATTTTTCTTCATTCATAATAGTCATTGATCATATCATCCTCCATTAAAAAAATAATAAACAAATAAAAATAGAAAAAATAGAATAATATGAATAGAAGAAGGATAAAATATTTCATTTCCTTTATTGTTTAGCACAAGGTATATTCCATTAGATTGAGAGGTTGATATTTTATATGTTTAACTGAGTTAGATATACTTATCATGGGTTTAACTGATTATTCATGTAATTTTATCAAAGAGTAAAACCTCATCGTTTTGGCATAATTTTATTGAATGATTTTACTCACAAAAATTTAGCCTCTAAAATCAATATGAAATATACCACATTATTTATATTTATTTATATAGCATGCTATGGATAAATGAAAATATTAACAATACTATTGTGGTATATTCTTTTTCAATGCATGAGAATAACCGTAGATTAATTTTATCAATTGAAGAGTGTACACACATTCCAATGTTGGTAGGTTTTGATTGGATCACATATGGATTTTTGATGTTGAAGAAATTTAAATTTTATTGAATAAAATGAAATGAAATTATTTTTCCTAAATGATATATAAAAAAATTCAATTATTAAAAGACCTTTGAAAATTTCCACATTTTTAATTTTTTGTGGGCATTGGTATAGATACCTGGAGAAAAATATTTAATTGTGAGGGAGTTGAATAAACATGATTTAGTTTAATATTTTATCGATAATAAATTAATTATTTATAATATATTGAGTTTTTAGTGATGATTTAATGCGAATTTTTAATTATGGTGTCAATTTGAAAATTATATTGAAATTCAACATTTCCACATTCAACTGAACTTTAGTATTTCATCAAAAGATATAATATGTGTAAAATTTTGGTTTTAATTTTAATAAAAAAGTTGGTCATTTGTTGGTCTATATATTTTATTCAAATGTTTTGATTTGCAACACACATTTTAATAGAGAAAATAAATTCATGGATCAATTGTTAGACCTGATTCATCGATATTGATACCACTTAAATATTTGACACGTAACTTTTTTTATCAATGAACTAATTCAGTTGTAATATTATACATAGTTATTTGAATCAGTTTTGAATATTTAAATGAATTATAGTCACTATTATTTTATTATTTTTTGTTTTAAAAATATGACACATTAATCAAGATTCATTTTGACCCGATTTTCAATTTACCATTTTATAAACTTTTTTTAACCCTAGCCTTCCATCCCATATATGAATATGGATTATTCACCTTTGGGGATGATGGTTTTTTTTATTTATGATTTGGGACCATACTATAATATTTTCCCATGACATTTCTACACATAAATGAAGGAAGGAAACTCTCATGCAATGATATGGTACATAATTCCCTCCTCCTCTTCCAGGTTGTAATGATTTAAAAAAAATTACATCACTAAATATTATTTTATTCAATTTTATTATTCTTTTTTTTCACTTATTTTAGGATTGAATCTTATAATTTAAATGTATTTGTGTTATCTATTTTCATTATGATTGTATGATGACATGCCCACCCTTTTTACTGTAATTTCTTAGTAATCATTTTAACTTATACCCCTTTAAATTTTTTTTTTCAACACAAGGATCATAATTTCACCTTTTCATTATATTTTGATACATTATTTGATTCTATAAAATTTAATTAATTAAAAATTTTGAACATAGCATGAATGGTCATGTAAAGTGTGAAATATGAGAAAAATATTAATTTTTAATAAAAATCAATTGCGGATCAATTTTTTGAGTTTTAGTATAGTCCAAAAGATCAATTAATTCCAATTTAATTTTTTTATATTTTTTCATTATTGAAAAAATTATAAAATTTTATTTTTTAATGATAATAAAAGTAAGATTCTATCATTTATTTTCTTAGATTTAGCCTCAGATTTAAATGTTTCATTTTATTATGTTCATGTCACATTCATAGGGTTAAGAAGATAAAAAGGTTTTGTATCATGACTGTATAAATCATAATTTAAATTTCAATGATTAAAATAGAACTTAATATGTGTGTTAGATCAATTTTACTTTAAAAAATTAATTTTTTAAATTATGTAACTTCATGTAGATTTCATTAATTTTTTCTCAATTAATAATTGTTTAACTAAACCCCCACCCAATTTTATTTTATGCTTCATTCATTTTATCCTTTTGATTTATTTAATCCAATATGTTTTGATTGATTCCCTTAATCCTCAGATTAATGGCCATGTTAAACCATTGTACATTACATATTATGAAACAAATAATAAATTTTGAGAGTGAACATGAAAATTAATAGCACACCTCCAATAATAGTGTGTAGTTATATATACAAATTTCAAATATTAAGTATTTATAATTTAGACCATATTGATCACCTCAATGTTTAACACAGTATAATGGGTCATCATTTATCTTTCTAATTCATGTGTATGAGAAATATATAGGAACATACGTGACTATTTAGAAAGTAGTTAATGACCACTTATAGAAGGTAGAAATAATATGATGTTATAAGATATTTTCCTCTAGATTTTGATATGGGGGACTAGGTAATCCAATGAGTATCACCTCATTTGAGACACTATTTTATTCAGAGGTAGGGGAAATGATCCCCTAGGTGTGTGATGGTATTTGAGATTGTGGAGTGTATCAATATAGTATAAATGTAGTTATCTATTCCTAAATTGTGAAGTTCTGTATATCATGTGTTCATGAATCTAATAATGGGAGAAATCGTCTTGATCCATCTCACATGATCATCATTGAGGTTTTTGAGTTGGATTTGGATGATTCGATTAAGGAGTGATTGGTCATAGATAGTTGGTTAGAGTTAGATAAATATTCATGTGAGATAATTACTCAAGTATGAGTAAAGTAAAAAAAATATGCATATCCAAAATTAGACATGGTAAAAAGAGTTGATTATATAGGATGGATTGTTTGAGTTGGTCACTGAAGAGGCACGATTAATCTTCTCAGGTATTAGGTACCATATAGTGGGGATGTTATAACCACAGGAATCCACATAAGGAAATAATTTATATAATTGTTTTCCCAAATATTTTGTATTTTGATGTATTATGGTATTTATGGTGTTGGTGAGGGATTGAGGGCAATTTTTTTTTGGAAAACATGATAGTTTTTAGGGAATATTTACATTGATAGATTCCACTAGGTACGCAATGGACTCGTATTTGGTATCGAGTTTGTGAGAGAGTTGAGACTATAAATCTACGTGGGTCATCAGCTATCTAGTGTCCCTAGAGTTGTTAGCTAGTGGGGTAACAAGAACCTAGTGTCTACAAATTGGGTTTTTATTTTTTTTATTAATTATTTAATTAATTAACCCATATGTGGTTATTATATTTATTTGGCTAGGGAATCCACCCAACCTACCCACATATATTCCTCTCCATAATCTATCATATGTATCGATTCCATCCTTTTTATTATCAATTTCTAGTGTCATTGGTCCTGGTGAGTTCCTTACAGCGAAGATTCATCTCCCTTTTAAATTATTCATAATTTATTTTTATATTTAAATTCAATTTATTTTTTTACTTAATTTGGGAGTTTTTATATATTTTATGATATCTAACAATTTAAAAATTTTCATACAGTGTTTCACAATAAGAATGATTTAACTAGAACATGGAAGATGGTCCTTAGCTAATTACTATTTTATTTTCTCATATCCTGGCATGTTTGAAACACTGACTGATCTTCCTTGTGTGATTGAATCAGAATTTATCTAAATAATTTTCCCTTATCATTACTAACCAAGGTTAGGATATTTAGGTATATGGAAGACACATTGTTTTCATTGATTTGGTGGGGTGTTCATTTGTGTCCATGATATTAACTTAAATTAATATGGTTACTATCTTAGGACCCCGGGAATGTTCCCTTGGGTTATGTGATGATTCCAATGATCTAGTTTTGTTCCTTTTTCCTCTATAGATAGAAAAGTGACCTATAATTGAAATTTACTAGCATGTTCCACGGTAGTGAGGAAATTTTTAACCGACTTACTAGTTAAATTATACTAGGGTGAGTTATTTTCCATCTATACGTAGTTGAACATGGTGGGTGGTGCCTTGGTTACCTTTTTGGAATTAGGTCGAGTGCAAATAGATTAACCTAGTAATATTTTAAAATGAATTTTATGATATTACAAACTTAATTAAAAATAATTTATATAATTATATTGAATTACATACGGTGCCTTATTATTATATTTGGAAATGTTTATGGGATGATATGAACATAATTCTTGTGATGGGTTATATGGGGTATTCTATTAAAAAATTTGATATTTTAACATGCTAAATGATTTTTTTTACTATAATTCATATATTTTAATTCTAGAAACTATTAATGTGATTTTAGGATTCAATACCCACATATCTCATGTTGGTTATGTTGAGGGGAAAATTCCCATTAATAAGTGGTTTTTATTAATGAGAAAATAAACTGAAAAATGGGAAGAAATACCCATGTGACCCTGATGGTAATGGGGATGGAAAATTATTCCCTTTTATCTATTATTAACTTTAAAAATAAGATGTATTAAAGGTGGTAAGAAACCATTATGAATGGGTGTGTGCTTCTTTTTTTTAGATACTTTTGGGATGTCAAGAAATTATACTTGTGTTATAGATCAACACTTGGGATATATTTCCTTTTTGCGAGTTATCATGGATAAAGAAAGTATGTTATATATAGATATTATAAAGGAGTTTTGATACCCACTTGTATATATTGCCTTGAGTTTGAAATTTATATTCATATGACTATGTTTCTTGGATATATTTCCCATGTTATGTTTCTATAGGGATTTTATTCTCTTAACATTGGTTATGTTACTGGGATGTACTGCATCGATGTCTGTCATTATATTATATTGGGATCTTATGACCATTATTCAATACTTGGGAAGGGTTTACCATTCAATGATTATATGTTATGTTAACAGATACCCCAAAATTATATGAAGAATGTATGGTCACACTTGGGTGATTTTTTTGCAACCATAATCATGACATAAGAATTTGTATAATACTTTCATATTGACATTATCTAGGATCATAATACACTATAAATATACTTGTGTTTCCATATATATTTAAGGGCATATTTTTCAACAACTTTCTATGTTATTATAACACCCTTATTAAGAAACATTCTACTTTAGTACACTTTATGGTTTGTTATCCAGTTTTTCAAAATGAGAATACATTTGATAGTGGAGATGAGATTCCTAGTAATAGTTAGGAATTGGGATTAGACATGCACTTTGGATTAATTGTTCTTTTTTATAGACCTTTTAAATTTTTTTGTTATATTTATATAATTTTCGAGGATAAATCATGTGTATATCATATATGACTAACTGTTATTATAGTTACACTTTTGTTTCAAATCATAATGGATGAATGTGTTGGTCACCCTACTCGTACCTACATAAAATCTATTAGATAATGAAAATTTTAAAATTCATGCTTGACGAGTTATGAATATAAACCATAAATAAAATCAAGTGTGTTAAATCAAGGTTTTTATGAATAAATCGAAAATAATAAAAATAAATGTTTCACTCCAAAAATATATCATTCAAAAAAATAAGTCCATATGAATGTATTATTCATTCTATTTAACGGTCTATATGCTAATTTTTAATCACATAATATGAGTCGAAAAAAATCATCCCATACAAAATCATTTTTCTGAAGGAAATGTATAAATAACCTATAGAACAACCTGGAAGTAGTACATCAAATTAAAGAACATTTATTCACCCAAATAAATAGTTTATTGCACCATCATGTATTCTTCGAACCCATAAAAAATAATAGGCACTTAAATTACTCCAAATGACCTTTATAAAGAACCAAAACCCAATAGTAATTGGATAGAACCTATTGTAAAAAAACTGTATGTCATGAAACCTATGGGATCTCAAAAGCAACATCATGGTAAAAGTAGAATAATAAAAGGAAACCTAATGACACATTGAATCTAAGTAAACCATCATAAAGTAGAAAGTAAGTAACAATATAATGAAGAGTCATTTCCATGGAATTTCTCTAAATATGAAACCCATATTTTTCTTAAATACCCCCACCATTTTAATAAACATTAACTTTATGATTTAATGATAAGTCTCAAAATACATTTCACTCTATTTATATTTACTAAAACCAATTTTATCATATTCCCCATTACAACAGATATGTTACTCAAGAAAATTCAATTTATCGTAAAATTGATAATCATCATTCACAAAAGGGTCCTCATTATTTTCATTATTGTTGTATCCAATTTGGATTTATTACAGGATCAATTAAAATGTCCCGAAACCTTGGTCTGTGGGGATGTAACTATTTTTATATTCCAAGAGACCTCTAACGATCTTGTGAAAACAATTATCTCAATGTTAGAGTGTTCTCGACGTTTTTGTGTATTTTTCATACTCGGAGTGACGTAACCTTCTACATACACCATTTGTTTTTATAACTTTTTATTACTTGATTTCAAGGAAACATCTTCAATATGACAATATTTCTCATAATCAATATATTAAGGATCAGAAAATTAAAGTGGTCACTATTTTCCTATTATTTAATTTTGTTAACCACTTTTTCAGTTTCAATAGAAGATAGCTCAGATATGTTATTATCCTCTATATCCTCATTGTAAGATTTAGCATTAAACACTACCTCAAAAAAAACATGAGAGATTAAGATAAGATAATTGGTTATTAAATGAACCAGAAACATTTCGATTGACATCCTTATAAAGAGGATTCTCATGATGAACAATGGATACAACCAAAATCTTTTTTTCACTCATTTTTAACCCAAATTGACTTAAAATGTGCATTTTGGTGTCAATAATGAGGCTTAAACTCACATTACTTCATTAAGTGTCTAATATTAAATCATATTTTTGGAAGCAAGAATTTTGTTTTCAAAAATAACCTCTGGAAAAAATACATAGTCACCACTTTGGATCCAAATATCAGATGTCAAAACCTGGATATGTCGAATTCTATAAATTGAATTTAGAGAGAGATTCATACTAGTAGTATCTAATTTTAGGTGTTTCCAAAATAAACTAGGAATAAAAAAAGGGAATTCTGCTTAAATAATTGCAATAGTAGACCAAATAATCCAATCCTAATAAAAAAAATTATAGGATCATGATGAAAGAAAAAATCCAAGACCCTTTAAAACCCATCAACAAACATCCAATGATGGACCACGAACCTCTCATCTAAATACTAATAGTAATATTAATATAAAAAAATTTAAAACCACATGAAAAGAGAAAAAAAGACAGAAATGAAAATTCATAAAATCCAATAATTTATAAGGTCTTTTTTTGGATGAATAGTGAGGGTATTTGTTTGATAAACATTCAATCATGAACAAAATGATGATAATAATAATGTAATTGGACCTTTTATTTTTAGAAGGAGATCGATAAGAGACACCTATGACAATATTTATTTAGATCAATGCATGCCATAGTCTTTGAATCCCCATGATCCAGTAGATGATCATGGCCAACAATGATGTATAAATAATATTGAAGCTCCATATTAGGGTTTCATCTCTTCTCACTTGAGGGAATATTATCTAGTTATGTCTCCATTATCTTATAGTTACACATATTCTAAAATCACGAGGTAATATTTTTATTTATTTATGTCAAGTAACCATGAAGTATTTTTTTCGAAACTTTTGATTTGATGATTGTTTACACACTTATTCCACAATGATTTATATTTATCTATTATTACTAGGGTATACTAATCAAAAATTACTCAAAACCCCTCAATGTGAGTAAAGAATCTATGGCATACATGAAGCCATGCTTGAAGTATGTGGCCCCAGGTTTGGACATAGTGTAACTGAACTGGATTGGGGATGA
Source organism: Viscum album (assembly GCA_963277665.1). Lineage (NCBI taxonomy): Eukaryota > Viridiplantae > Streptophyta > Magnoliopsida > Santalales > Viscaceae > Viscum > Viscum album. The sequence goes on from OY728137.1 coordinate 2,004,728,559, forward strand.
TACACCACATGTGGATGAATGGTTAATATCATTATTATAAAAGATATTTTTTATAGTATAATACTCTAAATAGTAGAAATTTATTCTATCCATTTGTAATCCTGAAGGCAAATTTGATACATAATGGGTATTAATGATGAATACAATGAATTAGAAATAGGTTTAAACTATATTATGAAGTGATGTCATAAGGTTATTCCATGATAAATATTTCATTTAAAATATATAAATAATGATGGTGTGATAATATTGTGAGCTATAGGAAAAGGATTATAAAACCACTAAATTAAATAAAGAAAACACACTAGGTAAATAAGGCTTGTGTTTTTATATTTTTTAATGATCTAAAAAAATAATGATAATTTTAATAAGGGATTAAATTCATTTCATCATAAATCTTTAGAATTTAAAGAATTTGATAGCTATGAAGAAATGATTTATTTTTCTAAAATGTGGACATAATGTTATTAAATAATCATTGGGATCACAGATTCTTTGATAAGAATTATAAATTAAAGCATCATTATAAAATAAAATCTAATAAAGATCCTGGAATGAAATTTTTTCAGTATAAGGTGGGATATTATGATTAAAATTTTATTAATAAATTAATTGATTAAGTGAACAACAACATTTAATCCTTTTATTATTAAGTTAACGTTCAATAATTTTACACCACAAAAATATATTTAGAACAAACAAATAAATATTTAATAGACTACTAGAAAGGGATGTGTGTTAATTTCATTCCCATATATTTTATGAGAATTAGGGAATATTGATGTAGGATAGACCCATTGTGAATAAATTTGTGGATATATTCCCATGAAAAATTCCTATAGCTCACCCAGATTAAGAAGTAGAGATTTATATATATCTATTTTCCACATATATTCCTATATCAATTCTTACATGGAGGAGTTAATGTATCTGCAGCATGATTTATTGGATAAGGTATTTATTAACCTGAGTGTGTTTCTAGGGGTGATCCTATTTTATTTTGAAATAATAACGATTGATCAATGATATTATGTGCTGATTAATATGAACTAAATTTTATTTTAACATAGAATAAAAATAAATTATAGATAATTAATTACCTATTCAGTCAACTTTTTAATGATTCACACTAATCTATGATTGACTTAATATCTCGATACTACCATCTTATGCTGAGAATTGAAGAAAATTTTAATTCAACCTCTTAAATGGGGTATGGACTCTTTTAATTTGTGGTAATGACATTTTTTTCCCGAAATTAACTTTCTGTCTATAACAAACCAATAATTTACAATATAATTATTTTAGAATAAATTTAATTTCATCAACAGCTTATGATGCACACAACAACATATTTCAAAAACCCCATTTTAATCACTCGTTTTACAATTAATTTGAAATTAATTTTTAATAATTAGAAAATTTAATTAAAAACAAATTATTTTTTGAAATAATATTATAAAATTTATCTTATGCAGAATTGTTTATATTTTTCATAAAATTTATATTTTATGATGAATGATGAAAAATAATGAATATTAATTGAAACACACATTTATATTTAACTAATTTTTATAATTAAAATGTATTTTTAATCAGTTTTAAAGTAAAATTTGTTCAATTGTATATCAATTTATTCAATTTATTTTCATTGAGTCATTCTCTTGTTGAATTTGGGTATAAAAAATTTGTAAACATTTTAACATTTTCACCTTAAGTCAAATTTTCTCATCACATCCACGTGATTAATTTTAAATCATATTTTTACACTTCTATGAATTTAATTTTAAAAAATGAGTTACAAAACAGTATTAAATATAATTTATAATGTATTATATGGTATAATTATGTTTTTACCAAAATTAATAGTGAAAGTAATAAAAATTAATTCCTGTGATTAAGGTAAAAATTAGTTTACCAGGTGGGGGGAGTAAATGAGAATGATAAGAGTGAAAATGATATAATATTTTTTTAATTTAATAAGATTATTTTGATATTGGAAATCACATTATCTGAAATATATAAACTAATTTCCACTTTATAGTGAATATGAGTCGAATATTAATTTAAGTAACGAAAAAGAGAAAAATAGAGACTTTTCTTTTAATGTTTATAATGCAATGGTATAGGAAAAAAGAATATAAATTCAGTTATAGATATAATTTTGAAACATAAAGGATTTTATTATATTGAAAATTTATTTCAAAATTTTTTTGAGATGAAATAATTACATTAAATTATTATGAAATTCCAACATAGTAATTATTTAGTTATCAATAAAATAAAATAAATGATACTAGAAAATTTAAAAGTGAAGTTAATTGAATGAATTATTCTTTATATTATTTTTTAGATGAATATATATTTTCACATAGGTTTTAAAAAATTATATTCTGATTCCCTTAATATACTATTATTTTTAAATTCTATTTAAATGAATAAATTCAAAATTAACAATAATGTCATTTTATGATAAATTTTATTTTATTAAATGATTTACAATTACTAAAAATCCAAAAAATTTCCTAATAATTGTTAAATTAGAATAATTAAAAAATGTTCTATTAAATGGGAAATTTTTATTTTATAATGATTATTTTGATCCCCAAATAACAATAAAAATATGTTAGCATAGTTAAGGATAAAGCGATATTTTTTCCCGTTACAGGCGCATGTGCTAAAATTAATTTCCAAATGACATTGGATTTATATTATTATAAATATATATTAAATTTGTAACAATTGGTTCTAAATTATATAATAAGTATAATTTTATTTTTGGTTTAATGTATAAATTACCTAAGTTAAAAATACAGGTTACCTAATTAAAAACCCAAAATGTTAAAAATAATGAAACATTGATGTTAAGGAACAAAATGTTTAAATCATCAGTTTAATTGTGTGTTGGAGGTTTTTATCAACCATAAAATCCTTCAAAACCATTAATTATGAATTTTGGAGCCACTTTAGGAAACATTGACCTCCCAATAGTGAATACTTTTGAATATTTACAAGAATTCCACTCCTCCTCAACAATAAAAGGGACTTCACTCCCCTAACTTATGCCAAAATTCACACCTATTTGGTTTATAAATAACAAAATGAAATCAATTCAAGACATCACTCCTATATTCAAAGGGTTCGAGTCTTAGATATAAATCCAACCTAGAATGGTATTAGTGAAAACTATAAAAGAATACCCGATTAAGAGGTATTTTTCATCAAAGAGCATCTTTGTTTTACTTATTTCTACACATCCTTAATCTTTTATTAGACCATGATGATATAATAAACATATAATCTTCAATATAATGGTATTTTTTAAAATATGAACATGACCAAAAATCATCCCCTATTCCATCAAAATGATTATGAAATCATCATTTTTTTATACGGCAGACTACCGCCTCACAAACTGATGCCACTCGTTTTTCCATTACCACATTTCAAGGATGGTTCTAATGATTGATGAAAAGTATATATATTATTTTTATAATTAATTTATTCATATTTATTAAACATATCATATAAATATATATACCTTCAATTATGTAGGAGATATTATAACATCGCTTGTGTGTACGGCGTACTACCGCCTCATGAAGCGATGTGATTCTTCATTCACTAATACATCTGGTGGAAAGTGATAAATATAAATTTATTAATTATATTTGAAATAAATTTCTCAATTATGATATTAATGAAATATATTTATCCATTAAAAGATAATATATATCGTTTTATTTCTTCATTCGCACTCACGTATAAATGATAACATCATTCATGTACGTGTGGACTATGTCCTTCACGATGCATTGTGACTGTCGTTTCATCACCAAAACACATGGATAGCATATATTAGTTTATAATATACAATTATTATATTATGATCATTATGGAGTGGAAGATTTTATTTACTCCATTTAAATAATAATAGGTGAAAAATTTAAACATTACTCATGCGTACTTATGACATTCCATCTCTATGATCGTAACTTACATAATTTTTTAAAATATAACACCTTAACCTAGGTTTCGCACAGCAGTTCGCTAAGACAGCCAGTCACATAGCATCATACATGCCTCCCTGAACATAGAGGCTTCCGACATGAAGCAAGGGGTATACTATCTATCATGGGGAGACTATACCCTCGTTTTTATTTACAAGAATAATACACTTACAGAATATAATGAAACAATAATTGAATAACATATAACCAAAAATAGAATTTTATTAAGAACACAAGATGACCAAAATTAGATATAAAATATAAAAACTAAACATCAAATATTTCATGCTACTATATATCCCAACTATCAAATGAAACTCAAAATTAAAGACATCGAAAAAACCCTTGTAGGTCCTGAAACACATATGGTTCCCTCATCCATATCTATCCCAAATAGTTATCTAACCGATGATATTTTTTATTAACTTATCTGGGAATCATGTCATCTATTTGGGTACCAATCTGGCAGCTTGAGTAGGGTGTGATTATAACATAGTAGGACACCACCAACGACATCTAAAATAATATCCAATCAATAAAAGTCTATGATATTTTATAAATAATAAAATATAAGAAATAATTTATACAATTTACTTTTATTCATTTACTCTTCATTTAACTACATACCTCTTGGGTTCTTGAGGACAAATGAACTCAATCTTATACCTAGATGTCATTGTTACCATTAATAATTCAAAATTCATAATTTAATAACCATGTTACCATTCATAATACTTGGTTGAATGTCCATGTTACCATTAACCATTTAATAAAATATAATTAAATGAGCATGTTACTATTCATAACACTTGTCCAAATTTCCATGTTACTATTCACCATTTAATAATATGAAATTGAATGGGCATGTTACCATTCATAATAATTTTCCAAATTTATATGTTATCATTCAATGTTTAATATTACATAATTGAATGAACATGTTACTATTCATAATACTAAGTCAAACTTCCATGCTACTATTCACTATTTTGAAATTTATAATTGAATGAGGGTGTTAGCATTCATAATACCAGTCTGAATTTCCATGTTAACATTCACTATTTAACAATACAAATTTAAATGATAATTTTTCCATTCATAACATCACACATTAGAATGACCATGTTATGATTCTTTATTTTTCAACTGAATATCCTTATTACTATTCATCAAGACATAATTAATTCAAAAATTTATTATCCACCCCAATTCTATTACTAATTCAACAATTAGATAAACAAAAATACATTAGCTAACTCAATAATAAACTAATCACATTAATAATTTTAACTAATTCAACAAATAATTCATCTCATCAATTTCCATTATTTATTCAACAATTAACTAATCACATCAATTACTATTATTAATGCAATAACAAACTAATCCGAAAAATTACTCCAGTTAATGCAATAATTATATAATCACATGAATAATATTAATTAATTAATCAAATCAAATATATTAATTAAATATACAATTAATTAATTATTTCAATTACATTATTCAAGTCAACAATTAACTAAACACATTAATTAAATTACTAATTCAATGATTATTTTATGACATAAATATACTTAATTAATTCCGAAATTAATTAATTACATTATTCCTATTAATTAATTCATCTATTAAACAATTAATATCCACAACTCAAAATACCACAATTAATTGAATATTTAATTATCTCATTTTAAATGTCAATATTTCATAATGAATTCCACAATTAATAATCTAAATTATCAAATAAAAATATCTCAAAATAAATTCATCAATTAATTATCCAAATTTTATCAATTAAATTAACACAAAAATCACCATTAATTACTTCACTGATTATTTAATTTAACTCATTTAATTGAATTAACATAACAATCCCCATTAATTAATTTTCCAATTAACTAATATATCTCATTCAATTGCATTAACACCACCATCCCCATTAATAAACTCTCAAAATAATTCTTCAAACTCATTTCCACTTATTAATTCCATGATTAATTAATAACCTTAAACCCCTTCAACTTATTCACCAATTAATTGTTCATGTCAATTGCATTAATTAATAAACAATTAATTAACCACAATTAATTATATTAATTAATTAATCAATTAATTAATTCCATCACTAACATTATTTAATTGAACAATTAAATAATCATATCAATCACATTAATTAATTCATCAGTTAATTAATCCTGTTATTTAATTCATTAATGAAATAATCACATTACCCACATAGATTATATTTTCAATTATTTAATCTGATTGTTCAATTCAAAAATTAAATAATCACATTACACATGTTAATTAATTCGTCAATTAATTAATCCAATTATTTAATTCAACCACTAAAAAAACCACATTACACCCATTAATTAATTCATCAATTAATTAATTCCATCTCAAAAAATCAATATCCATAATTAATTAATTAATTAATTGTTCTCAATAAATTAATTCAATCAACCAAATTAATTCCTCAATTAATTGTTCCATAATAATCTTTTTAAAAATCATTATAAAATCTAATAAATAATTCTATAATTAATTATCCATATCCTATAACTAAAAAATAACAATAATTAAATCATTAATTAATTATTCAATTTCAAAAATATCTTTCACGAAATGATTAATTCAATAATTTATTATCCTTAATAAAAATTTCATTATCCCAACCATTTCCATTAATTAGTTCTTTAATTATTTAATCAACATCAATTATCTCAATAACTCCAAGATTAATTCAGTAATTAATTATCCAAATCATGATTTCATAATATCATATCTCATTCACAAATTAATTATTCATTTAATAACATCAATATACCATAAATAATTATAAAATAATTAAGTAAAATCAACAATCTCAATATCTCATAATTAACTTAACAATTAATTATTCACAATTTAAAATATGAATATCCCAATTTCACATTTACCTTAATTAAAATACTCACCAAATTAATTATTTTAATTGAGAAGACAATTGCTAAACATCTAATAAATATCCTACAATAACATACACATAATTTTAGTCAGTAATATGGGATTTTAATTTTATACTACCTATATAAAGTCTGATAAAGAACACTCACTGAAGGAAATCCCCAAAAATTGAACGGCACAACGACGTAGATCAAGATCAATATCTAATACCAAAATTGAGATCAGTTAAATAAAGATATTTTTAATATAGATCTAGATCTATAATCCAAAATCTAGATCCAGAATATTCTGTATCGATTTAACCATAACATAGAACAACATTCCATAATGAAAGGGGGGAAATAAGAGAAGGGAGGGAAAACAAAGGGGTTAGGGTTCTCTCACTTGGAATAATGAAGATCTTAGACCCATGATTCAAATTTTGAATAAAATACATATTATAGACTTATAATCCCTAGAGAATGCTTTGAAATCATGGAATACCATGTTGTTCCACGTTTGGGTTAGGGGGGGTGATTTTGGGGGTTGGGCTGGATTTGAAACTAGTTTTCATGAGATTAAAAATATCACACACGATTTCCTGATCAAGAGAACACAATTTACCCTAAATGTGAACCAAATACATGCCTATTTCATTAGGGGTGAACAATTTCTATTTTTAGGGTTCAGAGTTTGAAAGACAATGTGCCAGTCGTACGAATCCCCACTTTTTCAAGGGTAAACTTTTTGCTGGGCTAGGCGCCCAGTTTGGGAAAACCGTGCGCCCATCATGCACAACCCCTCCTCATTCCAACTTTCCTAATTTCTACGCAAAATCAACCGAATGTAAATCCCAAATGAAATTTATTAAATACAAGGGAAATGGTACTTATAAATGAGATTGATAAATCTACAAAAAAGTTGTAGATATTATAATCTCATACTTTATAATAGCTCATCCTCACACTGTACTCTCTAGATCCTCTAAGATTTCAAGTCAAAATGATTGGGCCACTCTTTCCTCATATCTTCTTCTTCCTCCCATGGTTTCTTTTGTACATTTATATGTTTCCACAATACATGAACTATCAGTATGGTCTTAACCACAATACTTCCTTAATATGAACCAACACACATATCAGATGTTGCTAAAATTATGCATCGTTATCATGATCAATTTACTTAATATACATGAAACATTTTCCAACTCACTATTCCCAAAAACCATAAGAACTCCATAAAATATTTTCACAAAGCCTTTCCATAAAAAATTCAAATAAACTATGTACAACCACCACCTCCAAGGACCATCTGTCCTCTCTATGAAGAATTTAAACATGTACCATTTTGGTTCCTCATTGGAATTATTATTCCACCACTTCCAACCAATAGTATTTCCCTATACGCTTACTTCTTACACATTTAACCCCACCTTTGGAGCTTTGCTAAAACCACTTTGTCATGAAACTCAGCAACCATGGTATTCATCGACATTTGGTAAATCATGAGAACCTCATATGTAAACTATCAATGGAATACCATACACCATCCAACTAAACATATACCACTTCATAAGTGCAACCTATAAGAAGCCCCATATCCAAATAAATCACATTTAGGTATCTATCCATAAGGCCAAATAATTCTCAGCATACCCAGGATGATGTCTTTGTAGGGGACATGATCGTCAGTAATTAAAATTATGCTAGGAAATCATCGATGAACACCATAGAAAAGCCTACATCACTAAGGTTACATTCCATTTTAGAAACATCTTAACCTCTCTAATGTCTAGGGATTCCATGACATGAAAAATTTCACAACATTGATCCAAAATATTATAGTCTGTTTCACAACTCACAACTGAGTTCTCAAACTATGTTGTTTTCACTACCCAAACCACCCACATCATGGGATAATTAATGAAAACAATGGATCATCATTTTACAACATTATAATAATTAACAAGAGGGATTTATAGAAAACCATAAAAAATTATTCCCCCTTTCTCCCACCATATGGTCAAAATAGAGGCATTATCTCTACCATCAGCCATCCTACATCTATTTTATGGATAATAGTGGAAAACACATTATAATTATTCAATTTTCTTATTTAGACAACCATTTATTCTCATCTTTTATAATATTATAATCATTATAAATATCCTATTAGGAACAATTTTCATTTCAATTTCACAAGAAACGAAAAATAGTTCATGTTCAATGAATTACCCACAACCTTTTTTCTCGTGCATTCCAAAAATGATGAACATCACAAATTAATCACGAGTGCCTATAATATGCATGAAAAATCATATCTCATTCCTTATAACACACAAATATTTTGAAAATAAATTTAATATAGAATGAATGAAACAAAGAGTCTCTAAAAACCATCACTTTGTTATATCCTAGCCAGTAAACATAATTTTTCCATCTCTGTGACTTGAATTTCAAAAAACCGGAAAATACGGTTGCATTAAGTAAGATAATTATGGTTTGATATGGAAAACATAATTTTTGGTGAATAAAAACATATCCTTATGAATATTAATATGACCCTTATGAATAATATATAATATTATTATTTTATTAACATAATGATATATGATAATGAGTTCTTGATTAAATTTTCAAGGTGATATAAAATGAATTATAATTTTAAAATTGTAATTTTTCGAATAAATTATGATTTTATTTAAAAATTAAATTAACAATATTTAGAAAATTACTATCAAAAATGGATTTCATTTTCTATTTCTATATCTCGATGAATTATTAGGGTTATTGTTTTGGGATTTTTATAAAATATTAGAATTTATTATGAATAGTAAAATATATAAACTTACGACATATATACATTATCAGGTAAATTCACTATTACTAGTGTTATGGATGATGTAATAAAACATGGTTTGGACTCACATGAAAATATTACTCTTCTTGGAAATAAGAATGAATACTATAGAAAGTATTTGGAAAAATAATAAAATAATGAGTCAAATAATTAGAAAAAACCTCCTCTCCTCCACTATAAACCCGCCCCCTCACTCCCTCTTATTTTTTACTTTTACCAAGCTCTGTTACTTGTCTAAAATCTGCTCAAATATCCTCACAATATTCTCCCCCATTTAAATCATTCCTTTGTATCGTAAAAAGGTCTAAATCTGTCCGTTAAAGGGGATCACAAGAAAGATTACTTCAAGAGGTAAATTCCTCTTTTCAATTTTGTTTCAAGTTCATTTCTTTTCTTTTTATTTCCTCAAATCCTTTCATAAAAATATTGTGATAACACCAATTCATTACAATTAATAATATTTTTTAATGATAAAGTAATAATTATTCATCATCTATCCATTTCTCTTCTTTTATAAAATTAATGAAAACACCATATGAGATGTGTTAATTTATCACATTCAATGACGATAGTTTTTCAATTTCTGTTACGATATTCAATTCTGGTCATGATGATATTTTGATTGTTTAACAAATCTATTGTATATTTATTATAACTTATTTAATATTCTTTAATTATTTTGTACAAATGAAATTAATTTATAAATCAAAATGTGTTTTTTGTGATAAAGAACCACTGAATAACCCAAAAAATTTTCATTATTGTTTTATATAATGATCCATCTTCACTCCTAATAACACAAACATATTATAACCATGTAATATTATGGTTGTTCACCAATAACATAGAAATTAAATTCTGTAAAACTTTTATCCTTCTACATGTTTATCCAGACATGAATATAAGTAAACTGATCACGAAATCCAAGGAATAAAAATCATCCAAACAATACAATTGAATCTGTTAACCCATAAAAAATGCCCTGAATAAACCTAATACAATCATACTTAATAAATTAAAAGTATATGAGGTTATGAAATCATTAATATATGAACCTAAATTTTTTTATTTAGGACATAAAATCACGTGAGGAACACCTTCACACTTAAGATAAGGGTTTTCTACCCGAACCTCTATTTTCATTTAGGTTGCTTTTATTATACCTTTAACTCAATTAAAATTATTTTTCATTAATATGTACTCCTCATAAATTATATTTTTATGTTCAATATATGTTTTACAAACATAATCCTACATTTATTTATTAGAAATTATATTTTTTAAAATGATCTTTCAAAACTTATTCCTGAAATACAAGGCCGACCCATGGGAATTTCTCAAATTCTTACATATTTTCACAGGAACAATATAATCTATTTTTAGAAACCATTGTCGTTTTAAAATCACTCATTTATAATGAAAATACTATCTCACATTATTTATGTATTTATAAAAACACTTTCCAAAAATAACTATTATTTTTAATGTATTAAATAATTTATCTCAAGAATTACTCGATAATTTATAAGAGTATATTCATTCATTTCAACACTCCTATTGACTATTATATATTATTGGGATTAATCATTATGATATCATCCACCATATTTTTTTAATGGTTTATGTTTAGTTTTTATATTGATGAGCAATCTTAAAACTATTCACCAATTTTCTCTGAATGGTTATTATTTATATTTAATGTTCAGGGAATGTTATTTATGTATAATATGTCAGTTTTAATATGATTTTATATGTTGTTTATGTTTATACCCATTCATAAGTGGAATTATTTGGACTTATTATGGGATGGGTGGGTCCCTCTATATCCCTTTGATGCATCAGTATGTTTCATGAGACAAACAAATATGTACTTGGCTAAGGCCTTGCCCATTTTGAGATATGGTGTTGGCAGAATCCTTAATAATTTTTAGATATCTTGGCCAAGTCCATGACAGTATGTTTTAGAATGTCCAAAATATGAATTTTTCTCATTATTATTCTATAAATTCATTATTCATGTTATTATTCAATTAGTATAATACCAACGATTATGTTTTATAATTGAAATATTTACTTAGCTCATATTCTCGCCATATTATTTTCATGTTTATTTTTACAAGAATGTGTTTTCAATTATTCACCATGCCTAATGATTATGTAATCTTCCACTATAATGATTACCCTTACTAAGCATCTATGATCACTCATTCTTATGTTTTATTTTTTCTAGGACATGAAGAAATATATTTTGATTGACTTGTATAGATAATCTTAGAGTTGTGGATGTTCCCAATGGAACATAAATGTTTTTTTCATTTCAAGATTTAATGTTGAACTTATGTATGGATATTGATTCCAAATCATTGAAACTACAAGATCCATTGGGATAAATATTCCTTGTTTATATGAAAATGTAATAAAATAATCCACCATCTCTGGGTAATAGGGTCTGGTCTTTACAGTTGGTATCAAATGAAAATTAGTGGAAAACATGGAATCTAGATTTAAAAAACCTAGATTTTATAAGAAACCCCTAAGATATTGTTTTAGGATAAATACACAATTACATAATAGAATTCGGGTAAGGTAGATGTTATTTAGATATATCAATAAAATATAACCCTATTTGTATACTACATCTAGACGTGGTTCGGGAAAAAATAGAACTGGTGCTGAAATCTCTGACAAGGAGTTTCAATGTTGACCGAGGGTATCCTGTTACACAACAATGTGCCTTATTGTACACACGGTTTGACATTCCTGGGGGATATTCTTAGGCTAATAAACATTTTATTTACAAGACATTATTGTAACACCCTAATATTTTATGAGAAATATTTTCTTATGTCTTATTTTATACACGACACCAAGAGAATCTTTCACTTCACACAACACTGGCTTGGCTTACGTTACATGCAAGAGCAAACTTCCCTGATATCTTACATTGCACGCAATGCCGAGTTTTACATAACAATGATATATTATTATAATATTATGAACTAGCCATTATGAATAGTATTAACTGAATTTTTAATTTTATAACATTATAATTCAACTTACATATTTTCAAGAATGATATAAGAAAACAAAATCAATTTTTCGGATAAAAGAATTATTTTTCAAAAAAATGCAGTTTTACCAACTTTTTATGGTGCACCCTTTATAAATATAATTTTTGACAAGTTTATAAGTTCAATTTTACAAAATAAACTTATTCTTTTGAATCATTCTATAAAAATTTACATTGGATAAATTTTTGGTTTTTTTATGATAAGTTTCTTATTTTGATGAATAGTAAAAATACGCTAAATTTTAATTAAAAATAACATTTTTCATCAAGATAGTTTATATGGTTAAATTATAATATTTAATGGTTTTAAATTATAAATAGAATATATTTTTACCGTTTAATATAATTTATGTCATTTGAATTAATTTTACATTAAATTCATAGGTAAAAACATTTCAATCTTTGGAAATGTTTTAACTTTTAAAACCCATTTTCTTAACAACGAGATAAATTTTGAATTAATTACAGTAACTTATGTGTTTTGAATTTTGAAAAAAATGGATTCTATATTTCGATTTAGTGGGTCCAAATTATGTTAATTTGGTACATTTTTTTCATATTATGAATAGTAACTACGATAATTTTTATTAACTACTGTTAAAGGTAAATCGGGTAATTAATGTTAAACCTAAGATTATAAAATTACCCCAACACATGCCAAAATTCTATTGGATGAATAAAAGTCGACCCGAATCATCTAAGGGTAAAAATATATTCGTTTCATGGACTTTTGACCATGGAAATGAAAAAATTATTATTAAAACCAAAGAAAGTGACAACATGTCACTCTCTTATATCTTATAAGTGTAATGTTTTTAATTTAGTGATAAACTTCATATAACTTCAAATATAAATAGTATCTATAAATCTAATAAAATTATATACATCATGAGAATTTATTTAGAATTTTTAGTGATGAAATAATTATCCTTAATGAGGACACAATAGTGATGTAGAAATTATTTTATTGATTGAAATACCAAGTAAATAGTTTAAAAATATTAAAATAAATATTATATTAACTAATTAATGTGATCCATTAATTTTCTAGATAAATATAACTTTTTAGGAATCTATTTAATATTTTGGTTTGAACATATATTCTGTGAGGATTTAATTTAAATTCAAATAAATAGATAGTGTCAAAATTGAAGCTATTGTTATTTTATAAAAATAACAAATTATTAAATGGTTTAAAAATAAAAAAATATTTAAAAATTATAAATTGAAATTTATATGGTTGAAAATGTCATAATGTATCCAATTATAGACAATTCAAAATACATAAATAATTATTTATAATAATTTAAAATTTATAATATTATTACCAAAAATAAAATAAAATAGATTAAATAAAGATAAATAAAGTATATAATGTTTAAAATAAATTCCCAACATGTCTAAATATTATTGGATGATGAGATTACAACCCCATCTCATCTCAGCTTTGGATTTTTGGAAATTTTGGAAGTTTTTATGTGTGTTTGAATTTATTATAAATTAATATTTCTTATATTTCCAAAGGGGCCCATCTCCTCCCTTATAAAAGGGCACCTCCACCCTCTCCTCCTCACACCATTTTGAGTCTCCAATGTAACGCCCTGACCCCAGTTAGCTAGAGTCGGTTCATTATTTTAATATATTGGCATGATTACAAGGAATCAAGTCTCGAAGGACCGATCAGTTTAGCAGTCTTAGAAAATAGATTACATACATGAATGTTACTTTACACTTCATAACATACAAACAACATAAATAATCCTTCACGATTTCCATTATTCACTTGGCTTAACCCAACATATCAATCAAAATACACTTCTTGGAATCCTGGGAATAATAAAACATAGAAAGGGGTGAGATCAGATTCTTAGTAAGGATTACAATATAGCATAAACATTAATGAATAAACATAAACTTTTAAGGAATGTATAACTAAAACAAAAGCCTTTTAAATTTTAACATCAGCATAATATGAAAAAGATAAAATGAAATAATACCATTTACTTATTCACATGGATATTCTGCTAGTTGAATAGTCACATGCAATATCCATAACCTCTTTTGAAATGATGGAATGCATAATTCCAAACCTTAATTTCTATGTCAAGGCCTTGTGCCATGACCTAAGGGATAACTGTAACCAGAACCCAACCCGGAAAGCCTCTGTAACCAAACACCAACCCGGAGTGCCTCTAATAACCAGACTCCAACCCAGAGTGCCTTTAATAACTGGACACCAACCTGGAGTGCCTCTAACAACTGGACACCAACCCAGAGTGCCTCTAAAAACTAAACACCAACCCGGAGTGCCTCTAATAACCAGACACCAACCCGGAGTGCCTCTAATAACTGGACACCAACCCGGAGTGCCTCTAATAACCAGACACCAACCCCGAGTGCCTCTAATAACCGGACACCAACATAGAGGGTCTGCTGTAACCAGACCCAAACACGGAACATACTATACCCACACATTCATCTTATGAAAGGGTTGAAATATAACATAAATATTCATATTAAAACTAACTTATGATATGTCAATAATTTAACAATAAACCATGAATGACATAAAAATAACTCATCCACAGTCAAAAATATCACAAAACCTTCAATAAAATATGGAATTTTTGTATCATAATAAATCAACTTCAAATAAGCTTAAAATCCATCAAAAGATGTTGACATAGATGAAATCAAAACTATTTGAGAGAAAAATATTTTTTTAAAATCATTTAAAAGTAATATAATTATATAGAAACCATTATTTTGAAAATATCTTTATAAGATTGTAAGGGAAGATTCAATGTTGTAATAATGGCAGATAATAACCACACCCACCATATAAGTTAAAAAACATTATTACCTTAATTTTGTCGAAAAAGTTATAAAGTACCTTGTTTGGAAAACGACAGAAAGATTCATTTCAAAAAAAATTATAAAAAGTCAAACAAGGGTATAAAAGACTTTAACCCATTGACTAGTAAATAGTAAAAATGTTTTGAAATACATTTTTAAGAAACATGGATGTGGATGATAAAGAGGTCCCAGTAGATACTTACATAAAAACAACCTCGGATAATAAAGAGATTGTGAAATTAACCCTTACCAGTTTGGTAACATACAAAACATAAACCCCTTGAAAGAGGAATCATATAATTAATATGTAAATACACATAAATTAAGTTTTATTACACAAATAATACAATTATGGGTAGTATATATACCACACAAAAGGTAATAGTGGATATATGGCATGAATCTCACAGGAATAAGGAGTGAGATGAAACGCCCTTACAACAATGTGATCGGTCGAATAGTTTGACCAGAACATAATAAATATCAAGTAAATAATTGAATAACATGAATATAAATATAATCTAGTTATTATATATCAAATGGAAGTACACAAATACCACATACAAGAAATAAGTGGCGAATAATGAAAATCTCACAGAAATGAAAGTGAGATGAGAAACCCCTTACAACAATGTGATCGGCCGAATAATTTGACCAGAACATAATAAAGATCAAGTGAATCATTGAATAACATTAATATAAAGGGAATAAAGTTATTATATATCAAATGTAAGTACACACATACCACAGACACGAAATAATTGGTGAATAATGAAAATCTCATAGAAATGACAGTGAGATGAGAAACCCCTTACAATAATGTGATCGGTCGAATCATTTGACCAGAACATAATAAATATAAATTGAATCATTGAATAACATAAATATAAATATAATCAAGTTATTATATATCAAATGGAAGTACACACATACCACATACAAGAAATAAGTGGTGAATAATGAAAATCTCACAGAAATGAAAGTGAGATGAGAAACCCCTTACCTTGCTCTTTCCTTTATTCAAGGGTACATTTAACCTCATTTATGAAGAATATAGTATGTTATTAAATTATAATATAACCATATTAATATTTATGATATCATTAATTAATCATTTATGACTTTAAACTACCCATTTAATAATAATTTCCATGTTATATTAATATTTCAGGTAATAATCATTTTCTTTATCGTACGTATTTTAACATGTTACTGTTGATTGTATCACATAGATCATGATTTAAATACTTCCAGAATATAAAAATGATTTATATATCATATATAGTTTGAATATAAATATGTATAATAGACGTATATATGAAATAGAAAACACCGTTTATGGGGATGGTAGTCCGTACGTACGCATAAAAACTGTTTCCGTTTTCATATAGTATTGAACGAAAGTAAGTGAATAAGATATATGTAAATACATAAATACTTATATATATAAATATATATATCTAAAGTAGCATTATTATTCCATAAATTACATACATTTTAGTAATATATATTTTTATAATCGTCGATGAATGGTGAACTTGGAAATGAATTTCATCGCGTCGTGGAGACGGTAATCCGTACGTCCGCACATGCGAAAATATTATTCTTTTGATATTAAAATAATATATAATTGGATGGTATATCATATATATATAATCATTATCATGTTATATTTATTATTTATGTGAAATACACATCATTATTATACCCATCCAAATAATAATGTATTGAATAACAATTACACCACGACGTGGAGACGGTAAGCCGTACGTACGCACGTATCGTGACATGTCATTCAAAGGGTGGATAGAATAATGAATATGGTTGTAAAATATTTATAATAACATCACAGTATATAGAAGATACTTGAGTTATTATTTTAGAAACTAAATAACAAAGAAAGAAGAAGTTGAAGAAAAAAGGAAATTGAAAAAGGGTGGTGAAAACACTACCTCTTCTTCGGGTTCATCCTTTTGATTTGATCAAAAGAGATCCATAGGGTGGATTTCTGATAAAAATAAAGCCTCTAGGATTATGTGAGGGAATATGAGAGAGTAATTGGGCTGGGGTTGTCCCAGAAAAAGGCTTTTAAGGTGTGATTAATTGGTTAGAAGTAGAGTCCATTTACTAGGGGGAGGAGGCGCTCTTTAGGAAAGATTTAATGTAATAATTTATTATAAAATCATATTAGGTTTCTAATGGCTCCAAATTAGATTATTCAATGAATAAGGTGGGTATGGGACGAAATAAACTAAATCAAAAGGTTTTATATAGGTTTGGGTCACTTTATTAACTTTATCTTTTAGTTTTAACTGTTAGTTAATTAGTTTGACATTTACCACGTCTCTTTGTATTTTTATATTATATAGTTACTAAACATACTATATACTTACAATCGACCCCCCAAGTGGACCATTAATAATACACCTATAATTATATAAGTCCTTTGTCCGGTCCTTAGATCTTTAGGAATATAATATCAAGTAATAATATAATATTTGTTTTAAATAATAATATATGTCAATTTTGACATAATTTGGTATTTTGTTTTTGTGAAAGTCATCGAAACATGATAACTTCGAAAAAGATACATTGAATCATCCCTATCATGTCATATTCACCTATAAAATTCATTAATTTCCTAAAAACTTTGAAATTATATTTATTTTAATATTTATAATACCACTTATTTGATTCTTTCACTAATAAGGTAATTACTGCATCATTATTGTGTCATAAATAAATTTGTCTATTTAAAGTATAAAAATTATAAATAAAATACCATGATGTAGGAAATCAATTTAAATTTCTAATTAATATTTATAATTGATTTTATCTTTTGAATAACCCTATATTAAAAATGTTTCAGATATTAAACATTGATTTTAACTATATTAACTCTTATTTGAATTAAATAATAAAAAATGTCCTCATCTAATCGATGTGGACCTAAATGACAATATTTTATTCCTAAGGTTTTTTTTGTTCTATATAAACTTTTCCAATAGAATTATGACATGTGTTAGGGTAATATTAATATCATGTTTACCCTTAATTACCCTATTTACTTTTAAATGTGATAAATGAAAGTAAAAAAGTTACTATTCACCAAAAATTATTTTTATCTTATTTAACCACATTTTACTCCTTGATATTAACCGTGTCTCTCTAATTTTTGAAATTCCACTCACAGAAGCGTTAAAATTAACTTTTATTTGAATTTACAAATTTTCCTAGGAGGTCTGTAAAAAACGGTGAAAAAGATAAAAAAAAATTATATATCTAAAATTATTATAAACCTACTCCAATGAATTAAATTTAATTTATATAGGAATTATGTATCTATTTTGACCTAAAATAAATTTAAATAAAATAAATAATTATTTCAATAAAAATCTGGTTTTAAACAATAACTCAGTGTTTTCACTATTCATCAAAAATTGAAAGTTTTCAGAAAAATACAAAAAAATCACCCTAGTATAATTTTTGATATTAAGAATCCAAAAATCATGTCTAATTTACCAAATTTAAAACATAGTAGTTGCATTTATTAATTTAAAATTAATTCTCGTTGTCAAAACCAAAAGGCGTATTTTTAAGAAATAATAACTATCAAAAGATTGACACTTGTTTCTTTCCAATTTCATTGTTAAATTACGTACAATGACCAGAATTGGATTAAATAGTAAAAATACAATCTATTTAAACTTAAAAACCATTAAAATTTATATTTTAACACTATATATTATTTTGATTAAAAATGTTGTTTTTAGTTAAAATACTGTATTTTTCACTATTCACCCAAATATAAAAGTTATCAAAAAAATACAAAAAATTTATTAAAACTAAATTATTAAGTCCCAATTCTAAATAAATGTTTATTTTGTCAAATTTAATATATTAAAGTTTCAAATATGGGATTTAAAAATGGTTCTCCATTAAAAGGCGGTAAAATTGCATTTTTTGAAAAGTACTTCTTTTATCTGAAAAAAATGTATTTGTTCTTACATTATGTCTAAGAAACTCATAATATGGATTCTAAAATTATAAGGAAAATATATAGTTAAAAATTCATTTAATACTATTCATAACAGCTTTTGAACGTCTAGTTTGGTAAGTCGTGATGTGCTTGAACTTAGTGTTGCGTGTAGTGCATGTTATTGAATTACATTGAAGAAATAAAGTACTATGAAATCTTGGGGTGTTACATTCTACCCTCCTTCACTAAATTGCGTCATCACTATTTGAATTTTTTTTTTAAAAAGTTGCAGACAGAAAATACCTTTATGGGAAAAGCCACTTCGAAAATTGGGTTAATAAAATTTAGTCTTACTGAGAGGAAAAGATAATGAAAAAGTCACTACCAAATTATGATCTCGATTAGGATAACATTGGTGGAAATTAGAGACACATAATTGGAGGAAGACCATAAATACTTATAGGGAGTGATTGAGGTCATCAATCACAAACAATTTTAGAATTCTGGACCTCAAAGCCACCAATCTATGATGATTTAAAATACCATCGGTTCAACAAAATATAAGGTATTAGGATAACAAATTTTTGTTTTTAAGATCTCTTCCGTAAATTTTAATAATTAATTTATCCATAAAATAAGAGGGAATATATATATGTATATATATATATATATACTTGACAATTAGAGTTTCATCCTTCAACTAATTCCTACCACAAACTCATCTTTCACTCTAATAGATTTCAATATATATATATATATTCTATTTATCCTAATCGTATAGGGTTCCAAAAATAATGATTTTAAAATTCACATATCAAACCATTTAAAAAACTAAATTATTCAATATAGGACAACACGTGGGTCAGTGATAGGTGATACACCCTTGCCTCCCTTCAGTTACAGGTTCATGCCTCACGGCCTTGCCGGACATGACAGGTTGTCGCCCGACCTCCAGGTTGTCATTTTTATGGAAATCAAAAAATAACCTTAACAATAGTATCCAATTTCAAACTTAATCCATTCCGACCTTTGGAATTATCCAAAATACATATATCCAAACTCTCAGTCCAATTTTTATAAGGATTTTAAACATAATGATGATCCTTTTTGCCCGGTAATAACTTGTGAACGACTTCATCATGTATTATTTTACAACACTGCAACATCCTGAATTACCAAAATCAACCACCCCTTATTCCAAAAATACTACCTTAGTATCAGGACCATATAATCTCAAATTTTTAATGAAATAGTACTACAGTACAGTCCTTATTTATCTCCATAATTCATGTAACCAATATACTACTGATACAACACTCAAATGAAATAATTCTATAATAACAGCATAAGAACAGTAGTCATTCTTCTTCATATTTGGTAGTATCATAACTTTATTATTATCCAATAGCATTATATGTGGCATAGTATGATGATTGGGACATTGGTTCACGTAGTGTCCAAACCCCTTGCAGATGAAGCATTGTACATTTGAAACCATTTTCTTACCCTTACAGGCACGTACATGGTATCCTATTTCTCCACACCTATAACATACTCCAATTCCCTTCAAGTATTTTCCATCGTGATTCTTTCCATCGTTATCACATATGTGAAAATCCTTCTTTACCTTCTTCCCGTTATCTGTCATTCACTCTACCACCCTTTCCTTCTTTGGCTTCCCTTCAAAGCCATAGGACTCCGAGAATTCTTTACTTATCTTATCAACACTTGATACTATTTCTTCAAATGATGATAATACATGGGAGACTAATTTCCTTCTAAATTATAGTTTAAGAATGTGAAATATATGATCTTTGTTACTCTTTAGATCATGCGTATTGCTGGAGTTCTCATTTCATTTGGGCGCCATTTCTAAACATTGAAATACATTAGATTATTTTATGAATAGTAATACAGAATCCCAGACATCTAAAACACTTAACATAAATTAAGTAGTTTATGGATATAATCCATAATCATAAAAATGTCTTTTTTGAGAGAGTATATACTCTTAAACATTTCATAATGGTTTGTAAAGAAAATGATAATTATCCTAAGCATATCCCCCGAGAGTGTCATAACCAAGAGTTCAGCAAGGCCTGTTGTCGTTCACCAGTTCCCGTTCGAGTCTAGCTCAAAGCGGTGTTTTCGGGTTTTACCCCTAGGTACATCTGTGCTAGAGCCACCTCTACCTGCTCGTATCTAGACAGGGATGTATTGCCTGGAAAACTCACAAAATATCTACAATATCAAAATTCTATGATGTTTTTCGATACAAATCCCCAAAGTCTATCTTAGGGTTATGTGCTCTAATCAGAGTTTATCTAAATCTAGCTTCCAATGTTATTTATAAACTTCCTCTAATACCAACTGTAACGCCCTGACCCCAGTTATCTAGAGTTGGTGTATTATTTTAATACTTTGGCATGATTACAAGGAATCAAGCCCCGAATTACCGATCAGTTTAGTAGTCTTGGAAAATAGATTACATACATGAATGTTACTTTACACTTCAAAAACATACAAAAATCATAAATAATCCTTCACGAACACAATTAATACCTTGGCTTAACCCTTCATATCAATCAAAATACACTTCTTGGAATCCTGGAAAAAAACATAGAAAGGGGTGAGCACAGATACTTAGTAAGGATAAAAATGTAGCATAAACATTCATGAATAAACATAAACATTTAAGGCAATGTATAACTAAAACAAAAGCCTTTTAAATTTTAACATCAGCATAATATGGAAAAGGTAAAATGAAATAATACCATTTACTTATTAACATGGATATTCTACAAGTTGAATAATCACATTCAATATCCATAATCTCTTTCAAAATGATGGAATGCATAATGCCAAACCTTAATTTCTGTGTTAAGGCCTCGTGCCATGACCTAAGGGATAACTGTAACCAGAACCCAACCCAGAGAGCCTCTATAACCGGACTCCAACCCAGAGTGCCTCTAATAACCGGACACCAACCCGGAGTGCCTCTAATAACTAGACACCAACCTGGAGTGCCTCTAAAAACTGGACACCAACCTGGAGTGCCTCTAAAAACTGGACACCAACCCAGAATGCCTCTAATAACCAGACACCAACCCGGAGTGCCTCAAATAACCGGACACGAACCCGGAGTGCCTCTAATAATTATACACCAACCCGGAGTGCCTCTAATAACCGAACACCAACCCAGAGGGTCTGTTTTAACCGGTCCCCAACCCTGAACATACTATTCCAACACATTCATCTTAAGAAAGGGTTGAAATATAACATAAACATTCATATTAAAACTAACTTATGAAATGTCAATACATTGACCATAAAACATGAATGACAAAAAAATAACTCAACCATAGTCAAACATATCACAAAACCATGAATAAAATATGGAAGTTTTGTATCATAATAAATCAACTTCGATTAAGATTAATATCCATCAAAGAATGTTGACATAGATCAAATCAAAACTATTTGAGAGAAAAATATTTTTTTAAATCATTTAAAAGTAATATAATTATATAGAAAACCTTTATTTTGAAAATATCTTTATAAGATTGTAAGGGAAGCTTCAAAGGTGTAATAACAGCGGAGAATAACCGCACACTCCGTATAAGTTAAAAAAACATTCTTACCTTAATTTTGTTGAAAAGGTTATAAAGTACCTTGTTTGGAAAACAATTGAAAGATTCATTTCAAAACATTTTATAAAAATGAAAACATGGGTATAAATGAATTTAACCCATTTTCTAGTAAATAGTAAAAATGTTTTGAAATAAATTTTTAAGAAACATGGATGTGGATGATAAAGAGGTCTCAGTAGATACTTACGTTAAAACAACCTCGGATAATAAAGAGATTGTGAAATTAACCCTTACCGATTTGGTAACTTACGAAACATACACCCCTTGAAAGAGGTATCATAAAATTAATATGTAAATCCACATGAATTAAAGTGTATTACATAAATAATACAATTATGGGAAGTATATACACCACACAAAAGGTAATAGTGGCTATATGGCATGAATCTCACAGGAATAAGGAGTGAGATGAAATCACCTTACAACAATGTGATCGGTCGAATCATTTGACCAGAACTTAATAAATATAAATTGAATCATTGAATAACATGAATATAAAGAGAATAATGTTATTATATATCAAATGTTAGTACACACATACCACATATAAGAAATAAGTGGCGAATAATTAAAATCTCAGAGAAATGAATGTGAGATGAGAAACCCCGTACAACAATGTGATCGGTCAAGTCATTTGACCAAAACTTAATAAATATCAATTGAATCATCGAATAACATGAATATAAAGGGAATAAAGTTATTATATATCAAATGGTAGTACACACATACCACATACACGAAATAAGTGGCAAATAATGAAAATCTCACAGAAATGAAAGTGAGATGAGAAACCCCTTACCTTGTTCTTTCCTTTAGTCGAGGGTATATTTAACCTCCTGTATGAATACTATAATATGTTATTAAATTATAACAGAACCATATTAATATTTATGACATCATACATTAATCATTTATGAATTTATACTACCCATTTGATAATAATTTCTATGTTGTATTAATATTTCAGGTAATAATCACTTTCTTTATCGTACATTTTTTAACTTGATATTATTGATTGTATCACTTAGATCATGATTTAAATACTTCCTGAATATAAAACATGATTTATATATCATATATATTTTGAATATAAATATGTATAATAGACGTATATATGAAATGGAAAACACTGTTTATGGAGACGGTAGTCCGTACGTACACATGAACTCTGTTTCCTTTTTCATATAGTATTGAACGAAATTATGTTAATAAGATATATGTAAGTATATAAATACTTAAGAACCAAGGATATGGATGATAAAGTGGTCCCAGTAGATAATTACGTAAAAACAACCTCGGATAATAATGAGATTGTGAAAATTAACCCTTACTAATTTGGTAACTTACGAAACATACACCCCTTGTAAGAGGTATCATAAAATGAATATGTAAATAAACATAAATTATAGTGCATTACACAAAAAATACAATTATTTTCAGTACATACACCCCAAAAAAGGTAATAGTGGCAATATGGCATAAATCTCATCGGAATAAAAAGTGAGATGAAAACCCCTTACAACAATGTGATAGGTCAAATCATTTGACCAGAACTTAATAAATATCAAGTGAATCATTGAATACCATGAATATAAAAATAATCAAGTTTTTATATATCAAATTGAAGTACACACATACCACATACATGAAATAAGTGGTGAATAATGAATATCTCACAGAAATGAAAGTGAGATGAGAAACCCCTTACAACAATGTGATCGGTCGAATCATTTGACTAGAACATAATAAATATCAAGTGAATAATTTAATATCATTAATATGAAGGGAATAAATTTATTATATATCAAATGGAGTACACACATACCACATACAAGAAATAAGTGACGAATGATGAAAATCTCACAGAAATGAAAGTGAGATGAGAAACCCCGTACAATAATGTGATCGGCAAACCATTTGGCCAGAACTTAATAAAAATCAAGTGAATCATTGAATAACATGAATATAAAGAGAATCAAGTTATTATATATCAAATGGCAATACACACATACCACATAAAAGAAATAAGTGGTGAATAATGAAAATCTCACAGAAATGAAAGTGAGATGACAAACCCCTTACCTTGCACTTTCCTTTAGTCGAGGGTACATCTAACCTCCTGTATGAAGACTATAATATGTTATTCAATTATACCAGAACCATATTAATATTTATGATATCATACATTATTCATTTATGACTTTATACTACCGATTTAATAATAATTTCCATGTTATATTAATATTTTGGCTAATAATCGCTTTCTTTATCGTACGTATTTAACTTGTTACTCTTGATTATATCACATAGATCATGATTTAAATACATAAAGAATATAAAAAACGATTTATATATCATATATATTTAGAATATAAATATGTATAATAGATGTATATATGAAATGAAAAACACCATTTATGGAGACGGTATTCGATACGTATACACAAATGATGTTTCTGTTTTCATATAGTATTGAACGGATGTAAGTGAATAAGATATATGTAAGTACATAAATAATTATATATATAAATATATATATCTACAGTAGAATTATTGTTTCATATATTACATAATTATTTGTAATATATATTTTTATAATCGTCGATGAATGGTGAACTTGGAAATGAATCTCATCACGTCGTGGAGACGGAAATCCGTACGTACGCACAAGCGAAAATATCATTCTTTTTATATTGAAATAATATATAATTGTATGGTATATAATATATACAGAATAAATATCATGTTATATTTATTATTTACATGAAATACACATCATTATTATACCAATCCAAATAATATTGTATTGAATAACAATTACACCACGACGTGGAGACAGTAAGCTGTACGTACGCACGTATTGTGACATGTCATTCAAAGGGTGGATAGAATAATGTATATGGTTGTACCATATTTATAATAACATCACATTATATAGAAGATACATGATTTATTATTTTATAAAGGAAATAACAAAGAAAGAAGATGCTGAAGAATAAAGGAACTTGTAAAAGGGTGTTGAAAACATTACCTCTTCTTCGGGTTCTTCCTTTTGATTTGATAAAAAGGGCTCCATAGGTTGGATTTATGATCAAAATAAAGCCTCTAGGTTGAATTTAGGGAAGTTGAGTGAGTATTTAGGCAAGTATTGGCTGATCTAGAAGGATTTTAAGGTGTGATGAATTGGTTAGAAGTGGAGTTCTTTTATAAGGGGGAGGAGACGCTCTTTAAGAAAAACAAAAAGTATTAATTTATAATAAATTCATATTTGGTTTCTAATGGCTCAAAAGTATATTAGTAAAGTTATAAGGTGGGGATGGGTCCAAATCAACTCAACAAAAATGTTTTAGACAGGTTTGGGTCACTTTATTAACCTTATCTTTTAGTTTTAACTCTTAGTTAATTAGTTTGACATTTACCACGTCTCTTTGAGTTTTTATATTATATAGTTACTAAACATAATATATACTTACAATCGATCCCCTAGTGGTCCATTAAGGATACACCTATCATTATATAAGTCCTTTGGACGATCCATAGATTTTTAGTAATATAATATCAATTAATAATATAATATTTGTTTTAAATACTAATTTATGTCAATTTTGACACTATTTTGTATTTTGTTTTTGTGAAAGTCATCACAACTTGATAACTTCTAACAAGATACATTTAATCATCCCTATAATGTAATATGCACCTAGAAAATTCGTGTATTTCATAAAAACATTGAAATTATATTTATTTTAATTTTTATAAAACCATTTATTTGATTCTTTCACGAATAAGGTAATTACTGCATCATCATTGTGTCAAAAATAAACTTATTTAGTTAATGTCTAGAAATTATAACTAAAATACCATGATGTAGGAAATATTTTATTATTTCTAATGAATATTTCTAACTGATTTTATCTTATGAATAATCCTATATTAAAAATGTTTACGTTATTAAACATTGATTTTAACTCTACTAACTCTTATTTGAATTACACTACTGGAAATAATATATTTACCAACGGTTGAGAAATGTTGGGAAAGGTTGGAAAACCGTTGGTATAACATATACCAACGGTTCTGCCAACCGTAGGTAAGTAAGCCGTTGGGAAAAACATTTCCCAATGGTTTGCAGCAAACCGTTGGCATAGGGTGGAGATAGGTGGGAAAAAGGTTTGCCAATGGTTTAAAACCGTTGGCACAGGGGCTTCATGTTTTTCCCAACGGTTTGATAACCGTTGGCAAAAACCCCACATCTACTCTTTCCCAATGGTTCTAAACCGTTGGGAAAAGTGTTTTACCAACGGTTTGATGAACCGTTGGTAAAAATAATCTCCAATTTCTATGCCAACGGTTCTGAACCGTTGGCATAGCCTCTGCTGGGCAAATCACCCAGCAGCTCCCCAATTTGCCCAGCAGCTCCCAACCAGGTCTCCAATTTGACCAGCACCACATCTGGTTTTGTGGGTTCCCTCTCATTTTTCAATCCAATTATTGTACCTGCAATAAACTAACACATACATATATAATTATTGTACCTGCAGTAACCAACTAACACTTACATATAGAGAACAAATTCATACACGTTTAACATATAATGGTAGAACTATACACATCCATAATTAAATTAGAATTGATAACGTCATTATAAACATACATAATTCATTTAGATTTCAATTTAAAATGTAGATGACAATTATATGTGGAATCTGGAAGTCAATTCATAATTTGATCTGTTTTTTGTATACCATATATTTTTACCTAAAGTAATGTCCGTTTTAAACATAATACATACACCTGGAGTGCTACCGTCCACAACGTGCCTCAGATTGAGGCGGGGTTGACTCATACACGTCACATATGACCCATGGA
The DNA here is from genome assembly GCA_963277665.1 of Viscum album. Lineage (NCBI taxonomy): Eukaryota > Viridiplantae > Streptophyta > Magnoliopsida > Santalales > Viscaceae > Viscum > Viscum album. The sequence goes on from OY728137.1 coordinate 2,004,756,783, forward strand.
TCGTTTTGCTAATGTATCGACACAATCCGAATGCGTTCGGTCGGTTTTCCGTATGCTAGTTGATGTTTTTCAATTAAAATGACGTACTTTTGAAACAAAAGGCAGACACTTTGAGTGGTTTTGGCCACACTGCGCCTCAGATTGAGGCGGTGTTGACTCGTACACGTAACATATGACCTATGGATCGTTCTCCTTCAGTTTCAATGGAAACTGAATGCATTTGGTCGGTTTTCCGTATGTACTTAAATTGTTGTCCATTTTAGGCAAAAGAGACACAGTTGGAGCGGTGTCGGCCACACCGCTCCTCAGATTGAGGCGGGATTGACTCGTACACGTCACATACGACCCGTGGATCCTTTTCCTAAAGTATGGACACAATCCGAATGCATTTGCTCCGTTTTCCGTATGTCACTTGATGCTTTTCACTTAAAATGATGTCCCTTTGAAACAAAAGACAGACACTTTGAGTGGTGTCGGCCACACCGCGTCTCCAATTGAGGCGGGGTTGATTCGTACACGTCACATATGACCCATGTATCGTTCTCCTAAAGTTTCAATGGAAACCGAATCCGTTTCGTCGGTTTTCCGTATGTACTTAAAATGGTGTCCGTTTTAAAAAAAAGAGAGCCACTTAGACTGATCTCGGCCACACCATGACTTGGATTCATCCCGGGTCAGCTCGTACATGTCACATATGACCCATGGATCGTTGGGATAAATTATCAACAAATTCGGAATGCGTTTGGTCGGTTTTCCGTATGCCAGTTGTTCTTTTCACTTATAATACTGTCCATTTTAAACAAAAGAGACACAGTTAGAACGGTGTCGGCCACACCGCTCCTCGGATTGAGGCGGGATTGACTCGTACACGTCACATACGACCCATGGATCCTTGTGATAAAGTATCGACACAGTCCGAATGCCTTTGGTCGGTTTTTCGTATGTCACTTGATGATTTTCACTTAAAATGACGTCTTTTTGAAACAAAAGACCGACACTTTGAGTGGTGTCGGCCACACCGCGTCTCCGATTGTGGCGTGGTTGATTCGTACACGTCACATATGACCCATGGATCGTTCTCCTAAAGTTTCAACGGAAACCGAATCCGTTTGGTCGTTTTTCCGTATGTACTTAAAATGGTGTCCATTTTAAACAAAAGAGAGCCATTTAGACTTATCCTGGCCACACCGCGACTCGGATTCATCCCGGGTTGGCTCGAACACGTCACATATGACCCATGGATTGTTGAGATAAATTATCAACAAATTCGGAATGTGTTTGGTCGGTTTTCCGTATGTCAGTTGATGCTTTTCACTTAAAATGACGTCCTTTTGACTTGAAACCACCGTGCAACATTCTAATTGTTATTCGTGATGTGTACGCGCAGACGAAACGTCAATCGGATGTGCGGTTTGCACGGTACGGCTCAATATTCGTGTTTTAAGTGATGCGCGCGCTTCGTAAACGCGCGTGAGGGGGGTACAAATGGGCCGAACGATGTCGGAATGGCCTGAAATCAGACGACAAATATGGGTGAGTGATTTCTGAAGTGGTCGAGTAGACGGCACGTCAATCGGACGTGCCCTGTGCCCGCAGTGACCGAGAACGCAGTTCGGGTGTCATAAACGGCCAGAACGGGCGTCCAACGGTCAAATTCATAGCGGACTACCTCGGATTGAGCTGAAACCACCGTGGAACATTCTAATTATTATTTGTGACGTGTACGCGCAGACGGCACGTCAATCGGACGTGCGGTTTGCGCGGTACGACTCAATATTCGTGTTTTAAGTGATGTGCGCGCTTCGTAAACGCGCGTGAGGGGGGTTCAAATGGGCCGAACGATGTCGGAATGGCCTGAAATCAGACGAAAAATACGGGTGAGTGATTTCTGAAGTGGTCGAGCAGACGGCACGTCAATCGGACGTGCCGTGTGCCCGCGGTGACAGACAACGCAGTTCTGGTGTCATAAACGGCCAGAACGGGCGTCCAACGGTCAAATTCATAGCGGACGGCCTCAGATTGAGCTGAAACCACCATGTAACATTCTAATTATTATTCGTGACGTGTACGCGCAGACGGCACGTTAATCGGACGTGCGGTGTGCGCAGTACGGCTCAATATTCGTGTTTTAAGTGATGCGCGCGCTTCGTAAACGCGCGTGAGGGGGGTCCAAACGGGCCGAACGATGTCGGAATGGCCTGAAATCAGACGAAAAATACGGGTGACTGATTTTTGAAGTGGTCGAGTAGACGGCACGTCAATCGGACGTGCCGTGTGCCCGCGGTGACCGACAACGCAGTTCGGGTGTCATAAACGGCCAAAACGGGCGTCAAACAGTCAAATTCATAGCGGACGACCTCGGATTGAGCTGAAACCACCGTTCAAAATTATAATTATTATTTGTGACGTGTACGTGTAGACGGCACATCAATCAGACGTGCGGTTTGCGCGGTACGGCTCAATATTCGTGTTTTAAGTGATGTGCGCGCTTCGTAAACGCGCGCGAGGGGGGTCCAAACCGGCCTAACGATGTCGGAATGGCCTGAAATCAGACGACAAATACGGGAGAGTGATTTCTGAAGTGGTCGAGCAGACGGCACGTCAATCGGACGTGCCGTGTGCCCGCGGTGACAGACAACGTAGTTCTGGTTTCATAAACGGCCAGAACGGGCGTCCAACGGTCAAATTCATAGAGGAAGGCCTCAGATTGAGATGAAACCACCGTGGAACATTCTAATTATTATTCGTGACGTGTACGCGCAGACGGCACGTTAATCGGACGTGCGGTGTGCGCCGTACGGCTCAATATTCGTGTTTTAAGTGATGCGCGCGCTTCGTAAACGCGCGTGAGGGGGGTCCAAACGGGCTGAACGATGTCGGAATGGCCTGAAATCAGACGAAAAATACGGGTGACTGATTTCTGAAGTGGTCGAGTAGACGGAACGTCAATCGGACGTGCCGTGTGCCCGCGGTGACCGACAACGCAGTTCGGGTGTCATAAACGGCCAAAACGGGCGTCATACAGTCAAATTCATAGCGGAAGACCTCGGATTGAGCTGAAACCACTGTGCAACATTCTAATTATTATTCGTGACGTGTACGCGCAGACGGCACGTCAATCGGACGTGCGGTTTGCGCGGTACGGCTCAATATTCGTGTTTTAAGTGATGCGCGCGCTTCGTAAACGCGCGTGAGGGGGGTCCAAACCGGCCAAACGATGTCGTAATGGTCTGAAATCAGACGACAAATACGGTTGAATGATTTATGAAGTGGTCGAGCAGACGGAACGTCAATCGGACGTGCCGTGTGCCCGCGGTGACCGACAACGCAGTTCTGGTGTCATAAATGGCCAGAACGGGCGTCCAACGGTCAAATTCATAGCGGACGACCTCGGATTGAGCTGAAACCACCGTGGATCATTCTAATTATTATTCGTGACGTGTAGGCACAGACGGCACGTCAATCGGACGTGCGGTTTGCGCGGTACGGCTCAATATTCGTGTTTTAAGTGATGCGCGCGCTTCGTAAACGCGCGTGAGGGGGGTCCAAACGGGCCGAACGATGTCGGAATGGCCTGAAATCAGACGACAAATACGGGTGAGTGATTTATGAAGTGGTCGAGCAGACGGCACGTCAATCGGACGTGCCCTGTGCCCGCGGTGACCGACAACGCAGTTCGGGTGTCATAAACAGCCAGAACGGGCGTCAAACGGTCAAATTCATAGCGGACGGACTCGGATTGAGCTGAAACCACCGTGGAACATTCTAATTATTATTTGTGATGTGTAGGCACAGACGGAACGTCAATCAGATGTGCGGTTTGCGCGGTACGGCTCAATATTCATGTTTTAAGTGATGTGCGCACTTCGTAAACGCGGGTGAGGGGGGTCCAAACGGGCCGAACGATGTCGGAATGGCCTGAAATCAGACGACAAATACGGGTGAGTGATTTCTGAAGTGGTCGAGCAGACGGCACGTCAATCGGACGTGCTGTGTGCCCACGGTGACCGACAACGCAGTTCTGGTGTCATAAACGGCCAGAACGGGCGTCCAACGGTCAAATTCATAGCGGACGGCCTCGTATTGAGCTAAAACCACCGTGAAACATTCTAATTATTATTTGTGACGTGTAGGCACAGACGGAACGTCAATCGGACGTGCGGTTTGCGCGGTACGGCTCAATATTCGTGTTTTAAGTGATGCGCGCGCTTCGTAAATGCGCGTGAGGGGGGTCCAAACGGGCCGAACGATGTCGGAATGGCCTGAAATAAGACGACAAATACGGGTGAGTTATTTCTGAAGTGGTCGAGCAGACGGCACGTCAAACGGACGTGCCCTGTGCCCGCGGTGACCGACAACGCAGTTCGAGTGTCATAAACGGCCAGAACGGGCGTCAAACGGTCAAATTCATAGCGGACGGCCTCGGATTGAGCTGAAACCACCGTGAAACATTTTAATTATTATTAGTAACGTGTACGCGCAGACCGCACATCAATCGAACGTGCGGTTTGCGCGGTACAGCTCAATATTCGTGTTTTAAGTGATGTGCGCGCTTCGTAAACGCGCGTGAGGGGCGTCCAAACGGGCCTAACGATGTCGGAATGGCCTAAAATCAGACGAAAAATACGGGTGAGTGATTTCTGAAGTGGTCGAGCAGACGGCACGTCAATCGGACGTGCCGTGTGCCCGCGGTGACCGACAACGCAGTTCTGGTGTCATAAACGGCCAGAACGGGTGTCCAACGGTCAAATTCATAGAGGACGGCCTCGGATTGAGCTGAAACCACCGTGGAACATTCTAATTATTATTCGTGACGTGTAGGCACAGACGGCACGTCAATCGGACGTGCGGTTTGCGCGGTACGGCTCAATATTCGTGTTTTAAGTGATGTGCGCGCTTCGTAAATGCGCGTGAAGGGGGTCCAAATTGGCCGAACGATGTCGGAATGGCCTGAAATAAGACGACAAATACGGGTGAGTTATTTCTGAAGTGGTCGAGCAGACGGCATGTCAAACGGACGTGCCCTGTGCCCGCGGTGACCGACAACGCAGTTCGGGTGTCATAAACGGCCAGAACGGGCGTCAAACGGTCAAATTCATAGCGGACAGCCTCGGATTGAGCTGAAACCACCATGCAACATTCTAATTATTATTAGTAACGTGTACGCGCAGACCGCACATCAATCGGACGTGCGGTTTGCGCGGTACGGCTCAATATTCGTGTTTTAAGTGATGCGCGCGCTTCGTAAACGCGCGTGAGGGGGGTCCAAACGGGCCTAACGATGTCGGAATGACCTGAAATCAGACGAAAAATACGGGTGAGTGATTTCTGAAGTGCTCGAGCAGACATCACGTCAATCGGACGTGTCGTGTGCCCGCGGTGACCGACAACGCAGTTCTGGTGTCATAAACGGCCAGAACGGGCGTCCAACGGTCAAATTCATAGCGGACGGCCTCGGATTGAGCTGAAACCACCGTGGAACATTCTAATTATTATTCGTGATGTGTAGGCACAGACGGCACGTCAATCGGACGTGCGGTTTGCGCGGTACGGCTCAATATTCGTGTTTTAAGTGATGCGCGCGCTTCGTAAATGCACGTGAGGGGGGTCCAAATGGGCCGAACGATGTCGGAATGGCATGAAATAAGACGAAAATTACGGGTGAGTTATTTCTGAAGTGGTCGAGCAGACGGCACGTCAAACGGACGTGCCCTGTGCCCGCGGTGACCGACAACGCAGTTCGGGTGTCATAAACGGCCAGAACGGGCGTCAAACGGTCAAATTCATAGCGGACGGCCTCAGATAGAGCTGAAACCACCGTGCAACATTCTAATTATTATTAGTAACGTGTACGCGTAGACCACATGTCAATCGGACGTGCGGTTTGCGCGGTATGGCTCAATATTCGTGTTTTAAGTGATGCGCGCGCTTCGTAAACGCGCGTGAGGGGGGTCCAAACGGGCCGAACGATGTCGGAATGGCCTGAAATTGGACGAAAAATACAGGTGACTGATTTCTGAAGTGGTCGAGCAGACGGCACGTCAATCGGACGTGCCGTGTGCCCGCGGTGACCGACAACGCAGTTCTGGTGTCATAAACGGCCAGAACGGGCGTCCAACGGTCAAATTCATAGCGGATGGCCTCGGATTGAGCTGAACCCACCGTGAAACATTCTAATTATTATTCGTGACGTGTAGGCACAGACGGCATGTCAATCGGACGTGCGGTTTGCGCGGTACGACTCAATATTCGTGTTTTAAGTGATGCGCGCGCTTCGTAAATGCGCGTGAGGGGGGTCCAAATGGGCCGAACGATGTCGGAATGGCCTGAAATCAGACGAAAAATACGGGTGAGTTATTTCTGAAGTGGTCGAGCAGACGGCACGTCAATCGGACGTGCCCTGTGCCCGCGGTGACCGACAACGCAGTTCGGGTGTCATAAACGGCCAGAACGGGCGTCAAATGGTCAAATTCCTAGCGGACGGCCTCGGATTGAGCTGAAACCACCGTGAAACATTCTAATTATTATTAGCAACGTGTACGCGCAGACCGCATGTCAATCAGACGTGCGGTTTGCGCGGTACGGCTCAATATTCGTGTTTTAAGTGATGCGCGCGCTTCGTAAACGCGCGTGAGGGGGGTCCAAACTGGCCGAACGATGTCGGAATGGCCTGAAATCAGACAAAAAATACGGGTGAGTGATTTCTGAAGTGGTCGAGCAGACGGCACGTCAATCGGACGTGCCGTGTGCCCGCAGTGACCGACAACGCAGTTCTGGTGTCATAAACGGCAAGAACGGGCGTCCAACGGTAAAATTCAGATCGGACGGTCTCGGATTGAGCTGAAACCACCGTGGAACATTCTAATTATTATTCGTGACGTGTAGGCACAGACGGCACGTCAATCAGACGTGCGGTTTGCGCGGTACGGCTCAATATTCGTGTTTTAAGTGATGCGCGCGCTTCGTAAATGCGCGTGAGGGGGGTCCAAACAGGCCGAACGATGTCGGAATGGCCTGAAATCAGACGAAAAATACGAGTGAGTTATTTCTGAAGTGGTCGAGCAGACGGCACGTCAATCGGACGTGCCCTGTGCCCGTGGTGACCGACAACGCAGTTCGGGTGTCATAAACGGCCAGAACGGGCGTCAAACGGTCAAATTCATAGTGGACGGCCTCGGATTGAGCTGAAACCACCGTGGAACATTCTAATTATTATTCTTGACGTGTAGGCACAGACGGCACGTCAATCGGACCTGCGGTTTGCGCGGTACGGCTCAATATTCGTGTTTTAAGTGATGCACGCGCTTCGTAAATGCGCGTGAGGGGGGTCCAAATGGGCCGAACGATGTCGGAATGGCCTGAAATCAGACGACAAATACGGGTGAGTTATTTTTGAAGTGGTCGAGTAGACGGAACGTCAATCGGACGTGCCCTATTCCCGCGGTGACCGACAACGCAGTTCGGGTGTCATAAACGGCCAGAACGGGCGTCAAACGGTCAAATTCATAGCGGACGGCCTCGGATTGAGCTGAAACCATCGTGGAACATTCTAATTATTATTCGTGACGTGTAGGCACAGACGGCATGTCAATCGGACGTGCGGTTTGCGCGGTACGGCTCAATATTCGTGTTTTAAGTGATGCGCGCGCTTCGTAAATGCGCGTGAGGGGGGTCCAAACGGGACGAACGATGTCGGAATGGCCTAAAATCAGACGAAAAATACGGGTGAGTTATTTCTGAAGTGGTCGAGCAGACGGCACGTCAATCGGACGTGCCCTGTGCCCGCGGTGACCGACAACGCAGTTCAGGTGTCATAAACGGCCAGAACGGGCGTCAAACGGTCAAATTTATAGCGGACGGCCTCGGATTGAGCTGAAACCACCGTGCAACATTATAATTATTATTCGTAACGTGTACGCGCAGACGGCACATCAATCGGACGTGCGGTTTGCGCGGTACAGCTCAATATTTGTGATTTAAGTGATGTGTGCGCTTCGTAAATGCGCGTGAGGGGGGTCCAAACGGGCCGAACGATGTCGGAATGGCCTGAAATAAGACGACAAATACGGGTGAGTTATTTCTGAAGTGGTCGAGCAGACGGCACGTCAAACGGACGTGCCCTGTGCCCGCGGTGACCGACAACGCAGTTCGGGTGTCATAAACGGCCAGAACGGGCGTCAAACGGTCAAATTCATAGTGGACGGCCTCGGATTGAGCTGAAACCACCGTGCAACATTCTAATTATTATTAGTAACGTGTACGCGCAGACTGCACGTCAATCGGACGTGCGGTTTGCGCGGTACGACTCAATATTCGTGTTTTAAGTGATGCGCGCACTTCGTAAACGCGCGTGAGGGGGGTCCAAACGGGCCGAACGATGTCGGAATGGCCTGAAATCAGACGAAAAATACGGTTGACTGATTTCTGAAGTGGTTGAGCAAACGGCACGTCAATCGGACGTGCCGTGTGCCCGCGGTGACCGACAACGCAGTTCTGGTGTCATAAACGGCCAGAACGGGCATCCAATGGTCAAATTCATAGCGGACGGCCTCGGATTGAGATGAAACCACCGTGGAACATTCTAATTAATATTCGTGACGTGTAGGCACAGACGGCACGTCAATAGGACGTGCGGTTTGCGCGGTACGGCTCAATATTCGTGTTTTAAGTGATGCGCGCGCTTCGTAAATGCGCGTGAGGGGGGTCCAAATGGGCCGAACGATGTCGGAATGGCCTGAAATCAGACGACAAATACGGGTGAGTTATTTCTGAAGTGGTCGAGTAGACGGCACGTCAATCGGACGTGCCCTGTGCCCGCGGTGACCGACAACGCAGTTCGGGTGTCATAAACGGCCAGAACGGGCGTCAAACGGTCAAATTCATAGCGGACGGCCTCGGATTGAGCTGAAACCACCATGCAACATTCTAATTATTATTCGTAACGTGTACGCACAGACGTCACGTCAATCGGACGTGCGGTTTGCGCGGTACGGCTCAATATTCGTGTTTTAAGTGATGCGCGCTCTTCGTAAACGCGCGTGAGGGGGGTCCAAACGGGCCGAACGATGTCGGAATGGCCTGAAATCAGAAGACAAATACGGGTGAGTGATTTATGAAGTTTTTGAGCAGACGGCACGTCAATCGGACGTGCCCTGTGCCCGCGGTGACCGAGAACGCAGTTCGGGTGTCATAAATGGCCAGAACGGGCGTCCAACGGTCAAATTCATAGCGGACGACCTCGGATTGAGCTGAAACCACCGTGGAACATTCTAATTATTATTCGTGACGTGTAGGCACAGACGGCACGTCAATCGGCAGCATTTCCTGTAAAAAAGAATTCATATAAGTCATTTTGTCATAAACAATTCAATAGGATTGAACTTTAATAGAAAATACATTTAAGTAAATGACAAAGGAAGAAAATAATCATGGTATCAACTACACATGTTAAAAAAACATACTAATGTGTTATTGAAAAAATGTAAAACCAACAAGAACTTAATGTGTTATCACATCAGAGCATGCCTCATCCCATAACCATATTAGTAGGGTATCCTCATATGCGATTTACCTTTTTGAATTAATATGCACTTCCTCACCAGGTACCTGAGTAGATTTCATAGATATAATCATCTCACATCCTGTAAGGCTTCATTATGTATGATCATCCCACACCCCCTGGACAGCCCCCTGAACAGCCCCGCCCACCCCCGTGGATAGCCTTTCCCACCCTCGTGGACAGCCCCGCCCACCCCCATGGACAACCCACCCCCGTGGACACCCCCTACCCCCTAGACAGCCCAACCACCCCCGTGGACAGCCCACCCACCCCCCTCGACACCCCTTCTCCCTATGGACAGCCCCCCACCCCATTGGATAGCCCGCCTACTCCCCTGGACACCCCTACCCCCTGTGGCCAGCCCACCCACCCCCCCTGGACAGCCCGCCCACCCCTCCTTAACAGCCCGGCCACCCCCGTGGACAGCCTGTCCACCCTTGTGGACATCCCGCCCACCCCCGTACCCCTCTAGACACCCCGTACCCCCCCGGGATAGCCCCGCCCACCCTCCCAAACAACCCACACCCCCCTCCCCTGCATCCCCACCACCACCACCTAGACATACCAACCCCCTGGACACCCCACACACCCATCCCCCACCAGGACACCCCACTCAGACCCCCAGGACAGCCCACACCCCCTGGACAGCCTCGCCCACCCCCGTGGACAGCCTTTCCCACCCCCGTGGATAGCCCCGCCCACCCCCGTGGACAACCCACCCACCCCCGTGGACGCCCCCTACCCCCTAGACAGCCCAACCACCCCCGTGGACAGCCCACCCACCCCCCTCGACACCCCTTCTCCTTATGGACAGCCCCCCACCCCCTTGGATAGCCCGCCCACCCTCTGGACACCCCTACCCCCTGTTGCCAGGCCACCCACCCCCCCTGGACAGCCCGCCCACGCCTCCTTGACAGCCCGACCACCCCCGTGGACAGCCCGTCCACCCTTGTGGACAGCCCGCCCACCACCGTACCCCCCTAGATAGCCCCGCCCACCCTCCCAAACAGCCCACACCCCCCTCCCCTGCAACCCCACCACCACCACCTAGACATACCACCCCCGTGGACACCCCACACACCCCTCCCCCACCATGACACCCCACCCAGACCCCCAGGACAGCCCACACCCCCTAGACACCACCGCCCACCCCGTGGACAGCCTTTCCCACCCCCGTGGACACCCCCTCCCACCCCCGTGGACACCCACCCACCCCCGTGGACAGCCCCTACCCCCACAATCGATTATCCAAAACATATCAAATTGGTTTGAACACAATCCATAATTCCCACAATCCATTATCCAAACATAGAAAAAATCTCACATGATGCTCGACCATTGGAAAATAATTAAAAATCACCAACACCTCCTTCCAATCATAGAATACAAAAAACATTAACAGAATACAAAAACATTAAAAAATATCACAATCCATTATCAAATTGATTTCATGAGTAATATCAAATTGGTCTGATTTACATGTTTTGAACACTCTCCTTCCAAACATAGAATACAAAAACATTAAAAATCACCAACACCTGGATAATCAATTAAACTACCAACACCTGGAAAAAATCTATTCATTAAAAAAACTACAACAATATGGTTGAGATCAAATTTCACCTATTCGTATGGGGTGTACCTGTTGGGATGGGGGTACTGGTGTTCGGATTCGCGAGAGCAGTGGAGTGAGATGGGGTTCGCGAGAGCAGCGGAGTGAATAGATTAGGGCTCTGTCCGAATGGGGAGAGGAGATCGCGGCCTGCAATTTGGGGGAAACCTTTGCCAACGGTTTAAAAAAACCGTTGGCAAAGGCACACATTTCCCAACGGTTTACAGGAACCGTTGGGAATGTGTGAGTTTGAGCTGCCTTTTCCCAACGGTTCCATTGAACCGTTGGGAAAGGTCTCCTTTTCCCAACGGTTCCAGTGAACCGTTGGGGAATGTTCTGCTAAAATTCTCTTTGCCAACGGTTTTCTTAAACCGTTGGCAAAGACTCACTATCCCAACGGTTTAAGTAAACCGTTGGTATACTGCCGTTGGGAAAAAGCTAAATTCCAGTAGTGTTAAATAATAATAAATGTCCTAATCTAATCCAAGTGGACCTAAATGATAATATTTTATTCCTAAGCTTGTTTTTGGTCGATATAAATTTCCCCAATAGAATTACGACATGTGTTAGGGTAACATTAATATCATTTTTACCCTTAATTACCCTATTTACTTTTAACCGTGGTAAATAAAAGTAAAAAGATACTATTCACCAAAAATTATTTTTTTCTTATTTAACCACATTTTACTACTTGATATTAACTGTGTCTCTCTAATTTTTGAAATTTAACTCATACAAGTGGTAAAATTATGTTTTATGTGAATTTACAAATTCTCCTAGGAGGTGGGTAAAAGACGGTGAAAAAGTCCAAATTTTTTTATATATCTAAAATTATTATAAACTGACTCCAATGAATTAAATTAAATTTATATAGGTATTATGTATCTCTTTTGACCAAAAATAAATTTAAATAAAATAAATATTTATTTAAATAAAACGCCGGTTTAAGCAATAACTTAGTGTTTTTCACTATTTATCAAAAATTTAATGTTTTCAGAAAAATACCAAAAATTCACCCTAGGATAATTTTGATATTCTGCATCAAAAAATGTTGTTTATTTTACCAAATTCAAAACATATAAGTTGGATTTATTAATTAAAAATTATTTCTCGTTGTCAAAACCAAAAGGAGTATTTTTAAGAAGTAATAGCTACCAAAAGATTGAAACTTGTTTATTTCGAATTTCAATGTAAAATTAATTAAAATGACCAGAATTGGATTGAATGGTAAAAATATAATCAATTTATACTTCCAAACCATTAAAATTTATATTTTAACAGTATAAATTATTTTTATTAAAAAAGTTGTTTTCAATTAAAATACAATATTTTTAACTATTCACCCAAATATGATAGTTATCATAAAAACACCAATAATTTAATAAAAATAAATTATTATGTCCCAATTCTAAATAAAAATTCTATTTTGTCAAAATGGATATATGAATGTTTCAAATATTGGATTTAAAAAGTGTTCTCCATTAAAAGGCTATAAAATTGTATTTGTTGAAAAATAGTTCTTTTATATGAAAAAAATGAATTTATTCTTACATTATGTCTAAGAAAATCATAATATGGATTCTAAAATTATAAGGATAATATATAGTTCAAAATTCAGTTAATACTGTTCATAATATCTTTTGAACGGCTAGTTTGGTAAGTCGTGATGCGCTTGAACTCAATGTTGCGTGTAGTGCAAGTTATTGCATTAATTTGAAGAAATAACGTACTATAAAATCTTGTGGTGTTACATCCAAGATTGGCCAAACCCTGAAAATTTCTCTTCTCCACTTCCCTAGAAACCTACTAGAGGTCTCGGTCTCCTTCAAAGACCAACTTTAGTGCCCTAAGTGGAGGATATGAAAAGGGGTGTCGAAGAAGAGGTAATATCCTTTACCGATTCTTTCAAACTTATTTATTCTTCTACTTATTATATATGAGCTGTTTAATTATTAAGTAATAACTCCCGTATCAATTTTATACTGATATATTTTTATGAATATGAAACAACCATGTTATATCTTCTATCCATCCTATGAAAGAAATGAAATCACCATTCGTGTGTACGTACGGCCTACAGTCTCCACGCCATGGTGTAATATTTTATTTCATCACTAACATACATGGATGGGTATATGATGGAATGAATAACTATATATGATTATTTTAAAGTAATATTTAGTCTGAAATATAATACCCCATACACTTCAATTCCATTCTACAATCATGGGAATGATATCATCGCTAGTGCGTACGTACGGCCTACCGTCTCCACGATTTAATGCGACTCGTTCTACATGATATTTATTGAATAATGATTATATAAATGAATTTAATTAATAAATATGATATATATTACACTAATACCATTCTGTAAATGAGGTATCTATAACCTAAAAATAGGAATAAGAATTTATTAGACAAAACATGCATAAGAACATAAAGCAACGAACACCCGAATAAGAAGTTCCAATATTACTAATAAGAAGATAATACTATGAACATATATGATAACATAACAATGAATATGATTCTATAATAAGTCAATGACATTATTTAAATCATTATACAGGAGGGTTGGATACGTACAAAGCATATCAGACCTATGGTAAGGGAAAATATCACAATCTCATTTTTATCCAAGATTGTTTATACTTCAGAATTTACTAGGTCGCTTTTATCATCCACATCAATGTTTCCACAACATGTAATATCATTTCTATCCTCCTATAATTTCTTAAATCCAAATTTACCTATTGGTGAATTTTTAGTAAAATATATGAAATGAATCTTTTGTCTTTTTCAGTACGAGATACTTTTTGACTTTTTTGGCCAAAGTACGAGAAGAATGTTTTTTTAACTTATATGGAATGAATAGATTTTTATGATTTCATAGAAGATTATTTCCTTGAAGGTTATTTTACATGTTTTCATTTTTATTTTTTATTAACTTCTTTTAGTTTAAAATTGTATTACATGTTTATAAAAGAAAAAATGTTTTTAAAAGGATATTTTCCTCAAGAATGGAGTTCTGGTACATTATCAAAACTATTTTCAATCTATGATAATATTGGTTTCTGTTTCTATCCATATTTTTACATTGATTTGATTATGTTAGGATTGAATTATTTTTATGAATTCCTTTTATCTTATGTGGATTATGTTATGATCTCATGATGTTTAGGAATCCCATTTTTATTACATGGCTTATGCTATGATATATTATTTATGATTTTGTGCAACACATAAGAATGGTTTCATTATGATATGTGTGGGACCTATATCTCCCTCCAATGAATTGGGTAATGATTTATATCTCATGAGATATACATGGCTAGAATGACAAGTTAATCCGGTTCAGCGATACATGACTACAATGAGGAGTGAACTCGGTTCAAAAATGGACTTTGTCCACTATGATAGTCATGGCAATGAGTCTTGACTAATATGAAATGATTTTCTATGATTTTGTGTGTATTCCAAAAAGTTCCATGATTTATGTTTTGATTATGGGGATTACATTTCACTACTATGATTTATCCCATGTTATGATATTATGATATTTTTTTCACGTAAAGATTTTCAAAATGTTATGTTCTTATGAATATGATTTTATTGATATTTCATTTGATTACCCTTACTGAGCAGTTGAGCTCACCCTTTTTTTGTATCTTTTCTTTTCCCCAGGTCAGTAAAAAGGGTATTAAGTAGGTTATGCCAAAAGGGACTCTAGAAATGTTGAAATAAACTAGAGACAATATAGATACTTTATGAACTAGTTGTTTATGTTTCCCAGGTTCTAATGACACTATACCTATACGACCCTATCATGGTTTTGTTATATATTGTAATAAGTATACTTAAATTCTGACATAATAACAATGTATGTAAGGTATGGATCATTATAGTTGGTATCAGAGTAAAGGTATAGTCAAACTTTGGAAACTAGGATGTAAAAAACATAGTAAAAACCCTAAGGATATGTCTATCCATAGACCACAATATTAGTATTTTAGAAATGACCATGAATAACCTATGATAAGACCTTAAGTGGGAAATTTTATTCTTTAATATGTGGTTTTCTTATTATGATTAGTGTTTATCACACTATGATTATTGGTTTTAGTCAATGGATGGAACCCGTAGGAACTATGTTAATGTTGAATGCGATTGGAAATGCAATGATTGTCCCCCTGAGCAACCAAACATTATGGGAGATGGAATTCAAAATCTTGTAGCAATGCTCACACAACCATCTCACGCTATGAATCATGAAGGACATCCAAATGAGAAAAGGAAGGAGCAACATTCTGTTGAATCATCTATGATGTAGAGTTCACCCTCATTCAGTGGGTCTACTGATCCATTAGTGGCTGAACAATGGATTAGTACTGCTCAAAAGATATTTTCAGTTCTTTAATGTTCTGTACATGATAAAGTCATCTTAGCAGTATATCATTTGGAAGGTGAAGCTGATCAATTGTGGAAGTTTATCAAGAATACGAGTCAAAGCGACGAAATTGAGTCTATGGAATGGGACGAGTTCAAGAACATATTTTTCAGTATGTACTTCCCTCGTATTCTTCAAAAAAATATGGAGAAGGAGTTTCTTATACTAAAGTAAAAGGATGTGAATCTGTTGGTACCTACGATGAAAATTTTACAAGGCATGCATGGTATTCTTCTGAGAGTATTATCCAAAATAAGAGTAAGATCGATCGATTCATTAGTAGCTTAAAAAGACATCTTTGAAGGGAGTTAGCCATAAGGGACTTCAATAGATACGAGGAAATAGTTCGATGTTCTCTCAAAGATGAGATGGAGATTGGAGTAAACCATCCGTCATATGGGTTTGATAAGTAGAGGAAAATGGAATTCAAAGGGAAATCTAAATACCACACTGAAAAGAAGATTAGTTTTTCATTATGGTCAAAGTGTGGAAGGAAACATGGAGGCAATTGTCTTAAAGGGACAAGTAAATATTTCAAATGTGGAAAATATGGTCATCGGGCATTTGAATAACGCAATGATGGGAAAAAGATGTCTAGTGATGCGAACAAAGAAAAGGCTACACAGAATGCACCTCCTACACTTCAATGTTACAAGTGCAAGGAAATGGGGAATTATGCTAATAAATGCCCTAATCCAGGGGTTGTTGATAATGATCGACATCAACAAACTCTTAAGACCAAAGACAAAGGAATGTCAAATGCAATTTTTATCAGTGATGTGGAGTACAATAATGAAGTGGTGAAAGGTACACCTACCATCCACTCTATAGTATAAAAAGTTTTATTTGATTCTGTATCCACCCACTATTTTATTTTTGAAGAATTTTCTACGGGTATTGCCATACTACCTCAACAATTAGCTGTTGGGTAAGCTGTGACAACTCTTAATGGCATAACAGTTGCATCAAAAGTTTATAATTCTTCTCCAGTTGAAATTTGTGGGAAAGTGCTTCCTACAAATCCTGTGATCCTTCCTATAGTAGAATTTGATGTGATTCTAGGCATGGATTGGCATTCCTTATATGGAGATCATATCGATTTCAAAAAATGGGAAGTCACCTTTTATATTCCTGATCAATCTATGATCATCTATCGATGCAAGGATGAATATTACCTTCCCGTGGAAATTTCTTCCATCTTATGGTCCTTGATTCCAATAAATGAAGGATATTTGTCTAAAATGGTTGGATATAAACTAACGATTAATAATATGCCCATTTAACGGGTGTTTGATGATGTATTTCCAGAGGAATTTGGAGGTATTCCACCAAATTGTGAAGTTGAGTTTTCAATAGAGCTCATACCGGGTGCTATTCCCATTTCAAAGACACCTTATAGAATGGCCCCAATTGAGTTGTAGGAATTGAAGAAGAAACTCCAATAGATTCATGATAAGGGATTCATATGCCCTAGTGTAACACCTTGGGGAGTACCTGTTCTGTTTGTTAAGAACAAAGATGGATTAATGAGACACTGCATTGATTATCAAGAATATAACAAGATCACTTTCAAGAAAAAATATCCTCACCCACGCATTGATGACTTATTTGACCAACTACGCTGAGCTGAAAAATTTTCCATGTTTTATCTTCGTTCAGGTTATCTTCAATTAAGGGTCAAAAGGGAGGATATACCAAATACGTCATTCTATACAAGGTATAGACACTATTAATTTATAGTCATTCCATTTGGTCTCACTAATGCCCTTGCTATCTTCATAGATCTAATGAATAGTGTATTTAGAGACTATCTTGATCAGTTTGTGGTAGTATTTATAGATGATATTCTTGTCTATTCAATGAGAAAGGAAGAACATGAAGATCACTTGAGAACTGTATTAAAGTCCCTATGAAAGGAGAATATTTATGCTAAATTTACCAAGTGTGAATTTTTTCTTCAAAAAGTTTCATTTTTGGGTTACATAATCTCAAAAGAGGGGAAATCTGTGGATCCAGAAAAAACTGAGGTTATTGAAAGATGGTTGAGGCCAACATCAGTAACTAAGATCCGAAGTTTTTTTGGTTTTGATGGATATTATCGATGTTTTGTAAATGATTTTTCACGATTATCTAATCCACTCACCAGGTGGACTTGGAAAGGAGTTAAGTTCATTTGGATAGAGGAGTGTGAAGAGAATTTCAAGGAGTTGAAAACAAGGTTATCTAGTGCACCTGTGCTCACACTACCTTATAGTGGAGAAAAGTTTTTGATCTATAGTGATGCATCCATGAAGGGATTAGGGGGGTGTTCTCATGAAAAATGATATGGTGATAGCTTATGCCTCACGGTAGTTAAAAATACAAGAGCAAAATTACCCTACACATGATTCAGATTTAGCTGTGGTAATCGTTGCATTAATGATTTGGAGGCATTATCATTATGGTGAATGGTGTGATATTTATACTGATCATAAATGTTTAATGTTTATTTTCACACAGAAGGAGCAGAATATGTGTCAAAGAAGAAGGTTGGATCTGATTAAGGATTATGACTGCTCAATTCATTATCACCCTAGAAAAGAAAACAAGGTGGAAGTTGAATTATATCGACAAGACCCTTCTTACTTATCCATGATCAGGATAAAAAAATATCCAATATTTATGGATTTACAAAGGATTGATCTTGGAATTATAATGGATGTGGAAAAATCTTATCTTTATCAAAAGAATTTTCAACCATCTATATATATGAAGATTAAAGAGGCACAGAGAAAATATGTAGAGTTACAAATGATGGTGAGAAATGTTCCTGAATTCCACATAGATTTTGATGTAATAATAAGGTTTAGGAATCGGTTTTGTATTCCTCACATCCCAGAATTAAATAAGGAAATATTGGATGAAGCTCATAGTTCTTCATTCTCTATTCACCCTGAATTCACGAAGATGTATAGGGATCTGAAAGAGTACTTCTGGTTGGATGGCATGAAAAGACATGTTGCTGAATATGCCTCTCGATGCTTGTTTTTTCAGCAGGTTAAAGGTGAGAGACAGAAGTCTAAGGGGATGTTACAACCATTACCCATACCATAATGGAAATGGGAAAACATCATTGTGGAATTCGTCACTGGACTTCCTATAACCTCCAAAGGAAATAATGCTATATGGGTTATATTTGATCGTCTTACGAAGTCGGCACACTTAATTTCTATTAGATAAGACTTCTATATTCATCATATTTCTAGGATATATGTGAAGGAAGTGGTAGATTTCATGTAGTACCACTTTCCATTATATCTGATTGGGATCCAAGGTTTACCTTGATGTTCTAGCGAAGTCTTCAGTATGCTCTCGATACAGAGTTGAATTTCATGACTGCCTATCATCCTCAGACATAGGATCAGTCTGAAAGGAAAATTAAAACTCTATAAGACATGATAAGAGATTTCTCTATGGATTTCAAAGGTGTTTGGGATCAACACCTACCTTTGGTGGAATTTTATTATAATAATATCTTTCACTCCAGTATTCAGATGGCTCCTTATGAGTCTTTCTATGGAATAAAATGCCTAACTCCAACTTACTGGGATGAAGTTGGGGAAATAAATCTATTAGGACCTAATCTTGTTGATGAGATGGTAGAAAAGGTCCGATTTATTCAACAACACAAAAGAGTAGCTCAGAGTAGACAAAAAATTTATGCCGATAACCGAAGAAAAGACTTAGAGTTTGAAGTGGGTGATAATGTGTTCTTACGAATATCTCCTTGGAAGAGAGTAATGAGATTTGGAAAGAAGGGAAAGCTGAGCCCTAGGTATATTGGTCCTTTTGAAATACTGGATCGTGTTGGGAAAATATCTTACCGATTGGCACTTCCACAGAATCTCTCTCAAATTCATGATGTGTTCCATGTATCTCTCCTAAGAAAGTACATACATGATCTTTCACATGTACTAAGCTCAAAAGTTGTACCACTGGAGAAAGATCTTTCTTATGGAGAACATCTGATATAGATTCTGGATCATAGAGAAAAATTTCTACCAAACAAGACCACTTGCTTGGTTAAAGTTTTATGGAGGATCCACCAATTAGAAGAAGCTACATGGGAACTTGATGATAAGATGAGGGAGAGGTATCCTGATCTATTTTTTATGAATGAAGAATTTTGAGGGAAAAATTAATTTTTAGGGGGGTAGAATGTAACACCCCGATATTTTATGAGAAATATTTTTATGTCTTATATTATACGCTATGCCAAGAGAATCTTTCACTACACACAACACTGGCGTGCCTTACGTTACATGCAAGAGCAACCTTCCTTGATATCTTGCATTACAGGCACTTCCAAGTTTCACTAAACAATGATATATTATTATAATATTATGAACGAGCCTTTATAAATATTATTAACTGAATTTTTAAATTTATAACATTATAATTCATCTTACATATTTTCAAGAATGAGATATGAATGCAAAATCAATTTTTCGTATACAATAAGTATTTTTTTTAAAAATGTAGTTTTACCGCCTTTTGATGGCACAAACTTTATAAATATAATTTTTGACAAGTTTATAAGTAAAATTTTAAAAAATAAGCCTCTTCTTTTGAATCATTCTATAAAAATTTACATTGGATAATTTTTTGGTATTTTTCTGATTAATTTCTTATTTTGATGAATATTATAAATACGTTAAATTTTAATTAAAAGAAATTTTTTTTCATCAAGATAATTTATATGGTTAAATTATAATATTGAATGGTTTTAAAGTATAAATAGAATATTTTTTTTACCATTTAATATAATGTATTTCATTAATATTAATTTTACATTAAATTCATAGGTAAAAACATTTCAATCTTAGGTAATGTTTTAACTTTTAAAACTCGTTTTCTTAACAATGGGATAAATTTTAAATTAATTACTGGAACATATATATTTGTAATTTTTTAAAATGGATTCCATATTTGGATTCAGTGGGTACAAATTATGTTAATTGGTTACTTTTACTTTTTTCATATTATGAATAGTAACTATGGTAATGTTTATTTACTAAAGGTAATGGTAAATCGGGTAATTAAGGGTAATCCTAAGATTATAAAATTACCCTAAGACATGCCAAAATTCTATTGGATGAATAATGTCGACCCATATCACATAAGGGTCGAAATAGATTTTTTTCATGGACTTTTGACCATTAAAATTAAATAATTATTATTAAAACCAAAGAAAGTGACCACATGTCACTCTCTAATATATTATAAGTGTAATAATTTTAATTTATTTATAAACTTCATAAACCATCAAATATAAATAGTCTCCAGAAATCTATTAAAATTATTTACATCATGAGAATATATTTATAATTTTTAAAGATAAAATATTATCATTAATGAGGACACATTAGTGATGTAGAAATTATTTTATTGATTGAAATATCAAATAAATGGTTTTAAAAATATTAAAATAAATATTATATGAAATAATTAATGTTATGCATTAATTTTATAGATAAATATGACATGTTATAAATATACTAATTATTTTGGTTCCAACATATCTTCTAGGAGGATTTTATTTAAATTCAAATTAATGAATAGTGTCAAAATTGACACTATTGTTATTTTATAAAAATAACATATTATTAAATGGTTTAAAAATAAAAAAAATATTTAAAAATTATAAATTGAATTTTATACGGTCTAAAATGTCATAATGTATCCAATTATGAAAAATTCACTACACATATGTAATTATTTATAACAATTTAAAATTTAGAATATTATTACCACAAATAAAATTAAAAAGATTAAATAAGGATAAATCAAGTTGATAAGGTTTAAAATAAATTCCCAACTTGTATAAATTTTATTGGCTGATGATATTAAAACCCTATCTCATATCATCTTCGGATTTAGGTCATTTTGGATGTTTTTATGTGGATTTTTAATTTATTATAAAATAATATTTCTTATGTTTCCAAATGTGCCTCTCTCCTCCCTTATAAAAGGGCACCACCACCCTATACTACTCAAACCATTTTGAGTCTTGAAGCTTGGAAAACCCCTACCAATTTCTTTTCTACACTTCCCTAGAATCATACTAGAGGTCTTGGTCTTCTTCAAATACCATCTTTAGTGCCCTAAGAGGAGGTTAAGAAGAGGTGCGTTGAAGAAGAGGTAATATCCTTTACGGATTCTTTCAAAATTATTTCTTCTTCTAATTCCTCTATATGATTTGTTTCATTATTAAGTAATAACTCCAGTATAAACTGTATACTGATATGTTATTATGAATATGAAACAACCATGTTCTATCTTCTATCCATCCTATGAAAGAAACGAAATCACCACACATGCATACGTACGGCCTACCGTCTCCACGCCGTGGTGTAATATTTTATTTCATCACTAACATACTTGGATGGGTATATGATAGAAGAAATAACAATATATGATTATTTTAAAGTAATTTTGATTCTGATATATTATACACCATACACTTCAATACAATTCCACAATCATGGGAATGATATCATCGCTCGTGCGTACGTACGGCCTGCCGTCTCCACGATGTGATGCGACTCATTCTACATGATCTTCATTGAATAATGATTATATAAATGCATTTAATTAATAAATATGATATATATTACACTAATACCATTATTTAAATGAGGTCTCTATAACCTAAAAAAAGGAATAAGAATTTATTCGAGAAAACATGCATAAGAACATAAAGCAATTAACACCCGAATAACAAGTGGCAATATTACTAATAAGAAGATAAGAATATGACCATATATGATATCATAATAATTAATATTATTCGGTAATAATTCAATGACATTATTTAAATCATTATATAGGAGGTTCAGATACGTACAAATCATATCAGACCTATGGTAAGGGAAAATCTCACAATCTCATTTTTATCTTTGATTGTTTATACTATAGAATTTACTAGGGCATATTTATCATCTACATCCATGTTTCCTCAATATGTAATAATATTTCTATCCTCCTACAATTTTTTAAATACAATTTTACCTATTGGTGAATTTTTAGTAAAAGATATTAAAGGAATATTTTGGCTTTTTCAGTATGAGATTCCTTTTGACTTTTTCGGGAAAAGTACGAGAATAATGTTTTTGAACGTAGACGGCATGAATGGATTTTTATGATTTCATAGAAAATTATTTCCAGAAATCATTCTTTACATTTTTTCATGTTTATTTTTAATTAACTTCTTTTTGTTTAAAATTGTATTACATGTTAATAAAGGAAAACATGTTTTTGAATGGATATTTTCCTCAAGAACGGAGTTCAAGTGTTTTATCAAAATTATTTTCCATCTAAGATAATATAGGGTTCTATTTCTATTCCTATTTTTACATTAATTTGATTATGTTATGATGGAAATATTTTTATGAAGTCCTTTTTTCTTATGTGGATTATTTTATGATGGCATGATGTTTAAGAATCCCATTTTTTTAACATGGGTTATGCTATGATATATGATTTAGGATTTTGTGGCACAAATAAGAATGGTTTCCTTATGAGATTGGTGGGACCTATATCTTCCTCCAATTAATTGGGGAAATATTTATATCTCATGAGATAGAGATGGATGGAATGTAATGTTAATACAGTTCTATGATACAAGACTGGAACGAGGAGTGAACTCAGTTTAGAAAAGGACATTGTCCACTATGATAGTCTTGGTAATGAGTCTTGACTAATAAGAAATGATTTTCTATTATTATTTTTGTTTTCCACAATGTTTTTTGTTTTATGTTATGATTATTTGGATTACATTTCACTACTATGATTTATCCCATGATATGATATTTTGATATCTTTTACAGGTAAAGATTTTCAAAATGTTATGTTCTTATGAATATGATATGATTGATATTTCATTTGTTTACCCTTACTGAGCATTTGAGCTCACCCTTTTTTGTATGTTTTCTTTTCCCTAGGTTAGGAAGAAGGGTATTAAGTAGGTTATTCCAAAAGGGACTCTAGATATGACGAAATTAACGGGAGACAATATAGATACATTATGAACCAGTTGTTTATGTTTCCCAGTTTTTAAAGAAACTATACATATATGGTCTTATCATGGTTTTGTTATATATTGTAATAAGTATGCTTCAATTAATAAGTAACAACAATGTATGTAAAGTATGGGTCACTATAATTTTGATGTATTTAGAGGTAAATTTGTTCATCAATTAAACAATGATTACGATTATTGGATTAACTGTGCATATGATATCAATTTATGTTATGATTTTTTTTCTAAGATGAGATAATACATTATAATTCATAACCTAATATAGTGTATTCCATTATATATAAATGGATCCTAGTAGAAGGAATATAAACAATAGGAACACGTGTTTCCCATTTAGGGATTTCCCTCCTGTGCATGATTATGATATTGGATCCAGAGCTGCGACTAGTGATGAGCATCTTATAATTGTTCTGGGACAACATACCCAGGTTATGAACAATAACCTTACCCAGATGGAGCATATGAATCTAAAATGTGGAGGATCTATGTTAGATCAATTTATTCAATAAAAAACTCTATCATTTAATGGGACTGCAAACCCATTCATAGTGGAGAAGTGGATAAGTTCCTTAGAGAAGATATTTCACATCTTATGATGTAATGAAAGGTATAAGGTTTTCATCGAAGTTTATCGTCTTTAAAGAGATGTTGATCAATGTCGTTCAATAATCAAAAACACAAAGGGGGAAAAAGTGATACAAAACATGGAATGGAGTGAATTTAATGAACATTTCTTAGTTAAATACTTTCATCGTTAATAGAGAGTGGATATGGAAATGCGGTTTCATAATTTCAGACAAAAGAAAGATAAGAATGTCGTAAAGTATGAAGCTAACTTAAATAGGTTGGTAAGAGATTTTTTGGACTATATACTTAATCCAAGGATCAATATTTATCAATTCATTGATGTATTAAAGTGATTCCTTCAATGGTTGATGGTCTTCCAAACATTCTCACCATACGATGATATAGTATCATGTGCTATCAAGTTGGAAAATGATTTCTCTAAGACTAATGAAATTAAAGTAAATTAAGAGAAGAATAGGGATGATAAAAGCATTAGAAAATGAAATAAGGTAATGGGGAATAATGGAATATTTGAATTTCCACCATGTGATAATTTGGTAAGGAAACACCCTAGTGCCATTTTAAAATTAAAAGGTGTGTTCTACAAGTGTGGATAAAAATTCCATCATGTTGGTGTTTTCAAGGGGAAGAAAGAAGATATCAATGTTAAATTACATAATTTTAGGGATATGGGACACAATTCTACTGATTTTTCAATGTTTCAAGGAAATATGCCTCAGAAAATTCCAAGGTAATAGGGATACGATTATGCGATCACAACTGCTGATAATGAAGTTCCTAATGACGTGGTGGCAGGTACTTTAATCATTTCCTCAAACTTAACCAATTTTTTATTTTATCCAATATCATCGCATTATTTTATATCTTCACAGTTTTCCAACAAAATTATATAGTTCTAATTTGATTTAAAAATGGCGTTTCCAGTCAAAACTCATTAGGAAAGTATCATTGTAGCAATTTTTTCCCATGTAGACCCCCATATGGCATATAATCTTGCTTTATCATATGAATTTATTATCACATCCATGATTGAAATTGATATATTCCATGTTAAGGATTGTCTTTCGATCCATGATATAAAAATTTATCAAATTAAGAAAGAGATACAATTTTTGAGGATGATATGGAATCCCTTAACATTAAAGCAAAAACATCCCCATCTCATTCTCATCTAGATCCAACCCTAGTAGATCTACTGAATTCAATTATATGGGAGGAAGGGAAAGCGATAACTATGGGTGAGGAAAGGATTTTCCAAATAGAGGATATATTTGTTGTGATAGAATATGATGATGTGTTTTTAGAGGATTTTCTTAAACATCCACAAGAATGGAAAATTGAGTTTTTCATTTACTCAATTCCTGATTCAAGGACCATATCAAAGACCCCTATAAAATTGGTGGTTCTAAAGAAAAAAATAGAGGAATTGTGTGATAATGAAACTATTAACCCAAGTGTTTCTCCCGGTGGTGTCCCTGTTCTTTTTGTTAAGAAGAAAGATGGATCGATGTGGTTGTGAACTGACTAAAGGGTGTTCAATGATATAACAATAAATAAAAAGTTTCCCCTATGTCTCGTCGATTATTTATTTGATCAAATTCTTAGATCCCTAGATTTGTTGATGATTGATTTTCGATCGGGATATCATAAGTTTTGTGGGAGGAAGGAAGATCTTCAAAAAATAGCATTTCAAACCAGGTGTTAGAATTACGAGTTTATAGTAATGCCATTCGGACTGACTAATTCACCCTCTATTATTGTGGATCATATTAATAGAATTTTTAGGGAATATCATGATGAATTCGTGGTGGTATTTATTGATCATATATTTTTATACTCTAAAAGCTACGATGATCATGAAAATCCCTAGCACACTATTTATAAGACTCTTAGAAGAAAAGAATTATTTTGGTGGTTTTGAAAACATGGATTTTTTGCTTCAATAGATTTCCTTTATTTTCCACATTGTCTCTAATGATGGAATATATTTTGATCCTATGAGGAAAAAGGTTGTTCAATAATTTCATACTCTAATGAACGTTATTGTGGTATGTAGTTTTATTATGTTAGAAGGTTATTATAGATGATTTATTCAGAACATTGTCTGTTTATCCAACCTAATGAAAAATATTACATTTAAAGGGATTATATTTATATGGGAAAAAGAATATGAGGACTATCTAAAATAATTGAAGAGGATATTTCTGAATGATCCGATCCTAACGCTACCATTGGTGAATGTTGGGTTTGTGATAAATATTGATACATCAAAGAAAAGACTCTGTTGTATCCTTATAAATAATGATAGAATTATTACATATACATCATGTAAAGTAAAAATACATGTACAAAACTATCCTACACATGATCTTGAGTGAGAAACTGTAATCGTTTCCTTGAGGATATAGAGACATTATCTATATGGATAAAATTTTGATATATATACTGATCATAAGATTCTAAAATATATCTTATCATAGAAAGAACTAAACCTGAGGAAAATGAGATGTCTCGAAATACTCAAGGATTATGATTGTTCCATACACTAGCACCAAGGAATAAAAAATAAGGTAGCTAATTCATTTATTAGGAATGATCATGGAATTATAAACAAAATGATATTTGACAAGGATCCATTGTACAATGATCTAGTGAGAAAGAATATAGGATTTATAAAAGAAGGTGAAACATCACTACTTTTTCCATTGGTTCCCCAACCATATTTATTAGAAATAATTAATTATTCACTGTCTGATGAAGATAATATTCAGAAGAAAAGTAATTCTGTGAAATATGGGATATTGATTTAATTCATGTGTGAAGATGGAATTGCGAAATTTGGGAAGAGGCTACGTGTTCCGGCTACGTGTTCCCTCTATACCATAGCCGAAATTGGAGTTGTTCGATGATTATCATAGCTCAAATTTCACTATACACCTAGGTAGAACTAATATTTATAGATATTTGAAAGAAAATTTCTGGTGTGATAACATGAAGATAAAAATTTCAGATTATGTATAAATATTTTTAGTCTTTCAACAAGTGAAGGCTGAATGAAAACATTATAGAAGATTCATGCATCCTCTACCTATTCCTACATGGAAATGGGATGACATCACCACAGATTTTGTAATTGTATTACCCAAAACTCCCATAAAGAATGATCCAATATGGGTATTTGTTGATAGACTTAAGAATGTACACATTTCCTCTCTATAAGAGATGATTTTACACTAGAGTGCCCATCATGACTCAATATCAATGAATTCATGAGACGTGATGGAGAACCTCTTTTAACTGTGTCTGATCATGATCCATTATTTATATCAAAATTATAGAAAAGTATTCAAAAATATTTTCATATTAAGCTTTGATTGAAGAATACTTATCACTCACAATTTGATTGGATATCCTAAAGGATGGGACATGTTGAGATCAGGTTCACATGACATTCAAGGGTTGTGGGATCAATATTAATTTTAGTGGAGTTCACCTACAGTAATATTTTTCATTCAAATATTCAAATTTATCCATATAAAGTATTATACGAAAAGAGATTCTGTACACCAACTTGTTGGGATGGAGTTGGAGAAAGGAATCTTGTGGACCCATGTCTTGTGGAGGAAACAATAGCGAAGGTAAATAATATTCATTTCAATATCAATGCAGCTCAATGTAAACAAAAAAGAAATGTTGATAATCAAAGGAATGATTCTTAATTTCTTGTGGGAGATCTTTTTTACAGCAAAGAATCTCTATAGAAGGGTGTTATAGGATTTTGGAAGAAAGAGAAACTGTGCCCTATGTATATAGGACCTTTTGAAATTCTGGGCATATTTTGAGTTGTTTCATATAGTTTGGCTATGCCACCTAGCCCCTATAAAGTAAATATTGTGATCCATGTCTCATTGCTCTGAAAGTACATGCCAGACCCAACACATGTCCTCACATCTAAATGAATATAATTGGAACTTGACCTATCTTATTGAAAATAAAAAATCAAGATTCTGGACACTAAAGAACAAGTGTTGTGGTATCAGATGAGTCAACTGGTAATGATACATTGTAAAAATCATAAAATCGAAGAAGAAACATTGGAACATGAGGAGCTTTGATGAATAACTACTCAAATATTTTTGTAAGGTAAAAATCTAGTAATTTTGACTATTAATTATTTGTAAGGAGGGGATAATGTAACACCACCAGATTTTTAAAATGAATTCAATATTGAATTCATGAAACATTGAGTCTAAAAACACTACTTTGTTATATCATAGATAATAAACATAATTTTCACCTATGTGATTTGAATTTTACAAAACTAACATAAACAATTGTGTTCAGTAAGACATTTATAGTTTTATAAGTCAAACATAATTTTTGTTGAATAATAATATACTGTCATGACCTATCCCATAGGGCCGGTATGTGACTACGCCAAGCCCTCCTTCCATAGGCCCGTGGTCGGTGACTAGAAGCTCATGGATTTTCCCGAACATGGAAGGCATTGACTTAGAGATCTGTACAAACTAAAAAAATGTCAACTGAAGTAAACAACCAACAAAAGTTAGGAATAATAACTAGAGTAAAGTAGATCCAAAAGTACCACTATAAATTGAAAATAGTTGGCTAGAATACATTTCCTGGAAACTAAAATGAATGTAAATAGCTATCACATATTCTCTGAAGCTCAACCTAAAGGGTAGTAGCTATACGTCTGAAGTCGAAGAAGGGGATATCGGATGCTCTTGTTGCACCAAGCACCACCAAGTCCCAAACCTCCAAAGTTTACCTCGAAGCATTAGTAGTATTCACCAGACACAAACCTGTAGGCAAAACCCATGAAAGGGTGAGTATAAAAAATCATTCAGCAACCCTTTGTAATGGCCCGGACCTCTCTGGCCCATTCCATTGTCAAAAAGAAGGCCATGAAGTGTTATGGAGGGTAAAATGGACTTTTCCCACACTTTACAGAATTTTGAAACTACACGCCGTGTAGTTTGAGTACACACCATGTACCCCCTTTCCGGGTATAGCCTGTGTTGAAGGTCGTGACCTTGCCATGTGAAATAAATGGGTGCACGTCGTGTACCCCAAACTACACGTCGTGTAGTCTCTCCCTGCGTACGCGTAACCGTGTGTTGACCAGTCAACGGTCGTGTGCCATGTTGGAGTTGTGTCCTTGCCATGTGAAATAATTGGGTACACACCGTGTATCCAATACTAAATGTCGTGTAGTCCCTCCCCACGTATGTGTTACCTTCAAGTAGTGTTTTGACTAGTCAACAGCCGTGTTCCGCATTGATGGCCGTGTTGGAAGCCACGTGGTGACCGTGTGAAACGACCGAGTACACACCATGTACCATAAAGTACACGCTGTGTAATTATTCTTTTCTCACCTATAAAAGGAGGGGTCCCCTCCTCCTTTTCAACTCACCCCTCTCATCCCCATTCCTTTGAGCAGAGCTCTCTCAAGAGACTCGAAGGATCCTTTTCTTCCATAACTTCTTCATCTGAGCTTCGATTTATGATCCGTCAGTGGCCACGAGATCGTAACGACGAGGCGGAACTTATGAGCATGGATCTGTTGTCTTTCCTTCAGTATTTACATTTCAACATCAACCAAGGATGTTTTTTTAGGACTCGACATAAGTGATGGACGCCGACGGATGTCTTCTAAAGTTGATCCGGGGGGGAGCGTTGTGATTAGAGCCTGTTAAAGTAGGGATCTTACCTTCTTCTCTCTAATTTTATCATCATGTGGGGTGGGTATCCTCTTGTTATCATGTGAAACAGTAGAACCATTAAATAATGATAATAACTGGTTAAATAACGGGGATGGGAAAGTTGTTATATTTATCTTTGTTTAACATATTGATATGTTATGAATTGAATAGGCTTATGCATATTTAAAATCACAGTCGTTGGTGGCCTTTTCTTGCGCAATTAAATGTTTCCATATCTTCTAGACCATTTTTTGTAAATGGAACCTTGAGGAATGTGGAATCTGGTTAATCACGTAATGTTAGCTGATTAAAATATGTAACCCTTGTGTGATCACCCCAGTTAAACAAAATGGAATAATGAACATGTGGGTTTTGGATAGGTTACATGGTGTGTGAAAATTGGGGGGGAGGTGAATCTTGGGTTGTTACAAAAATAACGGGCAGCAGGGCTATGGTAAATGATGTTAAAGGGGCGATTATGTGGCATGAACCTTGTTTTGTGGGTTTTTGGGGATCGGATGAGCAGCGGGGCTGTGATAAGTTGTTTCAAGGGATGATGATGTACGATGCAGTTGTGGTCATGGCGGTTGGCAGCAAGGTTGCAGGGATGGGTTGGAATGAGAACGGGCTATGGGTTGTGAATAATAAATAAAAATGTGGAAGAGTTGATGAATGGTGGGACATGGTAATGGAATGAGGTTAATAATAAATGGTGTTGGTATGATAATAAGAAGGACTTTGTTGTGCTGCTTGTGTTTTCCTAACATTATTTGTGGATGGCAGGGATATGTTTCACGAATGATTGATGTGGTTGGTTGTGGATTGTTGCCTAGTAGTTAAAGAACTAATCAGCTGATTCTGTTGTAACGTGAAAACCTAAATGAGGTTGGGGTTGTTTGTTGTTTGCAAGATTTGTAGTAACAGTGTCGAGGCACGTGATCAGTTTATCTATTTAGAAGCCATAGGTTGGGATGAGTTTTTGGTATATATATATATATATCTATATATTTTTGTTTTTTTTCACCCCACCCATGTTGAGCACTTAGTGCCGAACACTCCCATTTCATGGTAGAGGGTGTTTTCCCATAGTTAATAGCCCCTTCCTTCTCCTTCTTCCCTAGGATGTGATGGATTGAGGAGACATTGCACCTAAGACCCTTCAGGTAGGTTTTGATTGGGGTGGATTGGCCCAAGACCTTTCGGGCAGGTTTGTTTTCCCAAGAATATTCGGGATGAGGCCCAGGTGTCTTCGGGCGAGAGTTCTATTACTGTTCCCAAGAATCTTTGATATGAGGCCCATGTGTGTTCGGGCGGGGACATGATCATGGTTGTGATGCCTAAGTGTTTGTGAGCGGGATACGTGGTTGTGAGGCCCAGTTGTGTGCGGGTGGGATGTGTGGTTCTTGAGGCCCAGGTGTGTGCGGGCGGGAAGAGTGTGGTAGCGTTAGGCTATTCTCCATTAGGAAGAGCAGCTAACTAGTGGGAAATGGTGCGGGGTACCCAATACTCTTGTTCATATATACTACTACCTATTGTGATCGTGTTTTTGGTGAGTGTGGCTGGTGAGGTTGGGTGGATATTATTCCTTGCTAGTATTCTTCTCTTTTTCTCACGGGACATTAGGATGTCTCCCCAATTATGCATGAGTGCTTTAGGTTTCCCTACTGAGTATAATTGTATACTCACCCTACGTTTACTTTCAAGTCTCCATGTGGACTACCAGGGCCATGCAGGACCCTACTAGTCAGACAGTTGGTTTTGTTGTAGTTGTTGTACTCTTGTTTTCTTTTGGTATTGTACTTTGAGATTTCTTGTACTGGCACATTGTTATAAAATTGCTTAAACATACATGTGGTACAGGTTTGGGTTTATTTCTATACACTTATTCTTTTCCTTCTTGGGTGGTTGACTTGTTTTATTTTCCGATCGTAAATAATAAAAAGGGTAATGCCTCCCATATTTGTGAAAACTCATACCCTTCGTGCTAGTCGCCACCCTGGGGCCTAATGGAGGCGGGACTCGGGGGGTCATTATCTCCCTTTCACTATTGCCAGCTCAGGAGGGGCATCTTTGGTGGGAGGGGGTCGTGACAGAATGGTATCAGAGGTGATGGTTGAGAGATAGGATGGAGTCTGGAGTTAGGAACAGTGAGGATTGCATGGGATGATAGGGAAACAGTGTTGGTTAATCTCGGTGCGTGACATAGGCCATGGGGGACCGGCTAGGACATGGGATTTTAGGGCCCCCCATGATCCGATGTAAGGACTATGAGCCTACATAATGACCAAGTGAGACTACATTGATTACAGGTTAGAGACCCTAGGGAAGGTACATGCATCATCATGATTGTGTGTCACTTGATTTGGTTGTTCTGGGAAAGAAATTGAAATAAAAAAATAAAACACAACCTTGAAAAATTTCCTTACTACATGGGCTTTGGCGATCATTGTTTACTGTAAAGCAATGGCACCTGGACATCATCCCTAGGTGGCTCAGACGGCCGAGGCCCAGCAGATTAAGGTGTTCGATCAGTTGAGGATTGAATGAGAGGAGGAAGATAACCAGAGGAAGAAGAATCTCCATTCTTTCCAGCAGAAAACCCTCCAGAAGTACAAGGGTATTAATTCAGATACGGAGATAGAGGGGTGGCTTGAGGAGCTAGGGATCGCTTTTACCTTGATTCGTGCTCCGAGGGAGTACTGGGTTCCCCTAGTAGTTAGTCATCTGAGAGGTGCGGCGTGATAGTGGTGGATGATCTACCTCAGAGAGAGGATTGAGGCCGAGGTTCCATGGGCTGACTTTGAGAAGGAATTCTGAGAGGAATTCCTTTCTTCCATGATCAAGGCAGAGAAGCGGCATGAGTTACTAACCCTTTAGCAGGGGAGTATGTCAGTACGAGAGTTGGGGATCAAGTTCAATGATCTCCTGCGCTTTGCTCCGGATCTCTTTCGGGATGGGGAGTCTCGGGCGAGACGTTTGGAGGAGGCGTTTCGTCCTTCGCTCCAGTATGTTGTCACCCCCTTCACCCTTCTGATGTACATGGTAGTACAGAAGAAGGCAGAGGTTGTAGAGAGGATGCACTCATAGGGAGGTGCACCATGTGAGGGGATCCATCCAGGTTCGTCGAAGGGGAAGGCAGTCAGCAGTAGGTCTCCTACGACAGGACCTTCCAGGTTCATGCAAGTGGGGAGCAGGCCCCATCAATTCTAGTTCAGATCTTCAGGTCCTCGTCCCATTTTCATAAGCCCAGGAGCGAAATGTTTTTCTTGGAGAGGTTTCAGGAACATTCAAGGTCGGTTCCCGACCCGAGCTCAGTACGGTGGAGGTGGGCAGGTTCAGCACCCACCCTAGCAGCACCAGTTGCCGACGAGGACCTTCCAACAGCGGAAGGACCATTCTCCTCTGAGGGTAGACATTATAGGAGGAGGCCGACCTCAGGGTGATCCTCAGGGACCTCGACCAGGGTGTGGTCGGGGAGGTGGACGACATAAGAGAGGCAGAGGTACTGGGTGTGGATAGTTGCACGCAGTAGAGTTGGCAGCTTCAACAGGACCAGAGGTGGTGCGAGGTATGATTTGTTTGTTCAGCACTCTCGTTCCTATTTTATTCGATTCGGGAGCATCGCACTCCTCTATTGCACTTGGTCTAGCCCATTATTTGGGACTAGACGTAGAGAGACATTCTGTACCACTGGTGCTGAGTACACAAGTTGGAGGCCAGAACAACATATCTTGTGTTTGACAGGGATGTGGGATGACGTTGGGACCACATCGATCTAGTGGGGACCTTCTTGTGTTACAGATGAAACCATACGATGTCATACTAGGCATCGATTAGTTGTTTTCCGTTAGTTCCATTATCGACTGCTTCCGAATAAGAGTCATGTTCTCTGACGTGGACAGGAAATGTGTAGCTTTTTTTGGCGAGAGGAGCTATCAGGTGGGAAGCCGGCCTGTAGAGCCTCTCCTTTCCTTGTTAGGCGGGCTATCAGTGGTTCCAGCTGATAAAAAGATGATGGATGTCTCAGAGGTTTTTGGGAAGTTCCTCGATGTTTTTCCCTATGAGGTTGTGACTCTACCCCCCCCCCTCCCCCGACGTGACGTTGAGTTCAGGATAGAAATACAGCCCGGTGCCCTTCCGATTTCGATGGCCCCTTATCAGATGGATCCTTCGAAATTGCGGGAGTTGCGGATTCAGATTGACGATCTGATGGAGAAGTGTTTTGTTCGACCCAGCGTATCACCATGGGGTGCTCCAGTTTTGTTCGTGAAGAAGGCAGATGGTGGTCTCAGACTATGCATAGACTACCGAAAGTTGAACCAGGTAATGGTCAATAACCATTACCCCCTTCCAAGGATAGATGATATCTTCGACCAACTGAGGGGAGCAGGTTGGTTTTCAAAGATTGATCTACAAACCGGATATCATCAGCTGAGTGTAAAGAACAGTGAAATCTTGAAGACGTCTTTAAGGTGTAGGTACGGGCACTTCGAGTATGTAGTGATGCCGTTTGGAGTTACGAATGCACCGGCTGTGTTCGTGGGACTTATGAACTTTGTCTTCTGAGAGTTTCTGAACCAGTTTTTTGTTGGTTTTATCGATGAAATCCTGATCTACTCATGATTAGAGGAGGAGCACGTTGAGCATCTAAGGGTAGTCTTAGAAGTCCTTCGACACCACTAGCTTTACGGGAAATTATCGAAGTGTAAGTTCTTGACACAATAAGTAAACTTCCTTGGGCACGTAGTGTCTCAGCATGGAGTGTCAGTGGACCCGTCGAAGGTGGAGGCAGTTGTTTCTTGGGAAGAACCCAAGAACATGGTAAAAGTTCGTAGTTTCGTGGGGTTAGTAGGTTACTATCGGAGGTTCATTTCGGACTTCTCTTGATTTGCTGCTCCATTGACATCTTTGACTAGGAAGAACCAGGTCTTCCTACAGAGCGAGCAGTGCTAGAAAGCTTTCAACTACATGAAGGATAAGATTGTCAGTGCTCCCGTACTCAGGTTGCTAAAGGAAGGGTTGTTGTATGAGGTGTTTTTTGATGATTCTTGCCTTGGTCTAGTGTGTGTGATGATGTAGAAGAAGGGAGTGATCTGTTATGGGTCTAGGCAGTTATTCCCTCACGAGCTTAACTATGCCACCCATGACCACGATCTTGTAGCAGTAGTGTTCGCACTGAAGTTGTGGCGACATTACCTCTTTGGGGAGTGCTTTTTGGTCTTCTCAGATCACAAGAGCCTGCGTTATAACTTCTCCCAACGTGACCTGAACTTGCGGCAACGGAGATGGGTCGAGTTCCTCCAAGAATATGACTTCAAGATCTCTTACACTGAAGGTAAGGGCAACATTGTGGCTGATGCCCTGAGCAGGAAGTCGCATAAGGAAGTGGTTCGGGAATCCGATGATGCTTTTAAAAAATGGGAGAGTTGGCCGCCTTGCACATGGATGCAAGGGTAGAAGGTGTTATAGGCAGTTTGTTTCAGATGACGGTGCATTCCTCCTAGTTGGAGCAGGTGGAAGAGTCTCAATAGGGGGACTCCGAGGCAGAAGTGATGTGGGATCGTGTCGGTTAGGGAAGCGCTTTAGAAGGATGGTCAGAGGACAGCCGACATCGGAAGATTTTCTAGGGAAGGTTGTTTGTTCTGGAGGCAATGCGTGAGGGAGTTTTCTGTGAGTCCCAGAGCTCAGCCTTGGTGGTACATCCAGAAGTTTCAAAAAGTTATCGAGGCCTGAGGGAACAGTTTAGGTGGCCCGGGGTGAAATGGTAAGTGGCGGAGTTTGTGGCTAAATGCCTAGTGTGTCAGCCAGTGAAGGCTGAACACCGTGTTCCCAGTGGTTTGTTGCATCCATTAGATGTCCCTGAGTGGATGTGGGATGACATCTCAATGGACTTCGTCATAGGACTGCCAAGAGCTCAGGGTGGTTATGTTTCTATCTCGGTAGTGGTGGATCGACTGACGAAATCAGCTCACTTTATAGCAATTAAGGGGTCATTCCTGGTGAGTACCTTAGCACAGAGGTACGTAGACGAGGTGGTGCGTTTTCATGGGGTCCTGAAGACTATAATCTCAAATCGGGATACTATGTTTACCTCACGAGTCCGGAGGGGGTTACAACATTCTTTAGGCACCCAGCTACGCCAGAGCACTACTTTCCACCCCTAGACCGATGGGAAGACAGAGCGGACTATCCAGACGTTTTAGGACATCCTGCGGGCATGCGTTTTGTATTTCGGAGGATCATGGGTACGCCACTTGCCTTTAGTAGAGTTTGCCTACAACAACAACTTCCACTCTACTATTGGAATGGCACCGTTTGAGGATTAGTATGGAAGACCATGTCGTTCACCCATTTGCTGGGCAGAGGTTGGTGAGACAGGTGCTCTTGGGCCAGAGGTAGTGCAGAGCACCACAGAGAAAGTATATCTTGTACGTGAGAGGATGAAAGCGGCTTAGGACCGAAAAAAGTCTTATGATGATTATTCGTACAACTAGATCACCCAACTTAGGAGCTTCTGATGTTGACTGGTATTGGTCTCTCTTCCTCTTCATGTCATACCCAGCCTCTAGATTCCGGTACAAAGAATACCTGATCTCCAGAAGAATCTTCTCCTCAATCCATCAGTCATATTTCAACTGGTATGAATTCCTACGAAAAGAATACCCAAAGGAAATACCTATCACAGGGGTCCTAAAGTAAAAGACGATGCGCCAATCGGACACCCGGTCTGTGAGATATGTGCGATTTTGTAAAAGGGGACTTGTTGGATTCATTTATGATCCAACCCAATTCTCATGTAAAACTCCAAAAAAAAGTCACTTAGTGCATCTCCAAAGGACCACCTTTTCACAAGGGTCTTTATGCCATAGATGACGCATCGATTAGATGCCCGATATGTTTGTTACACCCCTTTCGGTGAAACGGGGGTGATCACACCTCGGTCCGGCCTGCGTCGGTTGGGTCCACCGAAAAACTCCAAAGTGACCACCTCCCAAAATGGATCCCAATGCTACTAATGGCTTGTCAAACAGAAACATGGTTCTCTAGTTATGGGTGTTTCTTTATTCGTGGGCCTGTTGGGTCTGGGCTCGGTCCAACTCAGTCAGGTCGGCTCGATGCAACGGGTCTTGGAGTCTACCTGACCACCCGGTTCCGACCCTTTAATGGCAGCCCGGTTCACAGGGTCTGGCCCGTCGGGGCGACCTGACTGATTCTCGGGCCCGAGCCGCGGTTGGCCCGGCCCGCTGGGTGGGGCTCGGCCCACCCATTATGGAACACAAGGACATGGGTTTGGCCTATTCGGTAAACATAATTCTTCCCCTATGTGATTTGATGTTTATAAAACTAATATACACATTTGATATAAGTAAGATATTTAGAGACTGATAATACAAACTTACGTTATTGTGAATAATAACATACCCTTATAAATAGTAATATGAATAGTAATAAATCTCTTATGAATATTAAACAATTTTATTAAATTATTTTCTTGAGGTTATAAGATAATGAGATCTTGATTAATTTTTCAAGGTGACAGAAAAAGATTTATAGTTTTAAAATTGTTATTTATTTAATAAATTATGATTTTATTTAAAAATTAAAATACTAATATTTAGAATTTATTTCAAAAAATGTAGTTCATTTTTTTAATTCTACATGTTAGATAATGGTTAGGGTGATGTTTTGTAATTTTTCTAAAATACATGAATTGTTAATGAATAGTAAAATATGATAATTTACCATATATATACATTATCTATTAAATTAACTATTCATAGAAGCATGGATGATATAAGCACACTTGGTTCAAACTCACGTGAAAATATTACTATTGTTGGTCATAAGAATCAATACTATTGATGGTATTTGGAAAAATAATAAATTAATGAGCAAAATAATGGGAAAACCCTCCTCTCATACACTATTAAAACCATCCAAACTCCCTCTTCTCTTCACTCCTATCAAGCCTTGTGACTTTTCTCATTTAAGCTCAAATATCCTCGGAAGATCCTACACCATTTCTAAAAGCCCTTGGAATCATAAAAATACCAAAACCACCCCCTTAAAGAGGATCTCAAATTGGATTACTTCAAGATGTAAATTCATCTGTTCATTTCTATTATTTCAAGTTCCTTTCCTTTTATTTTATTTCCATGCATACATTAATCCTAATTTTATTATGACTCAAGTACCTTATAATTAATGAGATTTTGTTATTATAATGGAATAGTTCTCTATCATATCTCATTTCCCCTTCTTTTATACTAGAAATTAAAACCCCATTTGAGATGTGTTAATTTATCACATCATAGGACAACAATGTTTTAATTTCTATTATCGTCTTTAATTATGGTCATGAAACCATTTTTATCATTGAACTAGAGTATGATATTTTTATTATAAAATATTTAAGGTTTTGGAATCCTTTTTTACATATGATTTTAATTTATAAATCAAAATGAGTTTGTTGCGACCAAAAACCACAAATTTACCCAAAGAACTGTCATTAAGGATTTATATCATGATTATTATTCACTCCCAAAAACCAAATGAATTTTATAATCATGTAATATTATGTTTTTTCATTAATAAAATTCACTTCTATTCTTGAAAACCATTCTCATTCTACATGATTATCCATGTTTGAATATAAGTTATCCGATCATGAAAACCAAAGAACAAAACACTTTCAATAAATGAAATTGAATATTTTAACCCCTTAAAAGGCCCTAAATGAATCTAATACGGTTATAATAAATTAATTAATGGTATAGGAGGTTCTGGAATAATTATTTTATGAACTAAAATATGATAATTTTGTTCATTTAGATCAAGTGACGAACACCTTCGGACTTAAGGTAAGGGTTTCACACCTGAACCGCCATTTTCATTTGGGTTAAATTTAATATCTACTTACCTCAATTAAAAATATTTTTCACTAATATTTATGGATCATAAATACTAATTTAATGTTCTATATATGTGTTCCAACCATAATCATACCTTTATATTTGAGTAATTATATGTTTTAAAAGAATCCTTCAAAAATTCTTCCCGAAATAGAAGTCCAACTCAAGGGAATTTCTAAAATTCATACCAATTTTCTTGGGAAATCTATAATATATTTTTAGAAAACAATTTCTTTTTAAAATAAACTATTAATTATGGAAACAATATCTTAAATAATTTCACGTTTTATACAAACACGTTTCCAAAAGTACTCTTCTTTTAATAGTAAAAGTGTATTTATGTCATCAATTACTCGATGATTTTATAAGAGTATCTTCATCGGTTTAAACACTCATACTGTCTATTATGTATTATTGGGATTAATATTTTTGGTATCATCATAAATATTTAATTGAATGGATTATGAATAGTTTTAAAATGGATGTGCTATCTTAAAATCATTCACAAATTTACTCTGAATGGATAGTGTTTAAGCTTAATGTTTAGGGAAATTTATTTATGTTTCGTATGTTAGTTTCAATATTAAAGTATATATTGTTTATTTTTATCCCCATTCATATGAGGAATGAATTGGACTTATTATGTGATTGGTGGGGCCTTCTGTAGCCCCTCTATGAATCGATAGGTCTCATGAGACAAATAAATATGAACTTGGTCGATGCCTTCCCATTTCAAGATATTGTTTTTCTGAGGCCTTAATAAATTTTATATGTCTTGGCCGAGGCCTTGATAGTATGTTTTAGAATGTCCGGAATTAGAATTTCTCTTATTATGTAGCATGAAATTCATTTCTCAAGTTTTTATATGTCTAGTAGAATACCTATTATAATTTTTTATTATGGAAATATTTACTATGCTCATATTACCAACATATTATATTTATGTTTATTTTTATTGGATTGTGTTTTCAATTATTAACCACGACTAATTATTATGTGATCTTTTGCTATAATTTTTAACCATTCAAAGCATCTGAGCTCACCCCTTCTTATGTCTCAATTTTCCCATGACATGAATTGGTATATTTTGATTTACTTGTAGGGATAATCTTATAGTGGTGGATGTTATCAACATAACTTTTATGTTTTTGTTTTCTTTTCAAGTTTTAATGTTGAACATATGTATGTACCATGTTTCCAAAGCTACTAAACTACTCCTCCTTCAGGGAAAATATTCATTATTTACATTCTAATGAAATAAAATAAGCCACCAGCTATGGGTAACTGGGGTCGGGTCTTTTAATGACTAGACCACAAGTCAAATATCATAAAATAACAACATCAATAACCACATCACAAAACATGTATGTCATCCAAGGTGAAATAATATTCCACTATAACAAAAAATAGTAATAAAAAATATCCCACCCTGGGTACTTGGGTTCTCCCACATATATGGGTAAGCTACTTCCATGCAGGAGCTCATAACCAAGGCTTGACTCTTCTTTGTCTCATCTATTCCATTTCCAAATAAGTAAAACAAAATAAGAAAGTAAAGGAAACTTATCTAATACAACTTTATAACATCCCAACCCGGGTGCCACACACTGGTACCCCAATTTAGTCGATGACATGATCTCTAACATGCCTCCCCATATGCTAGAGGATACTAACTATCAGTAACAGTCTAATAACAGTCATACGGATACTATACCCTCTTTATTTTCATTATTAGAGTAATACAATAGTAGAAAATATTGAAACAAAAAATGTATAACATATAACTAGAAATATAAGAGTATTAAGATCACAAGATTTCCATATTTGTAGATTGAATATAAAAAATGAATGTTAAATATAGCGTGATACTCTATGTGATAAGTGTTAAATGAAACTCAAAAGTAATGACTTTGAAAAGTCCCAGGCGGGTCACAAACCACATCTAGTTCCCTCATCAATGATCCATCCCAAACAACCATCTAACATAAGTTATTTTACCTTAACATATCCACCAATCATGTAATCTATTTTTGTACCAATCAGGAATCCCATGTATGGTGTGATTACAACTCAGTAGGCCACCACTAATGACATCGAAAATAATATCCAATCAATAAAAGTGTGTGAAATTATAAAAACAATAAAATATAAGTAAAAAGGTTAATGAATTTACATTTATTCACTTACTCGTTATTTAACAACATACCACCCAGGTTCTCGAGGACACCTAAACTCAATCAAACTCCTAGATTTCATTATTACGATTCAAAATTGCATGATCATGTTACTATTCATAATACATGGCCAAAAGTCCATGTTACCATTCACCATTTAATAATACATAATTGAATGATAATGTTAAAATTTATAACACTTGGAAAAATATATGGGATACTATTCACCATTTAATAATACACAATTGAATGATCATGTTCCCATTCATAATACTTAGTCGGATGTCAATGTTACCATTCACCGTTTAATATTACCTAATTTAATTATCATACTACCATACATAAAACATGATTAAATATCCATGTTACCATCCACCATTTAACAATACATAATTTAATGATCAAGTTATCATTCAAAATTTTACAATACATAATTGAATGAGCATGTTAACATTTATAACATCATAAATTATAGTGATTAGGGTACCATTATTTACTTCTTAACTGAATGATCATGTTACCATAAATCAACAAATAATTAATTCAACAATTAATTATTTACACGGATTTCATTACTAGTTCAACAATTATATAAACACAACAATTAAATTATTAAATTCTACAATGAAATAATCACATCAATAACATTAATTAATTAAAAATAATAAATCATCACATCAACTTCCCTAGTTAATGCAAAAATTAACTAATTACCACATTTACTCTAGTTGATTCAAAAATTAACTAATCACATCGATGACACTAGTTTATTCAATAATTTACTAATCACATAAATAATATTAATTAATTAGACAATTAATTAATCACACAAAATAAAATAATTAATTTAAAAATTAATTAATTACATCAATTATTTTAGTCAGTACAATAGTTAACTGAACAGATAAATTGCATTATTAATTCAACGATTAGTTTTTCACGTAAGTATCCTTAATTAATTCACAAATTAATTAAGTACATGAATGCTATTAATTAATTCTTTAATTAATTAATCAAAATCCACAACTCAAAATAAAATAATTAATTCCATAATTTATTATCTCAATAAAAATATAAAAGTTTCATAATTAATTTTTCAATTAGTTACATTTATTCAGAAATATCAGTATCTCATAATTAATTCATCAATTAACTATCCAAATTATATCAATTTCATTAACACAACAATCTCCATTAATTATTTTTCTAATTAATTAATTTAACTCTTTCAATTGTATTAACACAACAAATCCTAATAATTAATTCACCAATTACTTAATCTAACTCATTCAATTGCATGAAAAAATCAATCCCCATTAATTAATTTAAATAATAATTACTTTAAATCATTTAAATTAATTAAATTCATAATTAATAAATCAACTTTAGCCCCTTCAATTAATTTACCAATTAATTGTCGACGTCAATTGTATTAATTAATACAAAATTAATTAACCACAATACCTCAGTTAATTAATTCATCAATTGATTAATCCCATAAATCACATTATTTAATTCAACAATTATATACCCACATTAATCATATTAATTAATTATTCAATTAATTAATCCCATTATTTCATTCAACAATTAAATAATCACATTAATTAATATATCTAATAATTAATCAGATTATTTAATTAAAAAAATGAAAAAAATACCATTACACACATTAATTAATATGTCAATTAATTTATCCCCTTATTTAATTCAACAATTATACAAAATCATTATAGCCATTAATAATTCATCAGTTCATTAATTCCAACTCAAACAATTCAATATCACTAACTAATTCATTATTTAATTATTCTGTCTTAAAAAATTCAATCACCATAATTAATTTCTTAAATAATTGTTTCATCATAATCAGTTTAATATTCAT
The DNA here is from genome assembly GCA_963277665.1 of Viscum album. NCBI lineage: Eukaryota > Viridiplantae > Streptophyta > Magnoliopsida > Santalales > Viscaceae > Viscum > Viscum album. The sequence goes on from OY728137.1 coordinate 2,004,799,769, forward strand.
AAAAATATCCAATAATTAATCCTTCAATTAATTATCCAAATACTATAACTTCAATTTCACAATAATAAATTCATCAATTAATTATTCAATTCCAAAAATTTATATCTCCCAATAATTAATTACCCAATAAATTAACCCAAATAAAAATTTCACAATGCTAACTATTCCCATTAATTAATTCTATAAATAATTAATCAACTTCAACTATATCAATAACTCCACAAATAATTCAACAATTAATAGTCCAAATCACAATTTCATAATCTCATAATCAATTCACAGATTAATCATTCAATTTTTAACATTAATATCCCATAATTAATTTTATAATTAAATGTATAAAATAAAAAATATTTATAACTCATAATTAATTTAACAATTAATTATTCATAATCAAAAATCCCAATTTCCCAATTTCCCATTTCCCTTAATTAATTAATTCTGATGATTAATTTCTTTAATGAAAAACACAATTGAAAAACATATAATAGAAATTCTACAATTCCATACACATTATTATAATAAATAAAATGGTATTTGAATTTTAGACCACCTACCTAAAGTTTGACAATGATCACTCTCCAATGGACATCCCCAAAAATTGAGCGATACAATGACAGAGATCGATATCTAGATCTAATGCCTAAATCAAGATCAATTAAATAAAAATACATCTAATATATATCTAGATCGATAATTCAAGATCCAGATATAGAATATTTTGAATATATCTAAACAAAATAGATAAACAAATCCCTTAAATAAAGGGGGATAATAATAGAAGAATGGGAAAGAAAATCAGTTATGGTTCTCTTACTAAGAGGGATATGGATCTTTCATCCTGGATTCAAATCACTAATAAAAGAGGCTGGATGGCATTGAAAACCATACCAAAATATCTAGAATCATGAAAAACTATGTTGTCCCATGTTTGGGTCGAATATGGGAAGTTCTTATGGTTCAATTGGATTTGAAACTAATTTTTAAGCCATTAAAATATCGTCCTTGGTTTCCTGGGCATGGGTGCCCAATTTTTGCTAATCATTTACCAACCAAGAACCTATTGTATTATGGGAACATAGTTTATCTTTTTAGTTAGCATCGTTTGAAAAATGGTGTGTTGCCTATGCTAACCCCCACTGTATCAATGGTATACATTTTGATGGGATGTGGAAACAATTTTGGAAAACTATGCACCAACCGTATACAACCCATCCTGCTTCCAATATTCTCAATTTTCACCCAAAATCACCACATGTTAAAACCCATACGAAATTCATTCAATAAAATCGAAGAAATTACCAATAAATGATCTAGATATATCTCAAAAATTGTTTAAGATCTTACACATAACCATCATTAATAATTTGATTTAAATTAAAAATTGATGTAAAAATAGGATAATTATATCATAATTATTATTATAGAGAATATCAAACATTATAATATATTAAATAAATATATATTTAATGAAAAAACATACATAAGATAATAAGTCAATTAACACATAGAACAATGAAAATATAAATAATTATTAATAATTGTTATGAAGAAGTTATAAATGATCATATATGATATTTTGGATACTGATATGGTCATGGTATAACTTAATAACATGTTTAAAACCACAATACAAGTGGTTAATGAATGTATAATAAAAAGGGAGTGTGAGGTATGTGATTTCATCTCAATTTACATTCAACTGATTATTATTTATTTTAATGAACCAATTCACTTTTATGTGGTGTGTATGATTCCCCTTTGATATAAATTGTGATGATTTTTTCATAATTCATGGTATTTAAAATTTTACTTTTATTCATTTCATCCTAGGGAATTTACATGAAAACTACCAAGTGGTAAAAGTTATTGTGAAATCTCACAATAATTTTTTATTGTTAAATTTCTCTTAAAATAATCACTTTATAGTAAAAAAATTTCATTAGAAATTACATTTCTATTAAATATCCATATTATTATGTTATCAGAATAATTATTTCATAAACTATATTCCTTTTTAGATACGGTGTTCACATTTAATGTTAATTGATTAACCAATAAAATATTGATAAATATGTATCCTTTACTCAATATAGATAATTGATGATAAGAGACAATATTTTTGAATTAAATCAATTATTTGATATAAGGGGAATTCATTAAAAATGCAAGACACAGTTTGGAAACCATTTATAGAAATCCCCTCAAGGAATCAACAGTATCATGAGATGATTCCATTGACTTAATCAGAAGGGTTTTACCCAATATATTTCAAATTGTCTCATGAAAGGTCATGATTGTAAATGAACAACATAACTGGTAAAAATAGATCCCAACAATTAAGTATTTCTTTCATTAAATATTTTTATTATTATTATCAATGGCATTTTTGTTATTATATTATCTATGGATTCATTTAATTCTTATATTTATGATTAAATGGCATGTGTATTCCGTTATTTACCTCAAAATATTAATTATGAAATATCCAGATATTTATGTGGCATGTGTGTTCATTTATATATCTTCACATATGGAATATTCTAATTAATTCAAGTTATTTTCCACTATACGTAACCCTTACTTAGAATCTCATCTCATCCTTAATTTTTTTCATTCCCCAAGGTATGATGAATAATTATTGGAATTATATTTCATGTATACGGTTTAATTTCATTTATTACATATTATGTTTCATTTTCAATTCCGAATGTAAAATGTGTATCATGTATATATTTATTTATCTAAAAAAACTGAACTGGTTAGCCTTATGGGATTCTCTCCATTGTATCTATGCCTATATAATTAAGTAAGGCACCAACTTGAGACATCAGAGGTCGGGGACATTACGGTTGGTATCACATAATGTTTATTGTAAGCCATTGGAACTAGATTTAGAAGACATATATTATGCAACATAACCCTATGGTAGACATTAAGGATAAGTATGGAAGAATATCCCAATTTTTTGGAACGGTAGATATTATGGGGTCTTTTCTTGAAATACATCCCTTTATAGATACTATAAGTGGACATTGTTCTGCTACATTTGTAAATTGGTGTAATTACTTTGAAAAGGGTGCATTGTACTTGAACCAATCATCACCTAGTGCACAACAACATTATTTATTATTCAAAATATATAATAGTCTTGGGGGATATGCTTTGGATATTTCAAATTTTCTGTATTAACCATTATGATGGATTTTAAAATAATATATCACCCAATAAACAAAGTTTATTATTATATGATTACCAATGCATGAATTTTAATTTATGCTAAGTTTTACACAATATTTGTAATTATATATTATGATTTAAGATTAATAATCTTATGAGATAATGAAGTATATTTTATTGTTTTGAAATGGCACCTAGATGGAAAAGGGGATACAATACTCATGGACAACAAAGAGATCTGCCTGTTGAGTATTCCAATATAAATGGTATGGTAACTGATCATGTTATGATTATATTATGGATAATTAATCATGATATGAAAAATAACTTATCCAAGATGGAGAAATATGTTCCATAGCAAGACTCTCTTCTATTGGATCACTTTATGCAATATAGTCCCCCATAATTTAGTGTGACTACTGATATAATGGTGGATTAGTAGTGGATTAAGTCTTTGAAGAAGATAATTATAGATTTGGGATGTGGTGAAAAGGAAAATGTAACACTGTAATTGTATTGTCTCAAAGGTGATACTAATCAATTGTAGTCACTTATCTAGAATACTAAAGAGGAAGTGGAAATAGATCTCATTGAATAAAATCATTTTAAAGAGATATTATAGGATTAAAATTTTCTTTGTGAGAAACAATTTGAGATGAATAGAACTCTTCTTATCTTAATGAAAAAAATAAGAATAAAGTTTCACATATTATAAAGATACATTTATAATTTTATGAAGGCATTCAAAAGATTCAATACGCAACACAGAGTGTAATGTTGATCACTTTATTTAAATGGATTTATCCAAATCTATTAAGGGTGATGGTATCCCGATCTTTTTCATCATAGGGTGAAATAGTTTTATTTTATATCGAGAGAGAGAAATGATTAACTAGGTAATATGGATTAAAAGGGAAATTAGAGAAAAATAGTATGGTAGAGTAGAAAACAGATAAAGGGAACAAGGGAAAGAATTATTTTTATACATATTATAATTATGGAAAAAATCATCCTTGTAAATTTTTGAAGGAATTGGAAGTTTGTAATAATTGTGGAGAAATATGTCACTAGGGAAGAGCATTCGAAATGAATAATGAAAAAAAATTCCCTTCATGTTTCATCTAAAAATAGATGGGTAATACCCAAATGACTGCTTCAAGTATTAAGGGAATATACATTTGAAGAAGCTAAGGGATAAATGTCATGCTTGTGATATTGACACATATAAAGTGGAATGATTAAGTTTCCTTTGTATTTTGATCATTGTAATTTGTTTTAAAATTATTTTATTAACGATATTATGGTTATAATAATTATTAAATATATAAGGATTGTACTATAGTACTATATGTTAAACGATTTGAAACCATGTATTAAATGTTACAATGAAAAGTGATTCAATGTAATGTTGAAATTCATAGAAAATAAATTATAGAGGGAACTAAATATAGTCCTGATATTGATATAATTATGTTTAGATAAAGATATAATTGATATGGTTAATGTAACTTGGTCAGTATATACTTCCATGGAAATTATTAATGATTTATGGAATTTTTTTTCATTCATTGTTGGGGTTAATATATTTCATGATTTCTGGAATATATCTAATAAAATTAGTTTTATTTAATGATTAATGATGAATGCATGATTTGAATATGGTTTATAGTAATTCAGGTTATAGACATGTTTCATGAGTTCACATGCAGAATGTATTTATAAATTTGTTATGTGATGATTAAGATATAATTCTTGTTAATTGAAGGATTAATGATATTTTCATTTTTTGAAATTTAGAGACCTTATTTCTAAAATTTTGGATTATAATCTTTTTTAATGGGTCATAATGTTTACCATTTATGAACTGGTTTAAACTAATCCTTAGATGAGGTTTTAGTGAAAAAATTATTACTATACTTTTGGATTATTTATACATATTGGATAACATGTGAAATATGTGTTGGGTTTGGAAAATAATTTGATATAGATAGAAAGAATTTAAAGTCGTTATTGGGTAATATGATCCTTTAAAAGTTAATTTCAGTGATTCCCGCATAAAAAAAATTCATTTTTGGAAATAATTTTCATGGTGTAAGTGACGAATTATGAATTGATCAAGGATCAACCTAAGGATTAGATTGTTCTTATGAAATGCTATGAGATCAAGTAAGAACACAATCTTAGTAAAATTTATCAACATTGTTAAAAATAATCATGAAATAAAATTTTATCCTATTACCGTTATTTATGAGGATATCAATATCTTTTTTCACACATATATGGTTTTTGTTTTTTTGGTCATTAACCTTCTCTAGATCACCACGTTATTGTGCTCAATGATATATAGCGCTCTCTATAAGTATTTGGGTATCATTTTTCTCGTACATTTCAATGTTTTCATTTCCTCCCAATGTTATACTACTCTAAATCCTTGTTATGTGATTATTATAGATGACTATTGTACTTCCCTTTGTATCTTATTAAGATGATATTTTATTAACCATTTTATGATGTGAGTTTTTATATAAAGGTATTTTCAAATATCAATACCTTGAATACCATTATAATGTTTAATTATGGAAGATTCAATTTATTTAGGGCGGGGATATTGTAACCCCCCTATGAATTTACAATATATTTCTTTTAGAATAATCATTATTTTGTTGACTGCTATTGATGCACGCAACACTTGGTTTAAACAAAACATGATTTAGGCAGTCTTTACACACTTCATTTAAAATAATTTTTTAACCCATTTAGATTTTATTTTTGTAAAATGAATAATAATTTTTTAAATAATTATAACAAAACTAACTTGGGGTTAATTTTTTTTTCGAAAAAGATTCATTTTTCATGAATGGTGAAAATAATGATATTTAATTGAAAACTGCCTTTTTGTTTAAATAATTTGTAATTTTGAATTATATTTTGGAATTTGTTTTAATGAAAAATTAGTTAAATTTTTGACAAATTAATTTAATTTTGATCACTGGAATAATATTTATGTTTCATTTTGATAAACAATCTTTGTAATCCTTTGAACATGTTCACATCAAAAACCCACTTTCTCATCAGGTCAGTGGGATTAGTTTAAAATATAAATTTTTAACTTATTTGAACTGAATTTTGGAAACATAATTCTATATTTAGAATCATAATAAATTATAATAATTTATAAGTCCAACTTAATTTTTGATCAAAATAAATAGTGAAAATATTAAAAAGTAATTATCACTGTTAAGGAAAAATTAGGTTTTCCCCTAGGGGTTATGCTGAAAGTATTAGAGTGAAAATGACGTAAAGTATTATCTTCACTTTATTCAATGAGTTTATTTATGTATTTGAACTGAAATTATCTAAATTTTGTAAATTAAATTTCAAATTTTTTGGAATATGACCCATATAATAAATTAATTAAATAAAAATACAAAAAATATAGATTTCATAAATTTAATATTTATAAAGCCTTGGGACAGTGATAAAAAAATATGTTTGGTTATATATATTATTTTAAAAGAAAAATAAGTTATTTATCTTAATAATTTTTTATAATTTTTTGAAAAATGAAATAACATTAAATGATTAAGAAATTACAACACTATAATTATCTAGTTAACTACTAAATAAAATAAATTATATAAAGAAATACTGAAAGTGAATTAAATTTAATGAATTATTATGCTAAATTATTTTTTAGTTGAATATATCTTGTTTAAAATTTGTGTGCATAATATATTCTAATTCCATCATTATCTTAATATTTTAAAATTCAATTTAAATGAATAATTTAAAAATTGACGTTAATGTTATTTTATGATAAATTATATATTATTAAATGATTTATAATTACTATAAATACTATTTTATGCCCATTAATTTTTGAATAACAAGAAATATATACAATTTTCCATTTATGGGACAATTTTTCTTTTTAATGAATATATTGATCACTAAATAGTAAAAAACTCTATTAGTGTGGTTATGTTTAAAGGAGTGTTTTGGCACATTACAAGCATTTGTGTTAAATTTAACTTCCATACAACATTGAAAATAAATTATTTTAAATTAGATATTATATTTTTAACTAGTGGGTCTATTTTATATAATAATTATCATTTTATTTTAGGTTTAATATATAAATTTGCTACGTTAAATATACATGTTACCATATTAAGAAACAAAAATGGTTAAAATAAGGAAAAATAGATGTTAAGGAACATAATGTTTAAAAAAGGAATTTCATTATGTGTTGGAGGTATTTATAGACCATATAATTCATTTAAAAAATTTAATTATCAATTTTGTATCAACATTTTGTAATATTTAACTCCCAATACTGAATAATTTTGAGTATTTATAGTAATTCCACTCCTCTACAACAATTAAAGGTAACTCACTCCACTCAATTATTCAACCTCCAAAACTCTTTGTTTTAGCCAAAAGATTCCAAAATAACTTCTCAACATCCCTAAAATAATCATAGAATACTTATATTTGGCACAAATCTTACCCATGAAGTGATTATTACAGTCATAAGAAGTATAACCTAAGAAGATGTACTGTTTTTCAACGAGCATCTTAATTTTACTAATTTATACACCTCATTAATTTTTTATTAAAACATTATGATATAATAAACATCGTATATTAAATTTAATTCGATATTTTAATAATATGTTAATGACCTAAAAACATATCCACTTCCATAAATTGGGATATAAAATTATCATTCATGTGTACGGTGGTCTCACCAATCGATGTTGTTTAATTTTTTCATTTCAAACACTAATGGTTGTGTATGATGAGTAATAATATATATATATATATATATATTATATATATAACATATCTATACATTGGGAGATACTCTATCATGTATTTATTTTTTCCCCGCCATTTTTTGAAGATATAATGATGTTGCTCATGTGTACGGTATGCCACCGCCTCTTGAAATGATAAAATTCATCTTTGACAAAAGCATCACATGGAAGGTAGTGAAGATAAATTTGATGATTATATGAGATATAAAATAAATATTGATGATCTCTATGACATATTAAACATTATGTAAAGATAACTTAAATCATTTTACCTGATTCCTTTTCACTCACATGACGATGATTAAATCATTAATATACATGTGGACTACCACCTTCACAAAGCTATGTGAATATCATTTAATCACCAACCCATATTGATGATATATATAAGTATATAATTTCATATTAATGATATTATTATAATTATATAAATTTAAATATCACTTACCATTTTCTATAATGATTGGTCAAAAATGAAAATGCTACTCATTTCTATGTATGACATACCTTCTCTATGATCATAACGTACTTTATTTCTCATAACCATCATTAATTATTTGAATCAAAAGTAAAGTTGATATAAAAAAATATAATTATTTCATTTTTTTAATTCTTTAGAATATTAAACTTTATAATTTGTGAAATACCTAGATATTTAATGAGATAACATGCTTAAGAAAACTATGCAATTAACCCATGAAACAACAAAAATATTTGAATGATTATTAGTAAATGAGTAATAATATTCCACAAAAGGATAATTCAGGATTTTATAAATATACTTTTGGTTTTTTTATAAGTTAAAAACATTATTATGTCCACTATATAGGAGTTTAATAAATTAAAATGAAAAAGAAACCTGAGGTGAGGGATTTCATCTCAAATTACATTCCATTGAGGCTAATCAGGTATTATGAATCAATTCACTTTTATGTAGTATATGTAACTATAAATTGAAATACAATATCATTAATAATTCATAATACATGAAATTTTAACTTCATATTATAATTATTTTATCCAAGGTTATTTGGCATGAAAATAACCAAATGGTAAAAGTTAATATGAAATCTAACATTCATTTTTTATTTTAAACATTATCTTTAAACAATAAAATTATTGTAATAATTTTTAATTAAAAATTAAATTTATCATAGAAATCCTTATTATTTTGTTTTTAAAATGATTATTTCCTAAAACATATTCAATTGTTTTACATATGGTATTTATATTTAATGTTATTTGATTAATTGATGAAATATTGATAAATTTTGATCCTACACTCAACATGGACACTTGATAAATAAAACTTGTTTAATTATTAAATAGATTATTTGATATAAGAGGATTATTTTGTAAAGGTATGACATGGGTTTGGATATATTTTCAAAATCCCCCTCGAAGCATCGTTAGTCTCATGAGACTAATCAGTTGGAAAAATCAGATGGGATCTTACCAAATATGTTTTAGAACTCCTTATGAAAGGTATTGATACTCAATGTATCATGTCCATAGGAAGCATGGAATCATAGAATTAATCATTACCCTCCTTATATATTTAGTTATTATTATCCATTGTATTTTCAGTAATTCATTATATATAGATACATTTAATTATTAGTTTATTGATTAAATGGAATGTGTATCTAGTTATTTACCTTGATATATTGATTCTGCCTTGTCTGGATATTTATATTACATTTTTTCTTAGTTATTTACCTTTACATATCGATTATTCTAATTAATTTATGATTTATTCAACTATACACAACCCTTACTGAACATTTGAGCTCACCTTTATTATGATTCATTTTCCAATCATATGAAGAAGAATTATTGGAATGAGTTTTCAAGTATGTGTTTAATTGTATTTTCTTACATATTATGTTTCATTTTCTATTCCAAATATTAAATGGGTTTCATGTATGTATCTGTATATCCAATAATAGTAAACTGATCTGTCCTATAAGATTCAACCCATTGAATGTATGCAAATGTAATAAATCAAGGCACTGACTCTAGGATTTTGGTGTCAGGGTTGTTACACTGTATTTAAAAAAGTAATAAATAGAGTCTTTAATGATTACCTTTGGATTTTTTTTGTACAATTTATATATGATATTATTATTTATTCCCAAATTTTGGATGACTGTGAAGACCATGTGAGGATTGTTTTACAATACTTAAGGTGTAAGATGTTATATTCCATATTCAGTATATATGAAATCTAGAAACTGTAAGTATAAAATTTATAGAACATTTTCACTGGTAAATGTATTTTAGTTTTCTATTTAATGAATAATTAATTTGAAGAATAGTCCATGCATTTTTTATCTAAATGAGAATCGGATTATTATTATTATATATGGGAACTATCTGTGCTTTGTGAATAATGTTTATTGATTTTCCAATATACTTACTAGGAGATATCTTAATTGTAACATCCCAAGTAAGTAATGAATAATAGATATTTTTATCTATGTCTATTAATGATTAAGATAGTGTTATAGAGGATTAAAATGAAAATAAATACAATCTTATGCATGGAATACACTAATATTCTTAAAAGATTGTTTTACTGCCTTTTGATGGAAAACCATTTTTGAATCTATATTTTGACAATTTTATAAACTATGTTTGTCAAAATAAACTTATCCTTTATGATTGGGACATCAAAATTTACCTTGTGTGAATTTTTGGAATTTTTCTGACAATGTTCATTTTTTAATGAATAGTGAAAAATACTGCATTTTACATCAAAACTGCTTTTTAATCTAATTTATTTATATGATTAGATTGTGTTTTGAATTGATTTTAAAGTGAAATTAGAATATATTTTAACCATTTTATCCAATGGTTGTCATTGGAATCAATTTCACTTTGAAATTAGACTTAAACTGGTGTCAATCTTTTGATACTTATAGTTTTGTAAAAACACGCTATTTGCTCTGGCAGCGGGAATTAATTATTAAATTAATTAATGTGACTTATATGATTTGAATTTTTTAAAATAGACTTCATTTTTGAATTCGGAATATCAAATATAGCTTAGGGTGAATTTTTGGTAATTTTTTGAAAAACTTCAATTTTTGATGAATAGTGAAACCACTAAGTGGTAATCAAGCAAACTGATTTTTCAGTTAAATGAAAGTTTACCACTAATGTGTATTGAATTTTGAAAATCCTACATACATGGTTATAATTAAGAAGTAAAATGTGGTTCAATGAGATTAAAATAATTTTTTCGTGAATAGTAACTTATTAAGTTTTTAATCGCGATTAGTGGTAATTAGTGTAGTTTAAGGTATAAATAATGCTTTAATAATATGAAATGACCTAGACACATGTCCCAACCTTATTGGTTGTGTCATGGCCGACCAAGACAAGCCATGGATCAACTTTGGGACCCCATGGAGACATTGTGGTTGGGAAATGACATAAATAACTTTTTATTTAATGTAAAAGTAAAAATGACACAAACATAATACATTTTACGAAAACAATTTTTACATGGGGTTATAAAGATCAGATATTTGATTATAAATAGTAATTGGAAATCTAAAATATTTCCTACATCATAGTATTTTTTTTATGATTTTTAGACATTAAATAAATTAAATTATTTATGACATAATAATGATGCAGCGATGACATCATTATTTGACGATTTAAATAAAATGGAAAGACAATGTAAAATCTATGAACTACACATGGCCAAAACCAATTGGATGAGTGGATTTAGAAACCTTATCACCTTATCCACGAATTATATCAATGTGGGACCTTTTAAAACCGAAACACATTTTCAAATAAAGTAATATTTCTTTACTTTCCAAAAGTTCCCCTCCTCTCCTCTTATAAAAGGCCCCCACCTCTACCTCATTTCACACACTCCTCAAGCCCTGGATCGGCCAACCCCTGCCCATTTACTCTCTCCACATCCCTCTCCTCATCCTAGAGGATTCCCTTTGGGCAGAATCCTTTCAAAGGAAGCCTTTAGGCTCAAATCAAAAGAAGTTACACTTTTAAAGGTAATTCATTCTCTCATGTTCATTTGTTTTATTTTTCTTCTCCAACCCCCTAAAATCTTTTTATTTACTTATTTTGTAACAACAACATTATCTTAAATATACAAGGATGTTGTTATAATATTTATTTGAGCTACACTCTCACACAACTACATCAAATGGTTAAAGAACATACGGTTTCTGTGGATGGCGAAATTCTGCCTCCCGAAACGATGATTGTTCAATACTCATTTAACACCTTCAAAGGTGGCCATTATGATGTCACTATTTTTATATATGATATATAATATGTTTATGTTTTCCTTAAGCTTCTGTTTTTTTTTCATTTTGGGAATAGCTTTATGGTTTCCATTATGGGTAAACACGATATCTTCATTTTAGGAAGTGCGGACTACCGCCCCCTGAAAGTCATTTGATTCGTTAATACCATATGTGAGATGTGTAAAGGATAAAGTTAATGATATTATATATGTTATTATACTGTAATTATAATATAGTCTTATATAATTATGATTCCATTCCAGAAAATATGAAATAGAAATGGAAGTAGCGTTCATGCGTACGTACGGCTTACCGTCTCCATGAACGGTGCATTTCATTTCTTACCTCTAAATGTGATGTAATATTATAAATACATGTATATGATGAATATATATGATATATATGTTATCCAAATCATTAATATCATTCTGGATATAACGAACCTATGACCAAATTAACAACATGTAAGTGTAAGAAGTCTATTTTTGACTTAAGAACCAAATACCGACAAAATGAACATTATTAACTTAACTGATTACATGATGTTCATAACATGGTATAAAAGGAATAATGAACTTGAAAAAGATTCATAATCAAGTAGAGATTAACTCAAGTTTATTATTCAGGAGATTAAAGAACGGTCGGGTCAAGTCGGATACGAGGTATGGGACTTCGTCTCAATCTCCTTTCTTTGAGGCGTATTTTATTTTATACACAACTTTCTTTTATACGGTGTATAAACCCCTTTGACTTTTACATTTATTCAAAAGGAATCTATTTTATACGAAGCGTTTACTAAACGAAAAAAGGGAATGTTTTTGTCATACGTATGCGGCGACAACGACTTCTCCGCCGTCGTGTCCGTTATTTGAGTTTCGACTTCCTCTACAAGCCATAATTTTTTTTAAAATTAAAAATAAATACCATGTTTTACTTTGGTATTGAAATTGGTTTTCATAATGTTTTTATTATATCAATGTGTTGTATTGATATCTCGTGATTGAAATGTGGAAATGTTATGTTTTCTTTATGCATGTTTTATGTGATATGATTATGTTATGGTTCTTGGGCATTATTATGAAGACGGGTGGTTCCGTGATAAACTAAGGGCGGGGAGCCCGTTATAGCTCTCCATTTCATTGGGTAACGCGAAGGAGTGAAACGTTAAGGTTTCTCCGAAGAGATTTAGGGAATATACTGTGATGGATATTCCAAACGTAACCAAGAGGGTTACTCCCTACGTAAGAATGTTATGAATGCCTCAAGTTACCTTTATGTATTATGATTTCCATGATTTACTCTTGATTTGATGAGGTATGTTAATGTGCTTATGTTTTATGGGTAAAGTATGATTTCAATCTTATGTATATATGTACCCATGTTTCCTTTCCATGTTTTTATAACCCATACTGAGCTTTTTATGCTCATCCCAAGTCTTTTTGAAATGTTTTTCACAGGTCAAGGGAAAGGTACATGATATGATGATAGTGTCAAGGAAGTGTCAAGAAATAATCCATGTTTTATTTTAAATGTGTTTCCATTAATGGGAATGAAGAATACTATATTTATGTAACCACTTTGTTTATATGTGGAATGTAATGCAAGTTTTATGATCTAATTCTCTAAAACTCTAAACCCGAAAAGATCCTCAATGTGTAATCTTGTAATAACTCAAGATTAAGTAAGGTTTAAGGCTGGGACCTTATAGTTGGCATCAAAGTTCGGTTTAGATAACTTTAGGAGTTAGAATTCTATTAATTGATTATCCAAAAATATTTTTTTTTCAAAATGATATAGCATTTAAAGATTACCATGTTGCTTCATCTAAGACATGTTTGTTCAGAATGGTTTTCCACAGAGGAAACAGGGAAGCAGTGATAGCAAGGCATATAGAAGGAAATAACCTTCCGAATCAGCATCCAGAAATGGTCGGAATTGGAACTGAACAATTTGTTGCAGTAATGGCGCAGTTGACTCAAGCGATAAATGGCGGTGGTATCCATACACGAGATCAGCCAGACCAACCGCAGAGGAACATGTCAGTGGTGGAACATTTCATGAGGCAACATCCACCATCATTCAGAGGATCATCTGACCCTGTGCTAGCTGAAGGGTGGATTAAAGCACTGGAAAAGATTTTTGATGTCATGGGGTGTTTAGACAATCAAAAGGTTAGTCTTGTTATTTACCGTTTGGAGGGTGAAGCAGATCAGTGGTGGTCTATGGTTAAAAATATCAGGGACGCCGATGAGATTGATGCTCTTGACTGGGATGAATTCAAAGGTATGTTTCTTGAGAAGTATTTTCCTAAGGCTGTTCGACTTAGGATGGAAAAGAAATTCTTGGAATTGAGGCAAGAGGAAGACTCAGTGGCTGCCTATGAAGAAAGGTTCACTCGATTGGCAAAGTATGCTCCAAATTTTATCCGGGACCTTGATAGTAAAATCAATCATTTTTACTCAGGATTAAAGCCAAAATATCGAAGGGCATTAGCTTTTCTTGAGTTTAAAAGTTATGAAAATCTTGTTCGATGTGCTGAGAAGGTGGAAATGGAGTTTGCCGATGACCAAGTTTTCTATAAAAACCAGTAGAAGAAGAGACCGATGTGGCAGGAGAAAGGTAAGAATTCTTCAAAAAAGTCTGATGGTAAGAGAACTAGGTTTCCAGTTTGTGATAAATGTGGCAAAAGGCATGCTGGGGAATGTCTTCTGAATTCTGGGAAGTGCTACCGATGTGGTAAGATCGGACATAAGGCTCGTGATTGCACTGAAAAGGATCAAGGTGAAGGTAAGAACACATTTGATTTACAGTTAGTGAAATGTTATAAGTGCAATGAGATGGGTCACTATGAAAACGAGTGTCCGACAAGGAGCTTGAGTGATGGAAAGCAGTTAGACTACAAGCAGAAAGGGGTGGTGAAATCCTTTGCAACTACTTCAGCAGATGTCGGGCCATCAAATGAAGTGGTATCAGGTACTTTGTTTGTTTTTTCAGATTATGCTAGTGTGTTGTTTGATTCGGGGTCTACACATTCTTTCATCTCTGAAACCTTTTCTAGTAAAATGGGAATACCATATCAAGAAATGACTCCTGAACTTTTGGTAAAAACACCTGGGGGAAATGTCGAGGCAAAAAGAATTTATAAGAATCTTCCTATCCTTATCTATGGAAAGAACCTACTTGAAAACCTTATTGTTCTACCTCTAGTAGAGTTTGATGTTATCCTGGGTATGGATTGGCTCTCTATTTACCATGCTAAGATTGACTGTAGAGCTAAAGAAGTTTCTTTTCAGAAATACTTTCAGTTTGTTTACAAGAATGAACCCTTACTTTTGATAAAATATCAAGAGGTCGAGAAACTTGTAAAAGATGGAAATGAATGTTACCTTGCACACGTTGTTGAAAATAAAGGAACTGTTCAGATTAATGATGTGCCAGTGGTAAATGAGTATCCTGATGTTTTTCCTGATGAGTTGCCTGGAATAATACCAGATCGGGATGTTGAGTTTACTGTTGACTTAGTTCTTGATGCTAAGCCAATTTCAAAACCCCCTTATCAAATGGCACAAATTGAACTTTTAGAGTTGAAGGAGAAATTGCAAGATTTATTAGAGAAAGGTTTCATTAGACCTAGCACATCACCATGGGGTGATCCTGTTTTATTTGTTAAAAAGAAAGATGGTTCTATGAGACTTTGCATTGATTATAGAGCCTTGAATAATATCACTGTTAAGAACAAATATCCTTTGCCTCATATCGATGATTTGTTTGATCAGCTCCAGGGAGCTCAGTTTTTTTCAAAGATTGACTTGAGATTGGGGTACCATCAGCTGAAGGTAAAGGAGGCAGATATTCCGAAGACCGCGTTCCGCATGAGATATGGCCATTATGAATTTGTAGTAATGCCTTTTGGGCTAACCAATGCACCTGCTGTATTCATGGACTTAATGAATAGAATTTTCCATGAGTTCTTGGATAAGTTTGTGGTGGTTTTCATTGATGATATTTTGGTGTTTTCTAAAAGTAAAGAGGAGCATGAAAAAAATTTAAGGGTTATCTTGCAAATCTTAAAAGAAAAGAAACTATATGGGAAATTCAGCAAGTGTGAGTTTTGGTTGAAAAAAATTTCTTTCCTTGGTCACATTGTTTCTAAAGATGGAATAACTGTTGATCCTGCAAAAACAAAAGTTGTGGAAGAATGGCCAAGACCCACAAATGTAACCGAGATTTGTAGCTTCCTTGGTTTGGCGGGATATTACCAAAGGTTTGTTAGAAATTTTTCACGGTTATCTAGTCCAATGACTAAGCTAACACGGAAGGGTGTTAAGGTTATCTGGACAAAAGAATGTGATGATTGTTTTCAGGAATTGAAAAGAAGATTGGTGAATGCTCCAGTTTTGGCACTACCTTCCAGGAATGGTGAGTTTGTTATATACAGTGATGCTTCATTGAAAGGACTTGGTTGCGTCCTAATGCAGAATGATCAGGTAATTGCTTATGCTTCACGACAGTTGAAAACTCATGAGGTAAATTACCCTACACATGATTTGGAACTAGCTGCAGTTGTTTTTGCTTTAAAAATTTGGAGGCATCATTTGTATGGAGTAAAGTGTGAAATATATACCGATCACAAAATTTTAAAGTATATATTCACTCAGAAAGAGTTAAACATGAGACAGAGGAGATGGCTAGAATTAATCAAGGATTATTATTGTACAATTCATTACCATCCGAGAAAAGCAACTAAAGTGGCTGATGCTTTGAGTCGAAAAAGTAATGCTTCATTAACGATGTTGCGTTTGGAACGTGATCCTTTGGTTAAGGATTTGATGAACTTTGGCATAGAAGTTGTTGGTGCAGGAAGTCCTTCTGTTTTGTTTCAGGTATCAGTGAGATCTTCTCTATCAGATAGAATCAAGCAAGCACAGAAGCAAGACAGTGAGTCGCATAAAAAGGTAGAGCTGGTTCAGAAAGGTAAGTTGCCTGAATTCAACATTGATAATGATTGTGTTTTGAGATTTGGGAAGAGATTGTGTGTGCCTTGTGATTCACAGTTGAAGAGAGAGTTGTTATGTGAAGCTCATAGTTCTCCATTTTTAGTTCATCCTGGCAGTACTAAGATGTATAGAGATCTGCGGGAGTATTACTGGTGGGATGGAATGAAAAGAGATATTGCTGATTTTACTGTGAAGTGTTTGACTTGTCAGTAGGTTAAAGCAGAGCGATAGTTACTGAAAGGGATGCTTCAGCCTTTACCAGTGCCAGAGTGGAAATGGGAGAATATATCCATGGACGTTGTTGTTGGATTACCGAAGACATCTCGAGGTAATAATGCAATCTGGGTTATTGTTGATTGCTTGACCAAATCTGCTCATTTCCTTGCTATACGAGATACTTTCTCTCTTGATCAACTTTCCCGTTTGTATCTTAAAGAAATAGTCAGGTTACATGGTGTTCCTCTCTCCATTGTATCAGATCGTGATCCCAGGTTTGCTTCTAACTTTTGGAAAGGCCTTCAGAAGTCGTTGGGTACTGAATTAAATTTTAGTACAGCTTTTCATCCTCAATCAGATGGGCAGTCAGAACGAACAATTCAGACCTTGGAGGATATGCTACGAGCTTGTTCTATGGATTATCAGGGATGTTGGGACCAACATCTTTCTTTGGTTGAGTTTTCATATAATAACAGTTTTCATTCCAGTATACAGATGGCACCATTTCAGGCATTATATGGGAAGGGGAGTCGAACTCTAGCTTTCTGGGATGAAGTGGGTGAAAGGAAGTTGATGGGACCATAATTGGTAGAAGAGATGGCAGAAAAAGTTCAGCTGATTCAGAAGCACATGAGAACAGCTTAGAGCAGGCATAAGAGTTATGCGGATAACCAGAGGAAGGATCTATCTTTCGAGGTAGGTGATCATGTTTTTCTCAAGGTTTCTCCTTGGAAAAGTGTGATGAGATTTGGTAAGAAATGAAAGATGAGTCCAAGTTTTATTGGACCATATGAAATTCTGGAGAGATTTGGATCAGTTGCATACCGAGTGGCTTTACCTCCGAGTTTATCTCAGGTACATAATGTTTTTCACGTTTCGATGTTGAGAAAGTATATGCCAGATCCATCTCATGTTTTGAGTCCAGAGGTAGTTCAGCTGGAAGAGAACCTATCTTATGAGGAACAAACGGTCCAGATTCTTGAACACAGGGAGAAAGTGTTACGGAATAAGGTGATTAAGCAGGTAAAGATTTTGTGGAAAAACCACATGATTGAAGAGGCAACATGGGAATCTGAAAATGCAATGAGGGATAAGTACCCCCATTTATTCGATAAGTAAATAAATTGTGGGGACGTAATTTTCTAAAGGGGGGAAGGATGTAACATCCCAAGTATGTAATGAATAATAGATATTTTTATCTATGTATATTAATGATTAATATAGTGTTATAGAGGCTTAAAATGAAAATAAATACAATCTTATGCATGGAATACACTAATATTCTTAAAATATTGTTTTACTGCCTTTTGATGGAAAACCATTTTTGAATCTATATTTTGACAATTTTATAAACTATGTTTATCAAAATAAACTTATCCTTTATTATTGGGACATCAAAATTTACCTTGTGTGAATTTTTGTTATTTTTCTGACAATGTTCATTTTTTAATGAATAGTGAAAAATAATGCATTTTACATCAAAACTGCTTTTTAATCTAATTTATTTATATGATTAGATTATGTTTTGAATTGGTTTTAAAGTGAAATTAGAATATATTTTTACCATTTTATCCAATGGTGGTCATTGAAATCAATTTCACTTTGAAATTAGACTTAAACTGGTGTCAATCTTTTGATACTTATTGTTTTGTAAAAACACGCTATTTGCTTTGGCAGCGGGAATTAATTATTAAATTAATTAATGTGACTTATATGATTTGAATTTTGTAAAATAGACTTTATTTTTGAATTCGGAATATCAAATATAGCTTAGGGTGACTTTTTGGTAATTTTCTGAAAAACTTCAATTTTTGATGAATAGTGAAACCACTAAGTGGTAATCAAGCAAACTGATTTTTCAGTTAAATGAAAGTTTACCACTAATGTGTATTGAATTTTGAAAATCCGACATACATGGTTGTCATTAAGAAGTAAAATGTGGTTCAATGAGATTAAAATAATTTTTTGGTGAATAGTAACTTATTAAGTTTTTAATCGCGATTAGTGGTAATTACTGTAGTTTAAGGTATAAATAATGCTTTAAGAATATGAAATGACCTAGAAACATGTCCCAAACTTATTGGTTGTGTCATGGCCGACCAAGACAAGCCATGGGTCAACTTGGGGACCCCATGGAGACATTTTGGTTGGGAAATGACATAAATAACTTTTTATTTAATGTAAAAGTAAAAATGACACAAACATAATACGTTTTACGAAAAAAAAATTTACATGGGGTTATAAAGATCAGATATTTGATTATAAATAGTCATTGGAAATCTAAAAAGATTTCCTACATCATAGTATTTTTTTATGATTTTTAGACATTAAATAAATTAAATTATTTATGACATAATAATGATGCAGCGATGACATCATTATTTGACGATTTAAATAAAAGGGAAAGACAATGTAAAATATTTGAACTACACATGTCCAAAACCAATTGGATGAGTGGAGTTCGAACCCTTATCACCGTATCCACGAATTATATCAATGTGGGACTTTTTAAAACCGAAACACATTTTCAAATAAAGTAATATTTCTTTACTCTCCAAAAGTGCCCCTCCTCTCCTCTTATAAAAGGCCCCCACCTCTACCTCATTTCACACACTCCTCAAACCTTTGGTTCGGCCAACCCCTTCCCATTTACTCTCTCCACATCCCTCTACTCATCCTAGAGGATTCCCTTTGGGCAGAATCCTTTCAATGGAAGCCTTTAGGCTGAAATAAAAAGGAGTTACACTTTTAAAGGTAATTCATTCTCTCATGTTCATTTGTTTTATTTTGCTTCTCCAACCCCCTAAACTCTTTTTATTTACTTATTTTGTAACAACACCAGTATCTTCAATATACAAGGATGTTGTTATAATATTTATTTGAGCTACACTCTCACACAACTATATCAAATGGTTAAAGAACATACGGTTTCCGTGGATGGCGAAATTCTGCCTCCCGAAACGATGATTGTTCAATACTCATTTAACACCTTCAAAGGTGGCCATTGTGATGTCACTATTTTTATATATGATATATAATATGTTTATGGTTTCCTAAAGCTTCTGTTTTTTTCATTTTGGGCATACCTATATGGTTTCCATTATGGGTAAACACGATATCTTCATTTTAGGAAGTGCATACTACCGCCCCCTGAAAGTGATTTGATTCGTTAATACCATATGTGGGATGTGTAAAGGATAAATTTAATGATATTATATATGTTATTATACTGGAATTATAATATACTCTTATATCATTATTATTTCATTCCAGAAAATATGAAATAGAAATGGAAGTAGCCTTCATGCGTACGTACGGCTTACCGTCTCCATGAACGGTGCATTTCATTTCTTACCTCTAAATGTGATGTAATATTATAAATACATGTATATGATGAATATATATGATATATATGTTATCCAAATCATTAATATCATTATGGATATAACGAACCTATGACCAAATTAACAACATGTAAGTGTAAGAAGTCTATTTTTGACTTAAGAACCAAATACCGACAAAATGAACAATATTAACTTAACTGATTACATGATGTTCATAACATGGTATAAAAGGAATAATGAACTTGAAAAAGATTCATAAGAAAGTTGAGATTAACTCAAGTTTATTCTTCAGGGGATTAATGAACGGTCGGGTCAAGTCGGATACGAGGTATGGGACTTCGTCTCAATCTCCTTTCATTGAGGCATATTTTATTTTATACACAACTTTCTTTTATACGGTGTATAAACCCCTTTGACTTTTACGTTTATTCAAAAAGAATATTTTTTATATGAAGCGTTTACTAAACGACAAAAGGGAATGTTTTTTTCGTACGTATGCGGCGACAATGACTTCTCCACCGTCGTGACCGTTATTTGAGTTTCAGCTTCCTCTACAAGCCATACCATTTTTTAAAACGAAAAATAAATACCATGTTTTACTTTGGTATTGAAAATGGTTTTCATAATGTTTTTATTATGTCAATGTGTTGTATTGATATCTCGTGATTGAAATGTGGAAATGTTATGTTTTCTTTATGCATGTTTTATGTGATATGATTATGTTATGGTTCTTGGGCATTATTATGAAGACGGGTGGTTCCGTGATAAACTAAGGGCGGGTGAGCCCGTTATAGCTCTCCAATGAATTGGGTAACGCGAAGGAGTGAAACGTTAAGGTTTCTCCGAAGAGATTTATGGAACATTCTGTGATGGGTATTCCAAACGTAACCAAGAGGGTTACTCCCTACGTAAGAATGTTATGAATGCCTCAAGTTACCTTTATGTCTTATGATTTTAATGATTTACTCTTGATTTGATGAGGTATGTAAATGTGCTTATGTTTTATGGGTAAAGTATGATTTCACTCTTATGTATATATGTACCCATGTTTCCTTTCCATGTTTTTATAACCCATACTAAGCTTTTTATGCTCATCCCAAGTCTTTTTGAAATGTTTTTCACAGGTCAAGGGAAAGGTACATGATATGATGATAGTGTCAAGGAAGTGTCAAGAAATAATCCATGTTTTATTTTAAATGTGTTTCCATTAATGGGAATGAAGAATACTATCTTTATGTAACCACTTTGTTTATATGTGGAATGTAATGCAAGTTTTATGATCTAATTCTCAAAAACTCTAAACCTGAAAAGATCCTCAATGTGTAATCTTGTAATAACTCAAGATTAAGTAAGGTTTAAGGTTGGGGCCTTATATTAATAGCATTATATAATGACCCATTATTTTAATAAATAAATATCACATATTTATAGATTAATATTCAATTTATTTCATAAATACATGCCCAAATACCATGAGATTTTAGGGTATTTGGAGTCACGAAACACAATATTCTAATATCATGAAGGATCATAAAAACCTCCCAAATAGATCTTCTCACATTGTACTCTTCTTAGTTATACTCTAACTAAATAATTAAATATAAAATAGTTAATGAAACATAAGGAAGGGTTATATTAGATAATCAATAATGGTAATCATAATAGATATAAATATACGATCTTATGACAAAATAAGATAATAATAAGGGTATGTGATCATAAACATAACTTATGAAGTTCATACCCAACATGTAATAGATCATAAACATGAGTCATGGAGTAAAACATTCTCATTTACAAAAACATGTCCCACATGGGTAGTAAATCATCATAATCCAATCATGAACTATAATCTAATGTCATAATAGTGTAGCACCACAAAAAATATTTATACCCATTTCATATTTCAAGGATAATGAAAAAGGTCATGAATATAGTGTATTAAGAATCATCACATGTTTCTTACTATGGATCAGGGGACCCTTGTTTCCCATATTGGATTACGATACACCTATTTCCCATAGTGAATCCTAACACACCTATTTATCATAGGGGGTCATGAATCACTTGTTTCCTATAATAGATCAAGAACATTAAATTGTTTCCCATTTATATCTAATAAAATATATATATATTTACCCAATGCATTTGGAGGAGATTTAGGTACCACTCATGATAGAATGTAAATCATATATATATGTTCCATAGTATCATAAACCATTAACCATGTAATAACCGATGAAATGAAATGGGTTTTATAAACTTTAAATCATAACATAACTTATGGAAAATAAAAAGGGTTCATAATCATTTAATTATTTTATCAAATCATATCCACTTGAAAAAGAAGTAAGTTTTTTAAAAAATTTATCATTTCATAACATGTGAAATAGAAAAAGCTTCAATAATTATATTTTCATCATAATCATAAGCCATTCAGATAAAGAATTGGAATTTTATCCTTGGATCACATCCCCAGTAAAACCAAAGTTAAATAAAATGATGTCATATTAAATGAAAAATCATTTTGAAAAGTTACAAGGAATATTCTATGAGGAAAATAAATTTTCATTTAAAATAAAATTTTAAAACTAAAAATACATAAACAATTTAAGAAATAACTTTCTTTAGAAATGTATTTTAAAACCTATAAAAATTTTAAATTTATTTTAAAACATTTCTTGACAAAAAGATACTTTCACATTGAAAAAAATCACTTTAAAATATAAAATATTTTCAAAATATTTGATTTTAAAAATGAAATTGAAAAAAAAACCTAATCTTATAGGAAAATAATGATCATGATGGTTGAAATTTAATTCATGTCATGCTTGTTGAAATAAATATTCATTTCACATTTTCAGTAAAATCTGAACTTGTATTGTTTAGAAAATGTCATGAAGAATAGTTCCTAATATCATTATAAAAAATAAAAAAAATAAAAAAATATTTAATAAATAATTTTTTTAAGATTAAAAAACATTATTGAATTGTTTTAGAACACATGGTTTTAGAAGAAAAAGGGTTTTCGACAGAAGAGCGAAATAAATATGATTTTTCTGAAAGAAATTATTTAAAAATATTATGAAAATAATGTGATGTAAATGAAAAGAAAAAATGCATTCCCATTAAATAACTAGAGGATAATAAAATTATTGAGTTTATTTAGATATATATTATAATATTTCATTATTGGAATCATAATAAAAAACAATCCTGATAAACGATGAGATTGTGGCATATAACTTTTACCACTTTGGTAAGTTTGAATCATAATATCCATTAAAGTGTAACATTAAAAACATTTAATTTCATGAAAATAATTATATAATTTATATAACTTGAAAAATGGAACGCATATATACCTCATAGAATAATATAGGTTCATTACATAGCTTAGGTTTCCAAGAATATAATTTGAGACATAAATCCATTGCCACTTTTAACTTATGAACTGTAAAATCATTGTAATAATAATTCTAAAATGGATATATAAATAAAAATATTTTTATGTATAATAATCCTAAATTACATTCATGGATAGTATATACACCACCTAAAATAAACACATGGTGAATATGGATTTTTTACCATTTAAAATAAAAGTTAGATGGAAATCCCTTACCTTAAGTCTCTACTTCATTTTAACATGTTAAAAAATATTTTATAATAAATATAATTTTAATTTACATCTATTATAGAAAAATAATCATATATATCATATCATAAATTATTTACTTATGACCTTTTATTAACCAATTATTAATAATTCCTTGTTAAAATCATGTTTTTGGTAATAACCACATTATTTTGACATATGTTTTTATTTTTTTTATTTGTGGTACTCTTAATTTGATCATTGTTAAATCATATACATACATTTATCAATTATAAAATTATAATATATATAAATGATATATGCATCATGATAAATCTAAAAAAGTTACATATCGAAAATGGAATACACCATTCAAAGAGACGATAGGTTGACCATAAGCATAGATGTTGATTGATTTTCTTGATGAGTTGAAAGAAAAATAAATAAATAATATATTAACTTTAAAGAACCATTTTTTAATATATATCATATATTTTTAATAATATAATCCTCATTAATTTCTATTTTAATCATGAACAAATCACATTTCTTCATGATATGGTAGTACACCATACACAAAAACAACGTTATCATATTTCTATAGAATGAAAAGTTAGAAGGAATATGGGATATAATGATTACATAAGAATTATAGTATAATAAATTTAATATATAAATAACTAATCCATTACTATACCCATATTTTAGAGGTGGGGATGGAAAATGAATAGCATCGGTTCACAAGGCGGTGCTCTGTCGTACACATGAATGATGATTTCATGTCCCATTTGATAGAAGATAAAATGATTTAGGTTATTAAATTAACATAATAATATATTAGTATATTTAAGGTAATTATGCTATCATATCCTCATGTTTTAAAAATAATTTAAGGTGATGTAGGAATAAATAAAATAAAATTATCCGTTACGGATGGTAAATATTCTTCAAACAACTTCTTTTTGTTAGAAGCAAAAGGATAATTTGGTTTACTTTATGATAAAAAGTAGTATTCCAGGATGAGAGGAGCTAAGAATAAATTTTTTTCACGTTCTTGTATAAACCAATGTTTATTAAAAATTCTAGGATTAGAGGAGTGGGGAGACCATTTATAATTGTGGTGAGTGGGAATCTTGTAATTTTTTAAAAGAAAAAGGTGTGGCCATGTTTCGTACATTCCAAAAAGAATCCAAAGTGGGCCATTATAGAACCTAAAATATATAATGTCAAAATTTGGCCATAAAATTAGTCTTATTCACATATTGAGTAATTTTTAACCCTTATATTTATACTTTAACACCCCATAGTAATCCCATTTTTAACTTAAGTATTTTAAATAATATTTACTATTTTTTATAATAATTATGGTAAAAAATTAATTTGAAACTATTATATAATATAAATTAATATTATTCAAGATATTAAATCTATTTTCCTAATTATACTCAAAGGGGTGGAAAATTTTAATTTAAAATTAATATCGTAATGATGATTAGAAAGTTGTTTTCCTAAAGGAAAATATCTAAATGGATAAAAAAAAATTATAAAAATTCAATATTTAATTGATTAAAATTACCTAAATTGGATTAATAGATATATTATTGAAATAAATTTAAAATTGAAACCATAATTGTTTTTATATTTATAAATACATTAAAAGAAATGACAATTCATAATAAAAATCATTATGTTTTCTTAATCCATTATAAAATATAACTTCCCAAAATATTAAAAAAAATTAATACTAACATAATTTTTACATGATGATTTTAAAAAATAAGTTAATTTTAAAACTAATTTTCTTGAAATTTCTAATAAATAATTTTAAAATTACTGTCCAATAGGTGACAGAACAATTTTTTAGAAATAACAATTTTTTATGTGAACAATTGGATTAATTATTCTATATTTCTTAGAAAAATAATAAGATAAATTTTAATTATTTGTGAATATATAATTTATAAATTCCATTTAAATAATTTCAAAAAAAATTAGTTGTCTAATTTATTGAGCTATGGTTTATTTTGGTTTATAAAAATAGTTTTTCAGAAGAATATTTCCTCTAATTGCAAATAGTTTTTATTCTCAATTATAATTATTTGGTCACCAAATATGTCATTTTATATACATGTTTTGACCCTATATTTTAATATTTTTATTAATTATATTCATAACAACTATTCCAACAAAAATTTTATAAATATCATATTATAAATTATTAATTTAATAGTACAACACGTTTCTTTTAAACTCTGTGTTTCTAGTATCAGAAGATAAAATCAGTGTTTCATGTAACACTAGGTAAACATTGGGTTACATGTTATGATAAATATAAAAAAATTAAATTTTTTAATAAAACACATATTTTATGAAATATGAGTGTGTCAGAGATTATGTTTACCCAGAATGTGAAGTGTGAAGAAATATTGTAAGATCTTAAGAGAATGCTAGTCACTACACCAACACAATCCGTACCTTCAGAAATAAATGGATTCAACATAAATAGTTATGCATAAAATAAGTGTTTTGGTTATATATTGATACATAATTTGGAATTTATAACATATATATCCTAACTATTATGAAAATAATTATCCAACTCATGATTCAGAGTAGGAAATAGTAATATTTTTGTTAATGATTTATAACCATTATTATTATAGAGAAAAGTTTCATATAAATACATATCCTAAAAGTATTTAATATATATTAAAACAAAACGAAAAAAATGTGGCGTATTAAATGATTATAGTTATTGATGTATTATTACTACACCATTCAAATTATCCTAGAAAGGAAGACAATATAGATGATGTCTTCAGTTAGAAGGATAAAGGAACTCTCTATGCTCTAAGGATAGAAAAAAATCCATGATGAACAATATATTGAGAATTGATATAATAATAACAAAGGATTTAATTACCTCATAACATTATTATATGGAAGCTCAATAATTATTACAAGATAAGACCATGTCAAGTTAGTTTGATGATGTAGTACTGATAAAAAAAATTAGAGTTGTTAAATGGGGGATGTTTCCTAAGTTCAACATTAACAAGGGGGAGTCATTTGATTTATTTTGATATTATGTTTTCCATAAAAATTTCTAATGAATAAAGAAATA
The DNA here is from genome assembly GCA_963277665.1 of Viscum album. Lineage (NCBI taxonomy): Eukaryota > Viridiplantae > Streptophyta > Magnoliopsida > Santalales > Viscaceae > Viscum > Viscum album. Next base: position 2,004,827,337 of record OY728137.1, read on the forward strand.
CTAGACTATTTGCACATATTTTTTATACATACACCAAGGGAGCACCGAGACATATATGGATATTTGGGAGAATTATTTTTAATAAACCATATCATTAAAACACTTTCATTTATTGATTTATTACATAAATGTACACATAATTCAATAAAAAATACTGTTAATACTCGTGTATTTGTCAAATAAGCTACATGGAATTACAAATATTAACCTTAATAAAATGGAATCACTGAAAACTTCTTAAAATTTATTTTAAAATTCAACCATTCTTCTAAATTTGAATTATAAGAACAAGGGATGTACGTAAGAAATTGTTGTTATATAATGACCAGTAAGCTTATAAAAAATCACAACACAAGGAAACAAAGTACATGTGATACTAGATGATAATAAATATATAATAATGGGGATAAGAATCATAATCTTAAACAATGAGTCATGATATAACATGATAACATAAATACAACATAGAAATGTGGAAATAACACAAGTTTTGAAATCAAAGACATATGTAAAGGATTACATAAAAGAGAAAAATAACATAGTGTGCATAGGATAACCTATAAAAATTCATAAATGTTATCTAGTGAGATCAAAACATAACCCAATCCATTGGAGGGATTTATAATTTCAGGCACACCTTTCACATTCATATCTTGTACATACATAAGTGCGCCACAAAGATCATACAACATGATGATGTATTTCATCACCTTTAATCCCAAAATTGAGGATTATGAGATACATAAATGTAATGAAACAATAAACTAATGATAGGTACATCTAGATGAATAAATCTGAGCATAAATTGGGATGGGTATTTAGTATATGGTTCTTTCGAACGAAAAATCATAGTATAATTTTGATAGCATAACAATGGTACAAAATGATTAATAAACGGTTTTAATGATATTTAAAGGAATTTATCATCACAAGTAAATAATAATGATAGTAATAGTGGAATGTTATAACTTTACAAAACATCAAAAATTGGATGTTAAAGGGAATAATAAATAGAAGGTTCTTGAATAACGAGAAGAAGGAAAGGATCCCTTACATTGAGAGAAAACTTCTAAAATATTTAGAGGGGATTATTAAGATTTTGAGCTCCCCTAGTAAGAATCTTGAGTGGAAAACATAGTGCAATTTCATTCTCAATTGTATTTTAGTGAAGAGTAATTGGAGTTTGGGTGGGTGTACTGGAAAAATAGAAGAGAATAATTTATTAATTTCCATACATAGGTTTTGGACTCTATATGTTAAATTAAAATACATTCCCTGTGGTTTTTATCATGTTTTCAACAAAATTAATTTTTTTATCTATATTAAAATTTTATAAATAGTGATAATTAAAAAATTTCCATTGGTGATGTAGATGTGAGTCATTTTTCCAAAGAATTTAATTTAAAACTTTAAAATATAATGTAGGTTTCAGAGGATTAATTAAGGGTTTATAATATTAATAAAATAACTTAAAACCCAATTATATTAAATGGGAAATAGATATTTGATCAAATATACCTTTTATGTCATAAATTTCAACACTTTTGGGTCATTATGAGGTCATAATAGACATGGTATATTTATACCGCATTTAATTATGACACAAAAATTTGACTATGTATAAAATTGATGAATGAATTACCATTGGATAATTTTGAAATGATGATTTTGAAAATAATATTTTTATTATCCAAATAATTCTATATGAATGAGAATTTACATTTTTAAACAATAAATGCACATTATTTTAGAAATACTGGGTTTTTACTATAAATTTTCTTTCTTACCCTTATAAAAATTATTCTGACTTCATAAAAATTTATTATCATTAATATTTAACACAATTATTTAATAAAAAACATTTTAATTTAAAATATTAATTATAAAAACTATTAAATTTATTAAAAATGTTTTATTGATTGAAAATATATATTTCCCAAAACACAATTTTGGGTTTCATCATATAAAAAATATAATTTTTTCCAAACATGATATTTAATTATTTTAAAATTAAGTAATAAAAACGAATAAATATTAACAATATTTTATAAAAAAAAATACAAATTCATTCTTTAAGGGTATTAATATACAGACCAATATTACACTAGAGATAATAATAAGTGTTTGGTGAGTGATGGAAAGATTTTATTGGGGATGTTGGACATAAATGGTTTGGGCCATGAACTAGATAATCATAAACATATCCCATGGATTAGTCAATGTCAAATACCAGTGATTTTATCACCCTTGGAAGCCCTGATAAATGGGCTTCATATGGTATGATCCTACTTTTCTAGGACATCACATCAATTTGTATCAATTGAAATTTTACAAAAAACATTATATATAAAATTCATATGCTCACTGTTCAACATTTATATTATCAATGGTTATGACTCTTAATTGTGTTTTAAATATGATTGTTTGTAAATTTCCAAAATCAGCAATGACTTGTATTTTTTTTATATAATTTCATTTTTTTTAATTACAAATTTAATCATTTAAAAAGGAAATATTATTTAATTAAATTTGGGTTGTCACATTTCCCCCCTTTAGGAATTTCAACCTATAAATTTTCATCCGACCCAATAAAATAGATTAGGGTTATTTTATTTCATTACCTCTTCTGATTCCCATGTCTCTTCCTCAATATTATGGTTTTTACACAAAACATAAACTAGGTGAGTTGTCTTGTTTCTAAAAACCATTCATCCCTAATCTAATATCATCAATATATTCTCTTCATATGAAATATCATTCTCTAATTATATTGCTTCATGATTTAGTTCATTTGAGGGTTTGAAAATGTTCATCCTCAACTGGGATATATGTAACACATCATGTACTTCTGACAGATTAAGTGGGAGGTCCAACTGATATGAAAAAACTTTGATATAATCAAGAATATCAATGTTTCAAATGTATCTAGGACTAATCATTCCCTTATTTCCAAACGTCAAGAATTTCCTCCCTTAGAAATAGAAAATGGAGCACTTTATCTCCATCCTCAGACACCATATCACATCTATGATTTCTATCACATATTTCTCCAAAATTGTGTGTATTTCATATGAAGTAAAATGGTTTTAATATTCTATCTCATTTCGTGGATAATATTAGGTCCAATAAACTTTTATTATTTTACTTCATCCTATCATGTTGTAGTATAACACATCTTCCCATACAGAGCCACATAAAGATCCATTTTTATAATTGAATGTAATCTATTATTTTATGAGAACTCTATTAAGGGATTGTGTTTAACCCAACATCCTTGGAAATCCATCTAAAATTATCTAAAAATAAATTTTAGAGTTTGATTGGTTCTTTCAGACTAACCATCCATTTTTCAGTGATAAGTTGTTCTGAAGCTATGTTCTTTAACTAACGCTTACTGAAGGATTCTCCAAAACCATGTGGTAAACCTAAGTTCTTGATCAAATTAAATATAGTGTTTAAATATACATAGATTTACCACTTCCATTATATATATCAAGGAGATTTAGTCAAGATAGAAATATTTCTTGATAGCAAAAAATATGCTAATTTGGTGCGGTTATCAACATTCACCCAGATGGTGTTATTGCCTTTACTATTCCTAGAGCTTCCTATGATGAAATATATGGTTATGGTTTCCCATTTCCATACGGTTATGGGAAACTTTTTAATCATTACATTTTATTTAAATCATCTATCCTCGACTTTTTGGAATACAATTCATTGAGATATAAACTCTGAAATCTACCCCTTCATGTTATTACTCCATATGTTTTTATTAAAATATATATACATATAAGTTCTTACTAGATTAATTGGGAAGGATGATCTATATGAATCACAATGATGTTCCCCACTCCATTTAATTTTTTACATGAAACATATCTAGATTCAAAACATATGACTCCATATTTATAAAATACAAACTCTAGAATATTATCTACCTTCATCAATAAAAAATCATAATATATTAGGACCCCCTTAATCTAATAAGTATTAGATTGTATATTTCTTTTTTGATAAAGGTAAGTCAAAGATTATTTTATTAATCTAATTTCCAACCATTGCATGTATATAATGATTATATCCCTTCTAATACTCTCCATGGCTATGGATTTAGGATCCTTTATACTTAGAACATATACAACATGTTTTGTTTCCCATTATGAAAATTGATTGAAGAATTATAATCATTGATCATATCTAACCACCTTTATTGGAACATATTAAGGTCCTTTTTTGTGAATATATTCTTGAAGATGTTATGATCTATATATATGTTACACATTTCCTTATAGAGGTAATGTTTTTAAATCCTCATTATGAATATCACTACTAACAACTATAGATTATTTTTGGGTTTTTATTCCCATGCATCATTAATCAAGGGGAGGAATATGCTATCCATTTTTCATCTTGAATGACTACACAACCAAATCCCTTTTTGTGTGCATCACTATAGATATATTATGCTTCCCTACTGAGGGGTAATATGAGAACTTTTCATTAATTATCCTCTTATTTCTATATTTATAACATGTTTTACATTAATAACACTATAAAAAGTTAACACCCTTTGGAGTTATCATGATTAGTGTGGATAAAAATCATGAGAAGTTTATTGAAAATCAAATATATTACTCAACTAATCCATATAAATTTTTGATTTCCATCATATATGTTGGAATTATCAATTCATTAATATCATTAGTTATTTAAGGATCCATAGATATCTATTTGCGGGTGATAACAATTACTATGAAATCCATTTTCCCTAACCAAAATTCACATTTACTGTACTATATAAACAACTCTTCCTTATTCAAATTCATTAGTACAGAATTTAAATAATCGATATATCCTTCATCTCTTTTGGAGTATATATGAATAATATCTATAATGTCTACCAAAAAATTATCTAGGTAATACCTAAATACACTATTAATTATGTCCATGAATATTTTTAGAGAATCTGTGTGTCCAAATGACATCTCTTTGAAATCATAGTCCTCAAACATTATATAAAAGATGCCACAGTTATATTCTCCTTCTTCACCTTTACTTAATAATATCTCGACCTAATATTAACCATTGAGAAATACTAGGTTTTATATTTCTAATAAAACATGTCATAAATCCATGAAAGAGGATAATTGTTGTTTATTGTGATCTTATTGAGCTCACAGTAATATATATAATTACACATTGACCAATCCCTCTTCCTAATGTAGAGGACAGGTAAACCCGATGGTTAAGCACATTGATCTATAAAACCTATATCCAAATTATAAATTAATTTTTCCAATTTATTTTCAGGGTAAAAAATAGATATTAAATAAGGAATCATGGTTATCAGAAAGAATTATGTATTAGATTTAGTGAGAACACATCCTCATGACTAGGTAGAAAACATGATATTTTTTGTGGAAACACATCTGTGATTTCCCTGATAATAGGAATGCTATCAAAAATGATAATCTCTTCTGTATAAATAAATTAAACAACATACTCATTCTCACATGGTAATAATATCAATTATTTATTTGTTTGTAGAAAAAAAATATTCATCATTCTCTATTCTTAGAATTGAATCAGTGAGGAATTTGTGATTCTGAGGTTGATTTTATTATCTCAAAAATTTATGTTTTCTCCATATAAGGAAATAAAGTCCATGACCATAATTATATAAAATTCCACTAAGGGGAGGATCATAAATGTTTCTAGGTAATTCATTCTTCAAATATTGATCGAGGATAATTTATATTTGTAAGATACAATAATTTTCCTACTATCCCTCTTAAATAATAACTCAACTTCCATGTTTTTAGGTGGTGTATAAATAATTACTTATAATATCCATAATATGAATCAATGCATAGTACATAAATAAAATAGTATATTCACTATTCCTAAATGAATAAATTTTTTACCTTTCTACCATTTTTGTGTGTTTCACCTCAGTAGTTGTGATTTTGTGAGCTCTTCATTTCCTATAGGACTTGTATATTGTTTTCATCAGTTGTTATTGAAAACCCTTGGATTAGGGTATCAATTCTCATAGTTTCCTTATTATTTTCTTCACCTATATCATTTCTATGTCACTATTAGGTAATATCAAAGATACTTCTTCTCACACTTTTGATAAGTGGTATGATTGACTTTTTACCTCCCTCAGATTTCTGTATCAAAGCACTATAATTAAACTCTATTATCTGCTTTTGTCTCTAAACCAGTGAGACATTTGAAATTAAATGATCTCCATATTTACTTCAAGGTCACATCAGAAAATGTCCTTGTATCTATCAAAGTATCAAATTTCCAAAACTTCTCAAATAATTGACTTTATCTCACCAAAGAGTTTTTCATCATTATATTCATGGGAAATAAAGAATTTATAGGGGTATAGTGAAAGTCTTGGGATGTTTTCCATGTATGAACCAATGGATTTTTTTTCCATATTATCCAGGTATCGGAAATCACTCTCTATTTTCTATTAGATATTTTGAAGAAAATATTAGTCAAAATCATTTTTCTATAATTCCCTTAATTCTATCACATTTATCTCATTCTTAGGATTCATATTTTTTTACCAACATCAACCATTGATTATTTTCTCCCTCCATATAGTAACCGAAGATCATGGAAATATTTTTCACAGATCATTTTAGGATGGATAAGAACATTACATTGGATTTTATCAATTTTTATGTGATTAAGTGATCATAAGATCCATTTAATTTTAGAGGCCTTTATCAGATAAATGCCTCACCAAAAACATGACATTTCTAAAGAGGATTCAAGCATTCCACCTGATTCATGTTTTTGTTGAAAACATGAATCATCTAAGCATGTATTATTATTATATTCATGATTCATTCTCCCATTAGGCTGATCATTTCATTTGGGGATTCATTACATTATTCCTTACATTATTTACTAACTTGGTTAATTATATATTTAGCCACTGACTAGAATAAAGGGAAAATTAGAGATGATTATTTTGATCCTATTGAACACCAAAAATGGGAAACCATGACCATTAAATGGGTAACACATAAATGACATATATTCCACAACCATTTAATTTATATATTTAAATCTGTGTTATACATGAAATATTTCCTAATATAAAATATTATAGGCATTTTTGTTCCCCTAATAATGGTTTATAAGGATCTTGTGAATTTACTATGTAACATCCCTTATGAATTTCAAAATAGGTGTTCATTGAGGCCCATTTGCTAGCACCGAGTAATGATCAAGTCAATCTTAATGCCCCATTTTCATGTTTATTGACCCTATGCAATCTATGTCAGACCCTCACCCACTTATATAATCCAAATAGAGATTTATATTCTTAGAAACAACTTAATATATTTTATTAAAAAATTCAATGATATTTCATTATTATTATAATTCCAATCCATAAGGATTTCACTATGGTTTTCTAATTCTTACCCAAATGGTAACAACTATGACAGACCATATCCTTAATAAACATTATTTAATTATTTATTACAATAAGGAACACAAAATACAATCTCAAAAGATCGTGAATACTACTTTATTTCTGAATTTGTGGGCATAGAATAATAACATGCAACAAGAATATAATGACATTATGAAAATATTCTGTAACATTGTCTTAAAATTCTATCATTCTTCTAAAACTACATGGGATTACCTAGGGATGTTCATAAGAAAGGGGAGACTATAAATCATCGTAAAGGAATAAAAAAATAAACAAATAACGTAAATTATTATATGGGATCTAGGAGGCATATCAAGGTAGAATTGATGGGTTACAATCATAATATTTGATCATTATGAAATATGTAACATTATATCATAAAGGCATTATCGGAATGTGGAAAAAACATAAATCATGGAATCATAATCATATGTCAAGGAAACAAAACGAGAAAAAAATAACACAATGTGCTTTCTATGGATATATAACACCATCAATGGAATATCATGAGATTAGAACACCACCCAATATATTAGAGGGTTATATAATTTTAGGCCCACCCATCACATTCATATCATGTACTTTTATAAGTGTACCGTATAGATCATGAAATATAAGGATGTATTTCATCACATTAAATCCCATGATTAATGATTGTAAGATAAATATATGTAATTATCACATCTAGGTTAAAAACCTTGAGGGGAAATGGGTTTTGGTATTCATTATATAATTTATTTCATGAAAAAATGAAAGATAATTTTAGCAGCAAAACGATCATACATTAATATTCATATAAGTGATTAATTAGAGTTAAAGGTATTTATTATAACTTGTACATCCTAAGTATTATAATAGGGGTATGTAATAACATAACTTGACCTGAAGAATTTTCAATTATTTAGAATGATACATAAAAAGATTCTGAATAACGATAAAAAGGAGATGATCCCTTACAATGAAAGGGTTCATTTAAAAGCACATGATAATCTTATTAAGATCTTGGGGAACCTTGGTAGTACTCTAGAGAGGAAATGTAAGAGTAAATTGAATATAAATGTGTTTTGTGTGTATATTAATGGGTGTTTTTTGTTTATATATAATAATAGGGGAGAGTGTTTTACTAATTTTTAAACATATGTTTTGGACTCTACATGATAATGTAATCAAAACCGAAAAACATAACATCATTTTTAACTATGTTTTTTGTGCATGGTTTATTGTAAATTAATTTTGTTTTCATTATTTTACAAGTTTGAGAAACTATCTAATTAATATATTACCAATAGTGATGTAGAATTCAGTCATGGGTGAAAATAATTGATTTTAAAACAATATAATATAATATAGTTTTTGTAGGATTAATTAAGGGTTTAAAAAATTAACCAAATACCCCAAAAAAACTATTTTAAAAGGTAAATATTTATTTGGTCATGTATAATTTTTATGGAATATATTACGTCAATATTTCGTCATTAATATTTCATAATGCATAAAGAATATTTAAACTTTTTTAAATTATGACACAAAAATCTTAAAAATGATGTTGGATAATTTAGATGTTACAATTTCAATAATTATTTTTATTTTTTCAAAATAATTCTCTATGGATGTGAATTTACACGTTTAAATCATAAATCCATATTTATATAAATATAATAGTATTTTACGATAATCATTTTTTGACCCTTAAAAAAATATTTTTGAATTTATAAAATTATATTACAATTTTTATTTAATAATTTTTTTAGTAATAATATTTAATTATAATATAAATTATTTAAAAAATTCTTGAGTTTTTTAAAAATAATGTCTTTTTTGATAATATATATTTCCAAAAATAAAAATTCCATTTAATCATTTCAAAAATCTAGTTTTCACAAAACTAATTATTAAATCATTTAAAATGTAATTAAATATAATAATTATTTTCTCAAAAAATGAAAATTCATAATGTTAGGTTCTAGATACATATCCCTTTATTACACCAGTGAATCATCTAAGGGTAATTTGTGTGATGGTGAGATTTAATTTTGGTGGTTCGGCCTATATGGTTTGCGTCATGATATTGATGAGCTTGAGATTCCCTCCAAAATGGTTTTGTTTGTACTTTAGTTGTTGAATATTAGATTGGGATTGTTCAAGGTCAAATCCCAGCAATGTTGTCTCGCTGGGAAGCTCTGATTAATGGGATTCATAGAGTTCATAACTTCTAGTTGTGTTCATTTCTTTTTCCATATATATCAATTGGACATTTTAACATCTCTTTATATATACTAGTCATACGATTAACATTAAATTACTACATTATCAATATTTCTAATGCCTTATTGTATTTTAATTCTCACATGAAATATATTCTAGAAAAATGAAATACATGTTTTTTGTAATTCTATTTCATAACAGAAAATCATTCATTAAAAAAGGAAATTTTACTTATAGATGTTTAGGTCTTTAAGCTATCAGTGTGATAAATTGAATTATGAAATTTTTGAATATAAATTTAAATGTCTTATGTTCTATTAAGTAAATTATTAGTAGATGGTACCCAAAGGAATGATGAAACCATTACCAATACCATTATAGAAATTTTAAAATATCATAATATATTTTGTAACAACTATTTCATGGAAATAAAAGGGACTAATTAAATTTATGAAGTAATTAATTGATAGATTTTTTTACTCTCATATAAAAATAGAATATACATACCCGGAATAAATAAAAAATATTTAAATAATTAAGGTGGTAATAATTCATAGTAAATCTCTCTCTATTTCTATGGTTATGATCTAAGGTTCACCTCACACTTTTTGGGGATTCATCAGTAGTATTTATGTATAGAGATATATCTTATCACTTATTTCCACCCTAATATTGATATGAAATATTAATGGACAAAAAAACATTACAATACATTTTTAGGTCACGATCATATGATTTCCATGCAATCGGGGATAAAACTATTTAATTTTTGAAATATAATATTAAAATACCACTCATTCATGAAATAATATGGTTTCTTATGAGGCTCGATTTAGGAAAACAATTTCAAACTCCATACCACTAGGATAAATTTATAGGGTTGTTGTTTCAAAGTCAAGTGTTGATTTAATATACTATAGAGAATGTGAATGTTATTCAAGAATATGTCAAATCTGTTCAATGTTGAAAAATGAGCAATGAAAACAACTGAAATTTAGATTTAGAGTTTTAGGTTGGCAATTGATTATTCTAGAAGATATATACTTATAAATGTATCAATATATATGTATGAAATCGAAAACAAAACCCATGGCATGTTTTCCCTTTGAAATATAGATGAAAATAGGGGATGTGTCTCGTCACTTTACTGTCAAATATTTTCAAGGTTCATGATGTCTTACACATATTTATATAGAAGAATTAAGTTTCAATACAATAACATATACTTCATATTGAATAGGTACTACTGGAACCTGATATATCGTACTAATAGAAGCAAGTTAAAATTCTATACTAGAGGAATAATGTTCTATAAAATAAAATGTTTTATGGAGGTAATTTATTTTGGATCATGTAGAATGGAAACCTAAATAATTAATGAATATGTTATACACAAAGTTGAATGAAAATTCATTTATTTATTTTCATAAAACAATTTATGGAAAAAGTGAGAAGCCACATGATTTAAAAATAAAATTTATTAGAAAGCATAAGAGAACAAATAATCATTGAAAAAAATTTAGTATATTAGAAACCATCTCTCTATATAATTTATATTGAAGATAAGTTACCTTTGTATATGTATTATCCTTGATGATGAATTCAAAAATATAATTCATCGGGACTCATGTTTTTAAATATTCCTCTAAAATTTTCTTCTTATCAATGATCCCTTGTGTAAAAATAAGATATTTCTGGTGATTCCACCCACTGTAATCCTTTTTTCTATCCACAAGGATTATTATCTTGATAATCCAATCAAAATATTATTAGAAGGCATTATTCAGAAAGGTTTCCTCCAACATTTCATTCACATTGGGGATAATAATTTTCTAGATTTATCAATAGATGGATCCTTCATACCTACCTCCCCCTACTAGTCAACCAGAATAACATTAGTGGGGTAGGACAGATCAATTTTTGACTCCTTGTAAGAATGATCAACCTTGAATGGGCCTCCCATGATCTTATTTTTATCTTCCATTAAACCACCACCCTTTACTTGTTACTTAGAAACACCATTGTTAATCATTTGGATTCCACACAGAAGCTACAAACTCTCCGTCTGATAATAAAAAATTACATTGAGTTTGAATTCGAACTCCTAGGGCCTCATATTCTTGGATGATTATGAATTAGTTTTATATGTGGATAAGAGTATCCATTATTCCCTTTGGATTTCATCCTTTTGATCAGAATGCAGCTCCATGAATCCTGGTTTCTTTCTTCCCCTTCTTCTTACATGGGTTATGAATCTTTCTAACATAACACCTCCCATCAGTGTCTTTTGAGAAATGGATAGTGATCTCATCACATGACTTTTACCCAGAAAAAACATTCCCTTCAATAGAATCCTCTTCCAAGACTAGTTATATTTATTCCTGGACTATCCCTTCATTTTTCAAAACATTAGATTAATTACCTAGCTTAATAATTGATATCTCCATTCTAGGACTTGGACAAATCAGAACATTAACCCCCCCCCATGTGACCATTGTCTACTAATCCATGAAATCTATAGAACATCCCTCACTTACAACCTATATCACCACTTCATGAGTTAGACCATAGCTAAGATGCACTGCTTATTCCTCTTGTTTCACCTCCTTATGATTATTTCAATTACCAGTTCTCACAACCACTTTATAGGATGTCGCCTTAGAAGTATTGATTGTATCTAAGAGTCCAATTTAATACACACCCCGAATCCCTTCTAACACTTACAAGACCTAAACTACTAGATTATCCAAATATGATTTAAATATACAATATACATCCACAACATTTAGATCACGATTCAAATGGCATGCCTCTTTTTGAGTGGGAACATATTTTCCTATTTCATCCAAATCATACTGATTAACTATATCCAAAAAATATGTAAACTATGGTTTGATATTTCTTAGGTATAGGGAATCATTAATTGGAACCGAATTCTCCAGACCTACATCAGAGATAGACACCAAACCATTTCCACAGGGACACGACCAAATCACATCCATCTTTTGTTAGCAGATCAATTTCCATCACCTAGAAAACTTCATCAGATGAACCGGTTTCTAGCATGAGAACCAAAAATAAAACCATGTCTCAAAATGACCTTTTTCTTGTAGCATAACACTTCCCTAAAAATGGTACATACATACTCTATTGGAATTCATGATACATATAATTACATGAAAATATGTGGATAAATAGGTCAAAACAAATCAAGTTATACTTTCATAACATAGGTAATGACCAACTAAATTCCCTATCATTTGAATAATTGAAGAATTATGAAAAGGTAGAGGGAGTTATAAAAAAACCCAAATATCCATGGCTGTTGTGTCTTAATTCATGTGGAAATCAAATGAAATCCCGAATAAGAAGAAATAAGATTCATTTTTGTCATAGGGATCACTAGAGCAGGCCTGGATCAATTCATCCTGCAATGAAAATCAAAACATTATGTGAATATTTTCAAGTAGGCCAGCTCTAAATTGGTATTTTAAACCCCCAAGATCAAAAAACAAACCTATAAAATGCCTATACCAATGAAAAATGTTGTTTGATGATTTTTACCAGTGATAGATAAAGAAAAGAAGAGGCATATGTGAAATCAAAATTTAAGAGTGAATGTTATGGGAGGCCACCAAAAAAGATTTGTACTTTAGGGAAAAGTGATACTAGAGGAAAAGCAGGTAAGGGAATTAGGATAAAAAAAGGAGAGAAAACTGAGTTTAAATCCCTGTATAGGTTGATGGAGGACATGTTTTGTGCAAAAAGTGTTTGATTTAATTTGTAGATAGTATTTAAGTATGTGTATGGGGAATGAGTGTTATGGTGTTGTTTAGTGTATTTATATTGGTTCATTAGTTGGAATTGGATTTATATCTTGATAAAAAATACATGTCTATATTTTAAGTGATGTAATACCATTTTCTATGGAAAATAAATATTGAAATGTTATACTCTATCTTGGTTAACCTTTTAAATGTGATGATTTCTACAAAAATCATAAAGAAAAAGGAAATTGTCAATGGATGAAGGAATTTTATCTCCTACATTTTATAAGTGTCTTTCAGTTGGTTTAAAAGGTTAATAATTTATGAGTATCAATGTAAATTATATATGGTATATACATGTGTCCCTTAAACAACAATCCAGTGTATTCGACTAAAAAATGGAAATGGAATTTCTACATAAGCACGAATACCTCATTGGTGTTACTATCAATTGATTCTTTGTAAACAATATGTAAGTTCAACATAAACATCATGAAATTGATTTGTATGAATCATAAAATCCTATATAAAAATATTTATATCTCTATGTAAATATTATTATTTTCATAATAATGAGTTTACTACTATGTAACCATCATTTGAATCAACACCAGGCTACATAAAGGTATTTTTTGATTTATAGATTTTGTGTATTTATAATAATTTTAATATAATTTAGATTTTTATAAATCTATTTTAATTATGGGATTAAATATCATAATCACTCAATATAATCCTAACCATTGGTGTTTTAAATCAAAGCATCAAATTAGAGGTGATTCTTAGTGAATGAAAGAGTTTAGGAGGATGAGATGAGTTACACATCCATGAAAGAGGTTTCTACAGAAGAAATTTTTGATTCTATACATATGGATATGTTGATTGACTTAGTAAATTTTATTTTTTGGTGGAATATAAATAGTTTAATAGACCAGTCTTCATGATATTTTAAATGAATAATTAACTATGTATTTTTAATGAGATTGCAAGGGAAAATTTAAATAAGAAAAATATTTAAATATGAATGAGAAGATCACACCTATTGAAGATTAAGGTGTTTCCAAATACGAATTAAAATAAAGTGATAAAATTAGATTTTTGGTAATAATAGTGACAATATTAATGAAAATAGTGTTGGGGAATAATTTATAGTTACTTTAAACATCAATTTCTAGAATTTTGAAGAAACGAGACACTGAAGAAAATACTTTATCAAATAAACATACCAATTAGAATCCATGATCCATTGAAGAATAAGATGAAATACTATGTGAACAAGTATTCGTTAATTTTTAATAACAAAAATAAAAGAAAACATTAATTGAAATTACGAATACATGTAGTTTTACTAAATTTCATGAGGGTATAAAACTGTAGACCTGCTGATCTATTTTCTTATAAATGAGGAATAATATATGGTGGTGTAAGAAAAACCAGAGAATGATTAATTCAATTATTTATTGAATCATATTTTTGAATAGTTTTTTTGCACCATCTAGTTGAATCTATAATCAAAGGAAGAAAATTGGATTCTAGGTTTTTTGTAGATGACTATTGAAGTTATTAGAAGAATCTATAATTGGGGGGGGATAAAAAAACATTGTATGGAGTTGGATAATTTGGACGAACCTTGTAAATATTGAGTACTTCTCTATTCATTGTTATTACACTACTTAAAGGTGAGGAAATTTAAAATCACTAAGTGGATTGAGAACCTTAACAAGTTTAATAGGCAGGGATAAAAGTGGACAACTTATAAAAATAAAATAGATCAATAATTCACCACTACCCCACTCAGTGATCCAATAATATCTATGAAGAAAGTGGTATTAGATTATGTTTAACTTTTAGTCATCCAAATTTGTTAAAATGAAAATATTTTTTAAATTAAAAAAATGAGTATTTACTATCTTCTACAACACAGACTATAATAGTTGGATGGATAGGATGCTTCCTTACTTGTATTAACATGTCCATGCCGTTGCAGATGCTTCTATTATGGGTTGTCCTTCAATTTATTAGTACGATTCAATAACTCAATAATATATAATAAATATTGAATTATATGTCAATTATCAATACTCTATCTTCATGTTCCCAATAGAAAATGTTCCCACAAAGGATATGGTCTTTCAAATAAGAAATGAGATATGGGAAAATTGAAAAGTAGCTATGAAGGGAATTTCAAAGTGGAAGAATCTGAAAAAGGTATATAAAAGTAGATTTTTGGATATAAAATTGGATGAAGATAAAAATATAGATGACAAATTCACTAGGGTGAATCAAATAGTTAGAAATACTCAAGGATTTGGTGAGTATCTTGATAATTCTATTGTAATAATGTAGTTTATGAGATATTTCCCAGATAGATTTGACCCTAAGGTGTCATCTATGAAGGATAGGTAAATTGTTTCCATAAATATACCTTAAAATATTCATATATAACATGAGATGTGAAAGTGACCAAATTTTTAAATGAAAGAAAAAGATGATACAGCCTATGATTCCAGGAGAAATGGAAAATTCAATGATTAATATGTTGCAGAATAAAGTGATAAAGATAATTATAAGGACGATGATGGAATTAAAAAAAATTGTTTCTATTTTATCAATGATATTTAATAAGGTAAAATAGAAATGATAAGTTATGAAGTAACAATATTATTATTATTATTATTATTATGAAATTGGTAGTATTTTAACATATTTCATGAATAATTAGGTTGATGAATCTTAATTAGATGGGGAGGATTGGAAAACATAGTAATAAAAAATATGAAAGAATAATGAAAAGCATTTCAATAAAAAAAGAACAATCTTTATACCTAATAATGACAAATATAAATAATCAATATTCTCATATAATAAAGTTAATTTCTTTTATCATGTTTAAGAAAGTATTTGATTTTAAATAATTGATGATGATGGAGAAGAAATTATAAAACATTAATAAAAACTGAATGGAATATTAGAATCTTGTTTTGAGAAGATTAAAAAACTCAATATATTATAATAAAAGCTACTGACAGAAAAAAAAAATGAGTCTAGAGGAGAAGAATAACTAACCAATAAGGAATCCTCCAATGTTCATAAGAATAGGATGTTAAAATTAATGTTATACAAGTATAATAATATGGTCGTTGATCAGGAAAAGAAGTTGTCTATAAGGTAATAAGTGTTAGACAAGAAGCAATCGATTTTTATTTTTTTAAATGAGGTGAATAAATTTAGATAATACTTCAATAGATCAATTGAGATTTAAGGAAAATATTTACGATCTAATGAGATGAAATCTAATATTACTAGAAAATCTATTTCTGATATATAACAAATAATATATTCTTTAGTTAATTGTAAATGACATAAAAATAATCCGAAAATTGTTTGGAGTATGATGGAAACTAATATAAAATACTTATCTTTGAAGGATGAATAAAATAGGTATGATAAGGGATTTACCTTATAAAAAATAAGTATTACATCAAAACATGATAGTCAAAATATAATATCGGGTTGATTAGGAATAAATTTCAATGATTAATGATTCAATGGTTCTCCTAGTATTTTATAAGATATAGAGACAAATCATTCTCTTGATGGTATAATATATAATTTCTTGTATTTTGTATATAATCAATGGGGAAATATTGTTGGAAAATGAGGTATAACCTACAATGGAAACTTGTTTTTATCATGTCTTTATAGAATCTATGCATTTAAAATAGATTTGAAAATTTATATGAGGTGTATGGAATATTTGGACAGTATGATCACAAATTTGAGTTTTTCTTCATTCGACTGTCTATAGTGGTTACATATAATGACCAAAGGAAGTCAGGTACTTCTATGTATATAAAGTAGGATTGTCAGAATCCTAAGAAAGAAATTAATGTCAAGAAAGAGTGATTTACTGATTGGGATGGTCAACTGGACATATGTAAATAAATGGAAGAAGCAAAAGTCAGTACATAAGAAAAAAATAAAGAAAGTGATTTTTGATGATGAGATAAAACATAATGTGATGTTTTAATTAAATAGAAATCAAATAATTAAAATAATTTTTTTGAAAGTGTTTTGTTTTTTTGTGTGTGTCCCAAAGGATTGAATGAAATTCTTCTAGCTCAAGAATACATAATGAAATGGAAGATTCATGAAAATGTAAATGTGGTTTCATTTGTAACTGATGTTGAGAAAGATAATCACGATAAAAAATCATTTCAATGGACGAAATTGAAACATATAAATACTGAGGAATAAAATTTCAAATTAAGTACAAAAAATCATCCCATAATGAATTTAAATTTTATGATAACTCAATAGTGAAAGGAAACATTCAGCACAAAATTTGCTTCTTTTTGAGAAACAATGATGGTCACAAATTATTCAAAATTATTCATGTTTACTTATTCAAACATATATGAAATTGAAATTGTAGAATAATATTTATACACTATAGAAAAAAATAATTAATAATTAATTGAATATTCCATCATCAATGGATATGAGTGAGTGTATTTCTTAAGGGGGAGAAAAATTAAAGATGGCGCTATCAATATAACATCAAACAATAGGAATATAAAAATTCTAGAAAATATATATAGAGCCATGAAATATATAGTATATATTATTTCAATAACACTTACATCCAATGTTCTTTTTTATATTGATTATTTTTAAAAGGGGGACTGTTAGTTTATGAAAAGATGAAACATAGGCAAGTCATATGATTTTCACAAAATTTTATTGATTCCATTTGTTAAGATGTGTTAAATCTTTAATGTATTTCTTTATTAATATATATGAGTATCCCTTGAAATGAATTTTCGTGTATGGTATCATATATTTGGAATTTTATGAAAAATATCGATGGTCTGGGATATATTTATCTTGTTTTAAAGACTCAGTTTTCCCATATATAGATAGAGTTATTTAACTAAAGGATAATTCCTAAGGTAACCATATGATATAACCCTTCACTCTCAACTAGATTAAGTTAAGATTTTGAAAGAACAAGAGAGGAATATGATGTATTTAAATGACTATATTGATGATATGGGGAGTCTTTATAACACCATTGTTGATGAGGAATATCGGATAGGGCCATGATAGGGATGATAAAGAACAACAATAAAATTTTGAGGGTTCAGAAACGATTTCGCAACCTGGGATGCTGGTGCATGAAAGTATTTGGGTATGCGTGCAAGATTACCACTTGCGTGAAAACCCTTGCACGCCCAATGCGACGTCCAAGGCAGGCTTCCACACCGACCCACTGAAAACCACCAGAGGAACTAGCGCACAAGAGTCTGGGGAAGCCAAAAAACTTCCTCTAGTAGGCATCCCCTTGAATTCCCAATGCGACATAAAAGGGACACTTTCACATAATCATTCTCGAAAAATCAGTTAACACGTGAGAACAAAAGGAGAGCAAGCACAGAAGGTATTCGGCGGCACGCAAACTCCTCCGCTCTTAATGCAACCTCAACCACTCCCTCGTGCACAACCCCTCTCACACGCCGCCTCTAAGGGTGTTGGATATAAATTAAATTAAACCCTTGACCCTTTGGGATGGTTACAGAAGGTGAAGTTATTTTATGCTATGCTAAAGACACATTTTCTGTGATCTCATGAAAAACACTATGGCCTAAAGGTATTGGATCTTGCGCGAATGGTCCATCAAGTGTCCTCATTTTAGAGGTCCCTCTTGGTATTGATCCTCATCCATTTCCTTTTACCCTAATTCCTTAACATGCAACATATCACTCTTGCGCACATGTTCTCCCTCCATCAGACCTATTTTGCATGTATCCTTCTGATTTGCATGGTTCCATTACATCTTGCAAGTGGCCCTCCATCTGCACTCCAAGGGGTGTTCATTACCCTAAGGCACCATTTCGAAGCCCCTCTTATTCCCAAACGGACCTATGTTATACAACCTTCTTCTTTACGACCATCATGGTTCTTACAAATCGATTTCATGGTCCGTTGGGTGGTGCTTCACATTGGGTTTCTTAGCCTCATGCTTCTTCGCATAGGCACACTAACATCATTTCTGGTGCCTTCCCTTCCCCAAGGGTGGGCTGGTATCAGTAATGTATGTCCTAGGGGTGTGGAGTGAACCCACCTCATCCGACCTATAAGAAGTCAAACTGCCAAGCACCATTGTCCCCAAGAACATGATGTTAAACTATGCCCTTTCCATATGAATCACGCTCAACGTACCCTATCTCGGAAATTCTCCGCACCCGGTCATCTCCAAGGGAGTGAAATATTCCTCACATGGAATTAGATCCTCTTTGCTAGAGAGGCACCAGTCCACAGGGAAGGGAAACCACCTTGTTGTAAGCCTCTAGCCTTTCTTGCAAGAAGCAGCATTCTTGCTCCACCTCTCTTCTTCAGTTCCAATGACCAGAGGGGAGATGGGCACCATGTCCTTCTTTATCTCGTCCCTCTCACGTTGTCCTTTGTTTCCACCAAGGCCTCCACCCTAGATTACATTCTAATATCCATATCCCTATGCTGCTAACCACGCATAGGACCTTATTTACTTATTGGGATGCTAACCGCACATAAGCCTCTTTTTCCTCTTAGGGGTGATAACGAAGCATAAGCCCCTATTTCCTCTCTGGGCTGCTAAACACGTGTAATCCCCAATCCACTTCCCACGGATTCATCTTTCGTGATGTGATCATCAGGTCATTGCTACCTCTGGTTTCTTATACCGAGCATGACTCACATGGGAATAGAGTAATAATTGACATTGACATCATCTCTGGGATTCCTTAGCATGTAAGAACCAAAACATCCCAAACTACGGAAACATTGATCCTTTCCAAGGTAAGGTACGTAGGAAGCCTCTCTGAGGATCATTCCCAAAAACCATTGGTCCCGAACCCTTCATGTCGGTTCACCAAACCACCCCAAACTACGGGGACATTTATCCTTGCCATGTAATGGTATGTAGGAAGTCTCCCTGAGGTTCAAGACCAACAACCATTGGTCCTGACCCCTTCATGTTAGTTCACCAAACAATCCAAAAATATGGGGACTTTGATCCTTTCCATGCCAAGGTACGTAAGAACCCTCTGTGATGTTCATGCCCAAAACCCATTGGTCTCGACCCCTTAACTTCGGTTCCCAAAAGCACCCCGAACTACAAGTACTTTGATCCATGGCAAGGAAAGGTACGTTAGAAGCCTCCCTGAGGTTCAAGCCCAACAACCATTGGTCTCGACCCATTCACGTCGGTTCTCCAAACCATCTCGAACTATAGGTACATTGATCCTTCCCAAGGCAAGTTATGTAGGATGCCACCCAGAGGTTCAATCCCAACAACCAGTGGTCCCGACCCCTTAATGTCATCCCACCAAACCATAATGAACTACATGAACTTTGATCATTTCCAAGGCAACTCACATAAGAAACATCCTTGTGGTTAAAGCCCAACAACCATTGGTCCCGACCCTTTCACATCAATTCACTAAACCATCTGAACTATAGGGTCTTTGATCCTTTTCATGGAAATGTACGTTGGAAGCCTCCCTAAGATATAATCACAATAATCATTGGTCCTGACCCCTTCATGTCGGTTCACCAAACCATCCCAAACTACAGGGGCTTTGAACCTTTCCATGGAATGTTATGTAGGAAGCCTCCCTAAGGTTCAATCCCAAAAACCATTGCTTCCGACCCCTTCACATCGGTTCACTAAACCATCCTGAACTATGGGGACTTTGATCCTTGCCAAGGCAAGGTATGTAGGATCCCTCCCTGAGGTTGAATCCTGACAACTGTTGATCCCAACCCCTTCACATCGATTAACCAAACCATTTTGAACTATAGGGAAATTGATCCTTTCCAAGGAAAGGTACGTATAAATCCTACATGAGGTTAAATCCCAACACCCATTGGTCCTGACCCCTCCACATCGGTCCATCCTCATCCAGCATGATGTTAAACTATACACCCCTTTCAACCCGCAAGATGTTAATCTATACCCATTCAAACTACTTGCGCTTTCATCCTTCTATCCTAGGCAAGGTACATATAAATCCTCACTAAGGTCGAACCCCAATAGCAGTAAGCCATTGGAATCCCATCCAGCAGTAAGCCGTTGTGACCCCCAACCAGTAGTAAGTCGTTGGAACCCCATCTAGTGGTAAGGCGTTGTGACCCCATACAGTGGTAAGATGTTGTGACCCCATCCAGTGGTAAGACATTGTGACCCCAACCAATGGTAAGTCATTGGAACTCCATCGAGCAGTAAACCATTATGACCCCATCCAGTAATAGGACACTATGACCCCATCCAGTGGTAATCTGTTGTGACCTCATCCAGCAGTAAACCGTTGTGACCACATCCAACGGTAAGAGGTTATAGTCTACAACTGATAGTAAACCATTCTAAGCCCTAGTATTTCATTAGTTTGTTTTCCTATGTGTACACCACAGTCCTATACCCCAATCTTGAACTATGTGGAATTTTATTTATTGTAACAAGGATATGTATGAATACTCTCTAAGGTTAAATCCCATCACCCACACCTTATCGGGTTCTCTCTCCCTTGAGCCTATGTGCTTTATGAAAGTTATACCCCAAACTGAAGGTTCTATTTCCCCCGGGACCATTACATGCTTCCATTATCAAAATCCACTTCTTTATGTGTCCTATCGCCACACCAAACCCCACATAATTTGATTCCCTACAATAAATATGTGTAGGAGGTCTCTTCGAAGTCAAGCGCAACACCACTCTCACCCTCACATCAGCTTCATCTCTCCCCCATCCACCCTCAACAATCTCTATCTATCCTGATTATTACATGGGCCTCTACATCCTGGTGAGATCATGTCACCCACATTATCATTTCTCCTTGTATCAATCAGGATACCAGCCAACTGATAGACCTAGTATCATTGTTCACTCCAGGGGTTGCACTCATCTGATCTACCCTTATCAGTGTTCTGATCAGTCTGATCTGTCTCTGTTGGACGTTAAACTTGCAGCATACCATGTGTGATACATTGGAAGCTGAGGAAAACCTCAGAGACATGACCATGGCATATAATTCCCCACAATCGACATGGGACACCTTGGGCTTCCACACCCTCGATAATCCCTATAATAGGGGAAAAACATAGACGCATTAGTGTTCTAGCGTCCAGATATGCCTGTGATTTCCAATGTGACTACTCCCCCGATAGAAGGTTTTTTCCCTAGATGGACCCCTTGGAATGCCCCGATAGAAGCAACGTAATTAACATGCATCCATGAAGACATGGCACTGGGAATAGTTTCACGAGCAATGTCTTATGTCTATGAGGGAGACCCAGACTAGGTGATGAGTTCTGAGGAGGAATACATGGAAGGAGGAACCGCATTCCATCATCCCATTTTGATGAAGGAGAAAACGCCCCTGAATAAGTGACAGATGTCACCTACCATTGGAAAGAGGGAATGTAGGGAAACAATTAGCGCGTCCTCAACAGATGGATGCGCACCCCAGTGAAGTCAATAGAAATATAAATGCTGAACCTAAAGTGATGTTATTCTCCTCAACATGGAAATTAGTAGATTTTGAGACATTAGGGGACTATCATGTCACAAGATCCAGTTATCTGATGCTAGGTCCCTCCATGAAATTAGTGGGCCTGGCATGAAACTCACCAGGATTTGGTGTAGTTAAACGTCGGACATCTCAGTGTGCGACGTTGTCAGCGTGTTTCCCTCTTACCCGTTATGGAAAACAGAATGGAATAGGGGCACGAGATATAGATTTTATTCTTTTGGGAGTAACATATTATATCTCCATGCCTTCCATGACCCAAGTTACCATATTAGTAAATCGATCACCACCAACCTACTGACACAGGAGAAGGGACAATGTCAGCCCAACAATCCCTCGTGGCCTCATTTCCCCCATGGAAGCTTCCACGTCCACAGCTGCTGGGCGCCCACGCCCAATCCACTCATTTGAAATCATTCAGAGAAGGGTGATAAATTACCTTTTTTGGTGATACAAATATGAGGGGATTATCCATACTGGGATATGCCCCTTCAAGACATAGAGTCTCTTGAACATCATCTCCCCCACTACCCTAAGGGGTGCATAGGGATCCCCTTCTCCCCACTCTGACACACAACCATTCCAGGAGCCTCTCCCTGGAAAACATTGATGACTCCCCCCCAACGCTGATGAGGTGGGGGATTTCCAGGCCAGCCCGACCAGGATTTCATTCCATGGGATCCCAAGGAGGGCCCCCACTAGGCCGCACCAGCACCGCCACCCAACCCCCAGCCCTGAGGAGTATGTAAGCTATGCGTCCGCACTGCCAACCCATGTCTGGATGACTCGACGCCAGCGTCGAACGCAGGATAAGAAGGATGCTCACTAAGTTTCTTCATTATCAAAGACTACCATGGATCATACCACCGCTAATTTATACCATCAGTCCTCGTTTTTTGCTGTGCATGGGCACTAATACACCCCATCCTGAATCAAGGCACCAAACCCCCCCAAGGGTAGGTTTTGTCGACTCTCCGTGTTTCTGGCATTGGTAGTGCCTGTCGTGGGCCAAACCAATATATAGACACCCAGTATAGGGGTCCTCCACGTACTGTCACCAATGAGTGCACATGTCCACCACATTCCCATTTTTGGAAGGGAGGTCACCCCCATGAAACATTCAATCTAGATGAAGGTCCTCACCACTGCATTGACGCTCAATATGGAATCCTCTATTGTACCCATGACATTAGGTATAGAGTGCTTCCTCCATTCGATGGTCTTCAGTATTAAGACGCTACACATTCAGTCATCCTTCAGCGTGGGGGTCTTGCCCATGTCCTTACCTCTACCGGAGAAGGCCCTCTTCTCCCTAGAAACAAGTGAAGCGAAGGACTGCCTTGCTGTAAAAACACTCAGCCCGGAGGTCATACTCTTGTTCTGGTTGGCCAATATGAGGACCCTCCCCATGCCAAATCTATTATGGAACAAAATCATGGAGGACCTACCCATACTCTCACCAGCTCCAGTGGAGGTCCAACCCCTTGGCAACTTTATGTGGAGATTCCCTCTACACATCAGCTAGTGGACATAGAGGTCCTCCCCATGTTCCCTTTGACATCTGTCCAGGTGCTCCTTGCATCCCGAATCACCTTGTCAGATGTACACTCTTTCTCGGCACCAGTTTGGATGATGGACCTCCTCGAGACAGAAACCTACCTTATCCCGAAGTGATATCCCAGGGTAGGAGGCGTGGTCACCGCCGCCATAAAATGAATGCCAGGAAAATTTAGTCCGAGATTAAACCAATATGAATCTCAAATTATTAGGCAGAATAAGACTTAGTAATGGAACCCTCACCTCCAACCTCTGTGTCAAGGGTTAGGGCAGGAACGAGGCTCATCTTCCACATCCTTCCGGAATGAGAGGTCCATCGGACCCCTATTTCCCTCCACATATACATCCACGAGGACTACGATTTGGAATCCCCCTAGGGTTTAGCCATTCAATCACCACCATAATCATCATAATCACTTTCTACCTCAACCAGAGTTCACATAGAGTTATTATGGGGACTAATAGAGGATTCCAAATAGCTTTTTCCACCTCTAGAAGCTGTGGTATCTATGGAAGAATCTACAGTCACCAGCCCATCTTATCAGGATGTGGTGGCTAAGTCGACATACTCTTCGGAGGATATAATGAGATGTGGTGGCTTGTCAACCCTATCCCTATATTCTCCCCAAGAAATCCTTCCTTCTGTGCGGCGTGCTTCGATCCCACTACCGGTTCCTCAGCCACCTATAGTCGTCGAGTGGAGAAACCAAGGTCCAGACCATGAGTCTGACCTAAGGAGCTTGTGGGACATTCTTATGGCAGACCAATTCCTGGAGATGTCTTAGCTGGTCACAACACCAAATTTTTCTGCACCAGAATAGCTCACTTAAGAGGAGGTTGGATGCTTTTTCCAAAACCTATAGGAGACACTCTTTCATATGCGTCATTAGAGAGTGGCATTCCCGAAGAGTCATTCACACCATGAAGAACTTTGTCAAATGATTTATTTGGTTGATTTGGACACACTCCACGTTTCCCAATGCCTGGAGTCACCAGACCATCATAGGACCCTCAAACAACATTGCGTCCAAGGATTTAAAGTGCTCTGTAGGATCATCATGAAGGATTCCCCCCACATGAGGATCTATAGATGGGGGCAGTACGTGGCCACCCATTTTAGTACTATCCAACGATATCCAAACTTTATAGGTGATATCATGGATATGCCACTAGGTAGGGTAATGGTTAACATGTCCAAACTACAGTGGAGAGAATGAGCTAGAGCTTCATGGAGGAGACATACCCCTTAAAGAAGTCTCACACCTTTTGGATACATTGGAAAGGATCACTCACCAAAAATTAATTTAATAGGCCTCCCATAAATACCGAGTCATTTACCCACATATGGAGTCTATATAAATAAAAAGATCACCCAGGGGTGTCAAACCCTCAGACCCACCTTGCTCAGTGGAGATGGCAGACGATGATCCCAAAAAATATGTGTTGTGCCAACAACTTGTAGAGCACAAGAAGATGGTCAATGACCTCAATGCCGAACGTGTTGTAGAGCGACGACTATACTATAGTGATCCCCGGATGGGGCAGCAGTGGAAGACACAACTCCCCCCAGTGAATTGACTCCATGTAATCTTGACCATCCTACCCATGCAGAGAGGGTAAAGGCTAGAACTTATGGCAAGAGGGATCCATATGTGTCACCAAATCCACCAGAACAACGTGAAAATCCCCAGGACCCAGCTTAGGTTCCCCCAACCACTCCATAGGTCATCAGAATAGCCGCTCCATGAGCTGACTGACTTGATTATCATGTTGAAAAACATTAAAAAAAATTACTGGTTAGGGATCATCGTTAATACGGGAACCCCCATCCAGATGATCTAATGGTGGCACTAACTTCTTGCCTCGAGGTTTTGGAGACTCAACAGGTGGAAATCCTACCTGATGGAAATATGTATTCGGCATAGGTTGATGATATTCCAGTTCCACTAAGTTTCAGAAATCCCATATTTTCTGCCTTCAATGGGACGGGCAATCCACTAAAGCTTCTGGACTGCTTCATCTCAAGGTGTAGACACATGTTAGGAACTCCAGCGCAGCAAGAGGCTACCATACTCAGATGCTTTCTCCATAAATTGCAAGGACGTACATTTTTCTGGTACAACCAGCTGCCCATCATGCCGGTCGCTGGTGGGGAAGCCCTCCATTGGATGTTTCTCAACCATTTCAACACTACCACCGAGAAGACGAGTACAGAATACCTCTTCAAATGTAGATATAGGACCAATGAGTATAACACCAACTTTTTTGCCCAGTGTAATTGCCTTACCTACTCGTTAGATATGCCACTAACTCAGGGCCAACTACTGACCATGTGTGTGGGGAATGTTTGGACCGAACTGGTCCCCTATCTCATAAAAATGAATTACCCCAGAGGATTTGAAGACTTATCCAATAAGGCCCATCGCCTGAAGGAAACCTTACAGGAGGCCAATCATGCACGTCTGTTGCCTCCTGCAATTCCCACATGATGGGAAGCTAAGGTTGATCCCACTATGGTGGCGCAGATAGAGGCTCCCATATAACTAGTGTTGTTACCAGTGGAGCTGCCTCCATAGCCTCACAGAGGTGCTCCACCTTAGGCGTAGTCTCTAGACCAGCAGTGCCCAACTCATAACTGGCATGCACTGTCGTGTAATTCACTGGTTACCTACTATTTCTTTAGTACTTTGGAATTGGGACATCTATGTTTTCCTGAATACAAGAGGTCAGAAGAGGTGGATATTACTGATTGCCACAACTACTGCTCCTATCATCAGATCTTGGGGAACACCCTAAAATAGTGCTATGTATTTAAATAATGGATTCATGACCTAGTTGAAAACACTATAGTTAGGATAGGCCCCATGCTAACACAGGTTCCATGTTTGCTCATCATGTTAGGCAACATCATTCACAGCGAAGTTGAGTGGAATCAGGTAAACAACCACAGGTCTCAAAAGTATGGAAACTGCATGGATCATAAAATAGTTGAATGTGACCATGGTATTATCTGTTCTTGTCTGAAACTACCTGAACCTTTAGAAGATGTCGCGTCACCTTCAACATGTACCTCTGCATCAATGGTTCAGTCTTCCTCTTCCCAGAAGAGCAAGCATCATCCTTTGGAGAAGATGAAGCCTCTCCCATATATGAGAACCTCCACCTAATATATATCACTAGCCATTTTGATGGTGTGGAGGTTCGTCCCAGTATTTTCGATATAGGATCTTAGACCAACCTAATACTAACTCGGAAACTTCCAAAACTGGGTTTGTTCGAGGATGACATGAGTCCCTCTTACCTGAAAATCAAGGTTATGACAAGATATATCAGACACCGATCGAGAAGATCAACCTGAAGACCTAGTTCGGTGGACAAGATACCAGTACCAAGTTCATGGTTTTTTCCCAAGACACTGCCTATAATTTGTTAATGGGTAGTCCATGGATCCACCTGCATGGGGTGGTCCTTTCATCATATCATCAGTGTCTTAAGTACACCATTAATTCTTGAGTGGTTGTACTTCAAGGTGATTCATCTCTCATTGCCTCCTGTAGATCACTCAATCAGGATGTCGACTATTACAAGATCAAGGACATTCAGATTCAGTCTAATGAGGTAAAAATTCTACAACTGCGACAACCCGTGGATAAATTTGGCAGATGCTTGCATCTTCCAAATCCACCGACTAGAGGCTGCAACCCCCGATATGGGACAATAATTCATTATTCCTGGAATGCGGGGGATCACCTTCCCAAGTATAAGTGATTTTGGATGATCACCTTATAATCTTACATAAATCATGCTTGGGTGATCCCATAGCCCCCAACGCCCATAATATATTGGGATATCCACCACATGGAAACTAAAATATGTCATAATTTTTAGTTCCACTGGTCTGGGAGAAACTGGATCAAGCAGATGTGTCACTATTTCTTCGCTATCATTATGAATGTACCCTTGGGACGAAGGCGATATGATATCAGATTGAAAAAATTCATTTCAATGGTTTTAGAAGCATAAGGGTCCCTCGATGCAGTGTCTACCACCATCTAGGAAGGTACCAGTTCCTCATCAGGATTTCTTGATTCAGAGGAATCTCTACAGGTCAAGTACCCTTCCTCTACAATTTAAGAAGAGGATTTGTAGGATGCACCTCTTGCATTCAAAGAGGGCATCTCCACCATAGTCGATGAACTGATACACGGGATCCTAGATAGCGGGACTGATTCGAAACCCACATTGATCAGTGCCACTATGCTTGTCGAAGAGAAACTAAAGTACGTTAACTTCTTAAAGAAAAAATGTGATGAATTTTATTTAATCTATAATGAAATGTTGGGACTGGATCCCCAGGTATCCATCCACCGCCTCGGTCTCCTAGTAAACCACTATGGGTTTATGCAGTCTCCCAGAAAGATACACCCTTCTAACAGTTCTATGGATGAGGAAAATGTTTATAATCATATCAGAGCCAATTTTTTCCAGGAACTCCAATACCCTCAATGGTTAGCCAACATCGTGCCCATCAGGAAGATGAACAGACAGATCCAGGTCTGCATCAACTTTTGAGATCTCAACTGTCCTTGTTTGAAAGATGATTTTCCCCTTCCTGTGACAGAGTTATTGATTGATACCACTACCGGTTTCCTATAACTATCCATCATGGATGGGTATTCTGAGTATAAGAAGATCTGAATAAATCCCTTGGATGGAGAGTCTGCAGCCTTCAGGGAACCCCAAGGTACTTTTTGCTACCAAGTCATGCCCTTTGGTCTAAAGAATATAGCTGACATTTATCAGAGGGATATGCATCACATATTTATACTGATCCTTGGGACACTGGTGGAATTCTATGTATAAAATATAGGCGTCAAATATCTCCAGCATCAGTACCACCACAAGGAAATTGACAAAGTGTCTGTCTTCCTTTGTTTTTTCCACCTGAAGATGAAACCATTGGTGTGTGCCTTTGGGGAAATATCTAAGAAGTATCTTGGATTCATCGTCAGACATAGGGACGTCGAGATTGACCCAGATTAGATAAAGGCCATTATCTGGATTTCTCCCAAAGTAACATTCTAGAGCTTCGAGGCTTTCAAGGCCACATAGCCTATATATGCCGATTCATCGCGAATTTGGTCGGCAAGAGTAATCCCTTTCCCCAGCTCATAAAGAAAGGAAATTCCTACTAGTGGGATGAAGAATGTAAGACTACTTTCATGGAAATCAAGTAGTACCTAATAAAGCATCCGGCCTTGATGCCACAAGTCTTTGGAAAGCCAATGGTCCTTTATATGACCGCTTTAGAATGGTCTATTGATGCCCTTATCATCCATAAGAACAGCGAGGGAACATATAATAGACTCTACAATCTCAGCCACAAACTACTCGATATGGATACGAAATACTCCCTTATCGAGAAGATATTCCTTGAACTTGTATTTTCAGTACATAAATTGTGATATTACTTGATGCACCATGAGGTACAGCTGGTGTCCAATGTAAACTGGCTGAAGTACATCCTAAACTGACCAATGTTGATAGGTCGTCTAGCTTAGTGGGAAGTGATCCTCTAGTATTTAGACCTCATGTTCGTCCCTCATAAGGCTTTAAAGAAAAGGTATTGGTATATTTCCTCGCTCCCCACTAATTTCCCGTAGAATAGAATTTGGACCGTGATTTTCCTGATGAGGAAATCTTCTTGGCGGACCAAGCCATCGTGTGCTCGAAAATTCACTTTGATGGTGATTCCTTGAGTCCAACTGGAAGAAGGATCAATGACTCTAGGATCAAAATAGTAGGCCTGGGTATCATTTTCATTACCCCAGCACAAGCTGTTCTACAATATTTATTCCTTCTATCAGAAGGCTACACCCAAAATGAGGCATATTACCAGGCTCTAATCAATAACCTCAAGCTGGCCCTTGAGATTGACATTCCACACTTTCTTGTAAAAGTTTACTCTGAACTAGTCATCAAGAGGTTCAACGGTGACTATATCATCAGAAATCTAGAGCTCGTACCACTGTTGGAACGCACCCTACAACTGATGACCAAGTTCCCAACCCAACCTGAATTTATTCATGTTCCTTGGTCCTAGAATGGTCGATCCGATGCCTTGGCCATCCTAGATGCATAACTTATTGAGTCAGGACATGGTTATTTTATTACCCACATGGAAAAATAGAGATTCACCAATCCCACCTCTCTAGATGATAACGACAACCCACACATAAGCCACCATAACCATGGTGCCTCCACAGTATGACCTCTAGGTCCCCCGGATGCACTGATTGAAGTGACTCCTAACTGGAGAGCCTCCTTTGTCAAGTACATCCAAAATGGTAGTCTTTTGGAGGATCAATCCTAGCTTGAGTGAATCTGACACTGCGTGCTGCAGTTTACCATCCAGAGTGGTCCTAGTCTTGAGAAGATCCTATAAAAGTACATGTTTTATGGGGTTCTCCTATGCTACATTCTTGGAGTTGAGTTTTATAAAGTCATGTAGGTTGGTCTTGTTGGTTCCTATAGGGCTCATCAAACTGGGCTGAAGTTATCTTACCTAATTGAGAGATTGGGGTATTTTTGTCCCTCTATGATCCATGAATCCATCGTGTATTCCAAGAGGATTGATGCATTCCAAATTCATTCCAACAATGTGCATTGGCCACCAGAGCCTCATCACACCACCAAGTACTCCTGGCCCTTTGATGTCTAGGGACTTGATGCCATTGGAACATATCCCCTAACGATATCTCACCAATTCTGGTTCATTCTAACCACTATGGATTTATTTTCCATGTATGTATAGGAAATCTGGGTCAAGGACGTCATGGCCTGTTCTATTATTGAGATTGAGAGCTCCAATATCATCTATTCGTTTGGAGTCCCTAACATCGTCCTAACTGATAATGACACCATCTTTCGAGTGGTCGAGTTGAAGAAATTTTACACAAATTACAACATTTTTTCTAACCATACCACCCACTACCACATGCACGAAAATGATCAGATCGACAAGATCAACAAAACCAAATCTAACATTCAACCGAAGATGGCTGGTCAGAACAAAAAGATTTGTCCAGACAAGCTCCCCAATGCACTATGATCTTATTGGATGATGAATTTCAGTTCTCAAATGACATTAAAATATATGTCGTCCTGCATGATGTTAAAACTATAGACAATCCCACATGACTTTAAACTATCAAACGTCCTGCTGCATGACATCAAACTGGACATCACCTTCGAGAACTATGTATGGCTTGATTCTAATCCTTTTGGGATACATTGGAACACTCGGACGCCTTGTATTGAGTCTAACCCTAGATTCCTCTTTGAAAACCCGCAGGATACAGTCCTCTTGAGGGATCCCGCACATTTTCATGTAGGTTTAATTGGCCCCACTCATGTCATGATTATGATGACCACACCATACGCCCCTCCTCATTCTTCTATTCTCCCATGTCTTCACCACAATATGCTAAACTGCATGGCCTTAATGAACTATGTATGGCTTGAATCCCATACTAATGGGATATGTAGGAATACCGAGAATGTTTGTCTGTCAGCCTTACCCAAAACATTTGGATCTCCTCTCGGGTCAGAATACCTGGTGTGATGCTTGGTTTTTTACTCCATTATGTCGGGTTCATCTGGACCACACAATTCAAACCTCTCCCTAGATATCTACACCTTTTTCACAATCCTTCTTGACATTAAATTGCATAGGCACATTAACGATTCACACAATCCCTGAACTTGGGACTCTGTCAATATTCACATCCAAAAGGTCTCCCGAATGGAAAAGATGCTCAGCCTAAGGTCTCTCCTACCATTTCAGGCCAACACCCTTGATGACCTCAATAAAAAAATCGATATAAGTCCCACATTGTAAAAATGGTCAGCGTTCGACACTCAATTATTGTTCCCATTTTTTGGTCACATGTTATGAATTTGGTGTTTCGAACATAGAAAACATCTATCCTTAATCATTGTCACCACCCCCATATATCCCAAATATTGGGTGTATTGGTTCATTCTATCCTGTTATCCCTTCAAATGACAGTCTTCTTGGGATTGGACTGTGAGTCCAGCTATCGTACCCTTATATGTTGGGGAGAGCTGGGTCCTATTCATTGTTTCCCTCACCAAAATTACTCACATGGTTATTGGAATTTTGGACACCAATACCCAAATGAAGGTTCATGTGTCTATGGTCCGAGATCTATGACCATAAAATAAAATCTCAATCGTCCTCATTACATGACGTTAAACTAAAAATAGGCTAAGACATCCAGTCTCTAGTCCCTCTCCCTTTTCGGCCCCCTGGTCCATGTTCTCATTTGGATTGTGTGGTGTGGTATGGACATGCATCCTCATTCATGTTGGGCTATTCTTTCCACGCCACACATATACCCTTGAGACATATCACCTTCATCTATTGTCCCTTGGCAGGAACAGGTCCCTCCATACTTCAGTTGTGCTTCAATCATCATTCATATCCAAAAGGACCCGTAAACAGCATGGATTCTAGGCCCTAGTGATCTCCTAACAATTTGGGCCAACACCCCTAATATTTTGGGTGACAAGATGATATAAGTCCCTTGTTGCGAATGTGATCAATGGTCAACACTCAATTTATTTCCCCCAAACTCTACTCTAACAAATACATATAAAATGTTGTGAACATGGTCAACAGTTATCCTCTATCATTTTTGTTGTTTTGTGGTTTTCCACAAGCTTGATGATTTGCCTTTTGGACTCACATGTTCCATGCATATGACATTAAACAAGTCATATTTGGTCCGAGACCTATGACCTTAATCTAAGATCACAATTGTCCTCACTGCAAGACGTTACACTGAGAATCGATTTGGACATCCGGTCATATATCCCTCAACCTTGTTGGCCCCCGAGCCCATGTTCTCATCTGGGATTGTAAGGTGTGGTATGACCTTGTGACCTCATTCATGTCAGGTCACAGGTTGTGCTATATGGATCCCTCGTTCTAATAACATTTCCTTATCTGCATCCTTGATGCATGCCACCAAACTACACAACATATTACAGGTCTACATGTGGCATGATTCCCATCCTTAGAGGATACGTAGGACCCCTCGAACATTTAGTTTGCGGGTCTAGAAACATTTCTTAGAAACATACTTATCAACTGAGCCCCTTGTCACGATCCTTTCTAGGTGAGGGGTATATGGTGTGGTATGGGCTTAGGTCCTCATTTATGTTGGGTTTGTAACAACCACGCCACATACCTCTTTCTCTTGAAGGATCTTTGTCCCCTATCTCACACTCAACTTTTTGAGTCGACTGCTCTATAGTTGAACCCCTCGACCCTCCTCAGCAATTCACCTATTTCCTAAGGAGTACTCTAGTTCAAGATTCATGTCCCCATTCATTTGGTATTTCATCATATTTCACAACCAAAAGGTCCCCTAAATGGCATGGATTCTCAACCTAAGGGCTCTCTTACCTTTTAGACCAATGTCCTTGAGGATCTCAAAAGACGAATTGATAAATATCCCTTATTGTGAATATGGTTAGTGGTCAACGCTCATTTGTCATTCCAATTTTAGGTCACACGATATAGATGTTGTGTTTCGAACACATCCAATAGTTATCCTCCATCATCATGCCAACCCGATCATGCCCTAAATGTTGGCTGCATGATTGACATCATTTTCCACTCCAACATGTCCAAGTGGAATTTTGACACTCTTGGTACTATCCCTTAGTGCGCACTAGCAAGATAGGAGGACAAAGCAACAATAAGGTGACATTCGAGGCTCCACACCAATTTTCCCTTCCATGCATTCCACATGTGGTAAATTCCATCTCCTCCCTTGTTTGGATTAGGGATAATATTGAGGTTTGTGCTCATGTGGAAGAGTTTCGCTTATCTAGTCTGAGCTATAATACCATAAACTAAGATATTTGGTCCGATCACCAAGACCTTAAACTATGATCTCCTTAAAACCTTTATACAAGGCATAAATACAACATT